>JARDYJ010000002.1:62712106-63941106 GCA_029215755.1 Spea hammondii
CGTACCCGTATGTTGTTTCTTCTGCCCCTGTTGTCCAGGTCATCCATCTTCCTTGTCAGCTGCACCATAGCGTCTGCCTGGTCCCGCAGCTGCATGGTAAGGGAGTCCACTGTTGTACAGATCTTCGGTTGGACATCCTCCAAGGAGGCCACACGGTCCCCAATATGGCGGATGTCCGCTTGTATAGCAGAGAGACTCGCATGCAGGCCTTGTGTAGCGTGATCCACGATCGCCGAGATGTCATCCTTCGAAGGTAGGGAATCCAGCTTATCGTGCCACAACTGCTCTGCCGAGGGAGCCCGGAGTGATTGCCGGGCACGCTGAACCTCCACATCCGCTTCACTAGCAGGGCTAGGTGGCGAAGATGGCGGCCTGTGAGAGGAGTCGCGGGAATCTTGGTCCGACGACGCTTGAAAGTAGGAGCGCACAGAGGTGAGTGCCGACTTCTCCCTCGATCCCGAAGGCTTAGGGGAGTTAAGTCTGGAATGTTTGCCCATTTTGAGGGACTTTGCAGGAAACTGGAGCGTCTTTTTAGGCACGAGGAGCGGGAGCTACAGACTTAGGCGTCCATCTATGTCGCAGGTCGGCCACGCCCCCCGATAAGACATGTTTGGCTAATATCGAAGTAACATTGGTTCTTTAGGCTGATATTTTAGGATCTCCTCTTTTCTACATCTTTATTTTATTTCTAATGCTTATTATGATGGCCCAATATTTCCTATAAGTGTAATACTACACGAACTGCATCCCTACCAGAAGTAGGGAATTGGCCTTGGTGTAAAAGTGAGTCTAAGTTGGCAGCATCCTATAAAAACTATACATTAACTATTATATTTTTGGGGTATTATATCTCTAATAGATTTTTTTGCCATGGATGACAAGGAAAAGTAAGACTTCTACTTACAGAGAATTAATTTTTCTTGTTTTTAGCCTGAGAACATCATTTTCGACCCAATAGAGTTTTTTTCTGCTCTACCTATGTTAGGAGGAGGACGAGTCTCTAGTAGTATTGCTCTTATCAAAAACAAATTTTTGTGTTCTCAAATCCTGGCTTTTACAGTCTTCCAACTCTGTCTCTTATGTATACATTATCTGGAATATGATATATTTAACTGCCATTACTGACTGGACACTGGCACTGTTTAAATCTTGAAATACATGTGCATTTCAACCACAAAGGTAAATTACAGAAAGAAAAGTGGCCTTTCCTGATATGTAAGTGCCTGCTTCTGGTTATGTGATGTTGCAACTGTAACCCTTATCTTTTTGTTTTGCAATGAGCAAAATGTTCCTCAAGGAGGCATCTAGTGTCTTTCCTACATGCAAAAGTTGCAACATGGAGTTATGAGGGGAATACTTTCTTACTCTTACCATACTTCTTTTGCAGTAGTATTTTATTATGATTGTTCTATTAGAATATTTGAGGGCCAGTTACCGCTCTTAAGAGAAATTTTTGTACTTTCCCTGGTTTCCCTGGGACAAAATATTGCTTTTACACAATTAATGAACCTGGTCACTTTAAAAAAAATAACCCTATGGGTCTTAAATGAGCAGTCATGCCCAGAATGGGTTACTTCATCAAACAAGCAGAATATAGTTTAGAAATGCGTCTCACTACGTGACTTCTGACAGTGACCAGAGCTGAATCCTGTAAGTGTGCGCAGGCACTTGGGCCATGTGCTCACAAAGCTCCCATATGGTATCCCCTACCCATATCACTTTTTCTACAGTGAGCCCTTATAATAACCATCAATTTGTAATTTCACCCCCAGTGAGATGAGAACATTTCATTTTTTTTCATAACCTTCAGTTGTCTTTATTAATTGCAATTATCATGTCGCCACTAAAAGGTCATATCCCACAAAAAATACTATAGTATAGTAGAAGAACCCTGCTGGTGAGGAAGGAACTCAAAAGCTGTCCATTGCAGAGGCGTTTTTAGGAAGATAAAAATGGACATTCTTAGTGAGGACTGTCCTTGTCTTCGTGTAACCCAAACTTTAACCTTCTCGTGTTTTAAGGACATTTTCGTCACACTGGATAGTCTCTGCCGGATGTTTGGCTCACAGGCAGGCTGCAATCAGTCATGATGAAGAAGATGAGCTGGCAATGACCTAGTTTAGTATCACTTAGGTGGTTACCCTCTGTCATCATCACAAGAGGGTGTCAACTGTTCAGTATAATTGACGGCTGTGACAACTATTTCCCCTTTCTTTTGTTTCCTGTTTTAAGGACTTCCTCTTTTTTAGAACCACACAAGTTTCTTTGATATCTATGGGAAATATGTTTGTTTTATTGTTAGAATCTTTGTTGTTCAGTTGCTCATAATTGTTTTGCTATGGTTGTAAAATATCTTCCCTATTGTCTTGAGGCATCTTGATTCAGGTAAAGCTAGGAGGTGATTCCCATATCAAATTTAGAGGAATGTACTGATTGATATTTGTACTGTTTGTGGGTTGCCTGCCTTGCACTAACCTTTAGGCACTCTTTAGTTGTACTTGGGTTTTTTGGGGTTTTTTACATGTAAAATGCTATGTTTAAATAAACTACTGGATTTTAAGTTTACAGTATTTTGGTGGATTGCAAGGAGAATCATAAGTTGGTGGAATATCCACTACCCAACGAGTCAATCAGATGGAGTACATAGGAGGATAATGGTTTTTATAACAGTAGGTGTCACTGGATAAACAGCTGCTAGGACCTCCACCACCAAACACCCCCATCCCTTAAATGTACTCATGGCAGGACAGTGGGCTCAGAATATTTGTTACTAGAGAGTGGAAAAAACTTGGGGGAAATACCAGTAAGAGAAAGAGATGATGAACACAGGAGGATGTAAGGCCAAAGCAAGACCACGTGTAACCCTAGGTGAATTGAGATATTAATGCATCACTACTCTCTCTATCAAATGGCCTTGGCCCATGGAAGCTTGCTGTATTGTGGTAAAATAACATGTTTCATTTTGTTGTTGTAGGATGGGTTGTACCCATGCACGTACACACTATTAATTTTGTTTTGTTTTTCTTCTTCTGAAGATAAAGGTTTTCTCCATTCCACCGAATTTACACCATCTGGTTATTTTTACAAAGACCACTGGATATCAGGAAGACCCTATGCTCGCCAGTTTGACAAGCCTTCTGAAATCACTGAGTGTTTGCAGGGCAAAGTGGTACATCTGTTTGGAGATTCAACAATACGACAGTGGTTTGAATATCTGACCAACTTCGTACCAGGTTATTAATATACCACTCTTATTTGCCTTAAAGAAGCTTTCAATTTAATTCTGCTAGTAGAACTAGTGTCTTATAAAAACAGTTTTCTGTTTTGAATAAATGTTCTCACATAATGTTGTTTTTGACAGCTGTATTTGCTTAATGTTTGTATTTTGACTCTCTTGCCTACTAGACAAAACCAGTAAGTGCTTATCTTCCTTTCCAATGCGGTAAACAGTAGACATCTTAATCACCCAAACAAATCCAGGGACACAAAGGTCTATTTGGAGATGGCAACAGAGAAATCACTTGATTTTAAGGTTACCGGAACTACATGAAACAAAACTCACTTCAATGCTACATCCACGGGGGGATGTGTGTTATGTACTGGAGAGAACATTTGTGATATGCTTATGTCATTACATAGATTAGGCTTCACTTGAGAAAGGGTTACATTTTACCTCTATGTTGTGATATGCATCTTTGTAGCAAATATATAGGTAAAATTTAAACTTTACCTAAGCCTTAGTCTCATAACCCCCCCACCCACCCAAACTCTTAATTGTCTGTGTTAAAAAGCCACACAATGACCTTTTCATCACATTGGCAACATCTGACAGTTGAAGTCTACTGACAAATTACATTAAACAGGTCTGACAGTTGGTTTGTTACAATGAGCCTCACCTTGAAATTCCTGGAAGCAGCTCTGTGTTTCGCACCTTTCATGTGACATGGTTACATAGTTATATAGGCTGAAAAAAGATATGCGTCCATCAAGTTCAGCCTTTCCTTTATCTGTTCATTTCTTGCTGTTGATCTAAAAGAAGCCAAAAAACCCCAGTTTGGCTCTTTCCAATTTTGTACTAACCAGGGAAAAAATTCCTCCTTGACCCCAAAATGGCAGTCAGATTTCTTCTTGGATCAATAAGCTGTTTCCCCATAATTAAAGATTATATCCCTGAATATGATGTTTTTCCAAGTATTCATCCAGTTGCTGTTTAAACATCTGTACAGACTCAGATAAAACTACCTCTGCAGGCAGAGAATTCCAGATCCTTCTTGTCCTAACTGTAAAAAAAAAAAAACCCTTTCCTCTGCTTTAGACTAAATCTCCTTTCTTCCAGTGTAAACACATGACCACGTGTCCTATGCATAGTCCTGTTTATGAATAGATTTCCACACAATGGTTTGTATTGGCCCCTGAATACCATTATTGGCCTTACCATTGATTTATACAGAGGCAAAATTATATTTTTATCCCGCGACTTGATGCCCCTTTTTATACACGACAATACCTTACTGTCCTTAGCAACTGCTGACTGACATTGCACATTGTTGTCTAGTTTGTTGTCTATAACAATTCCTAAATCTTTCTCATTTGTTGTTATCCCTAATTCACTACCGTTTAGGGTGTAGGTTGCTTGTGCATTCCCTACCCCGAAGTGCATAACTTTACATTTATCTACATTCAATTTCATCTGCCATTTGTGTCCCCCAGTTTATCTAGATCCCTCTGCAGCAGAGTAATATCCTGCTCGCCCTATATTACTTTACCTAGTTAAGTGTCATCTGCAAACACAGAAACATTACTTTCAACGCCTATTGCCAGGTCGTTTATAAATATGTTGAATAAAATTGGTCCCAGAACAGAACCCTGAGGGACACCACTTACCACTTTTGTCCAGCTTGAAAATTTACCATTTATAACAACTCTCTGTTCTCTATCTCTAAGCCAATGTTCTACCCAAGAACAAGAATTTGCATCTAGACCAATTTCCTTCAGTTTGAATACTAACCTATTGTGTGGAACCGTGTCAAACGCCTTGGCAAAATCCAAGTAGATTACATCCACTGCCACACCCTGATCTACACTTCTACTTACTTCTTCATAGAATGCAATTAAATTAGTTTGACAGGACCTATGTTTCATAAAACAATGCTGATTTTCGGTAATACTACTGTTCTTCCCAATTAATTCCTGAATATTATCCCTTAATAAGCCTTCAAATACTTTCCCAACCACAGAAGTTAAGCTCACAGGTCTATAATTTCGGGGCACAGATTTTGAACCCTTTTTGAAAATAGGAACCACATCTGCCTTCCTCCAATCCTCTGGTACAATTCCTGAAAGAAAAGAATCCCGAAAGATTAGAAACAGAGGTTCACTTATTTCCTGACTCGGCTCCTTAAGTACTCATGGGTGAATACCGTCAGGCCCCGGAGCTTTGTTAACATTAATGTTCTTTAGTTGCTGCAGCACCTTGTCCTGAGCCATCCACTCACAGTTTGACTGAAAATTTTTCTCAGTGGTCCTATGTATATCCATTGCCATAGGTTCCTCCTTAATATATACTGAGGAAAAATAGTTACCGTATTTTTCGCTACATAAGACGCAGTTTTTTTCCTCCCAAAGTAGGATGAAAAATCAGCCGCGTCTTATGGAGCGAAGATGCAGGCAGGGAGGGGGGGGGGGGCAACGATATACCGTATTGGCTCGAATATAGGCCGCACTTTTTCCCCCCACTTTAAGACTTTAAAGTGGGGGTGCGGCCTATATTCGGGGTCTAGCGCCCGACGCCCGGGACATGCAGTCCCGGGCGCCGGGCAGGCAGCGGGGTTAGGATACAGATCCCCCGCAGCGGTGCAGGGGACCTGCATCCTACTCCCCGATACGCTCAGACAGCCTCCCCTGCCAGCACTTCCCACGGGGGGGGTGCCGGCACGGGAGGTTGTCTAAGCGCATCGTGCGGATGCGTTTTACCTCTGCACCCCCCGCGGACTTACCGGAGCAGACTCCCGGGTGTCTTGCGGGGTCGGCGGGGGACGTCTACGCAATACAACTTCCGGTGCCGGATGTGCCGCACCGGAAGTTGTATTGCGTAGATGTCCCCCGCCGGCCCCGCAAGACACCCGGGAGTCTGCTCCGGTAAGTTGGGGAGGGGGGGGCAGAGGGGGACAGTGGCAGCGTATCTCGGGGAGGGAGGACAGTGGCAGCGTATCTCGGGGAGGGAGGACAGTGGTAGCATATCTCGGGGGGCGGGGGGGGGGGCAGAGTGGCAGTATGTTTTTTGGTGCTTTTTTAAAGAAAAAAACTTTTTCTTTAAAAAAGCACCAAACTTTTAGGGTGCGGCCTATATACGGGGGCGGCCTATATCCGAGCCAATACGGTACTCACCAAAAGTGTCCCGGACAGTCTCTGTCTCGCTTCGCCGTCCAGGGGAGGTCTTCATCTGGAGACCGCCGCCTCTGTCGCCGCCTCTCCTCTTCTCTGGTCCGTTGCGACGGCTAAGGGCGGACTGGATGGAGAGGACGGGGGGATTTGACGCAAGCGCCGTGTCACGTATGGCGCCGGCGCATGCGCAGTACGGCGCTTGTAGTCCAACTACACTTCCCATCATGTCTGACCAGCTTTTTTCTGTGCAGGCATGACGGGAGGATGATGTCCTTTTTTTATAGCCCATTTTTTAGCTCAAAATATTTTTTCCTTTTTTTTCTCCTCTAAAATCTAGGTGCGTCTTATCAGCAGGTGCGTCTTATAGAGCGAAAAATACGGTATTTAAAGTTTCTGCTTTTTCCTGGTCCTCCTTAACCAACACTCCCATCTCTGTTTTTAGCGAACCTACACTTTCATTTTAAATTTTTTTTTTGAATTTATGTACTTAAAGAAGGGCTGCACAACAAAAGAGCAGAAAACCACACAAAGCTTTTCAGTTTTTTTTTCTAAAGAACTTACGATGGTAAAGTTACAGCATTCTACTGTATTACCTGTCAAAACAAAGAGCAAATTTAATGATACCTTTATTGGCTAACTGAAGTATAACAGATTACACGATTTTGAGACTATTTAGGTCTCTTCTCCAAGCATGTTATATCTTGTATTTTGAAAAATATGTGTATAATATGACTAAAGGAGAGACCTAGATAGCTTCAAAGCTTGCCATCTGTTATACTTAAGTAAACAAATAAAGGTACTATATCATATTTACCAAATTAGACCCTATGATAATTAAACAATACTTGGAGGGTGGAATTTAACAAAAGCAGAACTGTTGGCTACCCTTCAGTGAGTGGGTGTCAATGGGTTGTAACTCTCCATCCTATTTTCTAGTCAAATATGTATAAAAATGATATTTTCCTTTCAGATGGTCTTATAAAAGAAATTATGCATTTTATTTCAGATCTTAAGCCGTTCGACCTGGGAAGTCCCAAAAATGTTGGACCTTTCTTGTCCATTGACATGGAACACAATATAATGCTGAAATTCCGCTGCCATGGGCCACCGATTCGCTTCTCCACCGTGTCTAGTAATGAGCTCCGTTATGTTGCCAATGAACTGGATGGCATTGTAGGAGGACAAAACACTGTAGTGGCCATAACCATCTGGTCCCACTTCAGCACTTTCCCTGTGGAGGTGTACATAAGGCGCTTGAGGAACATCCGAGCGGCTGTGCTTCGCCTTTTAGACAGGAGCCCTGAGACTGTCATTGTTGTTCGTTCTGCCAATGTCCAGGAGCTTGGGCCCGAAGTGAGCTTATTTAACAGTGACTGGTTCTCATTGCAGCTGGACACAATCATGAGGTCTATGTTTGCAGGTATCGATATCCAGATGGTAGATGCCTGGGAGATGTCTCTTGCACACTACCTTCCACATGTACTGCACCCAGGGCCAATCATTGTGGAGAACCAGATAAATGCATTTTTATCATTTGTATGTCCCAATTAAAATTCAGGCGTGGAGACAGATTTTTTTGCTTCTTCAGCAGGGATAATAATCACTGTTCCTTTATTGTTGCACAGTATTATGAAATTCCTTCAGAAAACTGCAAATTGTAAGAAAAGGAAACAATTTGTAAATGACAACGAATTTTATATTTACTACGTCCATCTTCATGATCAATATTGAAATCTACTATTTGAGGGATAAAGATTTAACTGTGCAGACCAGTATGGTATTCAAGATTCTGTTAGTATGAGTTTGTGTGTGTGCGTGCGTTAGTGTGGGTGTCCAGGTGTGATAGCGTGGATGTCACACGATGGATGTGGGGGAACAGCAATTCATTCTTGGGCCGGCCCTGGTTACAAGTACTACGATAGCGGTACAGTTTTCAAATTGACAATTAGATTAACGTGTTGACATACGTTCTGCTACAGAAAGAGGACAGGCCCCATGCTCTTGTGAGCTTACAATCCATTAGGAGGTGATTATAGTGTTTCTTTGTAATTACAATGTAATTGAGTCCACACTGGTAGTTATAATAAACAGGAGAGATGCATAAGTGTCACAAGCTGATGTCTCTTCTCCTGTGTTAGTTTGTGAGCCATTTAACACCACAAAGTTGCATAGACCAGGAACAATATATAAAACAGTGTAAGTGTGAGTAACGTACAGTAATTAGGCAAATCAACTTACAACTAAATGTTAAATTACAACCTTGTGCTTTCGTATTGTGTAATTTATAATGTTCCATCTTAGAATAGAGGACATTAATGATAGTAAGGCGATCCTGATCATGTCCACAATAAAGACAACACATAGGAGAGTTGCTTTATCGCAGATCGGTTTCAGATTTGCATACATCCTTAAAACCAGTGTTTATCACCCGTTTGTAGACTTCTATAATCAGTCATTTAAGCTCTGCTGATGCCATTATTTGTGTGAGAAGGCATCATTTTAGATTTAGTGTACTTGGTGATGTGTGACTTGGCTTTATTACATTAGGCATTGCACACATTATAGTTTGGGTAGTGTGCATGCTAGGCTGCTGGCAGTCCTACTAAGATGATTGTTCTGGAAAATTCAGGACTGTTGGTATCTATGGTTTGTATGGGTGAAAGAAAAAAAAAAAAGATTTTTACTGCAGAAAAGCACAAAATATAACTTGCTTATATAATAAAATCTGAGCTTTCTTACATGAATGAATCATCCCAAGCAGCAATACAAGTTTTTCTTCTCCGCAAAACATAGAATCTATTTATTGTTTACAATATATATAATAGAGAGGTGTCATTTTTATTGTAATGTGCTGAGTGACTGAATAAAGATTTGTATTTTCCTGAAATATTTGTTTTTTTCTTATGGTGAATGTATAATCGGATTTGTGGCTCATATACAGTATATCAACCTTTTATTTAGTGAATGCGTGGAACTAGAACACCACAAAGGCAATGTTTAATTAACAAGTCAGGACACAGATCATTACTGAAACGGACTCTAGAGGTAAAATATTAGCAATATTACAATATAAACAATAATTTGAGAGACTTACATAGTCATACAGAAAACTATTACATCAAGTCATTGCTGATAAAGTTATTGAATGATAAGGTGTACTTAGCTTTTCACACATGGCTTCTCCATTTTGGCTTTATTGTTTAATAACTGATGACATGGTGTAATATGTCGTGTTCATCTGAGGTTGTACTTACCTAATTTTTAGACCTTCTAAGGAACAGATGATTGTTATGTCCTGATATGTAAACCATAAAAGAGGGTATACTTTCCAGATGTGACAAAATGCTGTAAAGTAAGAATCCGTTCACAAAAAGTTTTTATTTTATCATTTAACGAAATGCAAAGTGAGTGAAGAGAACAAAATCTAAATCAAATCAATATATGGTGTGACCACCACTAGCCTTCAAAGCAGCATCAATTCTTCTAGGTACACTTGCACACAGTGTTTTAATGAACTTGGCAGGTAGGTTTTTCCAAACATTTTGGAGAACTAACCTCTGTTCCTCTGTGGATTTAGGCAGCCTCGATTCCTTCTCTTTCTACATGTCAGACAGTTAGTTGAGTCGCTCTGCCTTGTCTTCTGACTAGACAGTAGATGGGTATACTATGGTCTCCCTGTTTTCTGCTAATGTTGAGCTGATGGCACTGCTGGACATCTTCTGATTATGAAGGGAAGTAACCATTATGTGTCTCATCTGCTGTAGTTTCCTTAGTCAACCACTGTGTCTAAGGTCCACAATTTTTTTGTGCTTCTTCTAAAGAGCTTGGGCAGAACATTTGAAACCCCTGTCTGCTTTGAGATGTCTGCCTGGGAGAGACCTTGCAACTGCAGTATAACTATTTTGTGTCTTGTTGCTGTGATCAATCTTGCCACAGTGTTTGACTTTTGACATTAAACTGTCCTCAGCAACTTCACCCTTTTAGAAGGTTTGGCTGTTTCTTACCCAGTTTTATTCATCCTGCACAGCTGTTTCAGTTAATGACTGTGTTTTGACCCATATATTAAATTGATAATCATTAGCTTCTGTTTGGTATAATTGTTTAATCATACACCTAACTATATGCCTACAAAAAGAATCCCTGCAAATGTACCTAAAATAATTGATGCTCTTTTGAAGAAAAAGGGTAGCTGCACTAAATATTGATTTGATTTAGATTTTTTCTTCTGTTAACTCGCTTAGCATTTTGTCAAATGTTAAAAATAAACTACTAAAAATAGTACTATTGTACTATTAGTACTACTGTACTATTTTGAACTATTAACATGTCTATTTTTGGAAGCATTCCTAAAGCATTTTTTCCTCACAGCACTTTATATATGTATATTATATATATATATATATATATATATATATATTTGTATTTACTAAGGCAAATGTGGTAGATGGATAGATTTTAATCAGGCATTTCTGTTCAAAATGTAATGAGGAAGTGAGAGAGAAAAATCACTGAACAACCACAAGTGATTGTATGGACAGTTTGTTTTAGAAGCACATTTAGCTTTTATTTCACTTGATTCTTATTTGTACAGTTACAGTAAGTCGCTCAGCACTTATTCTTGTATGTGTATAGAAATAGATTATGTACTCCACATTGTTGCACTTTGGTAAAGTAAATATCAGAGAACTATACTTTATGTAAGAAAGTTTAGAAATAAATAAGAGTGGTAGGTAACAGCCTCCTAGTAGAGATAGTACAGCTATTGCATGGCATATGCATATGGCTGAATATAAGACAATACCAAGGACTGATTAACGTATGATTGGAGGAACTAGTGGACTAGACGGGCCCAATGGTTTTTTGTTGCATCAAAGTATAGGTTTCTTTATTTCTACTAGAGGCAAACAAAAATAAAGCACACACAAAAATGTGTTGGTACAAGTCCATCCATGCTTCGTTTAATAATAATAATACGATTTCCCTCAAAATATAGATACATATAACAACAGTGGCTAAAAGATAATCTGTATGTTAGCATTCCTTTATCCGTATGGGTTAAAGGGACTTGAACTGGGCCTACCGCCACAAGGAAATCTATATCTAGACTACGACCACTTGTCAGTCAACTGTGACTTGTAGTCATAGTTTAGAGGGTCAGAGCTTAGATGTAATGTAAGGACATTTTTCGGTTTGAATCCTTATGCATAAATAATGGGGAGACTAGATGGGTTCTTTTTTTTATGGTATCTTCAGAGGTGGCATCTTCAGACATTTCACTTAAAAGATTATTGGAGACCTAGTAACCACTGTGCCCCATCACTTTGAAGCACCAGAGTAGAGGCCTGCGCGGCCCTGCTTTTTAAATCCCGCTCCCGCTGATTTTTTGTCCAATCCCGCACGCTCCCCGCAATGTGGGTGTTCTACTCCTGCCCTCTCCCACAACATGTGTGCCCAATCCCACCCGCTCCACCACATTTGTGGCCAATCACGCCCATCTCCTTACCTGAACTGCAGATTTCCCGCGCAGTCCCGCAAGGCTGCCCTCGATTTGCTCCCTCACAGCGTCTCTTCTATGGCTCCGCCCAGGAACACAGTGGAGTCACGGGAAGTGACGTCACATCACGTGACTCCGCTTTGTTCCTGGGCGGACCAACAGAAGAGACACTGTAAGGGAGCAGCGCGAAGACAGCCTTGCGGGGCTGCGCAGGATTACCGGGACCCGCAGGTACAGTGTCTGAGCGCCCGCAACACCAGCAAGACAAGTTTTTTGGCGGGATCTGCCTCCCAATGCAGTCCTCTACACTTTCTTTTTTTTTTGATCCACAAAGCACAAGTCACCTTGAGTGCCTGAAAGAAATAAATCTTAATTACACTCCACCTTTTCTAAATTATATACATCATATGGACAAAAGTATTGGGATACACCTCTTAAATATTGAATTCAGGTGTTTCAACCAGACCCATTGCCACAGGTGTATAAAATCAAGCACCTAGTCTTGCAGTCTGTATTTTTCAATATTTGTAAACAAAATGGGTCGTTCTGAAGAGCTCAGTGAATTCAAGCGTGGTACTTTGATAGGATGCAACCTTTGCAATAAATCAGTTTGTGAAATTTCATCCTTACTAGATATTCTACGGTCAACTGTAAGTGGTATTATTGGCAAGTGGAAGCATTTAGGAACAGCAGCAACTCAGCCGCCAAGCTAAAGACCATGTAAAGTCACAGAGCAAAAGTCCCCAATGTTCTGCTGATTCCATAGGTAAAGAGTTCCAAACTTCCACTGGCATTAATATCAGCACAAAATCTGTGCAGCGGGAGCTTCATGGAACTGGAATTGGTTCCCATGGCTGAGCAGCTGCATGCCAGCCTCACATGACTAAGTACAATGCCAAGCGTCAGATTGAGTAGTGTAAAGCACGCCGCCACTGGACTCTGGAGCAGTGGAAACGTGTTCTGTGAGGCGATGAATCACGCGTCTCTGTTGGCAGCCTGATGGGGACGAGTCTAGGTATGGTGGATGCCAGGAGAACATTACCTGCCTGACTACACTATACCAACTGTAATGTTTGGTGGACGTGGGATTATGGTAGGGGGCTGTTTTTCACGGGTTTGGCCCCTTACTTCCAGTGAAGGGAAATCTTAATGCTTTAGCTTACCATGACATTTTGGACAATGCCATGCTTCCAATTTTGCGGAAAGTTTAGGGAAAGCTCTTTTCTATTCCAGCATGACTGTGTCCCAGTGCACAAAGCAAGCTCCATGTTTGGATGAGTTTGTTGTGAAAGAACTTTACTGGACTGCACGGAGCCCTGACCTCAACCCCATTGAACACCATCGGGATGAACTGGAATGGAGATTGTGAGCCAGGCATTCTGTCCCAACATCAGTGCCTGACCTCACAAATGCTCTACTGGATGGGCAAAAATTCCCATAAGAGTGGAAGCTGTTATAGCTGCAAAGAGGGGAACAACTTCATATTAATGTCTATGTATTTAGAATGTGATGCCATAAAAGTCCCTGTTGGTGTAATGGTAAGGTGTCCCAATACTTTAGTCCTTATAGTGTATGCGTCCAGGGCTGCCATGAGGATTACTGTTACAAATCTCTGGGGGACACGGTCAATGACTGTGGCTTTATCACTAGAGCCCGTTAAAGCATCCATTAACGCGCTCCCAGCCTTCTGGGAATGTGGTACTGATATTGGCCCGAGTCCAACGTGATGATTCAAAACCTAAGAACGTGCTTGTGTCAGATGCTGCAGAGACCCACGAACGCGCGGCTTGGCTACAGCGTATCGGTTTAACGCTTGCTGCTTTGGAAAACCCTGGGGCGGCAGCTATCTGTCCCGCAGTGGCTCCGGGCCCCCGTTTTCCACCCCAAAGTCCCGCATGTGTGTCCCGAATCCCCCACCCACCAGTAATACCCAGCGCGGCGTGGGAATGTCCCGCCGGCTCCGGCACGTGTCGTACCTGGGAATTTCCAGGCTGCCCTCGCTGCGCACTCTGCGAACTTCCCCCCGGGCTTTACAAGCAGTGACAGAAATCTACTGCCGCCCAAAACGCGCATAGACGCACCGGGGCACCGGACCCAGCCCGACGCCCCTTACCGAGGCCACACTGGACACGGAACTGCCCGCCAACGAAGCGCTGAGCTGCCCACAGGCAGGTAAATGATGTTTGAGCGCCGGTATAGAACGTGCCACAGTGTGCCGTGTCCCCTTTTAGCTTACACTATTTCTATGGTTCTTTATATAGTTATTTTTATTATAATTGTTTTTAGATTGGAACACACTGGCGCCAGTATTTACAGTGTAGCAATTCTATTAACTCTTTGCCTTCCAGAATATTGGGAGTGTCTCTCTCGTTGTGAGCCACATAACTGTTAACCCTATGTGGCTTGCATTTAACCCTCTTAATCCCAATGGTGATTTGGCCATTTGTGCTACCCTCTTTTTTTATTTAATGCATCATTTGGTTACCGATATTTTAAAATAAAACGTCTAGATGGTCATTGCATCCTTGTGTTCATTTGTTCTCTCAACCCTCTAATATTAAATGATGTCATGAAATCCAAAACAATCCACCCAAATGGGCGTATGAATTAGGAAGGATCCCTAAAGCTTTAGGGTGATCGTGGCACAAACCCTAGGGCGTTGGGTGCATGTGAGACATGACATCTCATGGATTATAACTGAGAGCTTTGATGACATCAATCATTGGCATGCAATTGCAGTCTCTGAAATGATATTCTGTTATTAAAACCTTCAAAAAATCCAGTGTGTAAAATATAACAAAGATGTACTTTTTTGTGTTTTGTGCAAACTATTGCTCTCGACATGTGACTAACTGCTGGGTGCATGCCTGCAAATGCCTGCATGATGAGGGGCGTTGGGGTCACCTTCTTTATATATGTATCCTATACCAAGCATCCCAGGCTAGAGTACCCCCTTGGCCTTTAAAAAAATGTATATTTTAGCTAGATGGCAAAATGCTTCTAAACTGGGCTCCTCTCTAGTTGCGCTACTGCTGATCTGTTGACAAAAGTTTGACTTTATCCAAGATGTTCTGCAGCAGCACGTATATAATTTTCAGTGGTTTCAAAACTTTGCTCCTCTGTGCAGCTGCTTTCAAAACTTCCCTGCCGTCTGCTGATGGTATGCACTGAGAATAATACAATTCAGCCATCATTTACTAGCAAAAAAAATATGCTCGCCTTAAGGCAGTAACAGGGTGCCAACGAAGTTGTTGCTTTATCGGCATCAATGCAACATGCACTACAATATGCTGTCAAGAGGTTCTGCATCAGTTTGGCATTTTAACCCTTCAAGTTCTCTGGCACATAGTGGTTGAAACGTAGCATTTTTGAACAGGTTTTGTTGGCTGCTCTGCTGGCCCATTATTGTGATTTTGGGCTGTAGAACACTGTGATATGTTCATACCGAGCAAACATTATGAACTCCTAGAAAAGAGGGGCACAGGGATCTTGGTCCTAAAGAGGGACTGGTAGTCATGACAATTGAGTCATAATTGTGAGATTTTCACCATGTTTATCATCGGGAAACATCACCCCTGCTTATATTGGATTATTGAATGCCCAAACCTGTTCCGCAATTCTTTAAAAAAATAAAAAAATAAAAAAGGTACATTTTGCCTCGTTAATTTTTTTTGCCGGGATCACTTAATTGGTAGATAACACAAAAGCCAGCAGCAATAAGGTGCTACTATAGCACTGCTCAATCTTTCTATCACGGCCCCGCTCCACTCTAAAAACCACCACCCTGGCGCCCGGATGTGAGCTCAAACCACTTTTGGGTTCAGGATCCAGTGGAGGGAAGGAGCATGCGGTACCAACGACCACACGGTCTGAGGCCTTGAAAGCGTGAGTTCCAGCTAGAGCTCACTTTTGCAGGGCCTCTTGTTGGAGACATAAATTAATTACCGTGAGAAAAAATACTGGGAAAGTGCGATCTCTGCGTTTTCTCACGCTTACGTCACTGAAACCAGGCTGGTTTCAAGTAAAAGTGAAGCCAGCAAAAATAAAAGCAGAAATAATAAATATTCTCTAAGACCTTATATAACGCTGCCCCGCTGCTTTTCAATTTACTTGCGTAATTGTGGATTTCCTGCTTGTATCCCCTATTTGTATCATATGCAGCCTAAAGGAGCTGCGCATGATAGAAATAGGTGTATCGTGTGGCTGGAGGGGGCAGTGAGATATCCCCCCCCACTACAGACTTTGCCATCTTGGTCGCTCTGACACCAACTCACTCGAACACCATTACAATTACAATCACTCTGTTCCTCGTCTTGGCACCGTGAACTATAGGCTCACACCTGAGACTCTAAATACTAACCTATGCTTGTGTGCTAACACAATACTAACATTTAATCCCCCAACACAATATGCTGACACACTCACACTACACTAACACCATTTTAACATCATACAGCAAGACAAGCACACACATGCACACACTCATTTGCTTTTGCACACATATACACATTTACTGAACACGATATACCGGTATATTGAATCAGAGAAATTCCGCATTGAGCCTGTTTGTGACCTGGCTTTTTTAATAATGAATATAAAAATGGTTGATTCATTTGGGAATATGTTTTTGGCTTTTGTAGATTTTCCCCTATTCCTTTTATCATTTTACCACCGCACAGGATTTTGTAATACTTTGTTGCCGTTATGTGGCTTATTTTACATTTCCTTACACTTTTTTAGTATCGCGATTAGCTGGTGAACATAAGACTTTAGACCTGACCTTTCATCACAGAGGAATTCCCTTTTTGTTTTTTAATTAAGATGAACTCTGTAGCAGATTTCCCCCTTCGAAGTAAAGTAGGCAAGTAAAACACCTAATGAAGTACCTTGCGTCTCAAAGGGGAGAGTTGTCATCAGTGACCTAGGGTGGCAGTTCCAGGGGGGCGTTAGTTCCTTCACGGTTCATTTTTTGTCAGGGCTGAACTGAGGATAAGGAGGAGGCCTTGGCTTTTTAAGGCCAGCGGCCATCTGACGACAGGACGGCTGATGGCTGGGTACGACAGGCGGCACCCTACATTTTAATGCTCACGTAGTGTGTAGGCAGGCAAATCCAGCCAGTGGACACAGATTACAGCACGTGATCTGCCGTGGAAGATTGTGTGCGTATGGAGTGATGGCCAATGGCCCATTGGGCATTTGCCTAGGGTGCAAGATATAAAGGCCAGCCCTGTGTTAAAGGGGTATAATTGTCACTCGTATGCTTAAATTTCCATGTGCCAGCTGCTGTATTTCAACTTTCAATAGTTATTTTAGAATCTATAATATACATGTAAAAAACGTATCTTCTATTTCAATAACAGGTGCACTAGTACTAAGTGACGCCACAATAATTATCTTAATATAGGAAGAGACAAGTGAGTAGCTTACAAAAATTTGAGTTAACATTTTTTACTTATTTTAGTGTTGGCGTATTTGAAGTTGCATGCTCACCTCATGGATGACCCCATTTGGTCCCCCATATGGTCCCCCATATGGCATATCAAAGAACATCTCATTCTTAAATGATGCTGCTGATAGCAGGGAAGCCAACGTATACTCTTATAGTATATTATTATGACTCATGTGTTATCATGTATCTTCATCATTGTAGGGCCAGTAAATATTGCAGTTCCTGGGCTCTAGTAGGCCCAGGTCCCAAACATTGCACTAGTGGTTAGAGAAAATCTGAATATCACTGATAGTACACACATCCTAAAAATGTGTGATCCATAATTCAGTATCTATTCCATGTAATTCAGTACCAGACTTACAAGTGAGCAAGCAGAACCAGTAGTATATGTTGGAAGTAAAGGAAGAGGTCTTTCCCAGTATCGGCATCCCAGAGTCAGGATTTGGCTTCTCTGACAACGTTTGGGAAAAGCATGTGGTGGAATGGGATAATGTTGCTGATCACAATGAATAATTCGCAAATAAACACAATGACACCAAGCTTGGATGAAAAACAGGCTGTGGTCTTTTATTTAGCTTTAAACACTACAAAATTATGAACCACTTTAAATGCAATCTTATGATAATTTTACAAATTCTTAGCCAGCACTCAAATGAAAAGAGCCAACCACCCTGTAACCCAGAAGGCAAACTGTACCTTTTGTGCATTAGCAACCAGATGCGTTCCAACCCGCCAAACCATTGCTTGCTCAACTGCACATTACGGTTTGAGATTAAAAATAGCATACGGGTGAATCCCATCAATATGGTAAAGGCCTTTACAGCCACCCTACAAACGATACGCCGGAAACTCAAACCACCACGTTAACATAAACAAAACAATGAATTTCCCATTTTGTAGTGTTGATGTAATACAGCAAATTGATCAATTTCATACTTCCAATACCATTGCCCCATAATGAACAATAATTACATTAGGCTATGGAAGAACAGCAATACGACCGTGTGACATTGTGCACTAAAAGAATTCCCCTAAACTGCTGACCATTTCCTCCATTGTTTTAAATACATTCCCCAGGTAAACTTAAATCATGCATTACAAATCACTTATCTGGACAAAGTTATGTCCCAAATATTCCCTGGAATTTATACACTCTTTTCCAGGTGGAGAAGCTTGAAATCAAAATGTGATAAAGAGTCAGATATCAAATCGGTATTTTCTGGATATTATTGACTTGAACCCACACCAAACATAAATATGCCTAACACCTTAAGACATTAATGATTTATGATAATCATTTAGCACTTTTATTAACAACCCAAACCACCACCATGTCAATAAAGTCGTATTAGCCAGTTCCCTTCCCCAAATTTCCAGTGCCAGGACCTGTCCATTTGAGACTTGAAATTAACGTGTTGTGCCCGTTAGGTCATTATGTTCACCCATGCACCCACATCTTTTTTATATCGTATTACCTCATACTGCTAATTATTGTGCCTCAAAGTCTCATCAAAATTGAACCTTTTCAATTGGCCTTTTTCTCGCTTTGTCCTTGTGATCGACAGCAAAGATAAAATATCTACGTACTCATCATTCCATATTTTCTCTTTCATTTCTTTGCTCAATATAAAACCTAAAGGGTATACTTCACATGCTAAAGTCTCCTTCAGATGAGATTCATTTATAACATTACTCCTTACCCCAATTATTATTTCTTATATATAGCGCCATCGTATTCTGTATCCTCACCCTTTTGCCCCTTAGTTCCCTCCCAAGCCTGAAACCCCCTAACCAATTTTGTTAACAAATGAATTGCCTCACCTAACCTTTCTATAGCAAAAGCCTACCCCGCCGCTTTCAGTTTTGACAGTAGCGTATATATATATGTAAAGTGCCAGCTGAAGACACCTTCCAAAAATACTTCCTTCTGAGCGAGCTTCACTGGGCTAAGCAAATTGCCACAAAGAAGCCGATGTCTTCATCTTAGGTGAAATCTATAATTAGATGGTAAAAGGATTTTCTGCATTTATGAGAATGGATTTACGTTCATGGGCTGTTTACACGTATATTGCATGGCTATTCTGATACGAGAAATAGGTTATATGGAAGTGTCAATATCATTATGAAAACCAGTTCCTGTATCTCTTTCCCTTTACCGGTTAACATTGTTTTAACCCTTTAAATGCCTTACAAGCATTAAACATCTTTTATGGTGTTTGTGGCAAAAGTCCACGGTGAAACTAAATTGCAGTATACTTAGGAGTTATTCTGCGATGACACGACAAACCACCCACAGTTTTGTCCACTAGTTGTCACCAGATGACTTTATTTTCAGTTGTGGCATTATTATTATTATTAAGAGGGCTTGTTTGTTTTTGGCTTGTCACCGTTTCTGTGTACACTAAACACTACTGCTGGAGTCAGGTGACTGCTGGAGTCAGACATGACATTCCGCTTACAGGAATATTTGGCGATCTTGGATATCGGGCAGGTTTCGTTTAAAAAAAAGGAGGTAGTAAAGTAAAATTTAACGAAAAATGGGCAAAGCAAGACAAAACTAAAAATCACTGTGGGGACTGAAGCTGAAAAAATTGACAGCTGTAGCTAAGTGTCACAAATTTCAAATGTATACTAAATCCCTCACTAATTTACCCAGATTTGAGTCAGCACTATAGGCAAGTGTTTGGCCTACTGAGCAGATGTCCTCGACAACATGTCCGCAACCCGACACATTTTGACAAAAGCTTCTTCAGGGGCTGAATCCTTTTGCAAGTGGTAGCCTTAATCAGAATGTTTTTTTACCTGTCTTACCTGAGAGGTAATGGTTATTATGCAGTCAAAAACAATACTGGTTTCTGATGTGCACAAGGGGGGGTCAAATCCTCAAGTAGCGGTAGTGGAATTCCCATTGCTAATTCCACATGTGCCCAACTTGTACTAAAAAGAGGCTTTTCCTCTCCGAGCATGATAAAGCTCCCATTCAATACATGGCTACATTGAACATACTTCCTATTGTTATAGTAACTGTCTACGCCTAAGCTGAGGTGACAGCCCATGACATAGCCCTACTAAGATGGCTATGAGGAAAGTCGGGTGCAGACTTTCCCATCCTGTGAGGGTAGGGTGACAAGCGGTCAGGGTTATTACGGCGGCTCAGCAGCAGGTGCACGCCATGTTATTGCCCCATACATGTTAGAAAGCAAAGATTCTTTATGTAGAACTGCGGTGGCAGAAGAGAGTAAGGACTCTTCCTTATGGATAATAATGGTTCAGACTGGCAGCTGTATACTTATACTCTATTCACATACAATTGTATGCAGTGTTTAATACGGTATATATGTGTAATACCATTACAGGCTGCGCTGCTGTCTATTTCATGGGTGTGTTTGTGTGAGGAATAGGTGGATTCCTCACCACACCAAACCCCAGGCATGAACGCGGGCGAGGTCTCAGGTATTTCGCAATCTTCTATCGAAGAGTTACGGTCAATTCCCGCCCATTTGGGCGGCACCCCCCCCTCCCTCCAAAGCGCTCGCTTCCCCCCGCCCCCATGTCACAACCAATAGAAGCTTTGAGTTCTTCCCGTGCCTCTTTCTGATTGGTTAGTCTCCGGAAAGCGGGGGTGAAGTGTGCAGCGGTAGTATATAAATTATCCTCTGGACTTTCCCAAGTTCAAAGTCGCGTCGGTGGTTTGGAGGATTACGTTGGTTCTGTGTTCGTAGCAGGCACCAGGTTTGATTTATAGAATTACAGCAGAACATTAGCGCATTAGAACATTAGTGTCTCCTAAGACAAAAGCGCGCCCAGTGAGCAGGATGATTGTGGAGAGGATGACTGAGGACTCTCAGGGGCTGCTGGATAACGAGATGATGAGCAGTCCCATGAATCTGGCTTACTTCTACGCCGGATCCCCCATTTCCGATTCGGGGTCCTCCCCAGCATACTCTACCTCCTCTGTCCCAGGATCTCCATCTTCAGATTACGAGCCAGCGGGGGGCCTCATCACCGGGTGCAAGAAAGGTAAATACGCTATAGCGCGATCGTACCTGTACAGCGGGGCCAACGTGTGTTCTGTGTGCCTAGGGTGTGTGTTATATAGATATATGAATATAAATGGCACGCATAGTGTAGAATGTTATGGAGGAGACTGATTGGCTTTTATGTATGTTGATTTATTAATATTACTTGTGTTGGTCTAGAATGGGACTTCTCATAACTGGGCAGATGATTCTTAAGGGGGAAAAAAACCACCCAGATGTTTATGAATTTGCAGCCCGGACTGAAGCTGCTGCTTCTTGGCTTCTTCTGCTGGTTTTTCTTTAATTACACATCTAGGAGCATTGATGTCAGTCTACCTTATCATGTGAAAGTGTTACAGATGTTTTCTTTTCTGGTTGTTGGCGCATGTAGATTTTGGATGGTATTGTTGATCATTTGTGCCTTATTGCTATGAAAGTGCTTTGTTATATTGTTGCATTTTCGTTTTACAAGCCATTTAACCCACCTGAAAGGGGAAGAGGAAACAGTCTTGTTTTCTTGTTCCTTTGACGTCAAGACAGGTGTAAGAGCCAAGACGCGCTCTACCTATGCTGAAAAACCGGTTAATTTTCCCTGTATGTGGTTATGTTCTGCCCTGCACCTTCATCAAATATTTGTGGCTGTTTTAAGTGACCTGTAAAAGCATTAAAAAACGGGGCTTGCTCCTCTCTCCTGTATATGTATTATTTTACATATTTTGGTACATTTCTGAGTCTTGTTTGCATGAATAATTTCCTTTTTTCTTATCTCTATTTAATGCGTATGCCATATCCATTTTGTGTCTTAGTCGGTTTCTCTCAGTATAGTGTTTATTATTATTATTTATTTTTATTATTATTACAGTTTTTCAATGCTTTAAAGTGCTTTTTTTATTCCCCTAGTTGGCACAGGACGTCAGCCCAAGGGAACGTTCCAGGGAGTCCGTGTGAAGAATTCTGTAAGGGAGCTCCTTAACAAGCGCAGGAGTAAATCTGTACTACAAGGAGATGATGAATTTCAGGTGAGATATTCATTTCAGTGATCTGGTGTATGTGAATCCATGCTTGGACAAATGTTCAGTCTAGTAATGACATTTTACTTTTTTTTTTTTTTTTAATTTTATTTTTTTTCTCTCTCTGTAGAACCAGAACGCTGGAATAAATTTTGATCAGTATACAGGTAAATGCCATTTATGTTACGTAGAAATGACTGAATTGCTGGCATCCTATTTATCGCTTCTAGAGTGACCTTGAGACCCTTAAGACTAGCATTTTCCATAATCCTTTGAAACCACCAGTTGGTTTCTCCTGCTCTCCATAAATGCTTGAACTTTTTTTTTAAATTTTTTTTTGCCTTTTTCTAACAGAATTGAAGAACATACTTAGAAGCAAGAAACGTTCTCATGATTTCATTTCCGAAGGGACAGCTGCAAAAAAAGCGTGTCATTTTCCATCTACTTCATTCCTGGTAAATATAATTACTAATTCATATTGGCTGGTGGTCATGACTAAATTTATCCCAAAATTATTTAGTTGAAATGTGTTTGTGGTGTTGACCATTTATTTCATTTCTTTTTATAGACGCCGCCAGGCACACCACAGTCCAATGAAGTCATGGACTCTGATTTTGATCTTCTTCAAAGTATAATGAATATAAAAAATGAGTTGAAACCAGTCTCCCTGAACACTGTGCAAGTTAACTGGGACAGCTTGCCTCAGAACGACAACACTCAAGACCAGCACTTTCAAGACATTGCTATGGCACCTAACGTTTCCTCTACTCAGAGCGCCCAAGTGTTCTTTCACTGCACATCACCACAAAAGAGTGAGCAATATCCTTTTGGATCTCTCCAAGTTCCAGATGTTCTTCAGTATCCTAATACAGAATATAACCATTTTGTAGAAACCTCTCCAGTCCATACTTATCAAGAGGAATTCTTTTCCAATGAGTTTTTAAACCGTGCTGTGGAAACCTATGTGCCCTCTTCCACTTTCCCAGAAACACCTTCTGAGATTGTGCCTGCAAAGCAGGCCACTGAGTTGGGAATGACTGCTCAGACTTTCATTCCGACATTGAACACATCCTTCAGTGCTCCCCAGGACCACAGCATTGCCCATGCCTCACAAACGGTGACACCAGAGCTGCGCCTTCAAGACAGAAACAATTCAAGCCCTCTCCAAATGGGAAAATCATTTTTCCACTGGCAGATTGAACAGGAAGAATGCAAACTGGCCAACGTTTCCCAGGAACAACTCCTTACTCAAGACTCAGACGGCGATACGTAAGTTTCTATCCAACTATTACTCTTTAGCGATGTCCAGTACAAATTGTATTGTGCCACTCTGCAATTTAAGTTAAGTTAAGATTAAATTAGATTATTTCAGCTGCTTTAAAACTTCTGCAGCATGTTTTTGTTGTCCCCCCCCCCCCCCCTTTTACATGTATATAGCTGAGTTATTTTCCTAATAAAATGCTGCATGAGCCTCAGGAAAGTAAGGGCTCCTTTGCATTGATTTCTTTTGATGACAAAATCTATGCTATTCTTGTAGGTACCTCCATATTTCTGTTGCCCACGGAAGAAGAGCTCTTTCTTATGTCATTGCACAGAAGATGGCTGCCCTTAATATGCTGGATATTAAAGAATTTAATAAACAGGTGAGAGTTTGTAAATAGAAGTAGTAGCCCCTACTGTTAAATACCACATTTTTTGCTTTAAAAATAAAAAATTATCACAGATGCCAATGTCCTTTATTTTACCAAATCAATTGTATTTGTTAATTGATAGTGCTTCAACATTATAGCATGTGATGCTGTATGATTTTCCACTAGCTGGCTTGTTCGATATGCTTAGGAGGTTTTTTTCCCTGTTTTTTATTTTATATTTACATTTTTTTTTTTTTCTTGTAGAGTCCTTTACAAGTTGCTGTGGCTGCCAACCAGCATCTCATTGTTCAAGACTTGATCAGCCTTGGAGCTCAAGTTAACACTACCGATCGTTGGGGAAGAACACCACTGCATTTGTGTGCAATAAATGCATATCCCCAGGTTCTTCAGGTGAGTTGTAAATTATTAAACCCTCTTCAATTTTGTATAAAAAGACTAGGACTCTATGTGCAAACTGCATTATTATGCCAATAAATATTAGGATACACAAAATCAGGCTTATCTAACAGTTATAATTTTGAGTACTTTGTTTTAATGATTGAATTTCTTGTAGGCAATCCAGAAAGGGCTGACTGGCAGTAATCAATATTTAGAAATCGACGCAACAGACTATAATGGTAAGATGTCTGATAAGATTTTTTTTTTTTTTTTGTAGATTTTTCAAATGCATATATGGAAAGTAAAGCCTTAACAATTTTGTTACTTCTGATTTCCCCCCCAGGCTTGACAGCTTTGCACTGCGCAGTCATTGCCCACAATGCAGTAGTCCAGCAGATACACAGTGATTCGGATACACTGTCACCAGGAAACCATGAGCTGTTCATGAAAAATAAGGCCTGTGTTGACACAATCAAGACATTACTTCAGATGGGAGCATCGGTGGAAGCAAAGGTTGGCAGATATGCAGTAATAAAGCATTTATGATATACGTTTTTAGTAAAGATATCTAAATAATATAACAAATGACACCAGAAGCAAATACACTTGAATAGAACTCTCAAAATTGGAAGAGGGGAAAAACTATAATTTACCATTCTTGGTTATAAGGGGTAAATAGATGACAAAAATGTGAAGCTGTTTACTTAACTTTTTTTTTCTCCCCCTCAACAGGATCTTAAAAGTGGTCGCACAGCACTTCATTTGGCCGCTGAGGAGGCAAACCTAGAACTGCTTAGTATTTTTCTGGAATTGCCTAATTGCCTTTCCTTCATCAATACAAAGGTGAATATGTGTAAATGTTTTTTCATTTGATTAGGTTTCTTAAGGTGGTCAGGTCATGTCCCACTCACCCATACATACATACATTTTTCTTCAAATAGACGCATTCTTTTTTGTCATGAAATTCAGACCCTCCGAGAAATGAATTACAAAAACACTTTGCTATACGGCCGCTGTCAAAATGATAATAAGTCTTTGCATTTTGTCTTGTAGGCCTTCAATGGTAACACAGCGCTGCATGTTGCTGCAAGTTTGCAGTACAAAAAAATGCACGTAGGTGCTGTTCGTCTACTAATGAGAAAAGGTGCAGATCCCAGTGCTAGAAATCTAGAGAATGAGCAGCCTGTTCACCTGGTCCCAGATAGCCCTGAAGGGGAAGAGGTAAAACCAGAAATTCTTATCAAAATATGTTGTCTGCTGGGAAAGAATAATGGCTACTAACAGCATGCTTTAATAGTTTTAATACTTATCATGCCTAATGTTGTTGGGTCTTAATAGACCATCACTAGCTATACTGTCTACTTTGTTGATTTTATGCCTAGATTGCATGACATATTTACCAAAAATACAAGAATAGGTATAAATACTTGCTGGTGGGAGAGAGTTTCTTTTATCTGTGTGTATAAAACACTCCATTCTGTGCTTTAGCACCATTCGCCTGATACTTCAATTTAATCAAGAATTGTAAATGTAAATTTTTTTTATTTTTTTTACTGGGATGCTTGATATTTTAATGACATTTATTGATATATATAATCTATATTTTTCAGATAAGGCGTGTTCTGAAAGGAAGATCAATGCAACATCGCTCATCGTCTTATTAGCCGCAACTGAAGTTCCCTTTCTCAACACTCACTGCTAGTTAAGCAGTCTTATATGTGTAAATAGATTTGTCTTTTGACAAATACATGTTGGTTTCCATGAAACCGTCTTGTTTTGTTCTCTACTGTGTAGGGACTTAACCAACCACCAACAAGACTCAGTGTTCTGGGTTCTTGCTGACGGAAAGCCTTCTCTTTCACAGACCAGTCGTTGGTTACATAAATCAGCAATCTATAAATACAACCGGTATTTAAAAAAAGAATAAAAGAGTAAAAAAACAACAAAAAAACCCCTATATGATATATAAATTAAGGTATAATATATTAAATATTTTGTGATTGCATTTAAAGTGAGTAATTTTTCTTTGTGTTTAATGTGTTTTGTTCCTCTTTGGTATTGCTTTAGAGTACCAACAGTGCTGCAATATAGAATAATTGTAGTTTAAAACAATTGACAAGTGTAACTAAAGTTCTACTGTAACAATAGTTATTTCTTAAGCCATTGTTTAAAATATTTTAGTTTTTGGTGATTTATGTTTCTTAAAAAATTTAATAAGTTGGTACCACAAATTTAAACTATTGATATCCTGTTAAATTCCATATAGTATGTCTTGTAGACAGTTGTGTAAAATCTGGAATTAGTGTACATTGTATGTGAACACGAAAACCTGTTATTGATTTTAATAAAGTTGTACATTTTAAATTCAAAAGCTTTATTTTTTTAATTATATTTTAAAAGATGACAATTACAATTTACAAAATTGACCAAAAGGCAGTCCTTCAATAAGTCACTGCCTCCTACCTTAAAAGGAAAGTTGCATGCAACATTTTTTCACCATTAAAATGCAGTGCTGTATACAGTAATGTAGTTTAGCATCAGATAACTTTTTTTTTTTTTTTTTTTTTTTTTAATTTACTTCCAATAAACTTTCTTTCACTGCAGACCAGGGGGCTGTCTTTGTTAGAAGTCATGCGGTATTTTGGGTGACAATTCTTTACTCTAGAGAATCTCAGTCAGTGACTTTATAATTGAGCCATTATATTTAGCTATTTTAATGTGATACTAGAAGTATTATTAAACACTCATCTACAGACACCAGACAAGCCAGAAGGCTTGTTTTTCCCTCAGAAATCTCATTGTGCTTCCACAACCACAAGGGATTCTGGGTAGGCATATGCAAATAAGGTTAACAATTATCACCTTTGCCTCTATATCCACTTTATACATGGATGCCTTGAAAGTAATTGCCCGCTGTACAAGACAGCCTTTAGACAAAACTCTGGAAGAGGTACAGTAGCCATATCACCACTCATGGACAGCTGTTTCGTCCTTCATGTGACTCGTCAGCATGAGGTTGTGATACTGGCTTAATAGTTGAGGCTTGGGGTAGCTAAGAAATACCATGTCCATTGCATGTACATATTAACCTCTAACAAATCAATAAAATAACCACAGACACAGAATTGTAAATTGGATAAAATTGGCCGTAGCTTTATTTAAAAGGGTATAAGAGGCATTAACAACACAAACCATTAATAACCAAATAACTTCTTATAAATAATACACCAAATACAATCCGCCCCTTTTCTCAGCCAGATTGTGTAACACCAAGCCTCTATCCACCTCAACACAGAGGCGACCTTTACCCCTTATAAAACTACGACAATATACATATAACATACCTTACATTTAAAACAAAAGGGAGGGGGGGTGGGACGCTTGCTCAGCAACAGCTCCTTGAAGATTTTTCTTGAGGTGAATTTAATCACCCTGCGAGCAGCTATTTATTTATTTTACAGTTGCCTCACACTGTAAGCACAGCTGACTGTACCAATCAGCTGTGCTTATTTTTCCCGCTGCACAGAAAGCCCAATCAAACCTAGTGCTGCAGCACAGCTGATAAACCAATCAGCTGCGCTAAATAAACTGCCTGCCCAGTAACCTAGAATTAGATTTAGCTAGCCTAGCCCACCAAAACTTTATGCCTTAACTATCCTGACCTTTTAGTGACCCTTATTATATAACTAATGTCCAGCAATGGACAATTAGCGCGCCGCTTAGGCAGCTTGCGCTTTCAATTACATAAGTTATGGTGGGTAAAAGGTGATGGAAACCCTTCCACTTAAATTTAAGGGGTAGTAGAAGTATTATTAAACACTCATCTACAGACACCAGACAAGCCTAAAGGCTGTCTTGTACAGCGGGCAATTACTTTCAAGGGATCCATGTATAAAGTGGATATAGAGGCAAAGGTGATAATTGTTAACCTTATTTGCATGTGCCTACCCAGAATCCCCTGTGGTTGTGGAAGCACCATGAGATTTCTGAGGGAAAAACAAGCCTTTAGGCTTGTCTGGTGTATGTAGATGAGTGTTTAATAATACTTCTACTACCCCTTAAATTTAAGTGGAAGGGTTTCCATCACCTTTTACCCACCGTAACTTATGTAATGTGATACTAGTTAGACTTTTTTTTTGTTGGGTTTTTTTTTCCTCCCCCTTTTCTTCAAACTGATGTGACATTAGATGGTCATCTGCTTTTTAATTTGGGTTTATATCATTTTATGTATTACGTTAATAAGGTACCACTTTCATGGAAATGCCTCTATTTGAAGCATAGTTACCTAGTAATATAGTTAGGCTGAAAAAAGGCATGCATCCCATCAAGTTCAGCCTTTCCCGCATCTGTTAATTGCTGTTGATCCGAAAGAAATCCTTCTTGACCCCATAATGGCAGTCAGATCCCCATATTCTCAAAATTATATCCCTGAATGTTGTGTTTTTCATCTAGCTGCTGTTTTGCAGGCAGATAATTCCACATCCTTATTGTCCTTACTGTAAAAAAGCCCTTTCCCTTGCCTTAGACTAAATCTCCTTTCTTCCAGTTTAAATGCATGACCATATGTCCTATGTCAGCATGGTAGGAGTGTGATTGCTGTATTCTTTGTCCAATTTTGGTGTATTACTTTTAATAAAAGTGGGATTAACACACCAAAACTGGACAAAAAATTCAATAACCATATTAATAATTTATTTGCTATATATATATATATATATATCAGGCAACCAGTAAATGCTGCAACCTGTGCATGATAGGACTGTGATTGCTAAGTCAGCCAGTTCATGCTGAAACCTGGCTAGCTGCCCCACTTGTGTATTGATGCTGCTGGCAGTATGGGGTCTGCACATCACTTACAGCCTCCCTGTGCCATCCTCCCCCACTTACACATTTATGCTACCACACACACACACATACTCTCTCTCATTCATATACTCATTCATCCACAGATTCATTCCCTCAATCAGGCATACTCATTCATACACCCTTACCTGCACTGCAGCTCTTTCGGTGCAGCTTGCAGACTTCCAAAGGGGCCGCTGCTTCCCTCTGTGTTGTTCCCATTCTGTGCAAGCAACTTTTCCCTGCCATCCCAGGTGACACTACAGATAGACTCCTCCTCCGTACCTGAGATAGGGCAGAACTCCAAATCATTTAAAAGCCTCTCCCCTCCTGATAGTCCCAGTTCTCCTGCCCTACATCAGGTAGGGAGGACTCATCTCCAGTTTGTTGTTTTTCTTCAGCTCTAGGTAGAGCCGGTTCCCTGGGCTAAGCCCCCTTAGTGGGGGATACCTTGGCACTATAGCCGGACGGCTATAGCTGTTGCGGCTCACTCTATCCTCTCCGCTTCTGCTCCTCCTTGTGTGCAGGCGGCGGGTGTTCAGTTTTGCGTAGGCTTGTATACCACGGTATTTCCAATGTGGCATTCCAGTAACTTCCGGCATTACGCCCTTCTGGAAGTACGTTTCAAGCCTCGTTTTCAGCCGATTTTGAGGTTTTTGGCGCCAAATCGCCGCTGTTGTGGCTTACAGCCTGATTATTAGCTATTTAAGCTGATGGGTGAGTAGCTTCTTTGCTCTTTCAGTTTCTGCTGCTTGCTGTTTGGGTTTTCCTGGGTGCATCTGCAGTTATTATGTCGGCTCCTGATAATTCTGAGCCCCCCTCTGTTGAGGACAAGCCTAAAAAACTTTAATGAAATCCAAACATGTGCAGTGATCTGGCTGTCACAAAGCCTTGCAAGATCCCAAGAAGAAGCTTTGTACCGCTTGACTAAAGTCGGTTGCGGATTCTGAGGCGGCTGGAGGAAGGGCTCAGAATTTGATTATGCTGAGGTGGAGGAGTTTTCATCTGAAGAAGGGAAGATCTGGGAAGACAGTTCCTTTCTTTTCCCGGTTGAAGAGATTGAGACCATTATCTCTGCTGTAAGGTCTGCTATGTATCTAGAAGAAACTACTACCCAGAAGAGTGACCCCTTCTTTGCCAGTTTCTCCAAGCATTCAGGTCCCTTCCTGTTCACCCTGCTCTGTCTGATGTTATTAAGCAGGAATGGCAGCACCCGGAGAGAATGGTTAACCTGTCGAAGCTTGTTAAGCGTCTTTTTCGCCCATTGGTGTAGCCCATTGGTGGACAACGCGGTTATGACGTTCTCCAGAAAAAACACCCTACCATTAGAAGATGTTTTGCATTTCTCTGACCTCATGGAAAAAAAGTCTGAAGCAGACATCAAGAAATCTTTTGAGGACTCTGCTTCTGTTCTCAAGCCAGCTATCGCATCTGCTTCAGTATCTAGAGGGGTTAGGATTTGGCTCTCACAGATTGAGGAGGATGTTGCCGCCAAGACCTCTAGAGATGGTATCCTCAAGAATGTCGCTGCTATTAAATTGGCTGTGGACTTTCTCTGCTATGCTTCTATTGACACCATCAGAATGACAGCCAGGGCTTCTGCACTCTCGGTCGCGGCAAGACAAGCCTTGTGGCAGGGCTTCCAGGGCAGACCCTATCGTGAGAGGGGTAGAGTTGACAGGTTCTCCTTCCCCAAAGTGCCCCCAGACCCCAAGAGCTCCGCATGACGCCACCCCCATTCCTGTGGCAGGGAAGGCTCTGGTTTTTCATAGACTCTTGGTTCTCCATCACTCGAGACCCCTGGGTAAGAACCATTATATCTCAGGGTTACCGGCTTCAATTTCTTATCAGACCTCCGGAGGGTTTTTTTGGTTTCCCCCCTTCCTCAGGATCGAGCAAAGCAGACTGTCCACCATATAGCAGTTTGCAGATCTTCAGGCCCTGGTTCCCGTCACTCAGCTGGTGCAAGGTCGGGGGATCTATTCTCCTGTCTTCCTGGTACCCAAAGCGATGGGAGGTTTTCGTCTGATTATAGACTTACGTTTCCTGAACAGTCACCTCAGGTACGTCCGGTTCGAGATGGAAACCATAAGATCCACTCTAGACGCCTTATGCCTCCACGACTTCATGGTCTATAGACCTCAAAGATGCTTGTCTGCATTTTCCTGTCAATCCGTTTCATTAGCAGTTTCTGTGCATTGCTGTTCCTCGGGGATCAAGTATCCAGCACTTCCAATTCCAGGCCCTTCCGTTTGGTCTCTCGGCACCCCCCCCCGGGGTCTTCACAAAACTCCTGGCAGTGGTGGCGGCTCATTTCAGAATTTCAGTCATTCCTTACTTGGATGACTAGTTTATCTACACCCGTTCAGCTCCTATTCTTCAATCTCACCTTACCAGAGTGGTCAACACCTTGCAGGAGCTAGGCTGGATTCTGAATTGGGACAAGTCCAGCACCATTCCCTCTCAGCAGATTGTGTTCCTGGGCCTATGTCTGGATTCCCGCTCAGGGAAGGCCTTTCTTCCACTTTCCAAGATCGACAGGGTTTGTTCACTGGTCCGAAGGGTTCTCTCTGTACACAGAAGCTCCATAAGACCGTTATGTCTCTACTGGGCAGAATGGCCTCCACGAGGTACGCAGTTCCTTGGGCCTTGGCCACATGAGGATTCTTCAGAACTTTATCCTTCATCGTTTTGAAGGAAGTCTGTTCGCCCTGGACAGGCTTGTCGGTCTCCCTCCTCATGTCAAACCGTCTCTCACCTGGTGGCTTCAAATGGACACCCTGCAGGGAAAAGTTGGTCCATATCTGCCAGGGAGTTTCTCACCACAGAAGCGAGCATCAGAGGATGGGGGCAACGTATCAAGACAGATTTTTCAAGGTCTTTGGTCACCAGCTGTGCAGCTCCTTCCTTCCAACTGCCTGGAGTTGCTTGCGGTAGAAAGTGCCCTGTATCATTTGGGAACCTGGCAATCATTCTGCTACGCTCCGACAACCAGGCAGTCATAGCATATATCTACACAGCAAAAATAACGTTATCACTGCGGATTGCTTTTCAAATTTCTCCTGAGGAAGCCCCTGTAAAGGCGAAACGCGTTGAGAAACAGAAGAAGAAAATCGCAGTATCGTTATATCATCGGAGATGGAGGAGCCATTATGGAGGAGCCAAGGTGAATAATAACAGGAAACACTTATATATATACAATATAGCTCTATTGTAACAGCATGGGCAGTATAATCCCCGATCGCCTCCTAAACTTAAATGGTGTCGCTGGAATGCCTCGATCAGGAGGCATCCAGCGACACCAAACACTTACCTCTGGGTGGGCTGTGACCGCTCCGGAGAGCGGTCACAGCTGCAGCTGCCGGTGTTCTTCGCCATCAAGCAAGATGGCGGGCGCCCTGTAAAAGAAACGAACAAGTTTTTAAAGTTCGCTAGATGGTCTAGAGAACTCTGGCTCCACTTGCAGGTTGAATACAGGTACTGCATTCAACCATGCAAGTCAATGGAGCCCAGCTTTCTAATCACAATGTGATTAGTAAAATATTTAAAAAAAAAAAAAAAAATATGGAAAAAAGTGCTAACATTTAAAAATAATTATGCAGTGATGTCACTAGATGAACCACCCAGCAAAATGTGTAAAAAAAAATATATAAAAAAAAAAAAAAGTATGAAAAAAATAAAATAAAAAAATAAAGTTTATTATTTTGAGCAAGTGCTAAAATTTCTCAAAAATCTCAACAAAGAGTTAAAATAAAAGCACTTCAAATACCCAAGGGGTGTCTAATATAAAAAAAATGGCTGATGGGGTAAATTGGAGTGGCTGAGCTCAAAGATAGGGCATAGGTACAAACTTTCCAAAATGGACAAAAAAAGCGCACTTCCCAAATGTGGCATTTTAAATCTCAAACAACACGACAAATCCATGCATGTCGGGTATCACTGCACTCAGGAGATGTTCCTGAACACACATTGGGGTGTTGTTTGACAGTGGCATATACCAGGACCTGTATATCTATAACTAAAGTACAATTTGTGTGAAAAAACATTACTATTACAAAGTTTGACAACGTGTAGTTGTATAATTGGTGCATGGAAAGGGTTAAAATAACAGCATTTGGAATACCCTGGGGTGTCTAGTTTTCAAAAATATATGGTTTGAATGGGTTAAATTGAGTTAACCGGCTTCAAAGATGTTCCAAAGAGGAGATGGAGGCAGAATGACCAGATTTGTTAAAAAAGATTTGGAAATCACGCTGCTTGTACTTATTGCCCTATAACTTACAAAAAACAGCAAAAAAACATAAAAACATTGGGTATTTCTAAACTCAGGACAAGTAGTAGAATCTATTTAGCTAGTTTTTTTACTTGCTTTTTTAGGTGAGTAAAAGATTTTTCAAATAAAAGTCATAAAATGTGTTTTTTTTCAATTTTTCACCATGTTTTTTTTATTTTTTTTTATAGTAAATAAGATGATACGATCAAAATAATGGTATCTGAAGAAAGCCCATCTTGTCCTGAAAAAAACAATATATAACTTATGTGGGTACACTAAATGGGTGAGGAGAAAATTACAGCTGAACACAAGCACCACAAAAGTATTAAAACAGCCTCGGTCCCACAGGGTACAAAACGAAAAATGAGCCCGGTCCTTAAGGGGTTAAAGAAATGAAAAAATACTCACATTTGTGAGCGCAAATAAAGGTTGCTTAATCCTCATCAGCATGGGTGGTATTTTCCCCACCAAGGAAAAGTCTGGATAAAAATGAAAATGGAGGTCCAAAAATAAGAATAATCTAAAGCTTTATTAAATAATAAAAGCAAAAATCGATAAAACACAACGCATTTCGCCCCTAAAATGGCTTTTTCAATGGCTTTGTCAGCTCTGAACCATGAAGCTTGTGAACTCTGTTAACGGACATTACTAGTGAGATACAATAAGAACACTTGGGTAAGCCAAATGTTACTGTTCTGTTTAATGACTTTGTTAGTATACCTGTATACATAAACTAGCTTCAAAATCAAAATATCTATTTGTTAACATGATATATCCTTAAATACATAAGTCATTTACTTAAAATACACAGTTAAATCATTTAAATTTGCTTGTGCAGCACCCATCACAGTGGTTGTTCACATTGGTTATTGCAGAAATATTTTTTGGTTGGCTTATTCCCCCAGCCTAGAGTAGGTGACACTTTGGAACATTTTGAAGATGTGAAAAACCGAGATTGAAAAGTATACCAATGGAAAGAGCAATAAGTGCATTTTTATATAGTGCAATTCTGGTACAAAATTTTTAAAAAAAATGGGTTTCTCACCATGCCAACCAATGGAATCATGGAATTATATTGTCTCCATAATTGTGTTTTATTTATAACTGCAACTACTCCATGCACAAAACACTCGAGAAAATACTGCAGTATGTTTCCATGTGACATTCAAGATAATAAACACAGTTCTCCATATGTTTATCACAAAGCAAACAGAATGTATGGCTTGATCCCAGGATTTTGTTTGCCTGGGTGTGTCACCTCGAAAAAAAACAACAGTTCCAATTTCAACCAACAGCCACATTATTAGCTTTGTATTATGAATTTGAAAGTGGATCTGTTTCAACCAAAATGTACATATACCCCACCCGGTGATGTATCTCGCTAGGTCATCTAGGCCCAGTGGGATGGCTGTTACCCTGGTGCAAAACTGGGGGCAGATAGCCCTCTCTGGCAATCAAGCTCTCCAATGTCCCATTGAACAATGGGCCGGTTACAAGGGAGTTCTTTGATCTCTCCAGTCAACCTATTTACACTATGGAGACTATGCTAGCTCAGCGCAGCCTCCATAGATTTCATTCAAATGCTCTGTGCACTTTTAAGATACGGCAAGCTGAAAGATGACATCATTTAGTGTACTAGAGATTCCGCCACAGAGATTGAGGTGATGGGGTGCTGCCCTAGGTCAGGCCAAGGGCAGCCCCAATGGTAAATATACCACTGGCCTCACCCCAAGTCCAACCACTATCAATACAAGAGAAGAGATCTTAATCAATAGAAAATAAGCATTACCATAGCTTCTGAACCACGCTGACACATAGCACCATTTTGCAGTTTAAAACGCCACCTCTAGCAGTTAGTGGATTTAGTTGCCCTAAGGGACATTTCAGAACCATCATGCACATGGCCAGGTTGGGGCTCTGTGAAATATGCAACTATCTGCTTTAAGCATTCCGTTTTAACTCTAATTTGTACATAAGGATTTGCCCTAGCACTCTCTTCCCTAAATCCCAGGTCTACTCTCAGTCAGGGCTCCTCTCAGTCTGGCTCACAGAAATCCTTTATTCATTCATTATCTACTCTTTGATCCTTTTTCTCATTTTCTCTCCTACTCTTTCTTTTGATCTCTCCATTCTATCTATCCCCTTTCTGTTTATATCTTCTATTTCTTTTAATCTCTCTTTGTTCTCTCTATCTTCTCATCTTTCTCTTTATCTCTCACTTTTCTCCCCTTTCTCTTTATCGTTCCTCCTTTCTCTTTACCTCTCCTCATCTTTATCTCTCCTCCTCTTACTCTCTCCCCTTTCTTATTATAGCTCCCTTTTCTATTTTATCTCTCCCCTTTTCTTTGATCCCCCTTTTCTCATTTTCTCTTTTTATTTATCTCATCTCTTCCATTTCTCTTTATCTCACCTCCTATTTCACTTTATGTTTCCCTTTTCTTCCTATCTCCCCCACTTCTCATATTCTTATCGCCCCTTCCCTTTCTCCCCAACTCTTTCCTTTCTCCTCAAATTTAATTATCACTCTCCTCCTGTTTACCTCAATCACTCTTCCTTCTCTTTATCTCTCTCCATTATCTCTATCTTTCCTCCGTCTCATTATCTCTATCCTTTCTCCCTATCTCTCCTCTTATTCATTATTATATTTTCCATCCCACATCTTTCCTCTCACCCTGTAACTCATATACAATGTGTGCACTGGCACACATTTTTATATACATGCTCACATTTGCCCAGACCTTCACACCAACACACATGCGCACATACTCACTAATAGACTTGTGTATTCCGATTCATACAAGCATTTGTAAAACGAAAATTGGTTTCCTTCGGTCTTCAAAAGCCCTGATGAAACTGACGGAAACTAATTGCAATAGTACTGCACATGTAGCCACTGCCGTCCAAGCTGTTTTGGTGCCATTACAAGACATTTTGCCACTCCTTGATAAGGTAAAGTGGGAAGGGACTGTGTGTAGGAGGGTGCATATCAATGACTGATAGGTAGAAGTAGCCCCCCAAAAAGCCTCATTGGTTATGGCTGTGATTGATGGGTTCAAAAGCCTGTGGGAATGTTTCCTTACTTTTTTCACTACGGCCAATCAGCATTTATTATTATTATTATTATTATCCTTTATTTATATAGCGCCAACAGTTTACGCAGCGCTTAATACAATACATAAATTCAAGGGATATGACAAGACAAGAATTGACAGACTAAGACAAACCGATACATTTGGTGGAGAGAGCCCTGCTCGCAAGCTTACAATCTAGAGGGAAATGGGGTGACAAACATAATGCATAGAGAAAGGGTGAGAGGTATTGTGGGGGTTGTATTGATGACAAGGAAGTTCTAGCAGCTAAGATGGTATGCTTCTCTGAAGAAGTGGGTTTTTAGATGTTTCTTGAAAGTTGGGAGGGAGGGAGAATGCTGAAGGTTCCTTGGGAGTAGATTCCAGAGATATGGGGCAGCTCGAGTGAAATCTTGTAGACGGGAAAAGGAAGAGGTGATGAGTGAGGAGGAGAGCCTTAGCCCATGGGAGGAACGTAGGGATCGAGTAGGAGAGTATTTGCTAATAAGGTCAGAAATGTACGGAGGAGCAGTATTATGGATGGCCTTATATGTCAGTACCAGGATCTTAAATTTAATTCTAAAGGTAATTGGGAGCCAGTGGAGGGTTTCACAGAGGGGGGAAGCAGAAGAGGAGCGACGTGCAAGGAAGATGAGCCTAGCAGCGGCATTTAGGATAGACTGCAAAGGAGAGAGTCGAGACAGTGGAGTGCCAACCAGAAGAGTGTTGCAGTAGTCAAGACGGGAAATGATAAGGGAATGAACGAGGGTTTTTGTGGATTCTTGGGTGAGGAATGGGCGGATACGCGAGATGTTTTTTAGGTGCAAGCGGCAGGATTTGGCGAGGGACTGAATGTGAGGGATGAAGGAGAGGTTTGAGTCAAGGATGACCCCAAGGCATCGGGCCTGGTTAGTAGGAGAGATAGTCGTGTTGTTAATGGTGATAGAGAATTCAGGTAGTGGAGTGGAGATGGAGGGAGGGAAGATAATGAGTTCAGTTTTAGAAAGATTAAGTTTCAGGTAGTGTTGTGACAAGCATTTACAAGAGAAAGGAATACGCATTACATATACAAGTGTGCTGACACCTGAATTAATGAAGTCATAAAAGTTTATTTTAGTCCAGAAAATTTACTGATGTTGGATGGATTGGAGAAGATGTAGTATACTACTGTAGTGTACTATATGTATTTAATTTTTATATCACTTACAGGGACTGCATCAGCCATCATATATTATTCTTCATTGATACATTTTGGTGGCAAAACTATGCATTCTATTGACCTTGTGCACAGTGATACTGTCTTTCAGTTGTTTAAAATGTAAAAGCTGATATAAAATCCTAACCACGCTCAGTGTATGGACACTACACAAAAAAGGAAGAAATGCACCCACCTCTAGGGCTATATACTCAAAACCATAGATCCAATAAAATACCCAGCATCTTTAGACTGACGGTTTGTCTCCGTCTGCAGTCTAAGGATGCTGGGAGAGGAAAAATGCTGTACTAAGTTCAAGTGGAATGCAAGTAGCAGATGTGATCACTACTCTATGGATTTTATTTTCAGAACCTCATGTGCACTTCCCCAACTTGAACTAACCCCTTTATTATGGGATCAAGTGGCTGATATCTGTGCCAATAAATAGGACAAAGAAACCTTATTTGCCTGAATTATTGGCTACATGTTGATTGGCCAATGACATTGCCAGCTACTAATACTAATATTACATAATGAAGTAAGGGCAACATTTGTGGTTTCAGACTAGCAGGTTTTAGCCACAGGTTCTCAAAGTGAAAAATCTGTACCATGTGATGGCAAGTGACTTACTTTGAAACAGATTTTTGCTGCACCAGAGTAAAAAACGGCAATCTAAATATGTAAAGTAGTTTAATGTGTATAAACAGGGCATCCCATGGAGTAAACAACTAAACACAGCAAAGAAAAATGCAAAAAATACATTCCAAATAAGAAATCAGAAAGATTTATTCCATGAATCACACACAAAAATAACAATGTTCACAAAGGGCAAATATTTTTTTTAAAGTAAAAACTGCAGGGATGAAAAAAGCTGATTCTAATCTGACAAAATATTTTAAATTGTTAGCATAGCTAAAGCTCTTGACATGTAAGTTATATACCTGTGTTTTCAAAATCTTTATGCAACAAATTGACCACTTTTATTTTTTCGCTCTATCCTGCATTCATTTGTCATCTTTTGGATTGCACCCTAGATTTTATGGAGTGGCCCCCGGACAAAAAAAGATAAGCAAATTAACACCCTAAGACCCTAAGAAACTGGTTAATACTTAAATGATAGCATCCACTAATGATTTGCAAAATATAACAGTTTACTTATATTTATTCAATATCCTGATTCTGATCGGATCCTGTATGTGTCACTTCCCCACCAAAAATTAATGTTGGCAAGAATATTTATTTGTGAACTGTATGTGAACTGGGAAAAACTAGAAATCTGAAAAAAAAATATTACCTTATAAATATGTTAAATAAGGTTTAATAAATAACATTTACTGAACAGATATGGTAAACCATAACTCTTACCACTGTATACTGAGCCAGATATTGATGGTGGTACAGCGTAACCCCCATCACTATACACTGAGCCAGACATTGACAGTAGTGCAGCAGAACACCTATCACTATACACTAAGCCAGACATTGAAACAGCCTGTCTGTGCCCCTGCTGCCCCTTTAGCAGCCTGTCTGTGCCGCCTCGTCTCCTGAAACAGCCTGCCTATGCCACCTCTGCCCCTAAATAAAGCCTGCACGTGCCACCTCTGACCCCTTAACAGACTGCCTGTGCCAACTCAGCCCCTTACTTGGCATTTTTGGAATATATTCCTTATTATTACAATAATACCAGTTCTAGCTGAGTTATTGCTTGGTGTGTTTTATTTTACCCGTTTTTATATTTACAACCCATAGTAACCAGAATTGTGTTTCTGTCTATTTCAGTTGGTAAATCTGTTGACACTGCAGTCATATTATAGAACATTAAATGCCTCTATTCTATAGTCTGGGCTTTGTTCCACCTAAGCATTAGTACATTTAATGTTTTTCCTTTTGGATCTGTTTTTCCATTCAAAGCCAAAAACATTTGCATTATTAATCTATTAAGGAAACATTTGTGCAAGGACTTTAACTAAGGATGTATGCTTTGTTTCTTTAGTAGAGAAGATATAGGTCTATAGAACCTTCCTGAAGAAATGATTCAATGTGTCAAGGGGCCAAATAAAACATAGAGCAAAAGACATAATCAGAAACAGCTAAATAGTCAAGGCAGACAGCAATCAAATGGCAATTTGTCCAGAGGTCAAGGGCAAAAACGGTAATCCAATAGGCAAGCAAGAAATCAAATCCAGGTAATCCAAAGAGGACACTGTAACACAGCAAGATGAGTATATCTGAAACTGGAATCCAAGGTTCCACAGGAACCAAAGCTCTAGAAGTCTAGATCGACATTGAAGAAGTCTGTGTTTTTTTTTTTGTGCTATATGTATCCACTCCTCACCATTTTGATTTGGATGGGGTGTGTATCCATAGCACAAACCTTTCTGCCTGTTTGACTATAGATCATTGTGGTCTTGTTATTATAGGACTGGGCTCAAATGACTGCTCCCGCTAGACATAGAGAGGAGGGCTTCAGTGGGATGGCCACAACTTACTGCACGATCCCACCCTGCTACGGGATTGCTGTTGTGACCTAACATGGAGCTGTAAAGCGTGGTGACATTAAAAGAGGACCCATGATCATGCCAAGAAAAGGCCAGAGGGGCCTGAGACATTGTGTGGAATGTTCTTTGTTTTCAGTAGAGGCATCTGGGGGGAAGTTAAATGAGACAAGACAGGCAGTCTTTCGTTATTTGAATTATTCTTGACATTGAGGACTGACAAAGACCCACGCTGTCGATAGGATTTCCATTCTTGTCAATGGAAGTAACAGCATCCAATCACAAATATGCTATCCAATTATAGCATACATGCTATTGGCATACCTGAAGCGCTGCTTCTCCGCATCACTATAGGAAAACTCTGTGTCGCAGGAATGGCGTAGGGATATGCTCCACTCTCTGCCCACTTCCTCTCCAACAATATCATGTGTCCCACGACGTCAGCTGACTGCCCACTGATCTCAGCAGGACCATCCACTGATGTCTGTGGGACTGCCAAACGTCGTCTGCGGGACATGCTACCCGCATCCTGCTCAGTAACTCAGCAAATGCTATAATTTTATATGGTTACGTTTTCTGTATAGGCAGCTAGATGTGGATTTAAATGAGATAAAGTCTCTCTTTTAACATCAATAAGTAAAAAATGCCTTCAGATCCAAAGGATCCACAAAAAGCTACAAGTAGGGATTTTGAAAAGCTTGTGACAAACATGCAGAAGAGGGATTCAGCCTAAAATGCACTCAGCTATGAAAGGTTACTATTGAATGATAGGGAAGGAACAGCCATCTTTCCAAGAAATGAAGATAAGAGTATGTTCTTTGAGTAAAGGTTGCCATTTATCTTATCTAAGTTTGCCCTTTTCACATGTACCTGAAAGGGGAGTGTCAATGATTATTGTAAAGAAAAAATAACTTAAAATATAAAGAACCTCTGAACTACTTGGTAGTATGCTGGAATAATTAAGCATTTTAAAAGTCCTTTTAATTCAAAGGGAAATAATGAAGCCCACAGGGGACCCAGAATGGGCTATAGTGGGCCTTGACTGGAGTGCAGAGTAGGACTAGGCTTTTGGCCACCTGGGTCTGAGTGTAGCTGGGGGTCTGTTCAGGAATCTAGAAGTAAGGGGGTTGCACAGGCTGGGTTGTCATGGGGAGACGGGGGGGCATGATGGATGTTCTTGCAGCAAGGATATCTGGGTTTTGGCGAGATATGCCACAGAGTGGAGGAGGCGGCATGCCCCCTCTCCCTCTTGGTGTGGTTGCTGTCTTGGGAGCTTTTCCTGGAGTGATCATCAATGTGATTTGTCTAGTGGAGATCTGCATGCGGAGTGATGTAGGTCTTCTTGGCAGCAGGCCAGATTAGGGGGGTCATAGTGGTTCTAGGGGCAGGAGGGGGGACAGCAAGCTCAGAGGGGATGCATAGAGAGGCGGTAGGAGAAGAGGGCAAGTTCACAGTCAACGTTAGCAACATTCAGGTGTTTTTCTACCTCCAGATCTCAGCAGGATGAAGGGGCTCAACAGGAGCAGGGGGAGGGGTCCAGGAGGGAGGTTTCAGTGCAGCCACTTCAGGGGCACAGCAGTTCGGCAAAGCTGGGGGACTGACTAGTAAGTCTGTTCCACAGGAACAAGGGTCATGGGCATAGGGGGTACTTGGCGTGGACAGTATAGGGAGTAAACAGGCAGTGAGTGGGGCACCCCCTTTGGTGGGGTTAGCAGGGGGGCAACAGTGGTGTTAGCTACAGAAGGCAAAGCTGAAGAGGAGGGAAAAAAGAGGGTATTGTGGATGCTGTGCCGAATGCTGCGTGGAAGACCACGTATGTCTCCTTTGTACCTCCCTCGGGTGTATGGGAGGCTGGGCATATTGCCATTATGAAGAGCAGTTATGTCAGCACCTGGAGGCTAACCCTGGGATGCGGTAGGACTAGATGGACCTTCCGCTGTGGCTTTGGCTGAGAATGACACAGAAGGCCTTGCCCTTTCCTTGGGGGGGGGGGAGCTTTGGTGGCCACAAACAAAAAGGGTGCCAGTGCAGGTGGGGAGTCTCATGCATGTTGAAGCACAAGTGCTCTGGATATGGCAGCCTGAGGCGCGACGAGATGCTGTCATGGCTAAGCCCAAGTTTGTTTATATGGGATGAGGTGCATCTCTCCGAGTTGATGCTTAGTTTCTTTGACAATTGCTAAAGATATTGAAAATGCCTTGTTTTTTCTGGGGGGGTGGAGCCTGGTACTTGGATGACTTGGCAATCTTGGTTGGTTTTTGTTATATATATTTACGTGTTTTTGTGTTTTGGAGTATCTTTATTAACATACCCATGTTTATTGTTTCAGGTTTTGGCACAAAGTGAATGTGGCCTTTTCAAACCCAAGATGTATGATGGTTGTGTTTTATTATTGGGGTAATTGGGAGGTAAGCCTAGTTGGGAAGTTGAGACTACAACAGTCATATTAAAAATACTGATACAAAATCACCAGGCAAATCATAACATTATGACACTAGAATAAATGTACGTCAACTAGGTTTCTATAAGAAGATCAGGAGCATGACTAGGCCCTCTCCTGGGTACTGGTCTCAAACTAATTCCTTGAAATCCATGCGGATCAACTGGGAGGGGACAGAACCAGATAAGGGAAATAGAACTACATTAGAGCAGGCAACAAAAGCAGACCATGGAGGAGATAAGAGACAAGCACTTGTCTTCCACCAGGAAGATTTATTAATCTGCTATAATCCTAAGTAACCAGTCTTGGCCTACGTCTCCTGGGGTTAAAGCAGATGGTTCCTAGGTACAAACATAACAGGTGCTTACCAGGATTCTATGGCAGCCTTTGACTATGTACAAGGGTGTTTCCGACATCACTACAAACTTGTGCTTATTCCTTATCTCATCCAATATTCACTGGTAGCCACTCTCTTTGCTTCATCCACTTCCAGCTTCTGTATGGAGCAATAGGGGCAAGCCGCTCAAGGAAGCAGACCCAACAAGTTTGTTGATCCAGAAGAAGGGAAATGCTCCCTGATACTCTCCCAAAGGATCAGGGCAGGACTTTATATGGGTCAGTCAGCAGTACTGTGTAACCTCAGTAGTGTAAAATAAAGGCAGGGTCATAAGTAAATTGAACATCACTCCCTTTACTTCCTGGTGCTACAGCACCCTATGTGGATGTTTAGTGTACTTTATAGAAAATCCAGCGGTGGGAGCCTGGCACAGGGGGCAGTTGTTCTCTCTGGACAGCTCCTAATTCTACAAAAAGGTTCAGCCCACATTAAAACAATAGTCACTGCTTATCACACCTGACACCTCTACAGCCTTACTTTGTCCAGAGCCTTTCCTTATGAGAATATCTTGTTACATGACCAGCCATGAAGGGGGTTTGCAATTGATCCTTCTGCCTGGCCCACCCATATGCAGAGAAATCAAGTCCTGGAAAACATGGCCAATTTGGTCATTGTATCCCTGAGTGCACATTTTGCGATAATAAACATTGACGTGGCAGTACCTTACTAGGCACTGGTCATCTGTTCCGTATCAAAGTTCAAAGAGAGAATACACAGTGGAACACAATTGAATGAAGAGGCATAACATCTGTTATGTCAGCACATTTCGACTACTATGCAGTAGGTCCTTTGCAGAATTAATTTGGAGCATCTAGACAGAAGTCACTAAAATAAACAAAAATATATACTGAAACAAATGCCTATGTAGTTGAAGCATATAGACACAGGTTACATAGAAACATGTGTATGGGAAGTAAGTAAAATGAATATAGTGAGAATGCAGCCCTGACCAACTGCCCAGCTTTGTGAGGGACAGTCCCAGTTTTGGTACTCTATCCTAATGTCCCACCGAGCTCTACCTCTGTCCCTCTTTTCAGGACAAAGATAGAACTTGGCAGGACAGTGAGATTCTTACTTCAATCCTGCTAAGACAGCACAGAATGCAGAGAATTGTGGGTATGCTTAGTATTGCCAGTTTGAGTGACACTCTGTCACCCAAGCTCTGTCCCCTGTAAAATTTGGGGGGTAGGCTACAGTTAGGGTAAAGTGCACAGGGCTTTCACAAGCATGACTGTATACATGTGGAGTGGTGCTCACCTAAAATTGAAGCGTGCTACCAAGACATCAGGAGACCTAAACACACGTGATATGACACAAAGGCTCCCACACACACAATAGCTTCCAATCGGAAATCATCAGCAGTTCTGTTTTTTTCCAGACTGTTGTTTACTGCAATGCCGATACTTTCTGAAGCTGCCTTACTTTGTTATTTAAATGGCACTTGCTTTAGTGAAACATAGGATAAATGTAAAAAGTTGTCCATGACTGTCAATTTAAACTTAAAATAAAAACATTAAAGAGTATATGCAAAATGGTTTAAATACTATGAAAGTACAGATGTTCAAAATCTATTTTAAATGTTTCCATTTATCTGTGGTTAAATATTCAAAATGTGTTAACCTTTAAAACAACTCAGAAAAAAACAGGAAGTGGTAAGAGGCTAATCACGCAATAATGAAAAAAATTAAAACATTTAACCTTGACATCATTTTAGCCAGGACCAGGGTGGCCTACTGAGACACTGGGCAAATGAGGCTGAGGACCCACAGAGCCACACACTTACCCGAGCTGCCACTCTAGAATAAAAATGTAGCGTGAGGCCACGAATATCCAGCCAACAGCGTCACTTATGTCATCAGGAGGCCTCTAGCCTTTTAGTGCCTGAGCCGTCTCATCATTTCAGTCCAGTCCTGTTTTTAAGACTTCATTTTTTTTTGAAGGAAGAATATCAAGAAGATGGTTCACAAACCAACTTTGTGAGCAAACATTTTTAATACTAAGACATTCATAATACCAGGGATAACTTCAAATCAAGTCCCCCATTAAGCTTAAGGGTGATTGGTTACATTGGTTCTTTTATTAGCTTCCAAAGGCCACTCTTTTTCATCAATGTGAACCTAAGAACCAGCCTAATACATGGAATGTTGATATGTGTTCCTGACTGCTATCCAAACAAATCACGTCTTCCAAAGGCCCATAAGCAGGACTGCAACATATGATTTTCGAAACCATGTGCTAATTCTGCCACAAGGCCTACCGTGTAACTGATTACGGGACCAGGGATAAGCAAAGTGTCTTTTCAAGGACACCAGTGTCCATAGCAAGGTTTGTGAAGGTCCATAGAAAACCATTAAATGGTCCACCACAGACCCCAGTAAATGTCCACCGTGAGCAATGTTTGTTCCTACCCAGGGCCGGCCCGACAATGGAGCCGAGTGGGGCAACCGCTCCAGGCGGCACTTTTGAAGGGGCGGCACTTTGCACTTTTTTTTTTTTTTTAAAAGCAAGAGAGAGAAAGGGGCGCCGAGCTTACCAAGCTGTCAGTACCCGCTCGGCGCCCCTCTCTCTCTCCTCTGCGGCGAGTCTTCCTGTTCGGTCTCGGTGCCAGCTTGTAATGCTGAGTGCCGGAAGATTTCCGGCGCTCAGCATTACAAGCCGGCACCGAGACCGAACAGGGAGACTCGCCGCAGGACTGCTGAAAGGTAAGTACAAGGGGGGGGGAAAGGGTAGATAATGGGGGGGCGGTGAGGAAGGGTAAATAAGGGGGGGGCGGCATTTTAAAATTCCCCCCAGGCGGCATTTTGCCTTGGGTCGGCCCTGTTCCTACCCCTGTATGGGGTTGATGCAAAGAATATTGTGAAGAGCTATCACTGGATACTACGTGAATTGTATTACATTGAGCCACCAAAAAGCAAGGCCAGTGGAACTACATGTGAAATTCTGTAGTAAGCAAAAAAATATATTACTACCCCATGAAGTTAACCCCCCTCCCCCAAGATCTAGTTCCTACAGTGCAATAGGGAAATGGTCCCAGCTCTCCTTTTCATAGAGAGTCACGAGTTACTACATCATATGTTAATATGAAGACAAACATTATTTAGTGTTATAAAAGAAAGCAGTGTTTGTACACCTTTATTTTGAATAGGAAAGGAATTGGGGTTTTATTACCAGTCTTCTAAAGTAATACCACTCCCTAAACAAAGAATTTAAGAGCTAGGTGTAACTGTAATATCCTCAGTAATTAATCTTTGTTGGAAACACCCACAATGGATCTGCACGTACACAAGTCGTCATCTAGCCACTAAGAAAGACGCTACTGCACTGGATTATCAGCTTTGCTGCTTTTGAGGTATTGCAACTACAGTGAATGAACCATAGCGTGCAATGGCACACGCAAAACACGCTGCTTATTGCTTTAAATATGTTCCCATTGTGAGATATTGTCCTATATGATTTGCAATTTAAATACATGATTAAAGTCAAGATAAACTTTTCAATGCACAAAGTACAGGAAGAAAATGCCATGGGAAAACGGTGGACTTTACTCAGATGTACACTAAATGCGTAATAAACATTATCATACAAATACATACTGTATATTATGTGTTATCTATTGCAATTCTGTGTACTTGTATCAGTCACATATCTCCCACGTGTCCTGTTTTTAAGTATCACAGTCCCGATTTTCTTCGGGCTGCCTCATAGCCATACCTGGGGATTTTCTAAATGAGCTGACCCTGAGATTCTTGAAAAGAATTCTTTGTAGCGACTCACCAAATGTCTCTAACGGCGGCCCTCATTGAAACCTTGACTTGTCATTATTTAATGATACACTTAATTGAGTCATCTGCATTCAAGCAGGGATATCAACCACAACATACTGTTAGGAAAAACACAAATTGGAAGTCTTAGGTATGATCACAGCAGTATAGAATAGGAAAGGGTCAGTTCCAGTCTGTGTGTCCCTGAGAATCTGCCCCTTCACCCTGAGATTGAGGCAAAAACTCTGAGACTTGTGGTAAAACCCTGAGAGATCCGAGGCATGCTCATAGCAAATCTGATTTCTTTTCTTTATGGCCTTTCACTGTTATTCATCACATCTTAGTAAAAACATCAGAGCACCAAGCTATTTGACTGAGTTTGTTTCAAGACAGAACATACTACAGGCTACCTGAATGCTACCTCTTCTTGGAGAGTGGCTTTGTGGATGGACAGGGCTAGCCACAGACAGCCTTTAGTAGGTGGAGACTGGAAGGGAAGTGGGTGTAGCCAAATGTAGGCAAGGCAGGGTTAGCAGTCCAAACCATGGTCCAGAGTCAGAGGGCAAACTGGGGTCAACAATAGGTTAGCATACCAAACCGTTGGCAAGGCTCAGAACGTAAGCCAGGTTCAGCAATTGCTTAGCAGCTCAGGCAAGGAAATTTCAGGAAATCCAAAAGTGACGACTAAAGACTAATCTGAGGTCAAACCATAAGTAACACCTGGGAGAGGTATAGGAACCATGCAGGACTCAGGGAATTAAAGCAGGACTCAGGAAAAGGGAAAACATACTGAAGGACACAAACAGCGTCAAGTGATAACTGAAGGTGTCAAGTTCTTAAATCGTGTCATAGCAGAAGCTGAGCATGCGAGCTGCTGCAGGTCCTTGTTACAGAGCTAAGTGCCAATTATGATATGCATTATTAAAGAGAAACTCCTGAGATAAAATCGAAACTAAATCCAGCACTGAACGTTGTTAATAGATGTTTTTATTTAATGTTCCATTTTTTAATTTGTTAAGATTTGGAATTGTGTGGCTGTGTGAGCTCCCAAAGGCACAGTCAAAGCATCTCACACAAATTTTACTTTAATTATCATCAAGGAAGCAATGAAAGCACAATAAAAATATTAAAATGTATAGAATTGCAAGAAAAAAAAAATTGCAATGGATCACAACCATTCCGCAATAAATCTATAAAATGAAAAGATAGAACAGCTTCTACGTCAGTTAAGCCTATCTTTTCCAATCTGATGTGCTGATTTGTTAACCATGGTCACATGTCTAGGATGATATTACCAGACCCGGAAAATTTCCAAGGTAGGCTACCTGGAGTTCTCTCTCTCCTCTGGAGGTAATGTCTTCATGAAAGGAAAGGGGAGGTACCAGTTATATGTAGGGTGGGGCTAGCCTGAAACAGCCTGCAATGGGAGGGGTGTGGGAGGGAAATGGGCAGAGAATAAGCAAGGAGCGGATATTAAGAAAACCGTACAACCGAAAAAGCATGCAAGGCATATACATCACAGGTTGCTGCTAGAATAACGATGACCAATAAGTACACAAAACAGCAATCCAGTGTAGTGGGGGTAAGCAATATATGGCCATATAATGTGTAGGGAGTGGGTGTTGCCAGACACTGTTTCCTTGCCCAAGGAAAGCAGGGTTTTACCTGGAGACTGTGTGTCAAACCTGGAGAGTTCCCAGGTATGGATATTCAACATTAATAAATAATCAGACGGCAGCCTATTTAGTATACTTTTTTCTGATAAAATGAAGGACATAGCACTCCTGAAACAGTCAGCCAATGTAATTATAAACTCCAAAGGAAAGTGATTTAAGAACTGGTAAACAGTTTGAATGTGTGCAGTTTTGATAAAAAAATTCTACTTTTAGAAAAAGAAAAAAAACCCAACATACTATACAGTGTGCTATATTATTTTTTCAAGAGGAAAAAGGGACAATGAAAACTCTATTAAACTTCAGATTTAATACACTTTGTACACATTTTTATAGTAACCCTCCTACTTCCAACTATTGTCACAGGACAAGTAGGACAACTTTCACTAAAGCTTCTGGACTGTTCCTTTAATAGGGGATATTTGCTGAGTTTCTATTCTATTATACTTCCAAAAGCCTTGACACCGAAATATGTTATAGAAATGATTGACACTTTGTCTATGCGTGAATATTCATATGGGAAGCCACTTTTTACAACATAAAAGATAAATACGTGTTGATACAGCTGATGAAACAGCTTTTCTCAAAAAATCCGTGTTCCCTTTGGGTTAATACAGATTACATTACTAAAAACAATAATGGTGATTTTTTTCATTTAAATGCCCTGTGGGTTTTGAAGTGTTTACCACAAAACGTTCTTACATTAAATTGAACATTCAATGCAAATCTGCAGATGTCTCTCCCTCACAACTTGCTGCATATTTCATACGCATATTTCATAAACTGTTTTTAGTAGAATTATTTTTGTGTGATTTTTTTCTTCAAAGATTTGAGTTATTCTTAGAGAGTAATCTCTCTCTGGAGTCATAGGAACATTGGGAGCTAACAAGTTAGTGTAGCCATGATGTAAAAGCTCTGCCAACAGCTGCTTTGAACCTAGTTATGAAACTGCATGGTTGTTTACATATTTCTGACCACCACCTACAAAGATTTTCCCTGAATTATGGTAGATGAATAAGCTTGGTGAAGTCATTGACTTCCTTCTGTTACTTTATGCATCCCACATATGGTAAGGCAGCACTATAGTTTGTGGTCAGCAACACGAAAAAAATAAATGTACTTAATAACTCTTTTTCTAAGATATTCATTGTTGCATGATGATTCCCTAGTGACCACCCTTGAAGTTGAGCTGCCTGCATGTAAGAGATGGCTCAGGGTAGCTTCTACTGTGGCTGCCTAAACCCATGAATAATTTGGGTAGTTTTGCCATTTGAAGATGGCGGGTTTTGACCACAGCCAATACTTTTTTTTAATAAAAGACAGTCATCTTCACATGCATGGTATGGTTGGACATATGTAAATATGGCTTTCAAAATGTAAAGTATACAATAAATCGTAGGCCTCCTTAGAAATCAATGCCACGGAGGTAAAAGGCATAATGTATACTGTAGGCTGTGTCACAGCACTTGGTTGAAGAGGCTGCTATTGTGTTTTAGAGGTCTCAAGGCTGTGAATACATGCATGGAACACTTTGCCTTCCTTTTAACAGATATCATTGAAATTCAAACCAAAGAAACAGAAATAAACATTCCAACCTCAAAACAATAAACACGTTGTGTGGTTGAATCAGTGTCTACTGTCGAGTTGTCCCATGTGGTCCTGTATGTGGCCTCCCAACCCTATATTATGTTTGCAGCTGTATCACAAGACTTAATTGGTGGGATATATGTAATTAACCTCTGACAGTACCATTCAGTGTACTGGAGCATTTTCTTAATTTGTATTTTGTACAAGATTTTAATTAACTTCTTTATGTTTTTTTTCATTGTCAAGGGAAGCCAGTTCATCCTCAGTAGAAGATCATAAGAATTGTCTTATTGCCCAATTATGCATCCTCCACCACCCTTAGTAAAGCTAATTCTGCAGTGGAAAACATGATTGGGAACAAAAGTCTCAAGTTAATGCCCAAAATCTCTATAGCTCTCTTTAAGAGATTGGTCAACTGGCCTTTGTCCCATTTTCAACAATCAGACTGCAAAGAAATAAGCTTGGTGTGCAATTTTTATGGCAGCTGCTATATATTTGTTGGTTGCTGTGTTAGCTGAGTATTTGTCGTCTAGCTGTAATTCTGCCATATGGTGTATGTTTGTTTGGCTCCCCCTTGAGATCTGTCAGGTAGTCCTCTCTCTGCAGTATGTAGTATACTAATTTTGTTACATAAGTTGCATTGGGGTTTCCCTTATTGAGTTGTCCCAATCTGCATCCGAGAACCAATGTATTTGGTAATTATATAGCTTTTAACTTGAAATAATCTGAACATGGGGATTTGTATTGCCTGAAGTTTGGCTTTGGCCACCTCGTGAGGCTTATTCTTATGGTCTAAAAATGTGTCTAGTGTGGTGATGCCCTGTGTTCTCCAGGTGGCATAAGGTCCACTTTTAAGTCCATTGTGGAAGTTTGAGTTTGCCACGGTTGGAAAGGAGACACTTTCCACTTCAGCTTCAACCTTCCCCTCACTAGTTTCCGTGCTTTAATGACCAGGACCAGAAGCAGATTTCATATCATCCCCATTGGCAATAGGCTTCTGGGGGTAAGCAACAGCGCCTGGAAGGTGAATTGATCAATCTTGTCGTCTCCCTGATCCAGTCCATGGCTGTTTTTATTTGCATGTTATGAGCTTACTGCTCAGCAGCTTCGTCATCATTCCTAAGATGATGGCTGGTCTTTGGCGCGACAAACTCCTCTGTCAGCTTTGACTCGTTCCGTGGCAGCCGTACTCAGGCAGACTGGGTGTCTCCACCAGGTATGCTTGTTTGTCCTACCCTGCAGGTACGTCTTCTGTAGCTACTCAAGGGCTCACTCAAGCCAGACTCTGGGGCAGTAGTCATCATAGAGCCGGTCATCAAACTTTGATTCTTGTCCAATTAATTATGCTCTATAGCATGGGGGTGCTCGATTAAGATGACCCCACCCCCAAAAGTCTACAGATATCTGTTGTAAAATCAGGTTATACGTAACCTTCTCCTATAAAATCAATGTCATGAAGTATGACATCAAGTATGAAAAACTTCATACTACATATGCCTACAATATTTTGGGTTAATATAATTTTGCATGTTTTGTAATTTTGTATGTAAAGAAAAAGTCAGACACAAGTGTCATAATCATTGAACGTTAGCAAATTAGGGAGTCCATTGTCTCACAAACTATACTGGATTCCCCTAAAACTTTTTAACTTGCAAGGAAATTTATACATCTCTTTTTTTCTTTGGATAAGTTGCATTACTCACTAGCCCAATAACTGTGTTGTTTAACTAAGAGCTATTGGGCATGATGCAATCTTTGAGTATTTTTTAATAAAAATTCCAGCTAGTCTGAAAAAAGTAAAAAAAAAAATGTAATTACATTAGCTTGTAGGGAAGGGCTGAGGATGACTAGTGGCCCTGGCACTGGATACTTGCAGTTTTACACTTTCAAAGTGTGTAGTGGTGTGCATTGAGTCAGGACTGCGGTGGCAGTAACTGTAAGCATGGCTGATGGTTTAAATATTAATAGAACCTTGTCAATAAGAAAATTTAAAAATAATTGTCTTGCTCTAATATTTTATATATTAACAATTGTGTACAATTGTGTTCTATAATTATCTGAATATTAAGCATTTTGTGATCTTAGCTCAGAAGCAGCCACAGTCAAGAGGTTATTTTGTTTTCAATTAGTGACTCCCATTATACTTAACCAGCATACCTGGGAACTCTCTGGGTTTTGTCTGGAGACTCTGTGAAAAGAGTCATTTCCCCAGGTTGACACCCGAATCTTCTGGGTTGTGGGAGCAGGGTCCTGACACATTCCACTCTTTGCCCATTTCCCTCTTAAATGGTGGTGTGTCCCGTGATGTCAGTGGGAATACCCACTGATGTCAACAGGAATGCCCATGATGTCAGTGGGACCACCTGAATTGTTAGCGGGTCCACGCACTTATGTCAGAGGTTACTCCTGGCTGTACCCTGCAAGGGGGAGCTCCGGATAGCTGGAGCCAAAAAGTTCCCAGGTATGCTAGCCAGTCTTACGGAGGCAACCTTTTAACTGATTAGCTTGTAATGGGCATAATTATGTGTATCCTTTGGCCTTCTCAACTGATCTGTTAATGTAAACGTTTAAAAGTTCATATCTACCCATGAATTTAGGTAATCATCAAATGATCAAGCTTGTTGAACTCTCATTTATTATAAATGTAACTGGGGACAATACCTAATTGTTAAGGAAAAAAGAGATCAATTTAATGATAAGATGTGATGCCCAGGGCACCTAGTTGCTTTGGATTATTAATGAGTACAAAAGACAAATGTAATTGAGTGTGCAAAATACTCTAGTTTGATTACATTATTTGTTTTCTTCAGTTTAGCTCCCTTTTGGTTATATCAACACTCTATGTGAATTGCTATTTTTTTAAATCAACTGCAAGGGGTAAAACTATAGATTGTGAACTCTTTACAAGGAGCTTTTAGATGGATTAGTACCTTAGCCTTCAACCTCCTCATTATTGTGTGACACTGAATTACATTTTCACCATAACACCATGTCTTGGGATGTATAGGCATTCCTCTCACCCCTATTTTCACAAACCCAATATTCATAACCTCTCTTGGTCTTTGAATTTTCACATTTTGCATCGTTCACTATTTCCACGGACAGTGTTCCAAAACACAAGAATGTGCTTTGACCGCTTCTTTTTCTTCTTCTGACTTCCTACTGACTACCCGTCACATCAAATATATAACTAACATCAAAAATACTTAACCTCCTACTTTGGTCTTTCCTAAAAAACCCTTAGTATGGTTTTCTGCAAATCATGATGAAAAATGAGATTTATCTCTTCCTTATCTCTTACTGACCACCATCTCCTGCAATTTCCCCCCACCCTACAACATCTGAAGCCAAAAGGTAACTGTCTTGTAAGACTATTCCACACCTCTGCTCACTAGAAAGCCTCCTGTTTTTGTTGGTGTTTGTGGTTTCAGGCTGGCCTGTGGCTCAGAATCTTGTGTGGGGATGGTGCATCTTAGTATGCTCTTTCCTCGTTGGTTATGTTGTTGGGGTTATTGTGGTGTTATATGTATGGCAAGGGGGTGTCAATTGTCATTAGAATTGGGACGATTCCCTAGTCAAGTATACTATGTATTAATGAAAATTGCTTTAAATATTATTCTTGTAATTCCAGTCATCCACAAAGTTTGGAGACCTTATAATTACTAACTGGCTGCCTCATAATTACTAACTGGCTGCCACTCATGCCTTCTCTGTTTCCCACACTTTTACTCAAAATCCCAACTGAATTTAGATAATACTTGGTGTATTCCGTTTTATGCTTGAATATACACACAGTATATCTTAAAGGGAAAAAAAGAAGAAATCGACATGACAAATTCTATAAAATTAGATTTCCCATAATGTTTCTTCAGTTCTCCTTTTTGGTTAGCGTGTGTAGGTGTATTGCTTCTTATTTTCTATTATATTTTGCTGACAAACAGAAACTAAACAAAACCACTAATATATCCACACATGAAACAGTTCCTTTAAAATAGTAAACACTTTCTATTATTGTTTTCTAATCCTTGTTCTGATTTCCTAGCAATTTTATATTTGTTTGTTTTGTAGAAAGTACAGGCTTTGATCAAGTCTATTATCAATTCCCAGAACTCCATTTTTAAAATGTCATCACCGTAGATTATTTTTCATATTTAATTAGAAAATCATCATAATTATACAAAGTATTAACAAGAATCTTTTCTATTTTGGTACTGTTACAATGCAGGACTATCCATCAGGTGAACTTAGTGTATGTCTATGAGCCCCAATGCTTGGGGGCCTGGAGTTTTAATAGATAATCCCTCCAATTGGCACATGCCAGCAGTAGTGGTCCAGGCTACTGTAGCCAACAGTACTGAAATAGCAGCTGTGTGAGGAGTGGAGTCGGTTAGGTTTTTTTTCCCCTACTCAAGTAAAAGACAAAAGCCTTGTACCTAGGGGTCTTACAAGACTATTCCCTGCTTTTTTGAGACTTCTGCCCCTAAGGATTATATGACCCCATTTGGTATAAATCAGTACATACTAAACTTCAATACAAACAACTGTAAGCTAAATACTGAATAACTGGTAGGGAACACCGGTAATTTATAATGTAATTGTTACATGTTCTTGGCTTTTATGAGTGACCAGAGACTTCTATATAGAACTGCATTCTCTTTTCAAAACATTGTATGTATTGCTCAGATCTTAACTTCATTGCAACTTTAGGTTTAGAATTGTACCAGGTTAGCTACAGAAAATATAGAGCAAATTTGGTAAAGATAGTAGCTTTATTGCATTAGACTATAGACTTAGGTCTCTCATTCAGGTATATTATAATATTATTAGATAATATATTTCATTATATAATACATATCATATAATATAATATACCTGAGACCTAAGCAGTGGCGACTCTAGAAACAATATATAGGGGGGGCACACAAGATACCACAGTCAAACTGGGGGGGCATTCATAATTTCCAAAAGTAATGTGCTATGGAATTATACTTTTGTTATTGGGCTAAAATAATACTTGATCATTCAACATGGGAAGCCTGAAGCCACAATTGAGTGCGACTAATCCTTGAAATAAATATTATAACACAGGGCTTGACAATTTTTTTTAAATCTAGGAGCCAGCTAAAAAAGTTAGGAGCCAGGACTTTTTTTGCCCTATACTCACACTTTGCCCCAGCACTCACACTTTGCCTCAGCACTTTGCCCTGCACCCACACTTTGCCCAGCACTCACAGTCTCACACTTTACCCTAGCCCTCACTTTACCCCAGCACTTTGCCCCAGCACTCACACTTTGCCCCAGCACTCACACTTTGCCCCAGCACTTTGCCCACACTAAAAACCACCAGTGCATACTTTTAATTACAATTAATTAATCCCATTAATTAACTATGTCCCCAGTTTCCCATAGGCATCTTTGTCACTAAATAGCTTCCCATAGTACCATGTTTAGTGACAAAGATGCCTATGGGAAACTGGGGACAGAGTTTGCCTTTGCCCCCAGTCTCCCATAGGCATCTTTGTCACTAAACATGAGATTATGGGAAGCTATTTAGTGACAAAGATGCCTATAGTAAATTGGGGACAGAATTTGCCTTAGCTTCCCATAATCTCATGTTTAGTGACAGATGCCTATGGGAGACTGGGGGCAAAAGCAAATTCTGTCCCCAATTTCCTATAGGCATCTTTGTCATTAAATAGCTTCCCATAGTCCCATGTTTAGTGACAAATATGCCTATAGGAAATTAGGGACAGAGTTTGCCTTTGCCCCCAGTCTCCCATAGGCATCTGTCACTAAACATGAGATTATGGGAAGCTATTTAGTAACAAAGATGTCTATAGGAAACTGGGGATAGAATTTGCCTTTGCCCCCAGTCTCCCATAGCCATCTTTGTCCCAGCCTCCCACTGCCAAGCATGCCCTCAGTTACTTCCACTTACCTCACCCCGATGTGCACTCTGTTGGATTCCCGCTGCTGCTGCCGGCGGCTCCACCCTCCTCACTGAACGGGGCTGGCACCGCCCACAAAGGTCATTGAGCAGCGCTGGTGCCGCCCGCGAAAGGTATTTAGCGGCGCCGGCTGACTCACTTCTATTTTGAATCGACAGGGGTGGCATTTTAATAAGCCGTCCTCGTTGATCCAAAATAGAATTGAGTCAGCTGGTCAGCGCGACTCAGTGACCTTCGTGGGTGGTGCCAGCCCCGTTCAGTGAGGAGGGTGGGCAGAGCCGCCGGCAGCAGCGGGGTTGTCTGCATCGCACAGACGCCCGCTGCTGCCGGAAAGCAGGATCCAAGTCCCCTGCAACGCCGCGATCTGGATCCTAAACCCAATTATAGGTTAGCAATCACACTCCTATCATGCCAAGTCAGCCAGTACATCCTGGTACAGGGTGGCTGTAAGTGATGTGTAGACCCCATACTGCTGGCAGCATCAATACACAAGGGGGACAGCTAGCTAGGTTTCAGCATGTACTGGCTGACTTGGCATGATAGGAGTGTGATTGCTAACAGCAATCACAGTCCCATTATGCCTAGGTTCCAGCACTTACACATCCATGCTATCACACACACACACTCATTCATTTATATACTCATTCATTCACAGATGAATTCCCTCAATCACGCATACTCATTCAAACACCCTCCCCACCCCCTTACCTGCACTGAAGCTCATCGATGCCGCTCACAGACTTCAGCAGAGGGCGCGGCCTCCCTCTGCGTTCTCTGGTACTGCACAGAGGAAGCAGGACTGGAGCAGAGTCATGGGATGTCACGTGAACTCTGCTAGGTTCCGCTTCCACTATGCAGTACAGAAGACCCTCCCACAGGTAAGTAGCAGGGCTCAAGGTGCGGCCCGCGTAAAATCGGTTGCCCTGGCTGCCAATCTTACGCGGGCCGCACCCTCTCTCTCCTCCGCATTAAAAAAAAATAAAAATAATAATATTGCATTGCGACTTTATTCCAAATTCGGCAGGGGGGCAACAGGGGGGGGCAAGGATTAACCTAGGGGGGGCAATTACCCCCCTGTAGCAACGCCACTGGACCTAAGTTATTTAATAAGCTTGCAATCTTATAAAATTCAGATATATAAAGCAGTTATCTCAACTAGATGGCTAAGCACTGCTAGCTGGTGTTCTCAATAGCACATTCCTCTCAAATGGCTATATTTACATATACTTATAATTTGGATTTACTAACCAATAAAGAACACGGGATAGTAATAGATAAATCTTTATGAACATTCAATGTAATACACTGGACTCTATATCTGCCAACTTCCTATTACTGTAGATTTCCTATCATAGCTTAGAATGTTCCCTTTAAAGAGACAGACATATTTTCATGTTCAGTATGAAAAATATAATCATTTAGGACAATACATGCTACTCATTTATCACTCACCATATTGTTTTTACACTTTCATCCCCAACATTTCAATTAGTTTTACAATTGTCCCTTTGCCTAAGCCTACATAAAACACAAACAAATATCCTGTTGTTCTTGTACCTGCCATCAATCAAATCTCTGCCACAAAATGTGCTTCTAACCTGTAATTAACTGAATCAGATATCTCAAAAGTTGCCATAACATGCATTTTGATGATGAATCACTGGAAAATATTTGTTATAGTTCTTTACCGATGTTACTCATATTCCAAGGTAACGTTTCACATTTTCATTTGTCTATTTAAACTGATACTGTAGGTGTAATGTGAGTATCAGGTTTGCAAACCACAACCCCCCCCCCCCACAAATAGGAGTTTGAATTCTTCCTTTTCACAGTTCAGTGACCATTGACAGGTGAAGTGAATAACACTGATAATCTTGTTATCATGGCACCTGCCAGTGGGTGGGATATATTAGGCAGCAAGTGACCGTTTCATCCTCATAGTTGATGTGTTAGAAGCAGGAAAAATGGGCTAGAAGACTGGCTCAGAGCATCACAGTTTGTTGTGTATGGGGCTGCATAGCTGCAGACCAGTCAGGGTGCAGATGCTGACCCCTGTCTGCTGCCAAAAGCACCTATAATGGTCACGTGAGCATAAAAACTGGACCACAGAGTAATGAAAGAAGGTGGCCTGGTCTAATGAATCCCTTTTTTTGCATCATGTGGATGGTGAGTTGTTTACCTGGAGAACACATGGCTCTAGGATGCACTAGTCTCTGTGAGTTCTGCTTGGCTTTTGCAGTTGCATTTAGCTTGGACACACAAGCGAATCCTGAGCTGGGGCGAATCTCCTAAGTGACATCTCTAAGTGAGGAGTTACAAGCAAAGAAGGAGTTAAAAAGCAAGAAGGAGGGTAAAGTATAAATCCTTGTGATTCCATATAATTATATATATATATATATTGCACCTTACTGTCTGTTTTTGCCAGTTATTTGAGCTATCCCCATTGCCAAGATGTCCTCCATGTTTGACAATGCGGTCAGGTGTACATCTTGCTCAATGTATGCAATCCTTGATCAGCGCTTCGAGGGTGCATATTGCTGTGCGAGATGTGTGCGGGTTGCTCATTTGGAAGCACAAATCCTGAGTCTAGAGGAGCAACTGGCAACACTGAGATCTATTGACAACTTGGAGAGGAGTCTGCTGCTCACTGAGCAAGCTCTCTCGGGGGTAGAGGTGGGGGAGGATAGCGGGATGGAGGTACAGGACAGTCAGGCAGCTAGCTGGGTTACAGTTAGAAGGCGGGGTAGGGGGAAAAGCGCCAGGGAGGCTAGTCCTGATCTAGCACACCCCAACAAGTTTGCCCGGTTGGCAGATGAGGGGGATGTTAGTTCAGAGTTAGCAGTACTGCAGCAAGTCACTGCCTCTGACCACCAGAGGGGTGTCTGCTCCAGTAAGGAGGGAAGGAGGAGCGCAGGGCAGGCCAGACAGGTGCTGGTAGTGGGGGACTCAATTATTAGGGGGACAGACAGGGCGATCTGTCACAAAGACCGGGATCGCCGAACAGTGTGTTGTCTGCCTGGCGCTCGCGTTCGGCACATCGCGGATCGGGTTGACAGATTACTGGGGGGGGCTGGAGAAGACCCAGCAGTCATGGTGCACATTGGCACCAATGACAAAGTGAGAGGTAGGCGGAGTGTCCTTAAAAATGATTTCAGGGACTTAGGTAGCAAGCTTAAGGCAAGGACCTCCAAGGTAGTATTTTCTGAAATATTACCTGTACCACGTGCCACACCAGAGAGGCAGCGGGAGATTAGGGAGCTAAACAAGTGGCTCAGAAGCTGGTGTAGGAAGGAGGGGTTTGGGTTCATGGAGAACTGGGCCGACTTCTCTGTCGGATACAGGCTCTACGGTAGGGACGGGCTGCACCTCAATGGGGAGGGTGCAGCTATGCTCGGGGAGAAGATGGCCAGAAGGGTGGAGGAGTGTTTAAACTAGGTAAAGGGGGGGAGGGAAACTACAATATAGAAGGGGAAGATAGTATAGATAGAAAGCTGGGGCTTATAAATGTACCTGGGGGTGGAGCGGAGGGAGGGGTTAGAATAGTCAATAGGGATAGGCTTCATAGGGAAAAAAACCATACACCTCTAAATTGTATGCTTACTAATGCCAGAAGTCTGACCAATAAAACTGACGAACTGGAGTTAATAATGTCTGAAGAAAACTATGACATAGTGGGTATAACAGAGACATGGTTGGATGATAGCTATGACTGGGCGGTTAACATACAGGGTTATAGTCTATTCAGGAAGGATCGAAAAAAACGAAAAGGGGGAGGAGTTTGCCTTTATGTAAAGTCCAGCCTAAAGGCCACACTGCGGGAGAATATATGTGAGGGAAATGATAATGTGGAGTCATTATGGGTAGAAATATATGGAAAGAAAAATAATAAAATACTGATCGGGGTTTGCTATAAGCCACCAAATATAATGGAAGCAGCAGAAGATCAATTATTAAAGCAAATAAACAAGGCAGCAAATCACAATGAGGTGGTTATTATGGGGGACTTTAACTATCCCAACATAAACTGGGAAACAGAGACCTGTGAATCTCATAAAGGAAACCGGTTTCTGACTATAAGTAAGGATAATTATCTGTCCCAAATGGTACAGGACCCGACCAGAGGGGGCGCCCTACTGGACTTAATATTAACCAACAGACCTGACAGAGTAACTAATGTGCAGGTCAGGGGGCATCTAGGAAATAGTGATCACAATATGATACATTATAACTTGTCCTTCAATAAGGGAACTCTTAGAGGACCCACAAGAACCATGAACTTTAGGAAGGCAAAGTTTGATCAACTAAGAGAAGCCCTTAACACTGTAAATTGGGAAAATGTCCTCAAAAACAAGAGTACAGACACTCAATGGGAGATTTTTAAGGATATCTTAAATTCTCACTGTGAAAGGTACATACCGTATGGGAATAAAAGAGTCAGGAACAAGAGAAAACCAATGTGGATAAATAAAAATGTAAAGGGGGTAATAAATGGCAAAAAAAAGGCATTTAAGCTACTAAAACAGGAAGGCAGTGAAGAAGCACTAAAAAGCTATCGGGAAAAAAATAAAATATGTAAAAATCAGATAAAAGCAGCAAAAGTGGAGACAGAAAGACTCATTGCCAAAGAGAGTAAGACAAACCCCAAAATGTTCTTTAACTATATAAATAGTAAAAAGGTTAAAAATGAAAGCGTTGGCCCCTTAAAAAGTAATGAGGGAGAAGTTATAGACGGGGATCAGGAAAAAGCTAATCTATTAAATATATTTTTCTCTGCTGTATTCACAGAGGAAAATGAAATGCCAGGTAATATACAGCAGGATGAGATAACTGCCCCAGTACATGTCGCCTGTCTAACCCAGGAAGAAGTGCAGTGCCGCCTAAAAAAAATCAAAATAGACAAATCACCAGGTCCAGATGGCATTCACCCCCGCGTTCTAAGGGAGTTAAGTAATGTAATAGACAGACCCCTATTTCTAATATTCAAGGACTCTATAGTGACAGGGTCTGTTCCCCAGGACTGGCGCATAGCAAATGTTGTGCCAATATTCAAAAAGGGGACAAAAAGTGACCCGGGGAATTATAGGCCTGTTAGTTTAACTTCTGTTGTGTGTAAACTGTTTGAGGGTTTCCTAAGAGATGCTATTTTGGAGTATCTCAATGAAAATAAGTGTATGACTCCATATCAGCATGGGTTTACAAGGGATCGGTCCTGTCAAACTAACCTGATCAGCTTTTATGAGGAGGTGAGCTCAAGACTGGATCGGGGTGAATCGCTGGATGTCGTATATCTTGATTTTTCCAAAGCATTTGATACGGTGCCACATAAAAGGCTGGTACATAAAATGAGAATGCTTGGGCTGGGGGAGAATGTGTGTATGTGGGTAAGTAACTGGCTCAGTGATAGGAAACAGAGGGTGGTTATTAATGGTACATACTCTGAGTGGGTTACTGTTGCTAGTGCGGTACCACAGGGGTCAGTTTTGGGTCCTATTCTTTTTAATATATTTATTAATGACCTTGTAGAGGGATTGTATAGTAAAGTATCAATCTTTGCAGACGATACTAAGCTCTGTAACGTGGTTAACACAATAGAGGACAGTGCACGATTACAAATGGATCTGCATAGGTTGGAGGCTTGGGCTGGGATGTGGCAGATGAGGTTCAACACAGATAAATGTAAGGTTATGCACATGGGGAAGAAAAATCCAGGCTGGGAATATGTATTAAATGGGAAAACACTGGGGACGACTGACATGGAAAAGGACTTAGGAGTTTTAGTTAACAGTAAATTTACCTGTAGCGACCAGTGTCAGGCAGCTGCTGCTAAGGCAAATAAAATCATGGGGTGCATCAAAAGGGGCATAGATGCCCACCACAAGGAAATAATTCTACCACTGTACAAATCACTAGTCAGACCACACATGGAATACTGTGTACAGTACTGGGCACCAGTGTACAAGAAAGATATAGTGGAGCTGGAGAGGGTTCAAAGACGGGCAACCAGAGTAATAAGGGGAATGGGAGGACTACAGTACCCAGAAAGATTATCAGAATTAGGGTTATTTAGTTTGGAAAAAAGACGGCTTAGGGGGGATTTAATAACTATGTATAAATATATAAGGGGGCAGTACAGAGATCACTCCCAGGACCTATTTATACCCAGGACTGTATCTATAACAAGGGGACATCCTCTACGGTTGGAGGAAAGAAGGTTTCTACACCAGCACAGACGGGGGTTCTTTACAGTAAGAGCGGTGAGATTATGGAACTCTCTGCCAGAGGAAGTGGTTATGGCAAACTCAATAAAAGAGTTCAAAAGGAGCCTGGACGTGTTTCTTGAAAGCAATAATATTACAAGTTATGGATATTAGATTAATAGGGACAGAACGTTGATCCAGGGATTTATTCTGATTGCCATATTTGGAGTCGGGAAGGAATTTTCCCCCTGGTATGGGGCAATTGGCATCTGCTTCATAAGGGTTTTTTGCCTTCCTCTGGATCAACACAGTAGGGACACAATATGTATATAGGTTGAACTTGATGGACTTTGGTCTTTTTTCAACCTTATGAACTATGTTACTATGTTACTATGTTACTATGGGAAGAATGCAAGTCAGCAGAGGCAGTGTGATGCTTTGGGCAATGTTTTGCTGGAAAACCTTGGGTCCCGCCATTCACGTGGATGTTACTTTGAGACGTACCACTTACCTAAGCATTGTTGCCGACCATGTACACCGTTTCATGGACATAGTATTTCCTGATGGCATTTCAACAGGATAATTGTACCTTGCCACAAAGCTAAAATGGTTAAAAACGCCCCAGATCTCAAACCAATAGAGCATCTGTGGGATGTGTTGGACAAACAAGTCCAATCCATGGAAGCCCTACCTTGCAACTTAAAGGATCTGCTGCTAACGTCTTGGTGCCAGATACCACACTACATCTTCAGAGGTCTAGTGGAGCCCATGCCTCAATGGGTCAGGGCTATTTTGTCGCTCAGGTCCTTATGCTTGCTCATTTTTCCTGCTTCTAACACATCAACCTTCAGGATGAAATGTTCACTTGCTGCCTCATATATCCCACCCGCTGACGGGTGCTATGATAACAAGATTATCAGTGCTATTCACTTCACCTGTCAGTGGTCATAATGTAAAATATTAATTTTAATTTTATTTTACATGAGTGCCCCTGAATAGAATTTGCGTTTACATTTTACAACATTTGGCAGCTGTAAGCACCAAAGGGAAGTATTTAAAATTCAATACTTTTTGAACACTATTTCATTGGGGTTATCAGCCTCTTTTTTCACATTTTGCTTTCTAGTGGTCATAATGTTATGGCTGATCGGTGTATAAGCCAGCCAAATTGCAAACAAGGATTTAGTTCCTTTTAATTATGACCATCAAACATTTTTTTCTTTTTATCAATCTTCAAAGTGGTGGATACCTGCACTGGTGAGGATGGTCACCTTACATCTTGTAAAGCATTTTTTGCCCTCCAGAGTGGAGTTGAATACATGCATGAAGCTACTACTGCAAGGTAAAACCGGATAGGTGTATGGTTCTCCAAGACTGTGTTACAAGCATTGTTATGGGCACTAATGTTGACTTATACCACTCTAGTATAATATGCATCGCATAAGGATTGAGATATGTTATGTGCCTACAGACATTGGATGCTCAGATGTTTATACCTTTGTTCCTTCTTCACTGCCATGTTTCATTTTTAAACCATTGTAGAGCCACTATGAGGCCAATAACTGCCAATAACCCACTCCATATGTGGGTTGGTTTATGTGAGTTCTGTTGAAACGCATGTGTACAGTTTTCACCACATCCCACTGCCCCCACAACAGTCATTCCTAGGTTGTTGAGAGCACACTTTTACCCTGGTTTGGTCAGGAAAATTTTGTTTTGATGGGAAAATATGGATTTTTTTGTTTCGTTTGAAATTTTTTGAAAAGAAATGTATCATTATACAGTTAATCAATGGTGATCTTTTCATTACAATGGCCTTTTAAAAGAATATATTTAAACTCTATTAAAAAGCATCTCCAAAATGAACAGGTGTTATCTGGTGTTTAGACAGGTACATTGTATCAGTCTATAAAAAGGGTACAACTAGCCAACTAGTGGGACTACACTTATGGGTTGATCATCATACATGGGAACTTCTGGGCTCCGGCTACCTGGAGTCTTCCCTTCCCTGATGTCAGCGGTCCCGTGACGTAGGTGGGAGTTCCCGCTGACATCGGGGGAGTTCCCACTGACGTCGGGGGCATTTCCGCTGATGTCGGAGGTGTCCCATTTAAAGGAAAAATTGGCGGGGAGCGGAGGGTGTCAAGACCCCGCTCCCGCGACCCGGAGGATTGAGTTCCCAGGTATGTTGATCATTCAACAGGAATAAGAACGTGTCACAGACACTCCTATGGTCAGAAGGCGTATTTCTGGTAATTGTATGTATAATAAGGTCATGAGTAGCTTTAATTTGTAATGTCACTCAGTCACTCAGAAAAGGGAAGCCTCTTGCTCTCTGGGCACTTCATTCAGCTACCGTGGCTGCTTAACCTCCAAACTCTGGCAACTCCTGGGAAACGGTATTTCCCGGTCTTCCTCCTGGTCTCATGCAACCTCAGGCCTTACACAACTTTAGTCCTGCAGCATGGTCCTCCTTCCTACTCACCCTACTGATGGATCTGGGTCACCTGGCCTCCTGGGTGATGTGTGTTGCTGTATTAAATGGAAAACTAAAACCCATGCAATGCAATACACAGAAAAATGCTTGGAACACGGGGGTTGCTACACGTGGTATTTCTGAACTACGGCTATTCCTTTTTGACTACATGACCTTCTGTGACCGTGGAAGTTCTGGCTTGCACCCTGACTTTGAGTTTTGGATTTAACCCTTTGCTTGTATATCTTCGACCATTTGATTCTTGGGCTCAACTCTTGGATGGTATTGGTTAATCCTGTGTATACACAATTTAGCTCCTGCCTTTAGGACATGACTAGCCATGCGATTCCTTTGTGGCGTGTGATACACTGCCTTTTTTTGGCGGAAACTATACTCTGATGCCTCACTCTGTGATCAGCAGCAGTAGGGATCAAAGTAAAAAAGAGAGATCAACTGTGTTAATAAAAATATTTTATAAAAATAGTTTAAAAAAACTATAAAAAAAAATTAAATTAATAAATGATTAAATGGACTCCAGTGATGTCATCTTAAGGCAGGGCTTGACAAATTTGTTGTAAATCTAGGCGCCAGCTAAAAAAGTTAGGAGCCATGAATTTTTTTTACACTAATTGTTGGTTAGGAGTGATCTGATCATCATCAGCCCACTTACTAAACTCACAGCATTTAACCTGGAAGCACCCTGGACTTTTAGGTCAGTGCTGTTTTTTTTTTTGTTTTGTTTTTATATATATATATATATATATATATATATATATATATATATATATATAAATAATATTTTTTAACGCTTTCAATGCTGATGTTCCATTGGAGCACAGCATTGACTGATATTTAGTCCCCACAAGCCTGTGGGGACAAATGTTAACCCCTGCAATGCCACAAATGTGTTATAGACAATTGTGGAATTGAAGGGGTTAACGCTGCACTGTCGCTCTCATGGAGCGATCAGGCAGCAGGGGGGTGTTGGGGCTGGTGTCCACACTCATGTGGAGACCAAAGAAGCCTCTCCCCTGTCCCTGAAGCTGCCTCTGGCAGCTGGGATGCAATTGCTGGTGTATAGACCACCCATTGCAGGGGGGAGTCTCTGATGACTGCTGTAGGCTTCCATGCCTACAGGAGTCAAAGGGCTTGTGGGGGCTCGTTTTTGCTGTTGCTGGTCTGCCTGGGCTTCCAGGCAGACCACCAGCAGCAGAGCCCCTTACAAAACGGGAATTAACCCCTAAATGCCGCGATCGCGGCATTGAAGGGGTTAACGCTGCCCTGTCGCTCTCATGGAGCGATCAGGCAGCAGGGGGATGTTGTGTCAGGTCCCCACACTTGTGTGGGGACCCAATCAACACTGAACCCCCTTTCCTGAAGCTGCCTGTGACAGCTGAAAACGCTATTGCAGGTTTTCCAGCAACCGCGGTTTCAGCCTACAGGATCACTCCGTGGGAGTGATCTCAGGCTCGGGGGCGGGCTCTGAGTGGCTGTGCTGTCTGCCCAGACTCCTGGGCAGACAGCAGTAGCAGCGCCCCCCGTGGTGACGCGGGGGCATTTTTTTTTTGGATGTAAGAGGCTGACAAACTCCTAGGCGCCTGGGATTTGTCGAGCCCTGTCTTAAGGGGCAATATCCAGTTTCAAGAGAGATCTCCAGTCAAAAAGAAAGTCTAAAAAAAAAAAAAGGTTGTTACCTTTCTGAGACTGTTCATACTTGGTTTTGAAAGTAACTTATTTTATATGGGTGTGTTTATTATTTTAAAAAGCCTTCCTGGATTTTTTTTTGCACAATACTATGAAATACTATGTAAAGCTGTTATGTGGAAAAAAGCAGCAAAGATCATATCTTTCATGTGTTGTTTTTTTATCCCTTTGTCAATAAACTTTTTTCAATGAGAGGGAAAAGAGGAAATGAAGAAAAAAAAAACGCAGATTGTTTATTGTCATATTTAATATAGATGGAATCTCATGTACAACTTGTCATGCTACAACAGTGATAATTGTATGTTGCACTAATTTCAATAAAACTTTAAAAAAGGGTCCATTATGTTGGAGATATAGGATCAAAACTGAATCTAGCACCAAAACCCTACTATTCTACATCAGAGAGGTCACTTGGTCCTTCAGTAATCTGTAATTTCTGAAAGATAGTTGCTAGGAAATAGGTTAGAATAGGGGCACTTGGAAGTTAAATATATGATATTTGGGCAACGGAATGACACAGTTGGGCAAAACCTGACCAACAATGTACATGATATTAACTCTGCACTTTTTTCTTGTTCCTTTTACCAAATTTTTCTGGTACTGGAATATGTTGGAGAGACTTTTTTCAGGTTGGCACGCATAGCTGGAGTATAATAATGGATGCACACAATTGTTTGCTCTGTTTTTAGGCTAATGAAAGTAAGTCTTTCATTAGACACACGCTACTTACCAAACTTTAAGTTCAGGAATACTAGCATTTTCAAACATCCTCTACAACTTTTACTCAGTGTTGTGTAAAGGTTCGGTTTTTACATGTAACACAGTAACATACTTCTATTGCGAAACAAATATCAATTATCATTCTGACGTCTTTGGCAGTGTTTTCCCCAGACACCTGCAGATGAATCATTGGGCTTGTCATGAAATAATTTGTTTTGTTCAGAGCTCTTAAAGGGCCAATTTAGCATTCCATACAGATCTACAAAATAATTTAATATGTATGACAGAGGCAGTTAAATGTCCCTGGCAGCACCACTAAAGAGAATGATAAAGTACTCTGGGATTACTTTGATATGCATTCTTAAAAAAAATAATGCATACGGTGGCTTGACATGAGCAGTATTACTGCATATACATTTATACATTTTCATTTTCTAGCGTGGTAATTTTATGTACATAGGCTGTCTCATGCAAACAAAGTTTTCTTTTGAGATTTTTACCAGATATTTGTTGTGTACCTACACAAATTATAGATTTTGTTTTCATGGACAGATCTAGGCCAGCACCATTATATGGTCCTTTTATTTAGTATGAATATTACCAAAAATATAGAAAACCAGAAAAATACTTTTCCATCTATAAAATAGGTGCCATTGCTGGAAAAAACCCAACAATTTATGTTCATCAACAAAACATTTGTAGGTTTTTATATTTTGGAGAGCCAAAATGTACCCTTACATACCAAGACACTTTTGTGTGGACAGTAACATAGTAACATAGTAACATAGTTCATAAGGTTGAAAAAAGACCAAAGTCCATCAAGTTCAAGAATGTGTGAAGAATGTGTTTTTATTACTTAGATTTCTAGAGATTAACATCACTTAGGCCACCACCCTTAGTATGTAATGTCTTAATGTCATTATAGAGTTAATGGAACATTACATGTCATAAATATATTTACGCATCATTTTTAAGCGTATTGAATTCTTGTCTGTAAAGCTGTTCAACATCCTGGAAAAACTAGTTTTGGAGCATATACCCATCTTATGTTGACCCTTACTGTCATCTTCTTTTTCATCAGTTGTTCTATAATAAATATGTTGGTGCTTTGTAAATAAACATATAATAGTAATAATAATGAACAGATGGCAACACTATATGCTAGAGTTGATTTGTAGTTCACATAAATTCATGCTATATATAAGCAGAAAAAACAGCTACTTAACATGACATTCCAGCCATCATAAGGGGTTTAATGCATACGACAGCTGAGAGGTCCCTTTAACTTACCCCTTAATGTATGGGGGAGACTCTCTTTTGAGACTTCGGTGCACATGGATCAAATGCACTGCCTTTGATTTCAATGGTGAGAATGAAAAAAAACAGTTTTTTTGTGCTCCTGCTTGTGTCACATTGGTAGTGTCTACTAAAAAAAATGGTGGGTTGAATAATGGTATTAGGTATAAGAAATAGGTTGGTTGAATTAAATTGGTGGGGTGTAGGGGGATCTCACTTGTTAACTTGTGGAAGAAAGGGGGGTTGTAGTTTTGTATTTTTTGATGGGGGTTTAATTGTTAAAATGTTTTTAATTGTTCTTCCTATACATATTAAACTGTAGCCAATATTTAGCAATCAGCATATTGTCGTTGTGTTCTATAAGTGGGGTTGGGTTCCAAGTATCATGCCCACAGTGCACATCGACAATGCCACATACAGATTGGAATTACTTTACAAGCATATCTTAATTTGTTAAGGAAGCCTCACTAAATACATGCTTCATTATCCATAATGTGTTCTAAATGATGCTAGGGTCCTACTGGCCACATGGAGTACTTTGCAACAGTGCAAAGCCTCTACGCATATTACAGGGACAGCCTCTCCCCAATTCCTCCAATGGCATAACACAAATAACAGAAATGGGCAGGAATGGCAGTTTAGCCACCACTACTTGGTAATTTAATTAATTAAAACACATGCTATACCCCAAAAGGGTAGGAGTTGCAGTTGGTTCACCGTTTGCTGAAAATATTTTAGTAAAATCTATTGTGTTATTCTGCATAACTTTAGAATACATCAAATATTTATTTAGGGTTTGTGACCTTTGAATAATTCTACCTCTATGTTTCAGAGCAAATTTTATAATTGCATCATTGGCAGGCTCAAAACCAGTTTGACCTACTTTTCCTTTGTATTATTGCATGGATAATTAACAATGCCAAACCTTTTCTGAGTGCACGCAAAGGCATACAAAAACTTTGTGACCCCACCCAGAATATGTCTGCACAGAAAAGCCTTTCAAGCTGGTCAAACGGCAGACTCTACACTGCAATAACAACTTAGTAATCCTATTGTTGCAGTTCTCGATATCAGAACTAAAATGGCATACAAGTATATAAATCGCCAGTCTTTCTGGGTGGAATGGATATTAAGTCAATTTAATAATGCTATTTGTAGGTTATGTAGCATAAAAAATATTTTACTTTGCTAAAGAAGGAAGGAGCTGAACCATATTATTAACATGTTAATGTTAACTAGAGGGACCTTTGGTTATGAGCTATTATAACAGAAACATTTGCTAGAAACCCACAATAGAGATATTTTCTAAGATAACAGTGGCATTTTAAAGTGTAATGTTGTTTTAAAGGTGTTCAGTATGAAATGAATCACACAGTCGTTGATATCATCCCTCTTCTCCACCACTATGGTACCTTTTAGTAAATGTCACATCTTCTGTAGACTATATCTCCCTTTCCATGCATCAATAGTTGTTACAACTGAGAAAATAAAAATTAATATTTGCCAAATGAAAAGGCTGTAAATAAGAAAAAGAGAATAAGAAAGTCAGAAGAAAAAAATAGAGGATTAGTTCAAATATCTGGGACGTTACCTGTAAGGGGTTGGATGAATTTAATAGGGAATAACATTTCAAAGAACAGGCCAGGCTTATGGTTATATGATTCTATTTTCTTCCCACTGCATTGACAAGTGGATAAGGAAAGGCTGGTTACTACCACTTGAAACCACATACTATGAAATAACACCTATTGGCTCACTTGTCTTAACTTGCTCTCTGTAATTTACCTTGATGGAAAGAAGGTGGCTAAGGAAATTGGCATAAACTTCCAGTGTTTGGGATTCAGGGAAGAGATAATTTAACGTCATTTTATACTAATCATAAAAAATGGATATCATGGCCCAAGAAAGCATGTAGTAGGGACATAAGCTTTTTGGACATCAGATGCCCCTTCTTCAGATGAAGGAGAAGCTTCTTTAGTCCTAAAAGCTTATCTAACATCTGCAGGATTTTTTCCAGGGGGTTAAAATATCCTCCCCACCTTTCCTCTTTCCTACTCCAATACCTTCTTACCTCATCTCCATCACTTCTCTTTGTTGGCTCAGGATAGGGGTTTCCTGGAGGCAAATGTTAGCTACCTATTAATAGGAAAAATAATATGAATATGGTAGTAGTAGCTAACAGTTTACATTAGCTGGGTGGTAAAGATTAGCCACAACTACCACAGTCTACATGTATAATTCCTATAGTGTTCAAATCCAGTCCTTAAGGAACACAAGGAACAAACACGACTTCTGTCTAGGGGCGCTTGTAACTCACGATCTCGATTGCTCGGATAAAACAAAATGACAGATACGAAAAAAATATAGTGTAATAAAGTAAAACACTTAGGAACTTCAGGACCAAACTTCAATGGTTACACTCACAATGTGTATGAACCTTTTAAGCCTCCAAGAACAACTCTTTGGTGTGTGTGTCAATCCATCAATCCCATGGACATAGAAGAGAAGAAATTTACCATAGAATGATATCTTTTTAAACCAGTGTACATGCAATAATTGGATGCACTCACATTTAGGTGGATATATCAAGCATATCAGATGTATATCTTGGAGTTGTGATGGTCTTTGATGAAGTTCTGGATATGAATCTTGTAGATCCTCAATTTCTCTGAGTCCTGGTCAGATGGTTCCTCTGTGTTCCAATAGCAGTGTTTTTAAAGTGCATGTGCTCAGGAGAATCCAATAATAATTGATTATAAGGTATGTGTTGTTAAAAAATGTAATAAATGGTTTTGTCCAAAATTCATTAAGAAATTATTATGTGTGCCATGATCTAATGAGAAGAGTAAATAAATAAATAATGTATTCCGGGACTCAGCCCTTACAAAGTTGATCGGAGGTAACACTTAACATATGTTAAAAAATCCGAATATGTAGTTAAAAAGAATAAATAAATACAAACAGTAGAATAAAAATGGTTAAAGAACAAGTGTGCTAAAAGCAAATAGTCCTCTACGCGTTTCACCAGTGCGTGGCTTCCTCAGGAGGTATGTATCCGAGTCATGGTGTTCTTCCTTTTATGCTCCCTCGGGCATCACGTCTTTTTGGTTCCGTGCGTCTGTTCGGATTTCAATAATGTAGCGTCATCGCGTGATCCTTCGTGTTTCGTGTGTGCGTTACGGCTGGAGTGCCAATCTTCTTTGGTAGCTCTTCCTGCAAACGAAGGGATCTTGTGGCTGTTCGGTCAGTCTTCATCAATCACCCTTTATATACAAAGGGAGATCGTGTATCCGGATATATTAAGAAATAAAAACGTCATGGTTAATAATGTTGTGTGTATAGTGTGTGTTTTCTTTGTTAGAAGTGCCGAAAAGATGATGTATAATAGATACATTATCTATGGTATAAATAAGTGTAACATGGCTCTGGGGGTAGGGCAATATTATGATAGAGAGAAAATAATCTATATTTTCAAAGGTCTATAGGAGGGGAAAAATCTGTTGATAAAACAAAATATATATATGGGCGGGCAACACAAAAACCAAGGTAAAAACAAGGAGGATGATTCTGATATATAGCTTTGTGGGAGAGAAATACCAACACCGTGGGAAAAAGGTAAGTAAGAGATGTTTTGACGTATGTATTGTATATATTTACTGTTTATTTATTGTTTGTTTGTTGGTATTGGATCTTGAGGGGAAAAAAATACTGCTAAATAAAAGACAATATGTTTATTTCCAAATTTAAGCCCCCCTTTTTAAAAGTTTTTAATTTGAAAATCCATTCAGTTTCCCTTTTAGAGAGATTTTCAGTGTTGTTACCCCCTCTCCAATAGGGGGAAAGCCAATCTATGCCCATGATCTTTAACGTTTCTAAAGAGAACCTAGGACATGAATTACAGTGTTTAGGTACACTGTGTTTAATGTTTTTGTTTCTTATATTACCTAGGTGTTCCAAGATGCGCTCTTTTAGGGGTCGGATGGTTCTTCCGACATATTGTAAACCACAATTACATTCTAAAAGGTATACAACGTTTTTAGAGTTACAATTGATAAAATGTTTATTGTCATATTTGATGCCCGTGTTGTTACCTTGTGAGACCCCAGAGATGGAGCTTTCCAGAACGGTGTTGGTCTCAGAGAAAGAAGGACATGCTGGAGCAGTGGAGTTCAGCCACCCCCTAATCCATGATCCAGTGTAAACTATGAAGCATTGTTAATCCAGTTGCCAGCTGCACCCTTACAGGGTGAGAGAGAGTTGAGAGAGAAGGAACCAGACACAGCAAATGGTTCTGGAGCTTCCCTTGGGTCTAGCTGAATAATTTAGAGTGGTAAAGAATATCCTTTCCGCTGTCATGCTGATAGGGCATTCTATCAATAACGAACAATAATAAAGATTTACACAGCTTTTCCTCTGGATTGCAGTAACAGTTACTTTAACCCCTTAACGACAATTGCCGGTCCTGGCACGACACGGAAAAGCATGTGCTTTACGACAATTGACGTGCCAGGACCGGCACGTCTTTAAACGGGTGCAGAAAGCGATCTGTTTTCGCTTTCTGCACCCAAAAAACGTTGCTGAATGCCTCGACCTCGAGGCATTCAGCAACGCCGCGATCGGAACGAAGGGGCCATCTCTGGCCCCTCCACGGGGCGTCAACATCCGCCATACTTTGTATGGCGGCGGACGCCCGTTTTAAAAGCGTTTAGGAGGTGATCGGCGATCGACGATCGCCTCCTAAACTTAAATGGTGTCGCTGGAATGCCTCGATCAGGAGGCATCCAGCGACACCAAACACTTACCTTTCGATGGGCTGTGACCGCTCCGGAGAACGGTCACAGCTGCAGCTGCCGATGATCTTCGCCATCAAGCAAGATGGCCGCTGCCCTATAACAGGAACCAACAAATTTTAAAAGTTCGCTAGATGGTCCAGACCATCTAGAGAACTTTGGCTCCACTTGCAGGTTGAATACAGGTACTGCATTCACCATGCAAGTCAATGGAACCCAGCTTTCTAATCACAGTGTGATTAGTAAAAATAAATTAAAAAATAAAATAAAATTAATAATAATTAGAAAAAAAATAGTAAAAAACTAGTAAAATGTAAAAATCATTTCCCACTGATGTCACTATCAGGGGAACCTCCAAGTTGAAAAAAAATGTTAAAATTTTTTTTTTAAAAAGACAAAAAAAAAAATATATATATAAAAAATATATTTTTGTGAGCAAGTCCTAAAATTAGCATATTAGCTTAAAACAATTCTCGCATGGAAAGAGTTAAAATACTGGCATATTAAATGCCCGTGGGGTGTCTACTTTTAAAAAAGGTATGATTTGATGGGGTAAATTGAATTGGCCAGGTTCAACAACGTCCCAATTAACACCGGGGGAAGGATGGCCACACACCTAATTTCCAATTAGAAAAATGCACACGTACCAAATGTGGCCTTTTAGTTCCCACAAAAATGACAAACCCATGCATGTGGGATATCACTGCACTCAGGAGATGTTGCTGAACACATTATGGGGTGTCGTGTGACAGCGGCATATACCAGGAGCTGTAAATTCATACATAAAGTAGGTGTGTGTGGAAAAAATACACACACAAAAATACTACTGCAAACTTTGAAAACATGCTGGTGGTAAAATGTGTGCATGCAAAGAGTTAAAATACCAGCATTTAAAATACCCTGTGGTGTCTAGTTTTGAAAAATATATGGTTTTGTTGGGCACACTGAAATGGCCCGGCTCAAAGATGTACCAAATAGGGCATGGGCAGTGGATCCCCAAATGCCAAAGTTCAACATTGAAAAATGTGGCCCTTTTGCCCCCAAGCAGCCAGGCAAAATCATTCATGTGAGGTATCGCTGTACTCAGGAGATGTTGCTGAACACATATTGGGGTGTTTTGTGATAGTGACATAAACGAGAACCTTTTAATTCATACCTGAAGTAAAATGTGTGTGACAAAACAAATGCAAAAAAATGACTACCACAAAGTTTGACAAAAACTGGTGGTAGATATGGTGCATGGAAATAGTTAAAATACTAGCATTTGGAATACCCTGGGCTGTCTAGTTTTCAAAAATATATGATTTGATGGGGTAAATTGCATTGGCCGGGTTCAAAGATACCCGAAATGGCACATGGGGGGAAGAATTACCAGATTTGGAAAAAATGGCTTTGAAATAGCAAAGCGCTACCTGTACTTATTGCCCCATAATGGGTAGAAAAAAGCAAAAAAACATAAAAACATTGGGTATTTCTAAACTCAGGACAAATAGTAGAATCCATTTAGCAGGTTTTTTCATTACCTTTTATAGATGAGTAAAAGATTTTTCAACTAAAAGTTAGAAACAGTCATTTTTTTCTAAATTTTTCACCATATTTTATACTTTTTTTAGTAGTAAATAATATGATACAATCAAAACAATGTCATCTAAAGAAAGCCCTTCTTGTCCTGAAAAAAACAATATCTAATGTGTGTGGGTTCAGTAAACGGGAAAGAAGAAAATTACAGCTAAACACAAGCAGCGCAGAAATGTTAAAAAGGCCATTGTCACGAAGGGTACAAAAAGTAAAATCATCCTTTGTCACGAAGGGGTTAAACTTGTGGATTACCTTAAAGGGTTCCAACACATCTTTACACCAACTGGTACCCATCAGCCATTATGGTCAAGGTGGTTAGGGGGGTGTTGGGCCTAGGTAGACAGATCTTGGTGTGTATAGTCAATCACTGTATTATGTGTATTATTTTAACCCCCAATTATGCTTTAATACATTCTCATACTCTTTTACTGTTATTACTGTGTATTGTATTTATTTAGTAAATGCATGCCTAGTCAGGCGGAGGTACTGCCAATTATATGTATCCTGTATAGCGGAGGCACATGGATTCCCATGACAAGCATGAAGAGGTAACATATATATATAGTTTATGTTGCTTTTGGATGTGTACAATATGACTCTCATTCATTTATACATTTATGACCTGTTTATATAGCTGAAATTAGGTCATGCAATAGGACAATGATCCCAAGCACACCAGCAAATCCACAACAGAACGGCTGAAAACAAAAAAAATCAAGGTGTTGCAACGGACCAAAGTACAGACCTCAAGCCAATTGAAATGCTGTGTAGGGACCTTAAGAGAGTTGGGCATAAACAAATGCCTGCAAACCTCAATGAAGTGAAGTAAAGTTGTAAAGAAAAGTGGGCCCAAGTTGCTCCACAATGACATGAGACTGATAAAGCCATACAGAAAACAATAAATTCAAATTATTTCTTCTAAGGGTGGTTGTACAAGCTATTGAATTATAAGGTGTACTTTTTTTTACACGTGGCTTCTCCATTTTGGCTCTTTTTTTTTGTTGAATAAATCATGACACAATGTGATATGTCATAGATTGTTATCATGTCCTGATATGTAAAACCATAAAATTCAAAGAAGGTGTTCTTTCTTTTTCACATAGGTATATATATATATCTATGTCAAAATCAGTATTGCAGCATTCAGGTTCCTTCCACTCCCCCGGAATCTCCACACAATCTCATCGAAAAGAACACACAGCACAAACAGCAGGAAGATGGAGACCTCCACAGGAGAAATAAAGAATCCAACTCTCCAATGTATGATTATTTATTGTTAATAATCCACCACATTGATATGCAGCATCAGGGTTAAACAGAACACAGGGGAGACATGATAAAAGCCACCAACACCACTTTCTGCCGATGTACTGCTGTTTGTGCTGTACTTTCTTTGTTTCCGTGACTGGCATTCTGCCTATTGGGGCCTAGACAACAGGGGGGAATGTTTGGTTTTGATGGCGAGTGGGATACATATATGGAAATTTACTTGTTAAAATAGAACATGAGAGTGTGTAAAATTTAATAGGAATAGGATAGGATATAATATGATGGAATCTCCAATATTTTGTTTTGTGAGGTTATTGTTGAAGCATTTTTATGAATCTGACATGAAATAGGCGTGTAAGTAAACAAGGTAAGGGTGTGTTGTGCACTCTGTACCAAATATAACCAGTATGGCATTAATAAATCATACAATAAAAGAATAATAAATCTATAATCCTGGTTCATAATTGAGAGCAGGTAAAAAGGGAACTATGGATGGAATGTATGATGGATGGACATTAACAGTAATGAAAGCTAAATATTCTGTCCTGTGTAAATGTTTTAGACAAGTATGAAAAAATTCTGGAAAGTTGGAATGCTTAAAAAATAAACATGTTAATAGTTTATTTTTATCATTTAACAAAATGCAAAGTCAGGGAACAGAAGAAATGTAAAAATCAAATCAATATTTGGTGTGACCACCCTTTGCCTTCGAAACAGCATCAGTTCTTTTAGGTAAACTAGCACAAGTCAATTTAATATGTAGGTCAAAACACAATCAACAGAAACAGCTTGAGAGTCTCTGCACAAATCCTATACACACCCAGATATTGGAGAGGCATGGGGGTTCACATGTGGTTCAAAGCCACTGTGGAGCAGACAAGTTGGCGTAGCTTGATCAGGAAAATGCATATTTTGCCCCACTTCACTGACTTAACTGTTCTGGATGCAGAGTGGAGACATCCCCCTTTACCTAATGCACTGCCCACTACATGTCATTCCCTCGCTGTCTGGAGTAAGATGTCCAAAGTAGTGCCCACCCTCTCCCGAGATTCTCAGGTATTTCCTCTGTCCACTATTCATCTGCTGGTCCAAGTGGAGGCATGTTGGGCTAACAAAAGTAGGACCACTATTTAGGAGGGGCTACTACTAGATTTTGCCACTTTACAAGATCAGACAGGAATACCACACAAAGAGTTTTATAGATATTTATAGGTGCACCACTTCCTCCAGAAGGAGACTGAGCTAATGGAGTTTATGGGGTTCCCTCCCCATGCAATCATCGCTCTTTGCAGTTGAGTTGAGCTCTGTACTCCACCAAACCAAGTATCATGATAGCTTAATAAATAATTCCCTAGGGAAAAAAATGTGAGGAGGCAGAGGAGAACATGCAAGGGGTTATCTAATGCACAAACCATGTAGAACTTTAAAGAAAATAGTATGCCGCTGGTACCTGACTCCAGTCAGATTGTCAAAGATATACTCCGGCTCTTCCCTAGCCTGCCAGAGGTAGTGCCAGATGGGAGGCCCAATGTTACATGTGTAGCGAGAATGCCCAATGCTGTCCCTTTGTGGAGGAGGGTTTTCCAGGCAATTCATACTGTGACAGGGGTCGACCTCCCTTTCCTCCTTGAGGTAGCTTGGCTAAATATGTTCCTAGAGAATGCTTCACGTTCGTTACGAAAGCTGTGAATGCATATTCTTCTGGCCACCAAGTGACACATACATTTTTTCTGTTTACTTTCTTTGGATTCTGTTGAATGATAAAAATAAACAATTAACTATTTTTGAAAGCATTCTTACTTTGAAGCATTTTCTACACCTGCCTAAAACATTTGCATGGTACTGTAGATAAATTAGGCAAGTGAGATAAATCACTTGCTACTACAAGTGCTACGTGCTAAAGTGAAGCTTTGCAGATTCTGTAGAAGACTTGCAGTAGTTACAAAGCCGATAACACCATTTTGAGTCAGTAGACTCAAAATGTTCTTCTTCTTGCAGAGTTAGGTGTCAGTTCACTTGTCTGGTGCTATGTTGTGTTACATTTTACGTTTATGAGTTTATAAAATGGGTGTAACTTTTTTTTACCAGTTTAGGTGCCAGGGGTTTCATTATTTATTAATCTGTTTATTGGATAGTCTCTGTAATCAGTAGACTTGGGCACCAGGGGGCTCTTCGTGTTCGTCTTCATGAAAAAAAAACAACTTCGTATTCCGCGAATATTCGGCTGGTCCTGTCTTCTCTTCGGGCGAATATTCGTGGACATTCTTCGTGTTCATTTTTTCTTCGTTTTCCCCGGTTAAGGGGTTAATACGGGGTTAAAGCCGCTCTGGCGCCAGGAGTTTAAATGTCCGTATGAGCAACTCTATTGGTCGTCAGCAGGGGGCTGCTGGCGACCAATAGGGTCGCTCATACAGACTGCTAAACTCCTGGTGCCGTAACTTGTCCGGCAGATCCCACTGGTCTCCCTGTTCTAGCATTTATTAACTGATAGAACAGGTAGACCAGTGGGATGTGCCGGGTGAGTTGCATTTAAAACCCCAATGTTGCAACTTACCCGGCACATCCCACTGGTCTCCCTCCCTGTTCAATTAGTTAGTCTGTGCCGGGTTAAATGTCCGTACGAGCGACTTTATTGGTCGCTCGTACGGACATTTAACTAATTGAACAGGGAGGGAGACCAGTGGGATGTGCCGGATAAGTTGCAGCATTGGGGTTTTAAAACCCCAATGCTGCAACTTACCCTGCAGATGCCACTGGAAATCCATAGGTTCGCTGTCAGGGGTTAACTTACAAAGACCGTGCAAGTGAGCCTATTGGTCACCTGCAGGGTCTTCCTCTGGCATCAACCAATTGGTTGATGCCAGAGGAGGTCCCTGTAGGCGACCAATAGGCTCATTCGCACTGCCCTGTAACCCGTGACGGCGAACCTGCGGATTTCCACTTCCGGGAACTGCCGCGATGCCGCGAAGACAAGGTAAGTTAGAAGGGGGGGGGGAGAATGGTAGACGAAGACGAAGACAATCACGAAGATCTTCGTGGTGTGTGTCTTCGTCTTCTCCTACGTTTTACCGCCGCCATCTTCTCTTCGGCGTGTCTTCGGAACGAACACGAAAACGCACTCTTCGTGTTCGTTTTCATGTTCGCCCGAAGACAAATGCACAAGTCTAGTAATCAGTTGCATTAAGGCACAGTTAATCTTGTATTGCACAGACCAAAGGTTATATCTCTTATCCTGACCTAGACATAATTAGCAATGCCCTGGTGCTGAGGTAGACCTGACATCATTGTATACCTTTAAAGATATGGCCCGAATAGTAAACTCAGTATAGGGGACTCATACTACTTTCTCATCACTTTTACTTCTCAAAATGTAATCTAAATCCTACATTATACTTATCCTATCTGATTTAGCCTCCTCGAAGCATGTGACCTAACCTTAATTAACACTATACACATGAGTAAAACTTTTAAATGCTGTGTGATTACATAGTAAAATGAGCTTGGGATATGCTGTGTCTCACTTTAGCCCAATTTTCCTGGGCTTTAAGGACTTTCTCAAGTAGGGGCTGCAGGGACGTGCAAAGTCTCCTGGCCCAATAAAACATCATGTAGGTACATAGGTATCCTAAGCGCCATGGCCCACTTAAACTATGAAAAGGGCACAGTGATATGTGAACAGTGATAATTGCACCCAAATGATTATGAGTGTGAGTCCTACCTAGTTACTTAGATGTTTGAATCAGGTAGAAGTTACATTTTTTTTTGTTGGTGGATGGTTGAAAACACTGAGAGGAGCAAAACGTATAAAAAGCTTTTTGCCTTAAAATGGTTTTGCATCTTCAATAGGTCTATGATGAGAATCTATTGTGTCACAAAAGAAAGAACAGAAAAACAAGTTTCTTGCTACTCAAAATTTACTTCTGCATCCGACCACAAATTAATATTCAAGTAAGTGAAACTTCATAATAGGATAGAATCGTATTGTTTTGGGAAATTCCATGGTTGCTGACGTTACTTTTGATGGAAGCGAAAGTTACAGGCGATAACCAAGTGTAAAACAACAACATGCATACAGATTTTTTTTTCATTTTGTTCTTTACGGAATTCAACTCTTGTATAGTTGCTTACTTGCCACATAACCAGAACAGAGGTTGTTTTATTTACCCTGCCATTACACACACCTGTCCATAAACACACATATACACATACACGTTGCCTTTACACACACCTGTCCATTAGCACGCATATACGCATACACTGCCCTTACACACAACTGCCCATAAACACACAGATACACATACACTGCCCTTACACACGACTGCCCATAAACACACACATACACTGCCCTTACACACGACTGCCTTTACACACACCGGCTCATTAATATGCATATACACATACACTGCCCTTACACACGACTTCCTTTACACACATATACACACACACCAGCTTACAAACATACAAATACCTACACTGCCCTTACACACACTGCCAACACACACACCAGCTTACAAACACACACACATATACACATACACTGCCCTTACACACACCTGACCATTAACACGTGTATACACATACACTGCCCTCACACTCCCTTGCCTTTACACATATATACACACACACCAGCTTACAAACACACAAATACCTACACTGCCCATACACACACACGCTGCCCATACACACACACACTGCCCATATACACACACAGACACTGCCCATACACACATACACACACACATTGCCCATACACACACACACTACCCATACACACACAAACACTGCCCATTCACACACACTGCTGATACTGCCTATACACACATACACACACACACATTGCCCATACACACACACACACTACTATACACACACAAACACTGTCCATTCAAACACTCTGCTGATACACACACACACTGCCCATACACACGCACTGCCCATACATACACACACACACTGCCCATACACACACACCAGCTTACAAACACACACATACACAGCCCTTACACACACACACCAGCTTACAAACACACACATATACACAGCCCTTACACACACACTAGTTTACAACCACACACATACTGTCATGAACCGGGTCCATACAGACGACTGTAAAGACCCAGAGCCCAAAGATTGTGTGCAGGAGTTACGGTGCAGTAGCGGAGTTGGACAAGACCCGGTGCAGGGTGACAGCACTCTCCCGGTTGGCATCTAGGGTTGTGCAGCCACATACCAGCTCCCTGACATAGCAGCGGATAATGACAGAACAGAGCAGAACTTGGAGATATCCTGCAGGCACCCTGGAGCAGGCATGAGACATAGCACTGGAATCATGTGCAGGATGCTGCAGGCTGGAAGTAGGGAAGCTAAGCAGAGTATATAGCAGAAACATAACAAGCAAGGGACAGGGAGACCAAGCAAGAACCATAACCAGACAAGATATACATAATACAGGGCACAGCAGGGAACAAGACAAGGAATAAGATCCGACATGAACAGGACAGGACACCCCTCTACTGGGGTTACAAGACAGGAGACCCCTCTACCGGGATTACAAGACACCCCTCTATCGGGGTTACAAGACAGGACACCCCTCTATCAGGGGTTACAAGACAGGACACCCCTCTATCGGGGGTTACAAGACAGGACACCCCTCTACCGGGGTTACAAGACAGGATACCCCTCTACCGGGGTTACAAGACAGGACACCCCTCTACCGGGGATACATGACAGGACAGGACAACAAGGCACAGAGCTGACAAGACTGACCAGGCAACACATGAATACACAGAAACCATAGGACCAAACAGGACTAGCCTAGGACTACAAGATAACAATTGGAGATGCCGTCACATCTTATGGCCATAGTTTGCTTAGCCCACCACTACGCCAAAGTACTCCAATGACGGTGGGTCCTAACGCTAAAGCCTGCTTACAGAGGTACGAAATAAACTGAACATTGAATCTATACACATATCAGAGAGACATACCTGTAGACTGCAGACTGAGACAAACAGAACATACGGGTGGGGCACATCTTATAAAGGAAACAGAGCTGAAGCAAAGAACAAGACTAGAATCAAGGAATCAGAGGTTCAGGACAGAACATACAGAAATCCAGAAATGGACCACAGCAAGACAGGGAAACAAAAGACATGCAGCTCCGCAGCCTGGGAAGAGCGTGACACATACACAGCCCTTACACCTCTTTCTCCCCATCTCTTACTTTTCTCATCTTCCATCATCTTCTATCTTCCATCATCTTCTATCTTCCATCCTGTGGAAAGAGAGCGAGGTCTGTCACTCTAGGTCTCTGCTTTAGTGCTCCCTCATCACTATGCACCGGCTATTGATGCAGCGCACCGGGGTGACGTCATATGCCAGCGCTCTGCATCATTTTCCGGTGCGTAGTGGTTAGGGAGAACGGAAGCCGAGTTCTGAATTGACATATTTCTTTAGATACCATTATTTTTATCATATTATCTAATTTACTCTAAAAATCTTTTTTTTTTTTTAAAAGTACATTTTCTTAATGTTATTTGAAAATTTTTTTTACTCATCTGCAAAAGCTAATACAGATAATTAAAAAACTTGCTAAATAGAGCCCTATATTTTTCTGTATTTTTTCCACTTTATATAGCAATAAAAATAAACAATAAAGCAATAAGCCCCCAGGGTATTTCAAATGATAGTATTTTAACTCTTTCCATGCACCAATTCTACCACCAGTCTATGTCAAACTTTATGGTAGTAATTTGTTATTTTTCACACACATTGTATTTCAGGTATGAATTAACAGCTCCTGGTATATGTCACTGCCAAACCACATATTAATACGTGTTCAGCTACATCTCCTGAGTAAAGTGATACAACCCATGCATGGGTTTGTTGGGTTGTTTTGGGACTAAAATACCACATTTGGAAAGTGTGCATTCTTCAAATTGGAATTTTTACATTTTGAAAATTCTACCCCATGTCTTATTTGGGAGATCTTTGTAGTCAGCCAATTTAATTTACCCCATCAAATCATATATTTTTTTTACCCAGGGTATTTCAAATGCTGGTATTGTAACTCTTTAAATGCACACGTTTTACCACCGACTCTGTTGTGTGTTTATGGAGGAGGTATGAGGTAAGATTTACTATTTCCATATTTTAAGAAAGTATATTAAAGTACTCACATAGTACTTTACTAAGTATTGTTCTTTAGTGAGGCTCTCAGGAACAGCGATCTGTCCCTTTAGAGAACATAGGCATACAATGAGGGAAGTTTCAGAATCAGGGGCAGGCAGCAACAAGAGTTGTAATGGACATCTCACCAAATGTACATCAGATGCCAGTCACATTGAGAAGACTTGTTATTTACACCAGCATCCTTGTACAGACACTTTTCCTTTCTCAGGTGAAGTAACAAACAAAGAACATTGGTAGAGTCTGTTTAAAGTGAATGGAGCATACGCAAAAGTGGCCATGAATACTGTTAAGCTTCTCCCCTTTCATTTATCACCCTAAAGACCTGGAGCTGTGGTCTACATAAATGGGAAATCTGACCCTGACCTCCTCTAACCAACTACAACAACACTAATTGTAGTAATAATAAAAAAACGCTGTTATTATATTCTGTTAGTTTATATTATCAGTTCATCACCACTGATTACAAAGAAAATAACGGCACATTTACTTTTCTAGATTGTTAGAGGTCAGAGGGAACATTATTGACTTTATGTTTCGACACAACTTCTTATCCTATTATGTGAAATTTGTTTCTGGTTTACATGATCGTTCAATGAGTGTATTTATCTCAGCTTTGATGCAATGTCCTGTCTGCTTGCCAGAGGTAGTGTTAACAATTACACCTAAACACCTAAATCAAAATAGCACACTACCATTTATGAAATAATGAAGCCTTTCAATGTATTACATTTGAATGATAATTTCCTCATTGCATATATGTTATGTAATTCAACTTTGAGTCTCAGGATGTCCATAACAAGCACAATACACATATTGTTCCATTAATGGCATAAAATTCCTATCCCCCATTAGCCAAGGAACTTACATAAAACAAATTTAGAATTCATTGTTTCTAACTCATTCACATATTAATCTGTTCAAGATAAACATCTTCTTAGTGTTTTTTCATGTGCACCTTGGGGTGGGGAGTAAAAGTTTGAATGAGTGAACTATTTTAGCTTGTCTTCTTTGATCTTACTGTTCAATATGTGTATTGTGCTTGTTATGGCTCTCCTCCTGTGCAGTTTAGTGTAACATTAGGCAATCAAGTGTCTGTGATTTGGCTCTAGTTTGGCTCAGGGACTGTTTCTCTCAACTCAATTTCCTAGTGGAAATTTCCACTGTCCTGATCTACTTTGATTTAAATGTTTGGTGTTTGTTCGTCTAGCAATTCTGGTATTTCAGCTATCAAGCCTGTTCGAGGATCTCTGGTTGTTATGGCGCTGGGCTTTTTTTTGTAAATGATCCATTTCCCTGCAAACTGATCTTCTCCTTAATGCCTTTTTTCCACTCAAACACATCCTGAACACTGTTGCCAGACTAATGTTCCTTTCTCACCAATCTGCTGCCTCATTGTACCAGTCAATCCAGTGGTTCCCTATACACTCCAAAATTAGGGAGAGAGCATTTCTAAATGCTACTCCACTGCCAAGAGAAAGAGGCTCTGGGTCAATGCTGGAGAGTATGTTTAAACACATACTGCTTCTGATACATATTAATAACAATAATAATAATATAAAAAAGGACTGATATAATGGTACATTTCACTACAACAGAAAGGCAGCACATCAGTTATTAGCAGATGGAAAAGAAGAATTTGTTTAGACAATTGCTGAAACTAAACAATTAAAGTAAGCACACGAGTAAAGCACGTATTTTTCAATAATATGATATCAGTTCATATTGAAATAAAAAGTTATGTGAAAAGGGAGACTTCCTCAAATACCAACTCAAAATAATAATAATATTATTTTACCCATTGTACAGCGCTACGGAATTTGATGGTGCTATATAAAGCAATAAATAATAATAATAATTTTGCATTTTTCAAGAATCAATAGTGTGTCAGTATTTCTGCTTGCTATTATTTGAAAGTATATGTAAATACTTATTAATATGTATAGATCTTGGATTTAGGGCATTACATGATGATGTTCACAGCCAAAAAAAGACAGTCTCCTAGGGCCGTTGTTGGACTGAAATTCCATACACATTTTTGCATGTCCCTGGGTGACTCCATTACACAATAAAAGGGTCACCCTTTTACAAAATAATGCAGCGATACAGACTGTTTTTATATATTCATGTATTTTTGTGTTCTCACATAACTGGGGACGTCCACCAAATGTATGTGAACCTTTGCTCCCTATATTCATTTCTAACATTAATGTTGTAATGGAGTCAACTGGTTTCTTACTGTGCTCCATGGCAATCCTTTTTGTATTGAGCTAAAACATATAGACAAAGGGATCAGATCAAGGTCAACTTCAATAACAAAACAAGTCCGGGCAGGTGTGCTTCCAATGACAAGCACCCAAACCAGTTTAGTTACACAATGTGCCCCTCGTGATAGTTACACAGCTCCACAAAAAAAACACAAGCACATATTTTACCATTTGAATGCATTTTGAAATATATATATATATATATATATATACAAATACACAACACACCTTAAACAGAAGATTAATTCTAATGTCAATATAAAAGAACATATATGTGTATACATGTGAAACTTTTGATAACATAATTTAATAAAGTAATACCACTGGAAATGTTACGAAACAATGAAAAAACTACCGTATTTGCTCGATTATAAGACGACCCTGATTATAAGACGACCCCCCAAAATCTGAATATTAACTTAGGAAAAAAAGAAAAAGCCTGAATATAAGACGACCCTAAAGGAAAAAAGTTTTACCAGTAAATGTTAATTCATGTAAACTATTTTTTTAAATAAAAGCTATGATTGAGAAAAAAAATTTTTTTGTTTTTATTTTCCAACCTGTCCCCCAGTTACGCACATCTGCCCCTAGGCTTGCCACACCAATATGGCACTGTGGCCCATGATATGCCTTTTAACCCTCTATATGCCACTGTGCCCCATGGTATGCCTTTTGACCCCTATGTGCCACTCTGCCTCCAGAAATGCCTTATACCCCTATATCCCATTCTGGCATTTAGGGGGTTAAAATGCATATTATGGGGCAGAGTGGCATATAGGGAGGTATAAGGCATTCCAGGAGGCAGAGTGGCATTAAGGGAGTTAAAAGGCATTGTATAGAGCACTCTGCCTCCAGAAATGCCTTATATCCCTATATGCCACTCTGGCATTTAGGGGGTTAAAAGGCATATTATGGGGCAGAGTGGCATATAGGGAGGTATAAGGCATTTCAGGAGGCAGAGTGCTCTATTAAATGCCCCCTTAACGCCACTCTGCCTCCTGAAATGCCTTATACCTCCCTATTTGCCACTCTGCCCCATAATATGCCTTTTAACCCCCTAAGTGCCAGAGTGGCATATAGGGGTATAAGGCATTCCAGAAATGCCCTATGCCCCATTTTAACACACACACGCACACACACACACACACATACACACACACACACACACACACTTACTTACCGGTGCTTCCAGAAGGAAGCAGCCGGAAGGAGGTGGAGTTGGCAGCGGGGGTTTGTCTGCGTCCGTCGCGGATACCTTCCCCGACAGTCGGGGAAGGTTTCCGCGACGGACGCAGACAACCCCCGCTGCTAGCCACACCTCCTTCCGGTGGCAGCAGACGTTGTCTACGCGGGTCGCGTAGACGTCAACCCGCTGCCCCGGCAATACAGCAGGAAGCACCGGTAAGTGTTTGGGGGGGGGAGACAGGAGGATCCAGGTCCCCTGCAGCGGTGCGGGGGATCTGGATCTTAGTCTCATAATCAGACCTCTATTTGAGGTCTGATTAGAAGACGACCCCGATTAGAAGACGAGGGGTATTTTTCAGAGCATTTGCTCTGAAAAAAACCTCGTCTTATAATCGAGCAAATACGGTATTTCAGAGAGTGGCGTAGCTATATGTTCCTGTCTCTTTGTATCGGTTCAAAATTGCTTAAAAAGGTTCCTTCTGACCTGGACCGCTATTGTCCATGTTGAAAGGGCTCCTTCTAAACTAATTTGAACCAACATGGGGAGGCAGGAATGTATTGGGGTCACATTATGCCACGTGAACCCGCTGTGAAACCGAGGTAAGCGGGGGGTGGGAGCGAGGTGGGATGTATGTATATTTATGTGAGCATGGATGTGTAATTGTGTGTTTGATCATGTATGTGCAATTGTGTGTGTGATCATGGATGTGTAAGTGTTTGTGTGTGAGCATAGATATGTATTTGTGTGGATGTGTGGATGTGTAATTGTGTGTGGGAGCATAGATGTGTAATTATACATGTGTGCGTGAGCATGGATGTGTAATTGTGTGTGTGAGCACGGATGTGTAATTGTTTGTGTGTGCAAGCACGGATGTGTAACGAGGCTGAGGGTGTGTGTTAGAATAAATATGTACGTGTGTGTTAGTGAGTATGAGTAAGTGTGTGTAACTTGCATGTGTTTACATATGTGTGCCAGAGTGTATGTTTAAGGGAAGGGGGCAAGGGGCAAAGAATGCACGGACAAGTTGTTTGAAGGAAATGATGGAACAGACCAGCTGTTGAAGTTGGGGGGCCCTGGGGCAATTTTCGCACCAGGGCCCAGTGGTTTCCAGCAATGCCCCTGATTTCACAATTCTATTTTTTTCACATTTTACAGCAGCTTTTCTTGGCTTGGCCAAGAGACTGTAATATATTCTAGATTACAAATTGAAAAGGTTCCACCGGATATGGATATGTTTTGGGATCTGGTCTTAATTGTTACTGTTGAGATATAAACTGAAAGTGCTCTCACAGCGCTGTAGCCTATGTAATACATTGTATGGTTAAGAGAAGTATAAATAATGTTTTTGTTGTTATCGCCTCCTTCCTCCTGAACAGGAAGTGAAGCAGTTGATATGTTTCAATAAAGACACAGAAGCAAGTACCTGTGTGTTTTTCCTCAATCTTTATATATATATAATTATTATATATCCGGTTATCCTATCCTAATAATTGAAATGGCAACAGTTACCAATATTTCAATCTACATGCAAATCTATAATAAGAATCCTAAGACAAACATCTTATGTAGTTGTATTACAATGCTTGTTTTGATGAGCAATTACTAGAACAGGTATACAGATATCATATATCGTATATATTTCATTGATTTAATACAGGAATATGTTTGGTACTGTCAGGATCCTACCTGCTCTCCCCACCGTCCACGGGCGTCTTTGCCTGGCGGGGACTTCACCGGGCACCAGCATCTTCAGCCGTGTACCACACGGTCACAGACCGCGTCCACGACCTGCGGGCCGCATCCCGGCCTCTGTTGCGGCGCCGGGACAAGTGGGATGACGTGGGGCGTGTACTGCGGTCCAACACTGCGGTGGGGAGGCGGGGTTAGGAGGTGACGGACAGTGACCAGTACTGGAGGAGGTAGGAGGGGTTTTGGGAGGAGTTACAGCTTGGTGGGCTATTTAAACCTGCAGCCCTGTACATTCAGTACTTGGTTGTTCAAGTTCCTTGCCATATCTCCTACCCTTGTTGCTGAACATTACTATTTTGGATTTCACAGATTTTGACCCTTGGCTGGCTTTCTGGACTTTGCTTATTCGATTAACCCTTGCTGCTGAGCATTGCTATTTTGGATTTCATGGATTTTGACCCTTGGCGATCCTACGGATTTCTGCTCCCGTTAACCCCTGCAGTGCTGCGTAGATAATGGGAGGTTAACTTGGCTGACAGAGACCACTGGTCTCCCTGCTCCAACAGTTAAAATTCTGTACGAACGACCAATAAAGTTGCTTGTACAGACCTTTAACTATTGGAGCAGGGAGACCAGTTGTCTCTGCTGGCCAAGTTGCTGGGCCAGGATTTTAAGTCTGTACGAGTGACTCTATTGGTTGCCAGCAGGGAGCTCGTCTGATGGCAGAGGAGGCCCCTGCAGGCGACCAATAGAGTTGCTTGTATGGACATTTAAACTTCTGGCGCTAAACCTGCTAAACCAAAGAAAAAAACGAACACGAAGAATGCACATGAATATTCTCCTGAACCAAAGACAGGAACGGTCGAATATTCCCGGAATATGAAGATTTTTTCCCCCACGATAACGAACACAAAGATGAACACAAAGAGTTGGCTGGCGCCCAAGTCTAAAAATTATATTTTATTAGATGAGTGGTGTCGTGGTCCTATAAGACCACTATTGCATTTCTGGGTTTTCGGGCACATAGGGAGATTTATGAGAAATTGAAGAAATAGGGTGTATTAAGTAACATAAATAAAATGCATTATTTGATTACATGAAACCAGTTTTCATGCTGCTCAATATGTGAAAATAGTGTAACAAAATAATATTTTGCCTATTAAACCAAATGTTTAGTGCACAGTCATGATTAACTGTAAGAAACAAATCATTATAGGCATACATTTAGGAAATGTAAACTAAAGATTACCTAATCAAATGAAGTATAACACATATTTAACATATCAGTTTAGCGAAGGCTCCAGGACGCTGAGAAAAAAAAGCAGTCTAAGGCCACTTTGTCATGAACACATTCCTTATGTTAATGTAAAGTTCAAATATCGCTTTCTTGTATTTGCTAAATAGGTTTAGTGTTAAATGTATTTTTTCATCATGATGGGCAATAAAAATATTGTTTGCAGATTTTTGTCACTCTTTAAAATTGCCATGTAGGTTAACAGGGTAGTATTTGAAATGCAGCTAATCCAAACTAAGCTGATTGTGTTGATATTTTTTTAAGAAAAGAATAATCATATGTTAAAATAAAGGTTATTTACTTACGATGTTATTATTCTGGCAGAATTTCGGACACTTGAAATATTAGACAATTGATTTTGACTATAACATAGATACTCCCAGTATAAAAAGTAGTCAGGTACAGTATGTTCTATTGTAATTAGCTCCAACCCAACTTTTACATAGAAGAACATTTGATGATAAATTCGGTGGATTTGAGCTGATATCATTAACAATTTTTTTCACACTGTGCGATCCCTTGTAGTGCCAGGATCCGTCTGTTACACGCTATACCCCTTCACTGCAATCAGGCCCGTGTCAAAAGCCAACCTTGCCCCACGCAGTAGACCCCAGTGCCTAAAAATACTTAGTAGAATAGTTGGTCACATACATTGATGAGTGTGTCCACAGTGGGAACTTCTGACAGAAATAAGATGAACCAATTCCTGACAACATCTAGTCAAACTGTCCTGGGGACCATTTCTTTATGTAGGGAAGAGTTCAACCAATCCAACTGAAATATACATTTCAACCTGGATACACATATCCAACACTGGTGGATCCTGGTAAATCATTTGACAAAAGATCTCCGTCTTGCAGACCTCAGAAATGGTAATTACTGGTAGTAGTGTTTTTTGTTTAGACAACATACTAGGGGTGTCAACTGGTGGGAAAATCCCAAATCGAGCCCAATTCTTGGGAACAAACAATGATGAAGGTTCATATAAGGAACGTGGCATTTTGGACATCCTGAATTACAGCTTGGGGATGACATGAGCTCTGTGCAAGATATCTAAGAACATTTCACTAAAAGAGTGAGAGACCAAAAGCAGAGTGCTTAGAGTTGTTGCACTTACTGTATGAGTCGCTCGATTTCTAGGTAAGGAAGATCAACCCAAAAGACCTGTAGACTGAGACTCCCGATCCACGCTAATAAAGTTAGAGATCATGGCCATAGTAAATGGAGATGACCTCTTAAGAACTGTTGCCCTAACCAAAGGGTTTCATAATGAAACCAACTAGTTTCATAATATGTGGTCCTCTTTGATGTGTTGAAATCTGGGGTTATAAGTAAAAGGCTCAGGCTCATACACTTTCTAATGATCTGCCATGACCTGCAAGTATGATAGAGTAGATGATTTAGAAAAAGCTCTAGCACAAGGAAAATTTTATTGTACTGAAAATCTAGTCCAGCACAAATCTATACTTTGCAGCTGCGTTATAATCCAGCAGATTTGGAAGATTTCAGGCACCTGTTGTAATTTGACCAATTTTATTCTATTCATTTTATTTGCCAAAGGAACTGCTGCATCAATTTATTATGTTATTTTAATATCCTTTTTATTAAGCGTAATGGGTAACATTTGTATTGCGCATAGCACCTTAGGAAAGATGACAATCTTGTAAAGGTGACATCTTCCATTAAGTGAAACATTAAATTTAAAATTTTGAAGGTATCCTCTGTCTGTAACATTACAGGTGATGTATGTAATCTATAAAATTGGGAAAGATTAGTGGGGATTACCAGGTCCAAGTATTTAATATCTTGTGAGGCTGTCCATTCAATAGGGAAATTGCAACTTCCTCATTGCCTGTGGGAATAAAGGCAGTGCTTCAGTCTTTTCATTTTTGACTAGAAAACTCGAGCCCTTATGAATCTGGTGAAAGATATCCAAAAACAAGATATTTTATGACTGTACAGCTGCCACTTGACCTTGTCTGCAGGGGCTATATGTACATAGACCCAAGGCATCCAGTGACCAAGGTGCCCAGTGTGGTCACATAACATGGCAGCTGAACAGTTCTATGTGCGAGGCAAAAGTGAGCAGGAGGGATGGACAAGGAGAGAGCGCTATGAGCTGCACAGATGATGGGAGTGAGTGTATGGTGTTTGTGTAAGTGTGTTTTACTGTATGGTATTAAGGTGTGCATGTGTTAGAGTGAGGTGTTAGCAATTCTGCTTGAGTGTATGCTGTTAGCATGTGTTTATGTATGCTACTGTATAGTGTTAGCGTTTATGTTTGTATGCTGTTAGCATGTGTGTTTGCGTTTAACTGTATGGTGTTTTATATACCACTGTAATGTGTTAGCATGAGTATATATGTTAGTATTTCGTGATAGTAGGTGGGTGTTAATGTATGGTGTTAGTATAAGTGTGTATGTTAGTATTTAGTATCAACATGTGTCTCTGTCTCTACATATGGTGCTAGGCCTTCAACAACCCCCCAAAAAATACTAGCTGATGTGTCTGTCATTAAAATGGTGGTAATTGTCACACACTATCCAGCAATTGAAAAAAAATCACATTTCCTTAATGAGTATGGACTTCCAGTCTGAGGTTTAATGTATGTTTTATGTTGACATAATCAGCTAATGTCAGCACAATTAATTAAGTAAAATTAACATTGAATAATCAGTACAGTAGAGAAGTACTATTGGTGACCATTTACAGATTTCATTTATTCATCATTCAGGATTGAAATGCAACAATTTATGAATTTCATTCATTTTGGATTAAAATGCGAATAAATAAACAACACTGACTGACAAAATTACATATAGGCGCCTATGGCAAGAAGATTGCTATGTACATAAATATTTTCCAGGTTCGCTGCCTTGGTGTGACCCTTGACTCTGCTCTCTCCTTCATCCCTCACATCCAGTCCCTCACCAAATCCTGCCGCCTCACCTAAAAAAACATCTCCCAAATCCGCCCGTTCCTCGCGCAAAACACGACCAAATTACTAATCCACTCCCTTGTGATATCCCGCCTGGATTATTGCAACTCCCTACTAACCGGTCTCCCCCACTCCCGCCTTTCACCGCTTCAATCCATCCTCAACACTGCAGCTAGATTCATTTTTCTCTGCCACCGTTCTTCATCCGCTGCTCCACTATGCCAATCACTTCATTGGCTCCCCATACCCTTCAGAATCAAATTTAAACTTCTGACCCTGGCCTACAGAGCCCTCAACAACTCTGCACCCCCTTCCATCTCTATCCTCCTATTCAAATACACTCCTACCCGCCCTCTCACGACCTGTGGCTATCTTCAACTGTTGTTACCTCTTCCCACTCCCATATTCAGGATTTCACGCACACCGCACCCCTTCTGTGGAATTCCCTTCCCCGTTCCGTCAGACTTTCTGCCTCGTACGCAACTTTCAAAATCTCTCTGAAAACTCACCTGTTCAGGGAAGCGTACAATATTCCTTCCCAGTACTCCCAAACATCATCATAATCAGACCATCTGAATAATCAACAGCTTCAACACATCATCGGAAACAGATCAACTCATCCCCATCCAAGCAGTCCTCTCCTATTGTCTCACTTCCCCCTCAACCACCGACTACATTGTAAGCTCGCAAGAGCAGGGCCCTCTTCTCCTTTGCATCAGTTTGTTATTGTATGTGTTTATAAATTGTTCTACTGACTGTAACAGCGCTGCGGAATCTTCCGGCACTTCATAAATAAATGTAATGTAATGTAAAGGCGCATCCTTATGACCGTGCTGTTCATGATCTCTACACAGGAGCACTCCAGTGTGATATTTCAGATAGATACATTGTGCAATTGGATTGTTCATGGTCATTCACCATTAATGTTTTTTTTTATATATGGACATTGATCCATGGTATGTTTGTAACATAAGTATTCCAGTGATGATTTGTGCAATTTCTGGCTGGAGATTTTACAATAATCAAGTGCACGATCACTGATCAGTACGTCTCGTTTTAACAAATAATAACGATACACTTGGGAGTTTGCGTACACAATATACATACTTAACAATGAGTCTGTCTTAGTGAAATAGAAGATACTAACATGCCAGAAGGTATATACACAATATAATGATAGGTAATACTACAGGAATTGTAACGCACTCTAACGTTGAATGTTTCCAGATGTGTACAAATTGAAGTAAAAGTTCCTGGAGTCAATCTGCTACTTTTTAAACTTTGGTGCCAACAACTTCTATTTCCTCTTATGAATCTAGAACATTGGTAAAATGCATGTCAAGTTTGGATTTCAGAGAAAGAGCTAATTGCTTTAACTAGCGTTCTCACCTTAACCGGATAATTAATGAAATGCTAGAAAGAAATGCTAGAATGCTGTCTACCTGATGTTAGGTTGACTATCTTTTTTAGCTAAACCTGTACCTCTTATACACTGAGACTATGTAACAACATATAGTAACTCCCTCATCTGCTCTATATTAGACGTTACTGGTTCAATATATATTTAAGCATAGCACATGTTGCGACACATGTTGCTACTTGAAACGGTGGTTTCTTTCTTAATTTATAAACTAGTTAAGTTAAATGTTAAGTTAAGGGAGATTTTTATTTTCCTTCCATTTACTGAAGAGTTTGTTATAGTACTATACAGATTTCGTTCTCAAAATTGATATATTATATCAATGATATATTATATTAAGTTATTATTATTGCTAGGTTTTGGGGGTAGGTGTATATGTATTCATGGGCCTGGGCTGTATAGATAAGGTCTGCAATCCCCCGCTACACCAATCACTGCTCTGTATTTGGTATCTGTGAGATTAGCATTACAGATATAGCTGTTTTTTTCAGTGCAGTTTATGAAGTTGCTGATTCAGCAGCAATCACTGCCTCACATTCAGAGACTCATGTGTCAGGCTTCTGTGTTTTCAGGATCTTGCAATGGCATGATGATGGTCCCCATGCAACCCCTCAAGTGTGAAGCAGCCTCTTACGCCCCACGAAGACGAACACAAAGACGAACACGAAAAGAGTTGGCTGGCGCCCAAGTCTACTCATTTCAGTGAATAAGGGGCAATGTTTAAGTTGCTTAATTATTTATTTTGTCACAGGCAAGTGAATTGAGTTGAGATGCCTCTAGAAGTAATCTTACTTTGAACATAAATTGTGACCTTATAGAGATAAGATAATAAAATATGCTTAAGTTTGACATTTTAAACATTAGTTTAAAGTTACATTTTACAGGGCACAAGTTTCCATAGATGTAGAATACATGGTTAAGTACTACTACAAATTTATTTAATAAGGCTGAATCTAAAAGAAACATTCAAGCCCTATTCTCACATAAAATGCATACCAGAATTCATTTAGGTTGACTGTCAATGCATTTTACTACGTGCATTTTTTTTTTAAAATATTGAGGTTAAAAAATTAGACTTCTTCTCATTATCTCCTTCTCCCTGCCTAGTTGTTTGTGCTCAAGGACAGATATGCTGTTTGTTTTAAGACCAGGCTTAGCCCAAGGAGTGTGCAAATGGTGCACTGACTATTCTCCCGCAGGTGGCACTTAAACATAGATTGGAAGCTCTCGAACGAGGCCCTCAAAAGGTTTTTCTACTCCTGATGTGTCTGTATGTATTAATGTATATTTGTTAGCACTGGGTAATTTGTTGGCGCTTAATAAATAAAAGAGAATAATAATCAAAATAACATTAACACTTGAAGAATCCCTTCCACTGGTGAGGTCACCATGACAGGATCAGGTTTCCCTACTTACTCCAGAGAGGTCTTGGATATTGCAAAAATAAATAAAATGTTAAAATACTGAAAAAAAGTATTTAGTGGTCTTTTAACCCCTTCGTGACAATGGCTGATTTTATTTTTTTGTACCCTTTGTGACAGAGCTTGTATTTAGCTGTAATTTTCTTCTTCCCGTTTACTGAACCCACACAAGTTGTATATTGTTTTTTCAGGACTAGAAGGGCTTTCGTTAGATGTCATTATTGTGATTGTATCATATAATTTACTTATACATACAATATGGTGAAAAATTGAGAAAAAATGGCTATTTCTGACTTTTTCTTGAAAAATCTTTTACTCATCTATAAAAACTAATGAAAACACCTGCTAAATGGATTCTGCTATTTGTCCTGAGTTTAGAACTACCCAATGTTTTTATGTTTTTTTGTTTTTTTCTGCATGTTATGGGGCAAGTACAAGTAGCATTTTGAAAACCATTTTTTCAAAATCTGGTAATTCTGCCCTATGTTCTATTTCGGGTATCATTGAAGCTGGCCAATGCAATTTACCCCATTAAACCATATATGTTTGAAATACCCCAGGGTATTTCAAATGCTAGTATTTTAACTCTTTCCATGCACTAATTCTACCACCAGTCTTTGTCATACTTTGTGGTAGTCATTTTTTGGGGGGGGAGGGGTTCACACACATTTTACTTCAGGTATGAAGTTATATGTCACTGTCACACAACACCCCAATATGTGTTCAGTAACATCTCCTGAGTACAGTGATACCACCCATGCATGGGTTTGCCTGGCTGTTTGAAGGCAAAAGGGCCACATTTGGGGCCAGCATTTTACCACCAGCCTTTGTCAAAGTTTGCCTTAGTATTTTTTTGTGTGTATTTTTCCAAACACACGTTGTACTTTAGGCATACATTTACAGCTCCTGGTATATGTCACTGTCACACAAGACCCCAATATGTGTTCAGCACCATCTTCTGAGTACAGTGATACCCCACATGTTGGGTTGTTTGGGGACTAAAATGCCACATTTGGGACATGTGCATTTTTCAAATTGGAAATTTGACATATGGTCATCCTGCCCTTGTGTTAATTTACCCCATGGGCATTTAACATGCAGTATTTTTTGGAACTGGAAGGATCCCCTGATGGTTATAATTTTTTTAAACTATGTTTAATATTTTTTCATCTTATTATTTTAAAAAAAAGGACATGCCTCCATCTTGCAAGTGGCAAAATCTCGTCCTCGGGTGGGTGTTCGATGTTGCTGAATGCCTCAACATCGAGGCATTTCAGCTACACCATTGACGTTTAAACTTTTAAAATGGGCGTGCGCCCTCTGTATGGCGGACATTGACACCCTGGGGAGGGGCCACACATGCCTGATGCCGATTTCGGTGTTGCTGAATGACTCAAACGTAGATCGCTTTCTACACCCAATCTGGCACGTCAATTGTCGCTAACTGAATGTTTTAGTGTGATGTGCCCGTACTGTCAATTCTCGTCAAGGGTTTAAAGGCCTGATTCTGAAAACCCTGCATTGAAGGATATTTGTTTATGTTTTATAGTTCACCTGAAAAACTTTTTCATTTTGTCTAACCTTGTCAGTTCAGTCTTCATTCTTCACATACCTTAAACATGAAGTGATTATTCAATAATTGTATACACTGGTTTTTCCAGTTGTATCACAATTGTAGGCACTTTAAAGCTTGTCTATAGAACAACAAAGTAATATGTTTAATGTTTACAAAAAAGGTCTAAAAATTAGATGTATGCATCTATTTTATCATGGCTATATAACACATAACAAAACATGAATTAATAACGCAATGCAGACTACTTAGTATGCAATTTGATGTTGAATTACTGCCAAATCTTTTGTTCAAAAGCGATTCCTTTTAATCGCTAATTCTACGATGGAGAGATAACAGTAAGTATGTATAACTATCATATGGAGAAATAAGGTTGAAACTAAGGAGTGAAGAAGATAAATGATCCCCTCTGCAGATCTAGGCAAAAATTGAAATTTGCAACAATACTGCTGATGCCTGCAGACGTATGGTAGAAACAGTTTCTTGGGAACTTTCGCAAAATATCACTACACTCCATTTACTTCCTGGAATGTCATGACATGGGCATACCTCAGCTAATAACATCATTATTAAGTGCATAACAAATGAACATCCTAGGAGTGCTGGTGCAGGCATAAATGTTAAGAGCACTTATCCTGCACGGTAGCGAAACCGATACAGACTTCCCAGGGCTATCCCATGGGGAGTCCTGGATGTAGCCGTCTGGCGAATACCACCTGAGTTACCATACCCCCTGCCACAACAAATACCTGCGACCCCTTGCATGTTATTGGTGACCCCACACCGCCAAGGCCATCTCCACACCTGACTGAAATGACAAGTTCCACCCAATGGATGATGAACGCCATCTTTATTAAAAAGGTGGCTGTCGCACCCATCCAAGTCAGGGTGACGGTCCACTAAACTGCCATGATAGGTGACCAAACAGGAAATAGTACTGTTGAATGTATGTCTAGCCCTCTCTACACCCTGAGGGGAATAGGCCCCATGCCAACACAGTCTAGAGACCACATTGGACCAGACTAAAATTAGACTGGGAAACCACTGCAATAGTAAGAGAATATCAGCCTTCATAATGCGTACTAGATCCCAAAGGGGGACAGAGCAGAGATCGTTATTCCCAAGATGTAGTACCAAGACATGAGGGGGCCCCACAGAGAGAACGGTACGAGAGACCTGGTCCGACAACCCCATCCAACGCAAATCCCAGAAACCCATCCAGTAGATGTGAACCCTTGTGGGGTAGAAACCCAATTGCTCACCCTTGCTCTGGACGGAGGGCCGACCAGCAGCCCAGAACACAAATACGTGCCTGATGATCCACTTGACAACAAGGGAGACCTAAAGAGGAGAAATTTGCCAAATGAGCAAAGAACACAACGCCACAAATACATAGGGCAAATAAAAACCAACAGGACTGATCCCGAGAACATATTTTTTAATATATCTATTTACTTATTTATTGATTTTTTAATTTATGATTTATTTATTTTAAAGAAAATATACACAATTAGAAGTAGAGCATCGTACCACAGAACAGATTGTGCCTGACCTTACAAATGTTGTACTAAATGAATGGGCAAAAATTCCCACAAAATCTTGTGGAAAGCCTCCCAAGAAGAGTGGAAGCTGTTATAGCTGCAAAGGGGGGACCGACTTCATATTAATGTCTATATATTTAGAATGCAATATCATCAAAGTCCATATTGGCGTAATAGTCAGGTGTCCCAATACTTTTTCCATATAGTGTAGGTAGCATGTGAGGACCTTGAAGGAGCAGAAGAGCTGGCACTACCCATCCTGAGCCAACAGAAGTAGGTTGTGTGTGTAAGTGTAAATAAGTATGTTAGTGTGTGTAAACATGTTACTATACAGTGGATATAAAAAGTCTACACACCCCTGTTAAGATAAATCATGTCAGAACTTTTTCCACCTTTAATGTGACCTATAACGTGAACAATTCGATTGCAAAACAAGCTGAAATCTTTGAGGGGAAAAAAAATAAAAATAACCTGGTTGCATAGGTGTGCACACCATCTTATAACTGGGGCTGTGGCTGTTTGGCGCAACAACAACACTGCACATCACCCAAAGAACACCATACCCACAGTGAAGCATGGTGGTGGCAGCATCATGCTTTGGGGCTCTTTTTCTTCAGCTGGAAACGGGGCCTTAGTGAGGGTGGAGGGAGTTATGAACAGTTCCAAATACCAGGCAATTTTGGCATAAAACCTTCAGGTGTCGGTTAGGAAGATGAAGATTAACAGGAAGTTCAATTTTCAGCACGACAACGACCCAAAGCACACATCCAAATCCACAAAAGCATGGCTTCACCAGAAGAAGATTAATGTTTTGGAATGCCCCAGCCAGAGCCCAGACCTGAATCCAATTAGACATCTGTGGGGTGATCTGAAGAGGGCTGTGAAGAGGAGATGTCCTCGCAATCTGACAGATTTGGAGCGCTTTTGCAAAGAAGAGTGTGCATATATTGCGACGTCAAGATGTGCCATGCTAATAGACTTCTCCAAAAAACTGATTGCTGTAATAAAATCAAAAGGTGCTTCAACAAAGTATTAGTTTAAGGGTGTGCACACTTATGCAACCAGGTTATTGTGAGGTTTTTTTTAAATTCCCCCTCAAAGACTTTAGCTTGTTTTGCAATTAAATTGTTCACGTTATAGGTCACATAAAAGGTGGAAAAAGTTCTGACATGATTTATCTTTGTCTCATTCTTTAAAAATCACAAGAACCTGGCATTTTAACAGGCGTGTGTAGACTTTTTATATCAACTGTATGTGTGTACATTAGTATGTGTGTGTGAGTAAGGATGTTCGTCTGTGCAAGTATGTTACTGTATATCTATGTTACTATATGTGTGTGTATGTATGTTACTGTGAGTGTGTATGTATGTGTTTGTGTGTAAACATGTTACAGTATGTTGGTGTGTGTGTTAAAAATGTGTTGGTATGTTAGTGCCTGTGTGTTTTAGTATGCATGTGTAAATATGTTAGTATGTTACTGTGTGTGTGTCTGTGTTTAGAAGGATTTTGCAGGGGGTTCGGCATTTTTTGTTACGCCTCTGTAACAGAATATTTTGATCCTATATAAATCTTACCTTGTTTGCTAATCATATGAAATTATATAATTAAAACAATTGAAACCCCTCTAACTAAACTCTTTTCCCTTTGTGATTGCACTCACACACGCCCTAAATACACAATCTTAGAGCAGTCAAAAATAAAAGAAGTGGGTATGGTGTGAGAACCATAGTTAATGATTTTTAATAAATATTGTTAATTTGTTTCCATTGATTTAGATTTATTGGTGTCGTGACCTAGAAAACAGCATCTACAATTGTTTAGCTTTGCAGAAAATTATCTTCTTTTATTAAGTGACTTCCTAGAAGAAAGTGTTTCCAACACCACGACATTACAGATAACTAGGACACATTTAATAACAGGTTATATGTGCTTCAGGATGGACCTTTGAAAACAATAACACATATAAATATATAAATACATATATATTTGAAACTTTCATTAGGATGAATTAACGTTAATATAATTCTTTAACAATAACTTGCAACTTATAATAACCCATGGCAAATAACTACTGTTTAATGTGATTATATTATGGAAAAGGTGATATATTTAGGAATTGGTATTTTTTTATTGTTCATGCAGTTCTGTTAGAGGTTTAGTTGCTATGTTATTGTGATGTAATATTAATATATACTTTCATTTCTGATTTATGCCTGTACCCAGGCAGACTTTTAGGCAACATGGTCACAGATGCCAGCACGTCAGAATACCTGTAGTGCAGGAGCAACTTAGGCATGACCCAACACAGAGTCAGGCTAGCCAGGATCACAGTGTCAGGTATCGGGAACAATGCAGGTAGGACATAAGACATAGTCAGATAGAGTACTGTAAGAAACCATATAGTCAGTCAGCACTGACATTATGTAAATAATATTTATCAAATGCCTTATCTAATAACATAAACAGCTCAATATATCAATCCATACCTTATAACTGTCCCTGTTTAAGGGACAACCCTCTTTAGGACCCAAATATATCTGTCTTTTTTTCTGCAAGGTCAGCAGGCAAACCTTAAGAGCAGGGCCCTCGTCTCCTTTTGTACCCGTTTGTTATTGTGTATGATTTAAAATTATTTTACTAACTCTATAATAGTGCTATAGAGTATGCTGGCGCTATAAAACTTAATTTAATGTTGTGTAAACAGAGTTCCACAACAGGTTAATCTGCCCTTGAAGCAGGCTTTGTAGACAAGTCATGGTCAGCAACTGGTGAATCAGTCCAGGCAAGGTACTATAAGGCAGTTCCCTAGATGTAGTCAGACGACAAATCCTGGATCAGAACCGTAAGAGCAGCCAGAGTGGGTACAGGGAGCCCAGGAAGCAACTACTAGCAACTGGTGCAGAACTGTGGAAGGGGCAGGGACTGGGACAATTTGCACCAATTTGCAGTAGATAACACTAAGACAACTGAGCACCTAGCTGTTCATGAGAAAGTTTTCAGCATCCCTCTGTCTCCTCTGCTTCCTGCTGGCCTCCGCCTCGGCGCTGCCCTGACTCCGGTGGTGGGAATGTGAGGCCTCCCTCTTGGTCGGGCTGCTGGTACCTCATGTAAGCCCTGTGAGCGCAATCTGGGTGCTGGATAACTCCTATGAGTGCAATCTGGTTGATGGACCAGTCCAGTGAGTGCCATCTGGGTACTGGGGCAAGTCCTGTTAATGCTATCTAGTGCCAGTGCTGTTGTGGTGTGCAACCTGCAGTCTATGTCTGCTATGTGGGTCAGTGAATACTAATGTGCATTTATGAGTTGATCTCATTTTGGTAGTTTCTTATTCTAACTTTGTTAACACCATAACAATGGAACTTGTTGATCTGTGATGAATCAATGTTCTCATTCTTAATTGTGCATTCTGATGGGCCAACCTTTCATAGTTTCTACTAGCTGGTCCTTTTATATATTTAAACTTGCCTTTTTATATTGTATCATTATTGGACACATGTTTTACCTACAGCTACTTGGTGTAAAAACTGGGAAAGCTTGCACCAACGGCCCACATATAATTAAAAAGTGATATTAATATACTTATGTGATATTGGGAGTTATGCTGTATGGCCACCAGTGTTTTGCTCAGTATATAGTGATGGGAGTTAGGGTGTATCATCGTCAAAGTCTGGCTCAGTGTATAATGAAGGGAGATATGCAGTACTACCGTCTTTGTCTGTCTTGCTATAATTATAAGAGATTTTTTAAAGTTTCTTTAAAGTCTCAGCACCAGATGTCACTGACACATTTAGTGCAATGCTGTTTGGATGGCAAAAATATCACTGATGATCTGTTTGGGCCCCAAATGGCACTGACAAGCTCTTTGGGGCGAAAAATAGCACTGACGATCTGTTTGGGAAAAAAGCTGGCTGGAAAGTGAGTGACATGTCACATGGTAAACTCTGGTTGCCCAAAGAGGTGGAGCAGTTATGTTTGTCAATGGGAGGAGTTAGCAATATTTCCAAAACATTTTTTGCACCTAGTGACCCTAGGCTGCATTTTACATAGAGCATTTGCACAAATTACAAAAGAAGGATAATAAAAACAAGACCATTTTTATCACATCTGTGTATACAGGAAAAGGTTGCATATGAGAACATTTTACCTTAAAATTAAGATTGAAAAACCCAATTTATTTGCTTTATTTAGTTTATTGTTTTTGAGGGGAGTGGGGAACTTGAAAGTCACATCACAACTTACAAAGTAATACATTTCCAAGTTGTCTGTTTTTTTCAACTTGCATACATTTGACTGTCCTGCATGTAGTATATGCAAGGTTTTTTTTACTTGTGCAAATGAAAGTTAAGTTGCACTTTACAGAAAGGTAGACATGCCAAATCTCCAACTATACACTGCAAAGCAGAGAGCAATTTGGGTTTCTTCATCATCCCAAGCTGAAATTAAGAGAAAAACATAGCAGGTTAATAGTGCCAGGTAACAATATTCTACAATAGTACCAGATTATTTATATAGGGATACTGGTATGGAAAGTTTCTAACTTTGAATTTGTTAACTCTAAAACTGAACAGTTCAAGAAATCCAAATAAGTATCACTCATATGTCATTGTCCATCCCCACCACATGTAACAACATTAACCAAATATACATTGTAGGTCATTTCTGCTGACAAACTTTCTTTCTATGTCAGGTTTGACTGTATTATTTTAAACCACAGACTTCTCATACATTTCCCAAGGCATAAGATCCCTGTAACAAAACAGTGAGAACTAGTTTAGAACTGAAGTAACTTATGACAAAATTTGGTTCTAGCCGAGAACCTGATGGTCAAACCTGATGCAAAAACAAAATAATAATACATTACATAGATGATGATCAATGACCCAATTTATGTTTGTCAACATCCCCTGATTACAGCCACACATATTTCATTAACATAAAATAACCCTTTTTTTCTTTTTCCTTTGTGGGAGAGGGAGAAACATTGCAGTAGGTAGATGTTCCTGCTGCTACAACAAAGTCAGGATGTACCGGTATGTCCTAATGGGCCTCATACAGGGCCTGCCCTACCATGCAGCAGAGTAGGGCAATTGCCCCAGGTGGCACTTTGCTGCCCCAAGCGCCTTTTTTTTTTTTTTTAAGCGGAGGAGCAAGAGGGACGCCGAGTGGTTTTCTCTTATCAAGTTGTCAATACCCGCTCGGCGCCCCTCTCCTCTGCGAGCCCTCTAGCTCGGTCTCGGTGCCGGCTTGTAATGCTGAGCGCCGGAATATGATGTCATTTCCGCCGCTCAGCAGTAAAGCAGCACGGCTTGGGCCGGCGCTGGCCTCATAGCACAGCTTTTAAGGACGTACTGGTATGCAATGGGGTTACAATGGCTGCTGGTTGCATGGGAGCGTGTATATGTACTCCATACCTGTTGCACTGCATCTTTCATTCACTTGAATAATCTTTTAGCCACTGCTCTGTGAGCATTCCAAGTGTTTACTATTACCTCTTGTCCCACTATATACAGTATAGGATGGGTGAAAAGGAGAGTGATCATTACCCACTCCTTGGTTAGTAGGGGATTTAAGGATTCCAACTCCCATTTGCAACTTGCAAGCAACTTGTAGGTTTATGAATCCATGAGTTTCTTTATTCTTTTTAACTCAACTTGATTCTACAGGTGAATGTAACTTATTAAAAAGTGTGGGTTTTTTTTGCGAGGGCAAATGCAAGTTGGCTTTAGTGAATTTATGAGGTGGACTTTTTCCCAAAATGTGTGCGTTTGCTAGTGCAAACTTGCATCTTTAGTCAACACATGTGTAAGCAAAGCTTAACATCAAGAGAACAAAATAAATGCTAGATTCTAGGGCTGCAACAACTAATCGATAAAATCGATAATAATCGATAATGAAAATCGTTGACAACGAATTTCATTATCGATTAGTTGAATCGATTTTTATCGATTATTAAATGAGGGTTTTTTCAGAGCAAACGCTCTGAAAAATACCCCTCATTATATAATCTGTTTTAGTGACTCACAGCAGCAGCTCCTACTTACCAGTCCCTCCCTGTAATCACTATGACAACTGGCCCCGCCCCTTCCTTCTCCCAGAAGGCCAGAACCACATGGCTGTGACACTCATCTAAATGTAAGTATAAAATTAATATTTGGGCTACTGAAAGTTAGGGGAGGTGGGAGTTAATTTAGGGGCAGTTATGGTTAATGGGGTGTTTAGGGTTAATTTAGGGGCAGTTATGGTTAATGGGGTATTTAGGGTTAATTTAGGGACAGTTATGGTTAATAGGGTGTTTAGGGTTAATTTAGGGGCAGCTATGGTTAATAGGGTGTTTATGGTTAATTTAGGGGCAGCTATGGTTAATGGTGTGTTAAGGGTTAATTTAGGAGCAGCTGTGGTTAATGGGGTGTTTGGGGTTAATTTGAGGCAGTTTTGGTTAATGGTATGTTTAGGGTTAATTTAGGGGCTGTTGTGGTTCATGGGGTCTTTAGGGTTAATTTAGGGGATGCTGTGGTTGATGGGGTCTTTAGGGTTAATTTAGGGGCAGTTATGGTTAATGGGGTGTTTAGGGTTAATTTAATGATGAGGACTGAGGGTTAATTTTATTAATTTATTAAAGTTAACTTAAGGTGCAGTTAGAGATAAAGGGGGGCAAACTAAGGGGAATCTAAATCCTGGGGGCAGTGAAGATTAACCCAGTACTTATTTATAAAAGTATGGTCTGTGACTCTATGAGGGACTATGAGATATCTGGGGGGTATAAGGCATATCTGGGGAGGACGGAGTGACATATCTGGGGGTATAAGGCATATAGGGTATATAAGGCATATGTGGGGAGGGCAGTGTGGCATGTCTGGGGAGGACAGAGTGGTGTATCAGGGTGTATAAGGCAGATCTGGGGCCACAGTGGCATATCTGGGGGTAGAGTGGAGTGGCGTATCTGGGGGTAGAGTGGAGTGGCATATGTGGGGAGAGCAGTGTGGCATGTCTGGGAGGCAGTGTGGAATGTCTAGGGAGGATGGAGTGGTGTATCGGGGTATAAGGTGTATCAGGCACAGTGGCATATGTGGGAGGCAGCGTGGAGTGGCATATGTGGGAGGCAGCGTGGAGTGGCATATGTGGGAGGCAGCGTGGAGTGGCATATGTGGGAGGCAGAGTGGAGTGGCATATGTGGGAGGCAGAGTGGCATATGTGGGTGGCAGCGTGGAGTGGCATATGTGGGAGGCAGCGTGGAGTGGCATATGTGGGAGGCAGCGTGGAGTGGCATATGTGGGAGGCAGAGTGGAGTGGCATATGTGGGAGGCAGAGTGGAGTGGTATATGTGGGACGCAGAGTGGCATATGTGGGAGGCAGAGTGGCATATGTGGGAGGCAGAGTGGAGTGGCATCTGTGGGAGGCAGCGTGGAGTGGCATATGTGGGAGGCAGAGTGGTATGTGTGGGAGGCAGAGTGGAGTGGCATATGTGGGAGGCAGCGTGGAGTGGTATATGTGGGGGGCAGCGTGGAGTGGTATATGTGGGAGGCAGAGTGGCATATGTGGGAGGCAGCGTGGAGTGGCATATGTGGGAGGCAGAGTGGAGTGGCATATGTGGGGGCAGCGTGGAGTGGCATATGTGGGGGGCAGCATGGCATGTCTGGGAGGCAGCGTGGCAAGCCTGGGCTCAAACGTGCATAAATTGGGGGGGGCTGGTTGCGAAATAAAGGCAAGAAATGCATTTTATCAAAGTTTTTTTATTATGCTGTTTGTATTTAATATAATTTGTTTATTACATTATTTTAAATAAATGAAACATTTACATTCATTTTTTTTATCCGATTAATCGATTAATCGAAAAAATAATCGGCCAACTAATCGATTATGAAAATAATCGTTAGTTGCAGCCTTACTAGATTCAATTATCCGTTTAAAGCATGTTAAATGCCTTTTGTACATTTTACTCCATGAAAATATGCACAAGTATTGTTTAGTTATTGTAATGTGAAAAAACTAGATGTCTGTACCGTATGTACATCAAATGTCATGTTCGTACCCAGTCTTTTTTTTGGTGTTGCTAAGAAAGTGTAGGTAATAAGCCCACATTTAATAATTATTTGCTGACAAAGACTTATTGTTAACAAAAAACATACTGCACTAAAAAGAAATCATTCAACTTGTTTTTAAAAGGTGGTGCTGAACAATTACAAAGATGTTGTGTGACATTAACTTAGTTTTGTCACGTAAGATTTATAAAGGGGCTGCCCCTTTATTGTAACTAAACAATGTAGCCTCCTTCCTTGAAAAAAATACATTTGTACATTTCAACCCTAGTACAAAGCTGATAAACTGGCGCAATTAAATCATACGCTGAATATACACAATTACAACTAGAAAGCAGAGGTCAACAGTACGTGAAGAAATGGAATGTGAAGATGACTACATCCTTCCATGGTTGAGTAACAGAAAGTCCTGTTGCGCAACATAGCTGGAAGTAAAAATGTATTGTAGAATTACATCATTCAGAATGAATATGCAGCTTTTGGGACTTTTCAAACTTTTTTCAATTTGTACATTGTATATAATAGTAAACTACTGAACTTTATAATGCCAAAATGTTTAAAATAAAAAATAACTATACAGAATAGATTCTAATGTTAGCACAAATGCCCCTGAGTCAGAATATTGGCTGCATTGTTCTTGCTTTCTGTTTAGAAGGGGTTTATATATACATAAACACCAGTACAGGGAGTGATTATTAACCATAGTGTCTAGCTGAAGATGACCTAACAATTATTAACCATAGTGTCTAGCTGAAGATGACCTAACAATGACAAAACTGATATCATATATAAATTAAATTGTCATACTGATCAGACAACTGAATGGTTAAACAGATTAACAGTCTTTTAATCTAACTGATGGTTTACCCCATATTTAGAATGAGGTTAAAGACATCATTGGTACTATCTTATTGTTAATGTTTTAGTAACTTGATGTTATGAAAAATAACTTAGTTATAAGAGTCATAGTGTGACTATAAAGATTGAATGAAGGTTTAACATTTTATTTTATAATTATATGATACCCTTCTCGGTAAACTAAAGTATTGTTTTAAAATTGTAAAGTAATACATAAATTAATATTAGCCAATATTAAAATAACGTTATGCCAACTTATTCTTGGCTTCACAAGCATTTTCACTATATGTATGTATTAAGAAAATATGTGCGAGTATGAATATACATTAAATTTGGTTGATCCAAATGCAGGGAAAGATAATGATAAAAATATCTGTATCATCTAAAATAAAAGGGGTAAATATTGATCAAAATGAGTACCACCGCTTCACCAGTTCCCTCTCTCTCTTTCTCTTCTTTGAAAGACAATCTGTCTATCTCTTCTCTTCACTTGCTGTGGGTGTTACTCTGATCTACCGGTCTTCGGTCTCTATTTCCCAATCAGTTGGTCATTTTGCTGCATGGATCTCTCATTCAGTCATTCACCAAATCCTGCTGCCTTCACCTGAAAAACAACCTTTGAATATGCCCATTTAATAGACAAGGAACAACAAAAATATTAATCCTCTCTTGTGATATACCATCTGGATTATTGCAACTCCCTACTAACTGGTGTCCCCCTCTCCCGCCTTTCACCACTCCAATCTATGCTCAACACTATGGCTAGACTAATCTTACTTTGTCACCTTTCCACATCTGAAGTTTCACTGTGCCAGTTGGTTCATTGGCTCACCATACCCTCTGGAGTTATATTCAAACTTCTGACCCATATCTACAGAGGCCATAACAACTCTGCACCCCTATATCTCTACCCAGATGATCATTTTACATTATATTGACTTGCTGGTGTGCAAACAACATTATACAGGACCAGCCACGCTCTTCCTGTTGCACAAGCACAAGCTTACTGCAGTTAGACCTTCATAATGTAAAGTGAAGTAAACTGGAATACTTTTGCTTAAAAGATGTTCCAAATAGGACATGGAGGCAGGCTGAGTAGATGGTAAAATTTCAAGTTGAAAAACTGAATTGTGCATGTCCCAAATGTGGCCTTTTAACCCACAAATAACCTAACAAACTCATGCATGAGTGGTAACATTGTGCTCAGGAGATGTTGCTAAACACATACAAACACTGAGTATTTCTCAACGCAGGACAAACATTTGAATCTATTTAGCAGTTTCCTTCATTAGCTTATAGATAAGTAAAAGATTTTTCAAATAAAAGTCAGAAAAAGTCCCTTTTTTAAAATGTTCACCATATTTTATATATTCTTTTTATAGTGAATTAGATAATATGGTCAAAATAATTGTATCTAAAGAAAGCCCTTCTTGTCCTGAAAAAAGAAAAAATACCATAACTTGTGGGTATACTAAATGAGAAGTAAGAAAATGACACCTTCAATGTGCAGTTTTAATTAATTAATTCAGTAATGGTAAAAGGTATGAATGAGACTGCCTGTTAAATGTGTTAAATATTGCAATGAAGTTGGGTATGTTGGGTATTTCTAAGGGAGCATAGAATATATTTTTTGTAGATGAGTAAAAGATGTTTCAAATAGTCAGAAAGGTGTTTTTCTATTATATATATATATATATATATATATATATATATATATATATATATTATGGTAAATGAGATGATATGGTATCTAAAGAAAGCCCCTCTTTTCCTAAAAAACAGTATATACACTGTTACTTGTGTGGGTACACTAAATAAGAGAAAAGACTATTACAGCTAATTATGAGGACCTCAAAAATGTAAAATTTCTCAAAGGGTACAAAAAGAGGGTCATCTCTTTCTGGAGGGCATCTGGTGAATGTAACTGTGCCATGGCATTATATGCTCTATTTGTTGTCCTGGTTAATGTCCTAAACAGTAAGGTTTAGGACAGTAGGGGAAAACACCTACTGTCATGACGATATGTTACATATGAAATATAGATATCCCCAGGATCAGTGTTATAAAAGATAATGCAGGAGGCTCTTGTTTAGCAGTTTGTAAAGCAAAACAATGGGCAAAGCAGACATCAAAGCCTTAACATATTGGATCTGAATGTACAATTAAATGATTGAATGATTGCTGGCACTAAATATTTCAATAAATTATAATATCACTAATGTTGGGCAATAAGTTCATTCCAATATTTAACATAGTTTAAAGGGAAACTGTCTTATTCACAGCTTTTACCATTACTAAATAAATTTTTTGAAACTACTTATGATTGGTGCAAAATCAGGGCAATTGTGTGGAGACCTCCACTGAAATCAAGCAGCCAAACCTGTAGACCCGGTAAGTCTATTATTAATAAATGCACATTAATAAACGTACAACATATTTCAATATGCATTCTTTCTTGTGGGGCAGTAAACTCCACCCATCATATTAGCACTTATTGTATCATATGCATATTATAGCTGTGTGGTCCCTTTAGAGTTTTTCCATTCAAGAATCCCCGCACATGCATTTGTCCCTTCCTCTGCTTGTAGCTATTATGCGTGCATGAGATGGTATTTTTCCAAACACATCTCCCTGAACATGATATATTTACCTCCAATCAGCTCCAGTGCTGGCTCAGTGATCTCTGTGGGCAGGGGTCTATTCTGACTCCTTCGCTCTCATTGATTTCATAGGGAGTGCTTCAAGCAGCCAATCAGTGGCAAGAAATGTTGGACTATGGAAGAAGAGGAGGGCAGCTACAGCAACAGGGGCTCAGCGAACTGTCCATTTAAATAGCTGGTCTCATTTTACATTCATAAGGTGGATTTCTAATACATTTAAACACTACTGTTTAAAGGTTTGGGGTCACTTAGCTGTTAAAACAAGAACATTTCTAGCTGTGACAACTCATGATTACAAACCATAAGTTGTCATTTACAACATTAACAACATCTACACTGCAGTTCTGACCCATTTGATTTTATTGAACAAAATGTGCATTTATTTTAAAAAGGGACATTTCTTAGTGACCCTGAACTGTAGTGTGTATTCATCTATAATAATCATTTCATGGGTTTAGTTAATGTACTGAACTGAGATCAGCTTGGCATTTTTGTTGGTAGATCAGAGTAGATGCAGCTTAAGAGCCTACAGATAATGTAATTGCATCAGAGCTTCTAATGTAAGTAAATAATATTATTGTTACAAACGCGTAGATCACTAGTTCAGCCTTTTTGGGTCCAAATTGGTGCCGATCTTACCGTATAGGAAAAGCCAGTGACTGAAATCTCTGGATCAATCACAAAAAACTAAAGCAGTCAACTCTTTAAAAGCGTCCATGTTACCTGCTGTCACCACTTCTAAACGCAGCACACTAGAGATTTACTGGTCTCATTGTAGCGAACAAGGCCTTTGTTTAGAGGGAAAAGCATTTTCTCTAATTTCAGTTAGTGTCCTTGCGTTACCTACTCTTTGTTGTCTTTACGAGGTAAACATGTTTTTTTTAGACATGTAACTGCTGCTTTGTAAAGCGCCAAATAAAACAGGTTTTGTTTTGCATTTTGTTAGATGAAACTGTTAAGAACATTTTTTGTTTCCTGTCTCAGTCTAACCCAGCTTTGCTCTTATTCCGCATGTTTCTACTACCACAAACATTTGTTTCTGTTTATCAAGGTCAAGGCTGGATATTGTTACCAATCGTTTTAAACAACCCAGCAGTGAATGCACATCTCTGTTGGTTTTACAAACTGATAACAGAACTTATTAAGAATGCTTTCCACTATATCAGCAATATCAAAGTTTATAGTAGTTTCAAATCATCTAAATATATGAGTTTCTAGTTGGTTCCCTTGTTCTTTCTTTCTCTAGTTATCCACTGTGTGCTGTGAGGTTGAATAGCAATGCTTTGGTGCATGGTAAAAATTTATTTTTAGAGAGAAAATACACATTAGTGGAATGGTAAAACAGTATTTTATCTAATAAACTGGAATACATGTATTTAAAAAGTTTGGGTATCTATTAACCCCTTCATTCCCCTATAGACGTACCGGGACGTCCAAAAAACGCCCACAAAGAAACCCCTATGGACATCCCGGTACGTCCAGCCCTTCGTGCAGCGTCAGGGACACATCCCTGCCGCTGCACGGGAGACCAGGCTGTCGTTTGACACCCTGGACTCCCCCCTGGCAGCAGAAGCCGGCATCGCCGGCTTTCTGCTGCCCGATCTCCCGTAACAGCTTCCGGCATGAAAGCCGGTAAGCTGTTACAGTTGAAAGTGCGCGATCGCGCAGTTGCAAACGCGCGATCGGGCATTCCCTTCCGGGTTGCGTCACTGCTGACGTAACCCGGAAGGTCATCGGAGGACAGGATATCTCCTGCGGGGATATCCTGCCCTCCGATGAGGCACAGAGACGCTGCGATCTCTATGCAGGTCTGTGAGGACCTGCAAAGAGATCACAGTGTGATCGGTGCAGGGGGATCGCGGGGAGGGGAGTGAGAAACCATCTCTCTCACTCCCCCTCCTGTCCTGAAATGGAAAAGATGAAAAAAAAAAAAGTTAATTAATTTAAAAAATAATATTAAATAAATCATTCAAATAATAATATAAATAATTAAAAAAAAATTATAATGTGAGCTGTGATGTCACTGTGACATCACTGGCATGTTCAGGAGATCCCTAGGAGGACCTCTAACCATTTCTGTGTAAAAATAATATATAAAAAATAAAAAAAACGTAAAAAAATTTAAATTAAAAAAAAAATATGTAAAAAAAGATAATAAAAAAATTATTAAAAAAACTTACTTCCCATTGCCCTAGCATAACATCTATCCAGTATAACCCTTCTGCCCCCGTTCACAACCCCCAAACCCGTTAAGCCACAGGCATAAAAATTATACAAAATTGTACACCTTATAGTATGCTCCCTGGTGCTGGGAAAGTCTGGAAAATCTATATAAATTAGGTAATTCTGAAATCAGGACACCTGAATTAATAAACTTGGAGGGGATTTTCCATCACTTTACCTAATTTTGTGAGGATTCAGAGGGAAAATTAAAAAAAAAATTAGTTTATTTTTCTAATATTCGCTAGTTTTTACTAAATTTCTCATTCTAAATTTTCAGCTAATCATCCAACTATGGTATCAAATGAAAGCTCTATCTCTCCTTGAAAAAACAATATATAGTTTATATGAGTACACTTTTCACAGGAAAAGAGAATCAGCGCTAAACCGACATACCCCAAAAATGGCAAAATTGCTCTGGGCTTTGAGGTACCAAAAACCCCTGGGATTGAAGGGGTTAAGCAGTTAGTCAGCATATGTTATACATAAACAGAAATTTGGAAAACCAACAACCAACAGCGTAAACAACCTCCGCTGCCGGCACGTCTGCACGATGTGCTTTAACAATCTCCCTTGCCGGGACTCCCCCCGTGGGAATTCCCGGCAAGGGAGATTGTTAAAGCACATTGTGCAGACGTGCCGGCAGCGGAGGTTGTTTACGCGTGCATCGCTGCAGCTGGTGAACGTCTGCGCGATGCGCTTAGACAACCTCCCGTGCCGGCACTCCCACCGTGGAAAGTGCCGGCAGGGGAGGCTGTCTGAGCGTATCAGAGAGTATGATGCAGGTCCCCTGCACCGCTGCGGGGGATCTGTATCCTAACTCTGCTGCCTGCCCGGCGCCCAGAACTGTATGTCCCGGGCGTCGGGTGCTAGACCCCGAATATAGACCGCACCCCCACTTTAAAGACTTAAAGTGGGGGGGGAAAGTGCGGCCTATATTTGGGCCAATACGGTTCTACACTGCCCCCCAGATATCCCACTCTGCCCCCCCTGATATGCCACTCTGCCCCCCAGATATGCCACTCTGCTCCCAGATATGCTTTATGCCCCCTAGAAATGCCAACCTTCCCCCTGATATGCCACTCTGCCCCACCCATATATGCTTTATGCCCCCTAGAAATGCCAATCTGCCCCTCTGAAATACCACTCTGCTCCCCTGAAATGCCACTCAGCCCCTTAGATATGCCACCCCCCCAGACTTGCCAATGCACCCCCAGACTCCCTGGTGCCTAGCGGGACCGGCGGGAGGACGATACAACCGCCGGTGCTTCTCCGTCACAGAAGCCGTGGCGGAAGTGCCGTCAGCAGAGGTTGTCTACACGCATCGCGCAGACCTCCCCTGGCTGCTGGAGAGTAGGATCCAGGTCCCCTGCAGCTAAATGAAAAAAAAAAACACATGTGTGTGTGGCATGTAAGGGACTACTTCTCTTCCCCACCCTTCTACACACATACAAGGAAGTAGTGCTGGGCAGCCCCTGTACTTTTTTTAACGCTGACATGGGCTGGAGGGAAAACCAGGACGTACTAGCCACAGTCTCTGGTTTGTTATTTCCTTGCCACAACAGAATGTTAATTCCTTTTGCACAGGATGGAAGAAGACATGGGACTAGCATGAAAATCCCCTGTAGTAACAGGGGATCGGGCTAACCCCTGTGCTGTATGCATTATTTTTGTTTGTTGTTTCTATAAATACACTTAACCCTTTAAGGACCAGGGTTATTTTATGATGGTTGCACTACAGGACTAGAGCACTTTTTGTTATGACTTTATTCAACTGTGATTTCCCAGTTTACCCCCACAAATTATATATTGCTTTTGTTTTCAGGGCAAGTAGGACTGCCCAAAAAAAAGGAAAACTGCTGAAGTATAGATTATTTAAAAGCTGACACCCTGAAGTATTTTACTAAGGGGCATTTTAACACTTTTATTTAACAATTTTATTGCCAATCTGTCCCAAACATGGCGGTAAAATATTTACCATTTTTAACAAACAAAATGATACACAAAAAAAACCCACACAAACACAGTATTTCAGTAAATTTTGACTTGTATTCAGTATCTTCCCCCAAGTACAGCAATACCCCACATACATGGTTGGGGCGTGTTTTTTTGAGGCTGCAAGTTTAAAACTGGAACATGCTCCTTACTGTTTCATTTGAGACACACTTGAGGTCCCACACTTCAATCTAACCCCATAAAACGATATATTCCTTAAAAGCACACCCCTTAAATATTTCAGGCACTTTACTTACCTTTCTAGTTGATCCACTGCATCAAGTCTAAATGGAAGAGAATGAGTGGCAACAAATGTAGTTGCTGAATGTAAAATACCATCCAATTTTCATCCAATGCTTGATACTAGTGGTGCTCCATGGGATCAGTGGTAGATAGGGGAGAAACATTATCTCTTAGCATGATAAAATGAGATGCTAAGTCAGAGAATTATGAGTTTATGTACTTTATAATCACAATTTAAAGATTTAAGTAATCAGAGACTGAATTTCATTCTCCCGCATGTATTATTATCTGTAATACAAAGATATATTCTGTCACTCTGTGTATTATAGGTGCATGCACCTTGTAATGCATCTAATGGAGGCTTTCCTGATTTGACAGAGCCCTCTAAAATGTATGTAGGACAGGCCTCCCTTGTAACCAGTGAGTTCAGCAGATTTTATATGCAACAAATTATTAAGCACTATTCTAATTTGAAATCAGCTACCAGGATGAGGATATTTGACCAGACTGAGATCATACAAGGAGGATATTGAAATCCTTCATGTACTCAGTATGCACAATCCTATATTGCACCTCCATCTCCCATTTTAATACTTGAGCTTTTCATTTAGTTTTCTTTCTCATTACATCTTTGCTGTGTTAGGTTAACCTCAGCTTTAGTAAATCAGACACCCTTTTCATCACAATCGGCTCTTAAATGGACAATTCTGCGCAACACCAAAAAAGATAGATATTAAATTAATTTGTAAGTAATTGAATATGGATTCTTTAGCTCTCCAAAATGTATATATATATATATATATATATATATATATATATATAGAGAGAGAGAGAGAGAGAGAGAGAGAGACAGAGAGAGAGAGATTTGTTTGATAGAGAAGCCAATAAGTGTCAGGAAAGATCTTCCACTGAAATCAGCTGAAAGCATCTCCAGCAAAGCCAAAAAGCTGGGGAAGAGGGACAAAATGCCGTCGCCGACAAAATGATAGATGGAGTGTCCCTTACCTGTGTATGATAATAGTTTATTTTACTGTGGAATGGATTGTAGCATTTTAATATTATGGGATTGCATTAACAAAAAATGCGGCGTAACCTGTTTGAACATACTATTCTAGTTAGTAATATATGTGACAATGTTATGTATAATAATCACATATCAGTTTGTCTTCCTTTTTTGTATATCACCTGAGGCTATTTAAGGAATCATATTTTTAAAATAAAGGTATGAAGGGGTGTTACCACTGAGAATGCCAATGGCAAATAATCAAGAAATTGTGCTCATATTTGTAAGGGCTATCCAGTGGAGTAGAGCACTGTCATTATTTCCATTTACCTTCTATTTGATGTGTTCCGGTGAATTGTTTCATTGTTATTAAATAATCTTATTGACGTCAGTGAAGGTGTAAACATTACAGAGAAGTTCAATCATACTTTGATAGGTTGAGCTTTTGCGTTGGAATTATTCCAAGTCAATGTTCAAGGACAGAAACAGCTTTTTTTGTAAATGCCAACCAACCCCACGGGCTTGAAATGGAAAGAATAAAAGAGAAGAATGAATGAAAGAAAGAAGGAATAAATAAAATAGGTAGCTTAGTGATGTCACTGTGGCATCACTGACATCAATAAGATATAACTGACATCCCCAAATGGATCTCTATTCATATTCAAGGAGAGTACAAAAAGCCCCCAAGATGCATTTTTCAAATGATGATTTCACGTATAGAATAAACATGACCCTATGTGAAAAAGTAATTTCCCCCTTACTAAACCAACCAATTAACCAAATGTCATTGATAATTGGGTTCAAGGGAACAAAGGAGGAAATTACTTTTTCACACTGGCCCTATGCCAAAAAATAGACAGATTTAGCAATATTATTCATATCTATAATCTCACCAGAACCTGTTTAATTTGAAACCTTTTTTTTTTTATTCAAGAAGTCTCAATACTAAATCTCCTATGTGAGTGAAGTATACTATGCTTTTACTTCTTGAGTTTAGGGAAAAATGAACTTGCATGCCCATTTGGGTAAACAGAATCGTGAATGTTCAGAACATTTAAATAGAAACAAGCTCTTTGGTGCTAGGGATTTTTTGAGGTAAATCGATAAAAGCTTTTAGGGCTCCTGGCTTGAGATGTCATGTAACCCATAAAACATTTTAGTGAGTGGTTAATCAGATTCCAGTTTTATTGATAATTGTCATCTTATAATTGTTGAAGGTAATATGATTTGCCTTTGTCTACTTCAAGGACTTTGTTTTTCTTCTGCTTTGCCAGATTGCTCTGGATATAGACTTGAGAGTACCGGTGTATGGCTTGTGGGAATGGAAAGCAATGTACTTCACTTATCTGAATGGTTAGAAAAGGGAATTTGTAGTTCCATGTTGGCTTTTTGGTATTTATTTAAAATAAACTTTTAAAAAGTAAAGGTGGAGAAGAGGCAGTTCATGAATAAATGTTAACTTTATAATTGTCTAGATAAATCATAAATATAAATAGTAACAGGAAATGACATCGCCAGAAACTGACAAGGAGCTCAGTTGCCACTAGCATCTGCAGTGCATTCTTTTTGTCTGTATTAGAAAAACATTGCAAATTTTCTGAAGAGCCCTGCCGCCTAAATAGCGCGGGGCGGCATGTAGTTGTGGGGATAGGAGGTAGGGTTCATGTAAAGGTCAGCTATTGACTGTAAGGTAGGGTTCAAAAGTTCAAGCGGCTGGTATTAAAAAAATAAATAAAAAATAGCTGAGTTATATAACTAAAAGCTGCGCGCGGCGCTTAGCTGTTTGCCCCCTTTGCCTCGAGGACATCTCGCGCAGCGCAAAAGGCGCGAATCCGCGCTATAAATAGAGGTGTGTGGTAGGGCTGAACACCATTGCCACAAGGCGAACTGCTGGCTGTAATACTTACCTGTAAAGGCTTGTATTTTCGGCTGTGCAGGAGAGCCGCGGGCAGAAGAATGGAGCTGCTGCTGGAAAAACTCCCAACCGCCCTCCCTAATTTATGTATTATACAATTTTATTATTTTGTCGTGTGCTTTTATCAGGGTGAAAGTTGTCCCTTTTTGGGATGAACTGGTGGTATGGTGTCGGCCTTCTGGCTTCTAGGGCGGATGGCTCGGTATATATATATATTTATGGTGTTGAGTTATGTGGAGGTAAACTCTGGGTTTGGGCCAAGAGTTTCTTTAATATGTAAGGTGTTAAGCTAAATAAAAGTACACGACCTGTTTATTCCAGTTGAGTGTGATGTCTTTATTTTAAATAGATACATGGTGAATACATTAATTGGTTAAAATATCCCTTACAACTACATGCGTTTCTTGGCATAACTAGTTCTTCACGTATTATTATTTCCATGTCTATAGTGACTTTTTTCCTCTGAGCAGAATGGCATTCTTACACTTTGCCCATTCTACCGGACATATTCAGTGTCAGGTTTGATTTTAAAAAACGATAAAAGACTTTTGTTTTGCGATGATGACATACCTAACAGATTTTGGTGCCTTTTAATGTAATCATGCAAATCAGATTAACCTGATTTCAAAGGCTACACCGATTGTACAAATGAACTTAACCTAAACAATGCATACTATAGAAATATGGTCATTTAACAAGATGAGCCCCACCTGGAAGACCCTGAGGAGACACTTTAAAAACAATGATTAGCAAATGAGATGTCTTGTAAAAGTAACATGGGCTAATATATATACTCAAGCGGTATACTTTTCAGAACCCTTTAAATAGATGTGTACTGTTAGTAGTTATACAGGGAAAAATAAGCAACTCGCATACATGTAGGGAAATAGTTAATAAAACAAGATCTTGCCAGTGTAAATCTATTAGTGCTATGCAATATTGAACAGCATGTACCAAACACAAGCTGGTGGCAGGTGCAAAGTCGAATGGGCATGTTCTCAACACCTGATAAGAGGCCAAATGAGAAGGTGAAGTATAAAACTGCATGGCTTCAATATACAAAACAGCCAGCTTCACTCTGTCTCCTTATGAATTATTTATAGTTTCGATTAGGAAGATTCTTGTTTCTGTTTCTGATATATAAACATAAGTGTCCTTTCTATGAATATCATAGAAATAATACTTGTATGAAAAATGGAATATCTATCTATCTATCTATCTATCTATCTATCTATCTATCTATCTATCTATCTATCTATCTATCTATCCCAACAGAGCTTTCATATAATCTTCAGACTACCAATTACTTTTGCCCTTGTGTCGAAGTGTAGATGTAAAACTCGTATAACCAGCCATACTTACCATACCAGCCACCATAATAAATAAATAGGTAACAATCAAAGAGACACTTGGGTCCAGAGGGTGTAGTAGAGGCCTAACTATGGGCAAGGCTTCATAAAGACTTCTATAGCACTTATGACTTACGTATATATCTTGTTTTTGCATCCTTTAGTGCTGCCTACACCACTAAGGAGTAATCAAAATAGGTGCACATTGATAATTCAACGCCTGCTATGGAAGATGCCTTCTCAGGATTTTACTATTTTTTTATTTATATCTTTTGTAAGACTCTGTCTTTAGAGAAAGTAGAGTGAACAGGGTAATTTAAGCAAACGATGTAGGTGAGTTGAGACACTGAAAATTGTGTTATGGTGTGTTATTGAGCAGCATTCGATCTCAATATGCCTGGCAAATCCAGATGGGATTATCCTTGACAGACTCAAAGCACTAATGGGCTTTTTTGAGTCTTCAAAGTGCAGTGTCAGACATGATCCATTGCTGTCATGTGAAAGCAGCTCTGATTTAATAAAAACATAAACATTTGTGATAGCTTCCTTTCTAAGCATGTGTTTAATATATAGTTTTTCCATTTGCACATGACTAATATGTGACATGGTAGCATTTAACATACACACTCCTTAGCTGATTTATTTCTTAATAAATATGCTTCGAAAACAAGAAGAGAAACACTCGCATACAATTACTGTGAGTGGTTTATTTTTTTAATGTAGTTGAACATTTACTAAAATTAATCACAAACATTTCCAAGGTACAATTTGTACTTTGGACCCTTCTTAAACTAATGATAGCCTGCCCTCTTGTGGCAATAATCACTAATTGCATGCACAATTTTCCCTTTATTCCTAAAACTATATATTAATATACACAGGCAATTCTCTATCACAAGTAAAGTAAGTATGCAAATTATTGCACATTACTTCAAAAATGTATAGGGTAATAATTCTCTCCATCCAGAGATATGTATTTTAATAATTTGGTTTTTACTGTTGCACCTGGAGGACACCAACCACTTGTATATGATGGCTGCATAGTCCCTTTTAAGGTCCATTGAGCCCCATTGCAAATGTATGGGGTTGCTGCAGGCAGCTGAGAGGTCTCTTTAAATTAAATTTACTTTGTGTCCCCCTTAAAAGTGCATTGGGGGATTCTACAGAATATGCCTAAGCCCCTTTTCTCACCCCAACTATTTTCCATGCACAAGATGTGTTCAGCCATGATTTGTCTCTTTATTATTGATTCTACTGCATATGATGCAAATCCTCACCTCTAGCATATGTGTAATGTGAGCAGCCTCCACACTCAAACTGTGTAACCAGGAGTAAAAGGGGATGAAAAAATAATTATGAATAGTTTTGCTCTTTCAACTATGTTTGTGATTTGTAGGACCCAGCCATGTATCTCATATGTGGTGGCACTAAATGGGCCTCAGAAAAACTGGTTCTGTAATGTAGTTGAGACTAATGATTAACTCCAGAACTGAACAGCAGTTATCTTACCTCCTCGAAGGAAGTCTCAACGCTACAGAGGAAATCTGCAAGGTTAATGTTAAACACAATGGCTTTCCTCTTACAGAGAAGAGAATACTGAAGAAGAAGATCAGTCATAGACTCCTTAGCTTGCAGACAGCAATAGGCCCATGGGGCAGGCAGCCCACTTTGTATTTTTGGGACCATCATACCAAATGCTTGGGTGGGGAGAAGAATACTTTAAGTTGCTCTATTGCAACATCAGCTGGCTGGCATGCTGGTAAACATGTGCCACCACACAGAGATCATGCGTTGTGATGTCAAAGCTATCTTCCACTTCATCGCCTTGCAACACAAATTGTTAAAAAAACATAAAATAAAAAGAAGCAGAAAATATATATATATTTTTTAAATGATATAAACAAACAGACCCATCAGCTATCATGGACTATAAAACTCATCACCTTTGATCAGAATGGTGAAGAGGATGATGGTAATTGTAGCCCTCCAGAACGGGTGAATTGGAGCAAAAAGGCTGACATGCTTCCAGACACATGGATTTTCTACCCTGGAATTTATCCCATTGCTGTATGTGTCTACCCTGCACTATATTGTGTACTGTGACTTTCATGCGCTGCATAGTTTCAGTTACTTTAATAATTTGGTTTATAATTTATGAGTGAACTATAAACTGCTTATATGAATGTCATCCATTTCAAATATTGTAGAACTACCAAGATCTGGCTGTCTCCCAAGAGGAAAAAAGGTGCCCACGTGGGTTAAGGGCTGGAGTTTTGTGTAAGGCATGGATAAGCTAAAATCAGTGATTTTAAGGGGTAAGGGGTTATTATATTTAATATCATAAATAATTAAATATAAAAATAATATGTGGGCAAGTAAATTTTCTTTAAAGAAACGTGAATAAACCTAAAATCACGTGCTATGTGCTAAAAAAGAGGGTAAATACAAATAATACTTCCCAAATAGGACCGCAGCAGCCCAAAAAACACTCTTCCTCAGGGTGTAGAAATTCAAACCAACCAAAAAATTATGGGGCGCAGATACATATAAGGGAAAAAAACAAAAACAATATAGTGTTTTTTTTACCCCCATTTTATGTGTGGGTGAAGTGTTGCACTCACAAGTGGAATAGATATAACAGATATAAATTATGCGCCCCATAATTTTTTGGTTGGTAAGTACATTTTCTTTAACTGACTAGTAAATCTGAGGGATATTTTTAATCAGATAGAATAAGAGCTGCATTCTGTATAATCCATGTTGTGACAGGGAACAGGGCATTGTGGTGGATAACATGTACATTTCCCACAAAATACTGCAGTGCAATGTATTCGATAACCCCAGGGAGAATATTTTGTTACCAGCAAAGTAATGGTGATGTTGTAGTTATGTTTGGGTCCCTGGGGTGGAGCATTTGGAGAGAAGGGAGGGCCAGTGCTCCACTCCACAGTTTACTTGCAGCAGGTGATGCAGCCAGTCCAGGAGTTCTGGTTCAGAGATTTACTCACCTGTTACCAATGAGCAGCAGGGGGCTGCTACAAAAAGGAGCCCTGTAAGTTAGTCAGGTGAGAAACACAAGCAGTGAGTGAGACTGCATTTTCTCCTAAACAAATCTGCTGAACGGTTCCTAAACGAAAAAGGTCTGTGCTAAATGTTTTTTGTTGGTAGCGGGTAAGCCGTCCAACGATAGTTAGTTTTTTTGTTTGTCAGTAAGTGCTCAGAGAGCAAGGCTTTTCTTTTTGTTTGTTTTATTTATGTTTGTTTACAGACCTTTTAATAAAAAGGACTACAATTCTAAAAATAATTCAGCCTTATGTGGTATTTCAAACCTTAAGACTGTGTGGTTACATGATCCCAGCTCACAATGTGCATTACATTTTGGCACAACACCAGCTACTCTATTATTTATTCTTAAAGCATTGTATACATAACATCTTATGTATCTAAAGCAAGAAGAGGGAGTAGATAATATAGTAGACAAATTAAACCAGTTGATCCAGGACCCAAGGGCTGTAAGGTGCCCATACCTCTCATGCATTACATGAAGCAGCGATGTGATTGGGTCCTGCAACTTGGTTTTCTCCAACCCAACAATGGCAATGATGCAAGCGATGGTTAGTTATTTGGCTTGCATGGTGCAAGGGTTAGCCACCTACATGTGTAGAAGTGCTTAAGTTAACATTGGTGCTGTTTATGTGCAAACAATTCATTGTGTTAGGTTAAAAACACAATGGTTTATGAACATTACAGTATAATGTTTATCACATATTCTATGACATTAAATAGATGCCCATTTTACTGGGCTTTCAATCACTATGGGGTTAACGCTTAATGTTAAATTCAGATAATTCATATTATTAGAGTTCAAAACCACTATAATTATTAGATTTGAGGTTCATCCACTAAACCAAAAGGGGCAGCTGTTGATTTATAGTTGCTTGGAATGCAAGTTAGAATGAAAGGACAAAGTACAGCCTGTGCCTAAGCCTAATGATTTTCCACAAGATGGCAGTAAAACCACTTGTGTGAAATCTTATGATCAGCATTTTTGTCTTTTCAAGTTTTTATTGGTTAAGAGGGTTATACACAAGATAGTTAATTATCCATTTTATGCACCAAGCTGAACACACATGGGTATGCAAAACTAGGCAATGTTGCTCACTTGTAATATAGCCCTCCTTTTTTGGCCTTCTTGAGCACAATAAGTACAATAAGACTCAATAAGTATTAATTCCTTTGATGTATTACCATTGCCATAGCATCGATTATCCTATACATATTTTATTTACGATTGTTCCCCAGAGGCAGGCTATACCAAAGAGTGGGGTGGCAACTGTAATAGGACTAGTCCAAAATTACACTACAAATAAAGAGCTGTTAGTCTTGTCCCCAGTAATCAGGGCCTGGAACTAATCATTGGACAAATTCTACGAAAAGATATATAAAACTCTTTCCCTGCAACTTTGTTTTTTCTCTTGCCTTGTTTTTAGTCTTTCTTCTTCTTTCTTCATCCACTTCTACGTATAACAGGCCTCCTGGAGCACTTCCTCAAAAGGGCAGGGCCTGCAAGCACACTCTCCTTCAGAGAGATTAACAGTAGGAGAGTGTGCTACAACCCTTTTCAGAATTACTTAAGAGAGGCCCGAATAATGCAGAGGTATTCACAACAAAGAGAGGTGCAGAAAAGCTTCTCTTTCTCCACAAATCTGTTTTTATTATTCTGACCTCTTTTCACAAAAGAGAGGAGCCAAGAGGACAGCTTATCCCCTGCCTGGAGGCTCTTCCCTTTTGCAGATGTGCTCTGGTAGGCCTTGTCCTAGGAAAAGTGGATAAAGAAAAAAGACAGAAGAAAGAACGAGAAGATGCAAGGGAAGAAGTAGAGCTGCGGGGAAGGAGACATGGATAAGGAAGCAGGTAGTAAGACACTGAAAGAGAGCACGAGACAGAATGTATGAGATTGTGAGAGAACGTGAATAAGAGCGTGACACAGATTGAGTGAGTGTGAGAGGGTGTGAGTGAGAGTGTGAGAGACTAAATTATTATTTATAATTATTATGAGTTGTCCAAGTTTTTGGTCCTTTTGCTAAAGTCAAGTGTGCATGTGTATGTGCAGACTAGGTGGTGAGCTAGTGGACTAGTGGGCTGGACCCATGCTTGAACAGTATACAGTCACTGGCCAGTTTATTAGGTACATCTGTTTAATTGCTCGTTAACACAAATAGCTAATCAGCCAATCACATGGCAGCAACTCAATGCATTTAGGCATGTAGACGTGGTCAAGACAACTTGCTAAAGTTCAAACCGACCATTAGAATGGGCAAGAAAGGGGATTTAAGGGTACTTTGAACGTGTCATGGTTGGTGGTGCCAGATGAGCTTGTCTGAATTAGTATTTCAGAAACTGCTGATCTAGTGGGATTTTCACGCACAACCATCTCTAGAGTTTACAGAGAATGGTCCATAAAAGAGAAAATACCCAGTGGGCGGCAGTTGTGTGAAAAAATGCTGTAAAGTAAGAATGCTTTCAAAATAAACATTTCTGTTTTATCATTTAGCAAAATGCAAGGGAGTGAACAGTGAGTGAGTGAAAAATCGAAATCGAATCAATATATGGCGTGACCACTCTTTTCCTTCATGACACCATCAATTCTTCTAGATACATTTGCACATACCATGATCAGCTATAATATTATAACCACCTGCCTAATGTTGTGTAGGTTCCCGCTTTTGCCCCCAAAAGAGCCCTGACCCGCCAAGGCATGGACTCCATTAGGCCTCTGAAGGTGTGCTGTGGTATCTGGCACCAAGACGTAAGCAGTAGATCCTTTATATCCTGTATTTTGTCCAGCACAGTCCACAAATGCTCGATTGGATTGAAATCTGGGGAAACACCTTTAAGTTGTGGTTGTGTTCCTCAATCCATTCCTGAACCATTTTTGCTTTGTGATGTACTGTGTATTTTGACACCTTTCTATCAGAACCAGCATGAACTTTTTCAGCAATTTGAGTAGCTCATCTGTTGGATTTTGCCCATTTGCCCATTTCTCCTGCTTCTAACATATTAACTTTTAGGACAAAATGTTCACGTGCTGCCACCCACTGACGGGTGCCAAGATTTTCAGTGTTATTCACTTCACCTGACAGTGGACATAATGTTATGGCTGATTGGTGTAGTTTGCACTAGAAAGATCTTGGAGAACTCACTACAGTTCTTCTGTGGATTGAGGTAGCCTCAGTTCTTTTCTCTCTTCATGTAATCCCAGACAGACTCTCGATGATGATGATGAGATCAGAGCACTGTGGGGGGGGGGGCATACCATCACTTCCAATCAGATGCCTCTCTGATGGTATTGCATGATGAATCTGGCAGTGGGCAAATTTGATTCATTTAGATTTTTCTTCTTTTTGCTCACTTTGCATTTTGTTAAATTATAAAAATGAACAATTAGCATGTCTATTCTGAAAGCATTTCTACCAATGTAACAATGTGTTACAAATTATCAATAAATCCAATTGTTTATAGAAGCTTGCACACTGGAATGTTTTTACATGTATGGAAACATGGAAACTAATTTATCTGCACAAAGTATTCTAAGATGGTTTTCACAGATTGATTGCTTAAATATTTTTTAATCACTGTTACATAAGTAATCAACACCTTTCTAAGGTGCAAATTAATTATTTGATCCAATAATTAGTGCAATAGTTTCAGGCTGTGTGCAATGACTCTGCCTTAATGTGTGGCTAATTTACTACAGGTACCTAAAGACTGCAAGCAACAACTGGCATAATGAGCCATCAAAGCCACCAAAATGTTTAAATGCTACTCTAAGCAAGTGTAGTATAAAATTTGTAATGCAACATTACTCACAGACAGTGGCATACTTAATACTAAACTAAGTAGAACTAGTATAAGACCCAATCACAGGTGGCTCTATGTTTTTGACGGGGCACTAAGCAAAAGGATTTAGGGGGTCCATCTAAACTAATAATAAAAATAATTTCAAATAAACTAAGGTACTATCACAAGTAATTACTTGTAATCATGCTTGTTTAAAAAATCCATACATTGAAATGATAAGACCTTTTGAGTGGTACTGTGATAGGATGCCACCTTTGCAATAAGTCAGTTCATGAAATCTCTGCTAGATATTTCACGGTCAGCTGCAAGCAGTATTATTGGAAAGTGGAAGCGTTTAGGAACAGCAGCTACTCAGCCATGAAGCGGAAGACCTCGTAACATCACAGAGCTGGGTCTCCGAGTGCTGAGGTGCATGGTGTGCAAAAGTCACCAATGCTCTGCTGAAGAGTTCTGAATTTTCACAACAACTGTGGTGGGAACTTAATGGAATGGGTTTCCATTACTGAGCAGCCATGTGCAAGCCTTACATCACCTACTACAATGCCAAGCATCAGATTGGAGTGGTGTAAAGCACGCCGACACTGGACTCTAGAAAAGTGGAAACGTACTCTGTGGAGTGACAAATAATGCTTCTCTGTTTGGCACTCTGATGTCTGGGTATGGTGGATGCCAGGAGAATGTTACCTGAATGACTGCCTCGAGTCAACTGTAAAGTTTACTGGAAGAGGGATAATGGTATGGGGCTGTTTTCAGTTTTTGAGCCCCTTACTTCCAGTGAAGAGAAATCTTAATGATAAAGCATATGAAGACATTTTAGACAATGCTATGCTTACAACTTTGTGGGAACAGTTTGGGCAACGCCCTTTTCTATCCCAGCATAACTGTGCCCCAGTCCACAAAGAAATTTCCATAAAGACATGGTTGATGAGTTTGGTGTGTAAGACGTTGACTGTCCCACACAGAGCCCTGGCCTCAACCCCTTCAAACACCTTTGGAATGAATTAGAACAGAGATTGAGACCCAGGCCTTCGCGTCCAACATAAGTACCTGACTTTACAAATGCTGTACTGGATGAATTGGCAAAATTTCCCACAGTAATACTTCAAAATCTTCTAGGATTCCAGAACATTGGAAGCTGTTAGACGCAAAAGAGGAACCAACTACATATTAACGTCTATGTATTTCAAATGTGATGTCATACAAGTCCCCTTTTTTGTAATGGTTAGGTGTCTCCCAATGATGGAGCACATGACATTCTGGGTAGCAGTGGAGGTTGTCTAAGTGCACCTCGGAGATGACCATCGGCTGCCCCCACTAGACACTGGGGAGTCTGAAGCATGGGGACAAGTCTTGGGATGCACTGGTAAGTCTGGGGGGCAGAGTGACATATAGGGGGTATAGGGCATATCAGGGGGCAGAGTGGAATATAGGGGGTAGAAGGTATATCTTGGGGGCACAGTGGCATATAAGGGGTATAAGGCTTTTCTGGGGCAGAGTGGCATATAAGGGTGTATAAGGCATATCTGGGGGCATAGTGACATATAAAGGGGTATATGGCATATATGGGGGGCAGAGTGGCATATAGGAGGCTATAAGGCATAGCTCTTATTTAATATGAAAAATAGTTTACATGTGTATTAATGTTTACTTGTAAAATGTTTTTTCCATTTAGGGTAGTCTTATATTTAGTCTTATATTTAGGTTCCCAAACTAGTTCAGTTGACCAAAAGAGCACAAAATGTGTTAAGGTAAGTGTCTTGAATTTTAAAAAACCCTCAACATGCTTAGGATTTTTTAAGGTTTTTTGGAAGTTAAGGGGCACAAAATGGAACATGCCTGTTCCCTTTTCCAAAATTGTAACTTTTTAATTGGAACTATTTAGCACTCCACCAGCTCAAAATACCCCACAAAGGTATATTTTTTAGGAGCATATGAACACCTCATCCAACTGATTGGTCACCAATCCTTGGCAAAGGGAGCCACAGCGTTAATTTTTGCTACTTTTTTCACCAAACGTTCCTTAATTTTTTAGGACTGTTTGGGCATATTACATGTAACTGTGGAGAAACCCACCAAGATGTATTCAGCTGCATCTCTTGATTGCAGAAATACCCCACATGCATAGGTTTCCTATATTCTTTGAAATCTACATGGCACACTATGCTCATTTCACTGCGCTACAGCACACACAATATGGCAGGGTAAGCACACAGAAAATAAAGCTGCTGATCATTTTTTTATAATTTTATTTTTAATTTTTCTGAGGCTGCTGATCAGTCTCTGACCGATCAGCAGCACTCACGACACATGAATGGAGAATCACGTTTATAGGGGGTAGTACCAAGTTATCAAGTGGATTCAACTATGTACAGGGGTAGTCAGTATAAAACACATGAACAGGAAATGGGAAGAAAATTGCCTCCATAGAGTGGTAGCTTTTATATGGAAGTCAATGACAGCAATGCAGGTTACATACATAATATATACCTGTCTAGAACTTAAAAGAGTTTTAGATACAATGCGTATGTTGACAGACACAACATGGAATACAAAATGCCACAAACATAGAAAGTGACAGCAGATAAGAACCCATCCAGTCTGCCATCCAACGTAACACAAAGGGCTAGCACAAGCACCTGGCTGTATTGTAACCAAGTGAGGGTATGGTTCCAGATAATAATCACTGGATATTAAGCCTTCTTATTTAATATTTATATTTTACCTAGCAAAATAAAGTCTTACATTATCTCTAAACATTACAATATGTTCAATTGAAACTCATCATAAATAACTATTAATCAAGACTTTACCTTAAAAGAAGATAGTAACATATTTTACCAACAACAGTTTTTGAGGTTTTTTGTACCAACAACATAATTGTTTTTCTTTTTGGTAGTCTACCTTGTTGTATGTTGTATGTTTTGAATTTAAAATAGCTAGCGAAACTGAACAAAAATGTTCATCTTACTATAAATAGGATTTAAATTTTACTGTAAGGGTAGAATATGTCTCAATATGCACAATTCTAATACATATAGCTAGAAATGCATAAACCCCATAAATATTACGTACACAGACACGAATAAGGTACAACTGTTATGGTTTTATAATAGCAATAACATTAGAAATACCCATACACCCTATCAAAGTGCTGTAGATCACATTTTATTGAATTTCTAGCTGCCCTTCCAAATCCCAGTGCCTCAAATCAATACAATACCGTGTAATATATTGATACAGAAAAAATAATAGTGTAGTAAAGCATACAAAATAATAGTTGTACATCCTTAACATCTCTTTAAAGTCATAATATTATTTCATCTTGATTTAAAAGTCATATTTTAATATCAGTATTATGACATGAGGTTTCATACCAACAAACTACAAAGTCACCTTAAGAATTAAATTAAACTTCAGATCTGTTCCTGCTATTTTAAGAATGTATAAAAGAGAAAGGAACCTTGACTAACACCTCATTCTGTTACTTTTATAAAGAGTAGGTTTGATGAACTCTAGGTCTGTTTATATCTTCCCATGAATGTCTAAACCATTTCAACTGAGATACTCGAGCTGTGATTATTATTGTTATTTGTTGTTTTATATAGCTCCATTATATTCAACAGCATTGTACAATGGGTAAACATAACAAATAGTATACAAAACAATTTGACTTACAGAAACAAGAGGCAGGAGAGCGAATAGGAAAGGTGAGCAAAAGGAAGATGAGACGAAGAGCATTACTTTGTAAGTTAGTATGTGTTTTTAACCCCTTCGTGACAAAGGCTGATTCTATTTTTTGTACCCTTCGTGACAATGGCTGTTTTATCGTTTCTGCGGTGTTTGTGTTTAGCTGTAATTTTCTCTTAACCCATTTACTAAACCCACACAAGTTATATATAGTTTTTTTCAGGACAAGAAGGGCTTTCTTCAGACACCATAATTTTTTATATATGATGTAATTTTCTATAATAAAAATAATAAAATATGACGAAAAATTGAAAAAAAAAAAAAATTTCTCACTTTTATTTGAAAAATCTTTTATTCATCATAAAAAACTACTGAAAAAACCTGCTAAATAGATTCTACTATTTGTCCCGAGTTTAGAAATACCCAATGTTTTTATGTTTTTTTGCTTTCTTCTACACGTTATGGGGCAATAAGTACAAGTAGCGTTTTGCTATTTCAAAACCATTTTTCTCTGAATCTGGTAATTCTGTCTCTATGTGGTATTTGGGGCATCTTTGAAGCCAGCAAATTAAATTTACCCCACCAAACCATATATTTTTGAAAACTAGACACCCCAGGGTATTTTAGATGCTGATAGTTTAACCCTTTCCATGCACTAATCCTACCACCAACCCTTGTCAAAGTTTGTGATAGTAATTGTTTTTGCTGTTTTTTAAACATACTTTGTACTTCAGGTGTAAAATTACAGCTCCTGGTATATGTCACTGTCCCACAACACGATATGTGTTCAGCAACATCTCCTGAGTACATTGATACCCCACATGCATGGGTTTGTCAGATTGTTTGGGGGCAAAAGGGCCAAATTTGGAACATGCCTCCTCAGCCGTATACCGCTGCATGGCAACAATTGCAGCAAAAATAGTAGGGAAGGAAAGGGTTAATGGCTCTAATAAAAAAAATTAAAAAAACCCTAAAAAAAAGTACAAAAAAAAATAAAAAGTAAAAAAAAATGTAAAAAAAAAGAACCCCAAAAACAATTGCCACTATGCAAGATCACTGTTTATGCAGTGATCAATGGCAATGAAGGGGTTAATATTAAATGGGTGGCTCTTATAAGAGCCTTTGGATCAATAATAATATATATTATTGAGAATACCTAAAAACACACTGATCTGTCTCTCTCCCTCACTAGAAGCAAGTGAAGGAGGGAGGCAGATCCAATACTGATCAAAGGCAATGTTTAGAAAACATTGCCTTTGATTTATCAGATCATGATCACTCTTATGAGTGATCTGACCACTAGGGGTGTTATTCACTGGATGTCCATGACATCCAGCAACACCCCCCCCGATGATGACAGCAGGCTCCGCCCCCGGCTTGATGGGCGCCGCCATCTTGAAACACCGCATGTGTTTCGAAGACGCCGGCACCGGGAAGGTAAGTTGAGCATTTAGGAAGCGATCGCGAGTCGCTTCCTTTGCTAAACAGGTGTTGCAAAGATGCCTCGATACTGAGGCATCTTAGCAACACCAGCTAAGCAAAGGAAGCGACTCGCGATCGCTTCCTAAACCCGTTTTTCGGCGGCGGGCGCCGCCATGTTTGAAAGACGTGCAGTCTTTCAAACATGTTTTTTTATTTGCTCCTAGGAGCGATCGGGGGGGGCCGGGAATGTTTTTTTTGGTGTTGCTCAATGCCTCGATGTCGAGGCATTAGAGCAACACCGTTTGAGTGAAAAAATCGATCACGGATCGATTTTTTCACCCGTTTAAAGACGTGCCGGTCCTGGCACGTCAATTGTCATAATCGTCACGATTTTCGGTGACGTGCCCGGACCGGCAATTGTCATCAAGGGGTTAAAGAGGTGGATCTTAAGGGAATTATTGAAGGACCGAAGACGGTGGGAAAGACGGTGGGAAAGACGGATAGTAGTGAGTGTTCTGGGAACACTGAGTGGTGGAGGGAAGGGAATAGAGCAGTAAGGCCCAGGATTTGGGGATATCCTCAGCTGCTAAAAGTAGATAAAGAGAAAATAATAGAGGGTGGGAATGGGAGCAGAGAGATTGTTAAGAATGGGTAGGTGGGCGAGAGAGTTGGAGAAAGTGAAAAGTGGCTGCGATGAGAGAAGGAGAGGAGGAAGTAATGAGGGAACAACAAAAATATAGGGAGATAGTGATGGTGAATGGAGAGAGAGAAAAGTTATTTTGAAAATATAGTCAATTGATAAAAGAAACAAGAAGATTGTAGACAATGATGACAATGGGAGTGAAATGGTAGTAAAAAATAAAGAGAGTGGGAGAAACACAATAAACCAGTATGGCAACAGCTGATGAAGCATTAGTGGAGTATTGATTGAAGGGGGTGCTTCCAAGTCACTGTTTGTCAAACTCCTGGTAAACCTTTAGTTATTGGCACTTATGAAACTAACATTTAGATTGCAGTGGCTGCATGTTAGGTATTTACTAACTGATTAATTACACTGCAATAAAACCACAAAGAGATGGGGGAGGATGGCTAACAGGGTACTAATAATTTAATATGGACAAATCAAAGGAGAAACAAAGGAATGATACCGATGTGGAATACCTGTGCCTTCAGGAGGCTTGTGTGATGATTTCCCAAAATCTCACTCCATCATTAGTTCTCAAGGGGTAATGATCAAAGTAAGACAATAGGGAGACATTTGATGCACCTTTCCCCTTCATTTTATATGATGAACATTTTCAAATTCAAACTACTTAACAAACTTTCACAAAGTATCTCCTTTAAACCAAACAAAAAATTAACATTCACATAATTCCACAAGCTTCTTCATATATAGATATAGACACCATGAATGTAGAGCCAGAACAATAAACAACGAAAGGTGCATGCTAATATAATGAACATGTATTACAGTACAGTTAAGAAAGTTTAGCCCCTTAAGGAACAGGCTGTTTTTTACTTTTTGTACCCTTTGGGAATGGCTCTTCTGTAAAGCAATCAACACATGGCTTCAGAACTTCATGCTTTAAAATTCTGTGCTAGCTACGAATGAATCATTATTTGTATCATTGTAGCTTTTAGTTTTTTATTTTTAGTTACTTTTTATAATTTGGAAAAAATCAATGTAAACATAATGAAACAAACTTACAAAGAAATAAAATATCATTCAATACAAAGTTATTTTTATTTACTTTTCACACAATTGATTTTTCAACGCTATATACAAATAAATGTAACATAGCTGGCTCCTTGATGTCAGATATTATAGGCTATAAAGACATGTATTATTATATCTTAGCATATCGTACAAAACCTAATGGAGTCAGAGCCATTTTGTTTTCTTTAAATCATAGAAAGATTTCTTTCTCCCATGGAGAACAAAGAAATAGCTGTCTAAGCAGGTCTGTCCTAATCAAATGTATAGCCCAATTATATGAGATATGTGGCTATGAGAAAAAGTAGGAAGTACAAGTTATCAGTGAATGTGGAATGTACCACAGAATGGCTCTAATTGCTAAATATATGAAACTAATTACTAGATTTATAAAGCGCCGGCAGATTCTGCAGCGCTGTTACAGTCAGTAGAACAATTTATAAACAAATACAATAATACATACAATAACAAACTGATGCAAAGGAGAAGAGGGCCCTGCTCTTGCGAGCTTACAATCTAGTCGGTGGTTGAGGGAGAAGTGAGACTATAGGAGAGGATAGCTTGGATGGGGATGAGTTGATCTGGTTCTGATGATGTGTTGAAGCTCTTGATTTTTCAGATGGCTTGATTATGATGATGGTTGGGAGTAATGGGAAGGAATGTTGTACGCTTCCCTGAACAGGTGGGTTTTCAGAGAGTTTTTGAAAGTTGCGTACAAACGAGTTTTAGCAATTTAGCAATCTGATTGTTGGATTCTAATCAATAGAAAGATGTTATGCTAATATGCATTGTCTTCAAAACTTTATATTAAAACAAAGTGTTTGGCCTAATTTGAAGATTTTTTTCTCCACTTACTTTTTTAATGAACCTGTGTTTATCAACACAGGGGCCGGTTAAACACTAGTAACAAGAGGTGGTAAATATAATGGCATTTTTATTATTTTAACATTTTCAGCATATAAATTTATCTAATGTTGGGGCATATAGTATATTTCATTATTACCTATTAGCAGAGCTGTAGCCAAAATCCCTGTTGGTATAATGGTCAGGTATCCCAATACTTTAGTCCATACAGTGTATATGAATATACCTGTTTACATAAATTATACAAATTATAAATGTGATTTGTTGCAGTGCTTTACAGCATTTACTCCTGTGGATATAATATTGTATTTCAATATTATTTAACCACCTGAATATGAAACTATGCTAAAATTGTTAACGTTCTAAGAAAATAATAATATTGAATTATGTTGTTACCATGGATTATGGTGAAGGAACTCTGTCTGCATGTTTGTGTTTTTCAAATACTCTGTAAAGATAGAGTATGGCTGAACATCACAGCCTGGACCATGAATTGTAAACCTCTATATACAGTAGATATGCCTACTCGACTTTACATCCAATTTTTCAAATAAAGAAGAGATTTTACAACACAAAAAAACACAGATGCTTAGCTTTTCACATAAGCATGATTTAAAATATTGGATCAGGTCAGTTTAGAGGGAAGTTATTTTGTATGTCAGTGTTCGTCAGCTTTTTGTGATAGTTTAAGTAGACTTTTTTATTTAAACGTAGAAACATAGAATTTGATTACATATAAGAAGCATTTGGCCCATCTAGTCTGCCTTAATCAATTCCTGGTCTTGTCTAAGATTTAGAATAGCTTTATGTTTCTCTCATTTATATTTGAACTCTCTCACTGTATTAGCATCCATTCCTTATGCTGGGAGGCTGTTCAACCTATCTTTGCTACTGCATAGCTGCTTTTTTTAAGAACACTTAGTCTCAAGCAAAGGAAAGTTTGAGATTAACAGACTTTGTGGCATATTGCCAGGTAGAGTAACTAGCATTCATAGTTACCTGGGGAAGAATCCCATCAAGCAATGAGTCTTGATAAAAAAACATGATAGATATCTTTCTGGCTAACAGTGCACACTACCGTCAATCAACCTCTGTTGCTAAACTTCTGACTCCTACAATATAGCCAAGCACATTTCAATTCACTTGCGGTACTGCAAGGTTATGTTGCAAACCCTTAATATATCTTTTATCCTTGATAAAATTTCGGAAATTTTGTCTCAGCTTGCACAAATTTGCGTCATCCACAATGTGTAAAAGGGGATGTTTGAAACCTCATTGTCAACCTCATTGTTCAACATGTACACACTGAACTTTACAATTTGTGTCAGATGGCGACCTATTTGTACTTTGTATTGATTTATATTTGGTAAGAGGGCAACACTAGCAACAAGTGTTAACTGTTACATCACTAATATATATAGCCACAAACTACTTTTGATATATTTTGTAAGTATATTTACATGTATTATTATTACATATTGGATATTCACATCACAGCACAAAGTAGTGATTAAAAAGGGACTGGAAAGCTCTGGGTGTGGCTAATTTCTGGGTTTTGGAGTTATAGGGTTAGCATTTTTTTTTATTTGAGCCACTGTGAACTTTTGGAGTGTTGATGAGCACCTCTTATCTCTCTGCTGCTCTTGCCTCCGATAGATAAAGATAGATTCAGGACATGCGGTAAAGCCAAAGTTTCCAAACATCATAGCCTTGTTTGTGAGCCATTCAACTGCACTGGGAAAGGAAGAGTCGTGGTGCACACAGAAACATGCTGCAACATTTTCTATAAGATGGGCTACTACACTCTAACTGACATTCCTACCATGCTTTCAGTAAAGAAAAGCCCCTTCTAAGAGCATCAATCAGTTAAATTAAAAGAAATGTAACCACCGACTTTGATAATGACATTTATTTTTACCAAATATAGATTCACATACTAAACACATACATAAACGTATACTACAGGCTCATGTACATTGTGAATGCCTTGCAACATATCAAGGACAGTACCCACATTTAAATGGCTTGATCTCTCCAGGCAAATACAGGTTTTCATTAAAATCTACCCATGCTCTACATTAGATGGCAGTAGTGCAGTGAGAATCCAGCCTCCAGACTTTCTCCTCACTAAAGGACATTTAACAATAGTAAAAAAAAAATAACACAGCAAGAAACTCACACATTATACAGTATATTTTTCAGTTATATTTATAAATGCATGAGTTAAGATAATTTCATCCAAATCACCTTTTTCCTCCAGCTAATATTACATACTTCTACACATTGTGCTATCTGTATGCTGATGGCAATGCAATTGCATTCTGCTTAAACCTATGCTACTTATTCTAATCAAGCCATATGTGTTTTTTAGTAAGAACATCAGCATCTTTTTTTTTCATAGGAAGAGATAAGAACATTTTCTTTGCATTCAATCTGCCTGTTTACTTTGCTTTCTTTGCTATTTGAGACTGAACTTAATGACTGAGTCATTGAATTTCCTTAAAGTCACAGGTGTACACCATTCTATTGTATCTAAGAATGCTTGAGTTTGATTTCCAGCCTATCTTTACTAAATGGTTTTATATATATAGACATATGGTGGAATGAAATTACATGGATTTCCATTTAAAATGAACAGATTTCCACTTTAAGTGAGTTTGCTGAAGTGGGGTGAACTAGAGACACATACAAAATGGCATCATACAATGTAGCAATGCAGCCCTGCCACATTATTCATTTATTATTATTATTACTATTATTATTAACTTTTATTTATATAGTGCCAACAATTTACACAGAACTTCTTACAGTGTAGGGCAATGACAAACTAGAATTTACATACTAAGACAAACTGATACAATAGAGAAAAAGGCCCTTGCTTGCAAGCTTACAATCTAGAGTCATGCAGTTCTGTACCGGTTTATGATTAAAAAAAAAAGAAAAATTGCTCACCCCAGGCTATTGGAAATGAACACTGCGGAGCAGAATTAAAATCATTGCTACCCAGTGGGGTGCTTTTGTATATACATTTAACTGGCCAAAGGGAACACATGTGTACCTGGTTTTAATAAGGTTATTAATTATGAGTAGAATGTGTTTTATAAAGCCAACATAAACATGTACAGAAAAAAAGCTTGCATTTATGTGCTGTATGAGTGATTAGTAGAAGTACTTATCAGTTGTGTGCTTGGTTTGGCTAGAGCTAAAAAAAAAGCACTGCAAATGAAGTGTGTGTGGCCACAGTTGAGTTTATTAAAGAACATTACATTTTTAATCTCAGATGTATTATGTAGTCCCAAACCTATCATTTTTGTCTGCTTGACCTCCAAATGCAGCATAGCTGAGTTAGTGATTGGTCAAGTCCACTACATTTATGGCAGCATTGGAATAGGCACCAACAGACTTTGTGGCAGACATTTCACTAAAGTCCCCCAGGCACCAATTATTTGTATGGCCACTAGTAGCTTACCTTTGTTACAACAATGTATTAAGTTGGTGTTTCAAATGTAACAAATATACTTATAGGAAAAGGTTTTCAAACTGTGCAATACTAAACAAGTCATGTTTTTGTGAGATATAACCATAAATGCATTTATTGCCAATATTGCTTTAGAACATGTAAAGACCCCCAAAACAAGAATATAATATAATAATAGCTATTGCCGTAATGGCAACAAAGCTGTCAATGCAATATCACATGTCCTAGTAAAGTGAATCAAGGTTCATGCTGGATGAAATCCAAGCTTCATTCTTTCTTTCATACAGAAAAGCCCAGACAATGCAATGTTTTCAGAGCACAAATCCTTTGCTCATCCTTGTTAATAATCCCATAGCCCAGGGCAATGCTAGACCCACATACTGATTCATCAAAACCATATTTTTATATAACAAAAAGGCCAGTTTTCAGGCGGACCCAAAGCATATGTGGAGATTGCTTGTTTAAGAGGTATTTAAAAAACATCCCAAGGCTAGGGAAGTAAGTTACAAAAGCAAAGAACAATCAAAAGTACAATTAAAAGATATATTACATTACTCTATATACGGATGGAGAAGCAGCTACATTTCAATTAAAATCAACAGGAATTTTACCTTGCTCTTGAGGTGCCATAGAAATGACAAACATGTGGTAGAATGACTAAACATAGCTTGTTGGGTATTTTATGTTAAAATAAAGCCTCCACTGTATTGTTACATGTTTCCCTTTGCCAAGAAGGGAACATTTTATAGGTAAATAAAAGAAAATGTTCTCCATTGGGACATTGGACATCTTGGGACATCCATTGGGACATCTGACCATTACACCAACAGGGACTTTTTTGGTTTGGAAGAACTTCACTGCCCTGCACAGAGACCTGACCTCACCCCTATCAAACACCTTTGGGATGAACTGGAACAGAGATTGCGAGCCAGAGCTTCTTGTCCAACATCAGTGCCTGACCTCCCAGATGCTCTAGTGGATGAACAGGCAAAACATCCCACATAAACACTCTAAAATCTTGTGGAAAGCCTTCCCAGAAGAGTGAAAGCTGCTATAGCTGCAAAAGGGGGGGACCAATTGCATACTAGTTAAAGTAAAATAATATATGATTGATTTTCATAATGGAGAAACAATGTCTCAATAGCACATTGTTTAAATTAATTTAAGGCTTGCTATAAATGCATTAATGAGAGTGATAAAACATTTTGTTGTGCTTATTAGCTTTGATTTCATAGGCCATTCTATGTTTCCTTGAATTTAAAATAGCAAATACCCCTCTAATACCATGTAATTAATATTATAATTGAAATTGTTCACTTATTGGCTAGGAATGGTGGTAGGATTTAAACTGTTCGTAACTGTGAGAAGAAAAGGCAAAGTTTTACTTTAATTAGGAACTATATGATAATGTTTTGTTTCCACTAATACTGCGCAGAAAAAAAAAATATGTGAGTGGAGAGACTTTGGTGAGAGAAAAGAAGGGAGAAACAATGGTACGATGCGCATTTTACGCTTAAGCTTGTGTACCAGTTTGTGTGAGATTTTAAATTATTTTACTGATCCGTTGTAACAGCGCTATGGAATTTGCTGGCGCTATATAAATAAATGCAATGTCATTTAACACAACAGACGTGAATATGTTTTTTTGTGGATTATACTAAGAATATGGGACTATATTTTGCAAAGCCTTTATTTCCATAAATCTCTATAATAAGACAGACTTGGGTAACTAAATGAGTAACACAGTATGTCGTTGCATTTTTTTTTTTTCGAATTACAGAGCTCAGTAACGTCTTTAACGCATATTTAACGCTAACTGCAAAACGCCCACTTACCTTTAAAGTAAAATACACTGTAGAATATAATTGATTGATAACCCGTGTCACGCCCTAGATGGAATTTTACTGGCATTTTGCTCTTACGTCTTTGGGCTAATTTCACTGGCATTACACCTGGCCACTAACAATTTAGGCAAAAAAAAACTTTGGGTTGCGAGTACATAATAAATACATAAATGTCACGTAATTTAAATGATAAAGAACCAGTGGCTGGTGACCCTGTTTATAGTAGCATGGATACCATGTGGATTTTGCACCCTCAGATTTTGCTTTCATTTTGAAATATGTATAAACAAAAGTCAGTAAGGTCAGAATATGTTTGTCTAAAGCTACAGTTGAAAATTCTTCTTCATTTTGTTACCAACTCTTGTTTACATAGAGATTTTTTGTATGTAAGAATTATCATCCTGTCCATTGTGTCTGCATTATTATTTAGTTGGTAATACTTGAATAATACTCAGGTTGGTCAGGCATAAAGCAAAAAATGTCACGGTTTGGCTGAACAGCTCTGTGTTTTTACACTCAGCTGATTAAAAAAAACAATCAGCCTTTTCTTCCCTGTGTCAGGCTGATGCTTAACAAATCGGCTTCACTCCTCTGTTACCATGGTTACTTACTTAATTCTTATCAGCCATCCCCTTCCAGGCTATTTAAGCAGCTAGGCCCATTTCCTATTTGCCCTTGTATTGTTTCTGGCTGCAAGTGCATTCTCCTGTGTTCATGATTATCTATGCATGACCTGGCTTTCTCTGACTTCTCTCATGGCTCCTGATTCCTGGCTTGTTCCTGACATCGCTGATCTCTGTATTCCTGAACCCGGCTTGTCCGAGTAACCGTCTTGGTTCCTGACCCCGGCTCCTGGATCACGATTCGAATTTGTTTGCTTGGTTATTACAATAAAGGTGTTTTGCACTTTACATTTTGTGTTCGTCTGATTCCTGATGCATAATAAAAATGTTATATAATAATATAGACTATGATTAAGTCACAATATACTCATTATTAAGATTATTGAATCCAATGTTAATTTACATGTGTTTCGATAATCTAATTAGTACTGTGCTTACATGTGGTTATCTGTGACCTTTATCATAGACCGTTTATCATAGCCACACCAAAAAATATCTGTGGAATTTAAACATGCATGGGATAGACATAAAGCTGTCCTGAGCCTTAGACAAGACTAAGATCTGACTCTTTACATCAGGACAATGGGCAGACTAGGTGGGCCAAATTTTATTTAATGCCATCAAATTTGATGTTTCTATGCTTGTTTTCAACTCTTTTAGGGATCACCATGGATATCACACCTAGGGATTAATAGACCAAAGCAGGATAACATTTGGACTGAACTGACCTGGTTCCATTTTTAGGGGAAATTTCCAAATGTACTCCTAATTTAAGCTACACAATAAAATGGTGACTTTAGATTTACAATTTCATTAACCTTAAACAGAATGAGGAAATTTGGTAGCTCAATGCAGTGTAGTTACATGGAAGAAATATAAAATCTGCAAAACGCAAAACTGTTGGCACAAATACAATTCTCATTTAATTATGCAAAGAAAATCAACTTGCAAATGTTTGTGTTTAGCCCTTAGGATGTTTTGGCAATGTCCATCTAGAAACACATAGAACATTGTTGTTTTCCTCAATTTAGTTGGGTTATAAGGTTACCTTAAATATGCAAAGGATTTTTAAACACTTTGAGAAACACTGCATGAAATAATAATTTTTTGGTTTTATATTCATGCCAATGCAAGTTTACGGATGTGTAATGCATTATTGTCCAACGACTTAATGTGCAGAGCTGTATAGTATTGCAAGACTACTGAGTGCAGGGCAGACAATATAAAAGTAATGGTATCATAATAAAAGAATAAAATGTGGAGTTTTTCAGGAAAGGGTACATATAAATTAGGACTTCTCCTGCACCATCCAGCAGGTTAAAAAATAAATCATGAGCTAGAATTACCTAACAGTTATATTTCAGTAAATTTCTACCTAACTAAATTCCTTCAAGTTTGTGTTCATTAGTACATTAATATTATCAATAAGTTTTTGATTAATATAGCACTTTATATCCTGGAGCTGAGAATATAATGGTATTGAATATTCTTTACTGTTATTTTTGTAAACACAATGAAAAACAATTGTGGAGATCATCAGTGACTACCGAGCCAACATACTGTCATCCCAATGCACTTGTTCAATATGAGTTGCTCAAAAGACACACTGTCCATAATTCTGTTCAGTTTCCAAAGCGGTTACCTTTATGGAGTTAAGAACAATTTCTGTCATTCCCCTGCAGGAATACCTAAGTAAAACTGTAATTACAAGTGACATTTTCAGAGTAACCATGAAACTGGATGGATTTATACTAAATAAGCCCCTACAGTTTTTCTTATCACACATTTGGCTTCAATATTTAGGGCAAATGCCACAAAAGATGATCTTTCCCTCTCTAATTATTGTATTGATTTTGCTTAGGTTTTCACTTTTCTGCCCAAGGTCAGGAACTTGAAACAACTTTCAAACTAATTTCTTTTACACTGGTGCTTTTATACTCAAAATATTACTTTTTTCAGAATGACAATCAATTACTTGAAGGGAAACTTCAATACTCTGTCCAATAATCTTTAATAAAGCTTTGACAATGTAAGTAATATATATTTAATGCTTTATCTTAAATCCTTTTTAAATAGTAAACTTAATTCATATTTCTCTTTAACACACATACTCACATACCACTGATCTTCTAGAAGCCTATTAGAGCTTGGAAGATTGGAGCAATCTTTTTTGGCTGCAAGTGTGAATATGTACTGTTAAATTTGGGAATGGGAATTTACCAATTCTTTTTATTTCCCTATAATACTTAAATGGATTTAACAAATTACAGGAGAGACATTTATGTAATTCCAGAGAAGGAATGTTAGAACAAGAGGCCATACTCTAAGACTAGATGAGTTTAGATGTAATGTAATGTGAAATTTAATTTTTAAAGTGGTATGGCCTGCAGTGAAGGGATTTAAACATGCATGTGATAGGCATAAAACTGTCCTCAATCCAAGACAAGACCAAGAAATGATTAAGGTAAAATGGGTTTCTTTTCTGCTGTAAAATTCTTTGTTTCTATGAGAGCAGAGAGAAAGAGGGAAAGAAGATCTGAACTTGGACCCATTCTCTTTAATATTTTTATTAGTAATATTGCAGAAGATCTTGTCTTTTTGCTGATGACACAAAGATTTGCAACAAGGTTGGTGTTTCTGAAATTATAAGCCAAAAGTATCCCTATTTAGGTAAACTAGATAATAGTCTGAACTGTGGAAAGTGACTTTTAATGTGGATAAGTGTAAGATAATGCACCTAGGGCATACAAATCCAAGGGCAGAGCATAGAATGCTTGATACAAGGTTAACCTCAACATCTGAGGAAAGGGATTTAGGGGTAATTATTTTAGATGACTTAAAGGTGGGTAAACAATTTAATAGAGTAGCAGGAAATGCTAGCAGAATGCTTTTATAGGGAGAGGTATTAGCAGTATTAAGAAGGAAGTGCTCATGACTTTTCATGCAGCGCTGGCGAGACCTCAATTGAATTATTGAACACAGTAGACTTGTGTATTCAGACCTGTCAGATCACAGCACTGTGTATACCAACGGCCTGACCAGCTGCATCTGCTTACCTGGGTATAGCCCTCCCTCTTAAATACCTACTCATTCCACCATTATCAGGCCCAGTTCTCCTGCTAGCAGCATTCTGATTTGGATTAACCCGTTGTGACCTGGTTTGCTACCGACTTCGTTCCTTGGTTCCTGATTTGGCTCTTCCACTGACCGCGTTGACCCGGCTTGTTCTGACTTTCCTCTTGGCTTCCGATTTGGCACTGATACCGTCCTTCTGGTTCTAACCCGGCCTTCTTGACTACGTCTGTCCTGCCTGAGGGCTCCCTGCCGAATATCTGGGAAGGTTGAACAAGAGAATCAGTCTGAAATCTGGGTTGAGTAAAACAGAGGGTAGAGACACAAGGCGCACATGAATAACATAACTACAATTTAAAGTATGCAATAAGTAGTCTATTTCATTTAAGAAGGTTTCCTGGAGACAAAAAGGTTAAAATGTAGAACACATTAAAGTACCAAGTATAGGTTTTTATCTGTGTTCATTATAAATAAAATTGCATCTAATAATTCTTACCCGCAGCAATATAAAAGCATGTTACATTGTGCTTCTTTACAAAACTTCAATAAAGTTAATTTACCTTAAATTACTTTTCCAATCGATGCAGGAGAATAAGAAGCATTATAGAGGAGGAACTTACATTTTTAGTATAAATGCAATTGTATTTAGTATGGGATACCAAGTGAAGTACTGAGATAAAGGGCATTTAAGACTATAACTGAGGCCAGGATTCCATTTATTGTACATAAATCAGTAGATTGCAAATGATACTTAGACAATAAATGAAATGCTGACAACTGGTAGCTAGTAACTAATGAGGAATAAAAAAAATATAATTTTAAAGATTATAGTTTAGAAGAAAGATGATGAAAAGGTACTGTTTTTCTTATTACTTGCACTGATCACGTGGCATGAAATTATAATCATATCTTGAAAATGCGTTATTGACTCTCTACAGATCATTTATGTAAACTCTAACCATGATTCTCCCGAAGGTTTAATAAGATAAGTGCATCCAAATGTAAGCACGTGGTATATAATCTGTTGCAGGATATAGTCATGGCATTGCAGTATAAGTAAAGTAGTAGATTTGTCAAAAGGAAAGGAAACGGGGGTTAATCTTTACACTTCCTACAAAGACTATCTATAACCTATCCTCTAAATCCTTAGATCTACCTAACTTTCAGGTTTTTTTCAAGTGATGTGACCTTTGTGCGCTATTGTATCTGACATAAAAACTATTGCCAGCCTGCATTCTCCTGAAAGCCTGAAAGATAATCAAACAAAGGATAAGGGATGGCCAAAAAGAACATGATATCTAGCAGTTAGGGTAACAATGGTGCACAAAACTACTGCATAAAAATATATAAACAAGAATAACCCTGCACAGGATGTCACATAAAATCTGTGAAAACACACAATAGTGCTGCAACAAGTATAGCACTTACAAGTGTGGGTACTATGTAGTCAAGTGGTAATAGCCCTAGCATTGGGAACTGGAAGACCTCAACTTTTTTTTTGTCTCGAAAGACTTGATCAGGGCAGTGAAATCAACTCTAGAAACAAGAGCGCCTGATGGAAGAGAACTCAGACACTCTAGTGACCAGATGCCATACACTCCTTGCATTTTTAAATGGCTGATATTGGCTGCTTTGGTGAATCTCTTATTGTGGATTTTGGCTATTAAAAAGTTTTAACTTAAACATTATCCAGTATCCAGTGTTCTTTAATGTTTTCACTGATTTTATGTGTTATCTTGTGCAGTGTTATTCTCTTTATATACGGTGAAATGAGAGCACTCCCCAACATCAAACAAATTGAAGTTATAAAAGCATTAAAACAAAAAGATGGGGTCTTTGGATGCCTTGTTCACTAAGGACAGAGGTGACAATCAACCCCACTGATGATTTACTCTGGAGGATATGGAATGTACCTAACCTTCCCATAGTCTTGATTTTATGAGTATGTAATAGGCATAGTCTGCCAAGGAGAACCACAATCACCCACTCTGTTCAACGTATGCATCAATTTAGAAGTTTGATGTTTGTTGCTGCAAACTCACATTTTTAGTCAACTTTTAAGAACACACAATTTATTGAATTGAAATATTTGTATCCTCAATATGCTATTACTTTTAAAAGTGAAAAAAAACATTGCAATTATACATACAGAGGTTTGTAAAACATCTTATCTTTTTAAATGCGTTTGGAAGAAAATGAATAAAGAAAACAGAGCCTCAGTTTTCTACAAAGCTTTAACATTCTTAAATATATATATATATATGTGTCTGTTTTGCTGTAAAAAAACAAAAAACAGGATATATTTTTCTGTATGTGCAATCCCCTACAGCACTTTGGAAACTGAAACAAAATGGATAATGTTGCAATAATTGCAGAGATTTTGATAGGGATACACTGAAACATTCATATCTTTTTTTATGTGTAAAATTCTTAACAACACAAAATCACTTTTGATTCCTGTATCCTCAATCCATCCATCTCTATTTGTAGATATCAAAAAGAATCTGCCCTGAACATTACAGCAATAACATTGCTTTAGGGATGTCTTCCATAAAGCAAAGTGTGCGTGCATTCAAGTGTACGAATACAAATTTTTACATCTAAGAAAAAAAAGCTTGTTAATGAAAGAAGGCTCTAATTTCCATTTAAATTGCTACATAGAGGATTTCAAATATGAGAGTATTCATCTAAGAACGGCCTACAAGATACTCAGAAACAGATGGCCATAAAGACTATCAATCTCTGCTGAGAAGAATATATTCTTAATAAAACTGGATTCATAATGGAAAATGCACTAATAATCATATTTTACATTTCTTCATAAAAAAACATTTTAGAGTTATATATTCCACCTGTAAAGATTTAAAGAGCAACGATGGTTTGGACATGGAAGACAACAACATTACAATCAGGCCCGGACTGGGACAAAAAATAGGCCCGGGCATTTAAGCCTGAGCAGCCCATATTTATTTATTTATTGTTAAAGCCCACCCTTCATGTACCATCTTTGCATTTAATCATTCACACAAATCATTAACACATTCATTAATGCAGTCTCACAAATCATTCAAGCAATTCATCCACACATGAATTCATTAATTGTCATACGCATTCACACAATTCATCCACACATTCATTCATTCTCATACGCATTCACACTACCCCCTCTCATCATCTTATCTGCCCCTTCTCACTATGTTCCCCCTTTTCACTATGTAACCCCCTTCCCCACTTCTCAATATGTACCGCCTCTATCTATCCCCTCTCCCCCTTTCTCACTACCTAACCCCCCTCTGCCCCTTCTCACTGCAGCCCCTTCCCTCACCCTATTTACCTTGTTGCCAGAGCAAGCAGCAACTGCGACCGCGCCTGTGGCAGGGCAGGATTGACTTAGGGGCTGATGGAGCTGCAGCTCCAGGCTCCTACCTTAAAATAGGCCCAGTCAGGACCGGACTGACTGGGCCTATATGGCCGCATTAAGGCAGAGCCCCTTAAGCCCGCCGCAACTGCAACCGGGTCCGCCACTCTAAGGCAGAGCCGGCCTTAGGTGTTCTGGCGCCCTGTGCGGACTACTCCTCTGGTGCCCCCCCATCCCAAAAAAAGAAAGGAATAAAAACTTGTAACAAAACTCCCCTTTCTCACTATCTATCCCCCTGTATCACTATCTACCACCTCTGCCTCTTCTCACTGTTATCATTATATACTGAGGCAGACATTGACGGTGGTACAGCATAATACTTATCACTATATACTGAGGCAGAAATTGACGGTGGTACAGCATAACACCTACCACTATATACTGAGGCAGACATTGACGGTGGTACAGCATAACACCTATCACTATATACTGAGGCACACATTGACAGTGGTACAGCGTAATCCCTATCACTATACATTGAGCCAGACATTGACAATAGTGCAGCATAACCCCAATCACTATATACTACGCCAAACATTGTTGTGGTGTAGGCCTACCACTTCATTGTCTGGCTTAGTAGTAGGGATTCTGGACTGAAACCGAAAATGCAGCATTTACCTGTCCGAAACCGAATATGACCTCCCCACACCATAAAAAAAACCCTTTTATTTAAAGTAAGTAACACACCAAAATAGGACAAAACAATTAAAAAACAATATTATATGTATATATATATGATTGTTAACAGCAATCACATTCCTATCATGCCCAGGCATACCCAGATTCCAGGATGTACTCGCAGACTTGGCATGATAGGAGTATGATTGCCCTATCTACCCCTTCTCACTCCCTTCTGCCCCATCTACCCCTTCTCACTCCCTTCTCCCCTATCTACCCCCTTTCCCCCTATCTACCCCCTTTCCCCCGTCTCACGCCCTTCTCCCTATCTACCCCCTCCTAACTATCTACCCTCTCCCTCTTTGAAGTTCACTTACCTTTCAGGAGTCCTGCGGTGAGGGTGCAAGGCCTCTGCCTCCCAGCTCTGCCACTGTATGGAACAGTATAGAGTGATGGGAGTTATGATGTACTTTTAGAGCATAATTAGATCATGAAAAAGACATTGGAAATGGTACAGCATAACACCCATCACTCTCACACACTTACCAATCCACACATATATACCAATCCACACGTATATACCAATCCACACGTATATACCAATCCACACATACACCAATCCACACATATACACTAATCCACACATATATACCAATCCACACATATATACCAATCCACACATATATACCAATCCACACATATATACTAATCCACTCTCACTGAATATTTTCCTACCTTTCCTCTTTTCTCCTTACAGCTCCTTTTCCTCCTCTTCGCTCCTCTTCTTCAGTTCTTCTGTCTTCTCTGTCTTCTTCCGGTTCAGAGGGCACAGACAGCGGTGGGCGCGGCTTCAGTGTTGTGCGCCGGGATCTAACAACAAACCCCGGCGCACAGCAGCTGTTGCCGCCCGGATCACAAGGGAGCGGTATCGGAGGTCTTTAGCAGACCTCCGGATCCCTTGAGTGATTTTAAGCCGGGTTGAACCCGGCTTAAAATCACTCAAGGGAACCGGAGGTCTGTTAAAGACCTCCGATACCGCTCCCTTGCGAGCCTGCTCCTCCAGCGGCGGACATTACTGTCCGTCTCTGGAGGGGTGCCGGGTGCCGCAAGTTGGCACCCGCTGATGAGCGGCACCCGGTGCGGACCGCCCCCTAGAGTGTGACGCCCTGTTCGGTCGCACACCCCAAAGGCCGGTCCTGCTCTAAGGGGCCGGGAAGCCCCCACCAGGGCCGGCCTTAGGGGTTTGCGGCCGCACAGGGTTTAAATTAAAACATCGGGGGGGTTTTTCAACTTTATTTAACATCCTCCATGTTAAATAAAGTTAAAAAAAACTTTATTTAACATGGAGGATGTTAAATAAAGTTAAAAAAACCCCGATGTTTTAATTTAAACCCTGTGCGGCCGCAGACCCGTAAGGCCGGCCTTGGTGGGGACTTCCCGGCCCCTTAGAGTGGCGCACCCAGTCGCAGTTGCGGCGGGCTTAAGGGGCAGGTGCCCCTTATGCCCTGCGTTAATGCGGCCGTAGGTAGGATAGGGGCCTGGAGCTGCAGCTCCATCAGCCCCTAAGTCAATGCGGCCCTGCCGTGGCCCGGCCCACCGGGCAAACGCCCGGTGTGCCCGATGGCCAGTCCGGGCCTGATTACAATACAGAAACAAAAGCTACACCTGATCTGTGAATTTTCCTACAGGAGGGCCACACCTGGGTTAATGGAACAAAACATAAAAGGAAAATGATATCATAGGAGTCCAATTTCTGTGAATGCTTTATTTAAATTCACCTGGAGTAAACAGACATGCAGCGTTAAAACAAGTATAAATGCTTGATGTGTTTTGCACCTTGGTGCTTAGTCATATTTCTCAGAAAACTGAGATTAGGAGGTACAATCACACCCCATTTTGAGTTCCTGTGCGGACAGATTCTGTGCAATTTGAGTTTGTGAGTGAGTGGTGTAGACTGTGTTGTTAGAGTGAGTGTGTTTACAGTGGCATATTTTTGCTGGGTGCTGGCTTAGGTCTGACCCAGAGCAGCACCCTAGCCTCACTCCACCACTTACCGCCATGAGCACAGCCCTCTATGCTGCATTTTGCAAATTCCTCCCTTGAATTATCATGATATGCTTAGTCTGCCTGGGCCAGAATACTCCACTGTAGACTGTGATGCGAGAGAAATAGGCTGTGGTCTATATGTATTAAACCTGTGTGTGTTATTTGGGGGGGCACATTTGACTTTGCTTGCCCTCCCAGGTCAGAAGAGTATAGATTACTTCAGCTCGGGTACAATACACAATGTGTTTATTAATCTACAGTAGCATACCTTGAATACTTTGTATTTTTAATTTGTTCTGCGTCCTGTGACTTTTATTTGTTTAGTACAATATAGAATGTTGGTAATGTCTATGTTATATGGGTAAATCCAAATACATCCAGCACAACTATGATTTATGGGAAATAAAGGCAAAATATAAATTAGTGAATTAGAACAATAGTAAAATATGAAAGTATTAAGTGATGGAGTTTCAGGTTGACATCCAGGGCTGCTCTAATGATATGAACAAAGCCATTATCTTTGGAAAAATTATTTGTAACATTCATAATCTTAAACAATTTATGTGTTCTGTCCTTTTTTTGTTGAACCTAATATTGTATTCATTAGATTCATTGTTTTGTTTTGGGGTATTAAAATTATCTGAGTGGAATTAATAACATACTTATTATTATGCTGATTTCCTAAATCTCATTTAACAGTACAAGTTTATGGATGCCCCAGGTTTCTTACAAGAAATAATTGTTTTTTAAATATCTAATGGTGCATACACCATTGTTTAAAAACAATACAAACACAATTTACATTATGTGTATTACTGCAGTAAATTAGAGAATAAAATTTCAAAAAACCCCCCAAAAAACTGGTTATTCCACAAGATGCCATATTCATTAAAGAACAATGTATAACAAAAAATGTCACAATTTCCAATAACACATCTTCTACATAAAAAGCAAGAAACAAAAAACTATGGCAGCAAAACATGTTTAACAGTAGACACTGACAACAATTCTCAAAAAGATAATTGTGCATGCACACCCATCTAGATCGAGCTATTTATACTTTGCTATAATGTATAAGTGATGTGCCCTTTTGGCTATACATTATCTGTATATACAAAAAACAAAATACTGTCTGTGCTTCTCACCCTAATAAAGTTGGCAACAAATATATAAACATAATATAAATGAGAGGTTTTGGTTATATGAATTGGCCAAAGCATAATTAAGCTCACCCGCCACATCAAGGCACACGCTCAATAGGGTGAGAACCTACTCTCACCTCCTACACAGTGGGCACACAAAGCAGTTTATACTGCTACCAAAACCAGATTAATGTGTTGGGGGAGGTGCAATTAAATGCTCACACTGTTTGGTAGGCCTCATATTTATTTAATTAAAACCATATTTATTTAAAACCTCTCATTTATATTATGTTTATATATTTGTTGCCAACTTTATTGGGGTGAGAAGCGCAGACAGTATTTTGTTTTTTGTATACATTGTACAGCCAACACGCTGTATTTGCAGCATGCTCACACTGTTTGGTAGGCCTCATATTAAACATTTGTATTATTTGAGACTAGCTTAGCGCAAAGACATTTTTTCTTTTCCCCATTATCTGTATATACTTTCTTTGCAAATAACACAAGATAACTGCACAATGAAATATATTTGTGTATTTATAGGCTGTAATTTATTTTTTTATGCATTCAAATGTAACAAATAAGCTTTACATAAGATATGTAACTGGGAAATGTGTTAAATGGTTATAATTATAACAATTATTGCTACATGTCATGGAACTATTGCAGCATAGTAAATATTATTAATGGTTTTGTGTTCCTTGAACAGTTGCTGGCTGGTTCTTTTATCTGTTACAAAGACATTTTATAATGCTGTTAGTACCTAAGTCAAATTATTTACAATTCGGAAAATAAAAAGAAGCAATGAAAAAAGAGTAAGCTGTAAATACTGCTGATTGGCTGCCATTCAACAAAATGATCATGGTGATACTTAAAGGGACACACCACCCCACCATATGCACTTTAATGCATATGATAGCTGTGTGGTCTTCTTAAATGTTTGTGGTATTCATTTTGCAGAATCCCCTATATGCATTGGCTCCTTTGCCAAACCCAGCTGAATGCATCCCCATGCATGTGAAATACTTACCTCCAGTTAGGTTCAGTGTTGGCATGATACATCCTATTCAGACTCCCATGTATATGTGTGGAAAGTGCTCCCAAGAATCACTGGACCACTTGGGAGAATGGGGACTAGGTGCAGCTACAGGGTTGCAGCTTCTACTTTAGGCAAGAGCCTAAATTAGAATGCATATTGAAGTACTCACAAAGTCCTAATTATTGGGGCTGTCAGGGACAGTAAACTGTCCCATTAAGCAAAACCAATCCTTGTGGTAGGTAGCATGTGTTTTTCCATAGTTGGAGATAGATGAGGTTTGCCCCTTCTAGAAATTCCCCGATATAGTCTTGCAATTTATGTTTTTCTTCCCCTATGCCCTTCCCTTCCATAGTTTAATCATTTTGTAGACAGAAGTGCAAAAAAAAGTGTACATAGTTGTTGCTATATCCAGAATTGCAATTTGCACCCTATGTGTGAAAATGTCTGCATGGATCTATAGAGTGTAAACATTATGAGCATTATATTTTCTATACTTTGCGAAAGAAACTTGTTGTTTTTTCATTATGAAATACCCCAAATGTGAACATTTTATTTTACAGCACAGTATAAAGATGCAGAGTATAAACACTAAATATATCTCCTAGCTATAAACAAAGACTTTAGGCTGCAGCTTTGTGACTTCCATTCAAGAGACATTAATGTATTTAAGCATGCCTTCCTTTTTAGGCACTTAGATTTTATGGTACGCTACAGTTAAAGCTTAGCACAGTAGCAAGGAATACAACTCTCTGTTGAATGATCGATTCCTGCAGGGAGCTTACAATCAGATAAATACAAGTACATACTTTTTTCCAAGGTAAATGACTTTTCTCGTGTGAAAAAAAGGCAATGCAAAGCAGAGCAGCTCAGATCATACAGTACTAAGAGCAGTCATCTAATCACATATGTGGATCAGCTGACATTTCCCCTGCCATTTACCCTTGGTGCCTTACAATAAGCTAATAGATCCAGAGAAGAATAGAAATGGTGATGGCATTCCACACTGCAGGGTGGACAGAAGTGCTTGGTATTGCTTTGAAGTCAGCCTTTTAAAAGAAGACATCTTTTAAAACTGTATCAAGTAACTTCCAGTGTGTAACACAATATATCTCGCAAATTATTGTCAGTTTAAGTAAGTTAGTGTCATGGATTCCATTTCATGACATGATAGTTAAAAAGTGATCTTTTAATAAAAATATTGGAATACCATTTCTGTTGATTTTTATTATTAACAAACACTTAATACTATTTTACGATTTGTAAAGCCCCAATATAAAGCCAATGCTTGACAAGCACTATTGTTTGTAAGTATCATCCACATTAATTTAGCTAAATGATGTTGTTACACTACTTAGGCAAAGCATCAGTTGCATATGTAATATGCTAAGCAAATAAACATTAGCAGATGAGTCATTTTATTATTTCTTCTAAAGATTTAGTCACACAGAAACTTTAAGTAGCTTATATGGCAAGAACCTAACTGTGTCTGCTTTCTTGTCACACGACAAGTCATAATATGAAAAAATAATAATTTACATGACTAAAGAATTATTTCCGGGAATTGTTTGGGGATTCAACAGTACTGGGAATTATGTTTCTAATTATTAACCACTAAGGGGGGAATGACTTAGCAAAGGTCACAGCTAGATGAACACATGAGTGGGGTGAGCCATGTAAGGGCAGGCCTAGCTGTTGATGGGGGTGGGTTAATACCTAGATAACTGTATTGGCGTGAAACAGTTAAAGGGTGGGTAGTAGACATTACTAAATGCCACTCTCATGCCTCAGAGAAAGAGCAGAGTGGAGAGTTCCTAATAGACTTGTGTATTTGGAGTTGTGTGAATTGCAAATTTACAGAGCTTTGGAAAATTCCACGATTTGTACAAAGCCCCGAAAACAGAAAGCTCCGAATGTTCATCCGAAATTCTTGGGTCCACATTCACTCACACTCTCACTCAGTCTCACATATTCCCTAAATGTTTCCCTACCTACGCTACCAGGCACTTCCGCTTCTATCGACCACTTCTGCATCCTCTTCTTCTTTATCTCCTATCTTCTTCCTTCATTTCTTTCTTCAATGTTCAATCTGCTATCTTTGCCTACATCTCCGTAGCTATAACCCGGCGGAAACTTCCTCCACAATGGCATTAAAATTTTGCAAGGAATGTATGTTAATACACACTTTAAAAAAGTAAATTGTTAAGTTTGATACAAAGCCAATCATAATATCCTTGTTTGCTTGGTGCTGTGCTGTTTACCAGGCTGCAGATGAAAAAAAATACATTCAGGTTCTAGTCCTCTTTGTTTATTCATTTTTCACTTCTTACGCTATTTGTCATAGCTTCAATAGGCTTTAGACATAATTTGTTTAAGGATACATCATAAACACATACATATAATTCAGGCAATGTTCAGTTTGGTTTGTTGATATTTAAAATGTGATTTTGCATATAGATGTTCTGCTTTAAAATGCTGTCTAAGATATTCAATTTTGTTCTTAAAATTCCTGAGAAGCATGAATATTTATCATGCTTGCATTAAGTGAATGTTCTGACACTGTATTATTTGGTGAATAAATCTATCAACGTTATAAAGTGCATATGCAGTTTAGATTAGCTTACTAAAGTCTGTGTTCTTAAGCATATTTTCTGCAAACTGATGCAAAATTGCCATGTGGAGCACTTGCAAATGTTGCAAGTTTATGTATGGCCAGCCAAGGTACCGGAAAGCTGAATTATGCATCTCAGAGGATAAATCTGATCCATAATTCAAAAAAAGACCTGAAAAACAATTTATTCTCAAGCTGGCTACAGGAATCATAAATGATAAAATTATGGTGATATGAATTAAAACTAAATGTGGGCCCCTTTGAAGTTTCCATTTACTGCAATAAACAAGGCACCAAAGGCCACATATGTTGTTAGTGAGACATTTTGTCTAAGCTAGACTTTATTGCTGTTGCATTTATACGGTAAAGACTTTACTTAATTCATATTTTCCCCTTTAAAGTTTATGGAACTGGAATATTAATGGAAAAAGGCTTGTGACTTGTATTTCTTTATTATAATTTGTGCAAGCTATGTCTTGTCTGATATGTGAAATGTAATAAGACGTAGGAAAAAAAGATACATCCAGCAGGGCCCACTAACAAATGTAAAAACTATTCTGATGTATAATCGTTATATATATGTTTTTATATAAGATTATATTTCATATTATTCTACCTCTGTATTTTCTGTAAACCAAAAAGTAAATTATGCAGACACTACTACTTAAATAATTTATATGATTCTTAATTTTTTGGTGTGTCAGTGAAATAAAGTAAAGACCTTGCTTTTTTCCTAGTTGACCCCCCACTTATGTCAGCAGGACCATCGAGGACATCATTGTGGAAAGGTATTGGCACACCTAGGTACAGGTGTGCCAATACCTTTCCACAATGATGTCCTCGATGGTCCCGCTGACATAAGTGGGTGGTCTTTGGAGAGGAAGTTGGCGGGAAGTGAGGTATGTTGTAACACTGCTCTGTCGTTACCTGGAGAAGCGGCTCTTCACCCAGAATCGGGCAAAACCTGGAGAGTTCCCAGGTATGGTTATTGGTTGTAGGTTATGGTAGTCCAGCAACATATGGAGGTCTATTTCTTGGAAAGTTGTCCTATGCTTTCCCCAAAACAATTAAATTATAGTTTAACCCCTTAACGACAATTGCCGGTCCTGGCACGACACGGAAAAGCATGTGCTTTACGACAATTGACGTGCCAGGACCGGCACGTCTTTAAACGGGTGCAGAAAGCGATCTACTTTCGCTTTCTGCACCCAAAAAGCGTTGCTGAATGCCTCGACCTCGAGGCATTCAGCAACGCCGCGATCGGCACGAAGGGGCCATCTCTGGCCCCTCCACGGGGCGTCAACATCCGCCATACTTTGTATGGCGGCGGACGCCCGTTTTAAAAGCGTTTAGGAGGCGATCAACGATCGCCTCCTAAACTTAAATGGTGTCGCTGGAATGCCTCGATCAGGAGGCATCCAGCGACACCAAACACTTACCTTTCGGTGGGCTGTGACCGCTCCGGAGAGCGGTCACAGCCGCAGCTGCCGGTGATCTTCGCCATCAAGGAAGATGGCCGCCGCCCTGCAAGAGAAACAAGCAAGTTTTAAAAGCTCGCTAGACGGTCTCCAGACCATCTAGAGAACTCTGGCTCCACTTGCAGGTTGAATACAGGTACTGCATTCACCATGCAAGTCAATGGAGCCCAGCTTTCTAATCACATTGTGATTAGTAAAAAAAAAATTAAAAAATTAAATAAAATTAATAATTAGAAAAAAATAGTAAAAAAACAGTAAAATGTAAAAATCATTTCCCACTGATGTCACTATCAGGGGAACCTCCAAGTTGAAAAAAAAAATTTTAAATTTTTTTTTTAAAAAAGGCAACAAAATATAAAATATATATATAAAAAATATATTTTTGTGAGCAAGTCCTAAAATTAGCATATTAGCTTAAAACAATTCTCGCATGGAAAGAGTTAAAATACTGGCATATTAAATGCCCGTGGGGTGTCTACTTTTAAAAAAGGTATGATTTGATGGGGTAAATTGAATTGGCCAGGTTCAACAAGGTCCCAATTAACACCGGGGGAAGGATGGCCACACATCTAATTTCCAATTAGAAAAATGCACACGTACCAAATGTGGCCTTTACTCAGGAGATGTTGCTGAACACATATTGGGGTGTCGTGTGACAGCGGCATATACCAGGAGCTGTAAATTCATACATAAAGTAGGTGTGTGTGGGAAAAATACACACACAAAAATACTACTGCAAACTTTGAAACAATGCTGGTGGTAAAATGTGTGCATGCAAAGAGTTAAAATACCAGCATTTAAAATACCCTGGGGTGTCTAGTTTTCAAAAATATATGGGTTTATTGGGCACACTGAAATGGCCCGGCTCAAAGATGTACCAAATAGGGCATGGGCAGTGGATCCCCAAATGCCAAAGTTCAACATTGAAAAATGCGCATGCCCCAAATGTGGCCCTTTTGCCCCCAAACAGCCAGGCAAAATCATTCATGTGGGGTATCACTGCGCTCAGGAGATGTTGCTGAACACATATTGGGGTGTTTTGTGATAGTGACATAAACGAGAACATTTTAATTCATACCTGAAGTAAAATGTGTGTGGCAAAACAAATGCAAAAAAATGACTACCACAAAGTTTGACAAAGACTGGTGGTAGATATGGTGCATGGAAAGAGTTAAAATACTAGCATTTGAAATACCCTGGGGTGTCTAGTTTTCAAAAATATATGACTTGATGGGGTAAATTGCATTGGCCGGGTTCAAAGATACCCGAAATGGCACATGGGGGGAAGAATTAACAGATTTGGAAAAAATGGCTTTGAAATAGCAAAACGCTACCTGTACTTATTGCCCCATAATGGGTAGAAAAAAGCAAAAAAACATAAAAACATTGGGTATTTCTAAACTCAGGACAAATAGTAGAATCTATTTAGCAGGTTTTTTCATTACCTTTTATAGATGAGTAAAAGATTTTTCAACTAAAAGTTAGAAACAGTCATTTTTTTCTAAGTTTTTCACCATATTTTATACTTTTTTTAGTAGTAAATAATAAGATACAATCAAAACAATGTCATCTAAAGAAAGCCCTTCTTGTCCTGAAAAAAACAATATCTAATGTGTGTGGGTTCAGTAAACGGGAAAGAAGAAAATTACAGCTAAACACGAGCAGCGCAGAAATGTTAAAAAGGCCATTGTCACGAAGGGTACAAAAAGTAAAATCAGCCTTTGTCACGAAGGGGTTAAGATATCTATGCTTTACATTTTGTGTGGGCCAAAACAAGTGAATCTTCATAACTGGTGAAAGCCCTCATGTACTTTACATTAATATAATTGTGTCTTTAGTCTCTTAAGTGTGTATGCTTTGTGTATGCTTTGTAACAGTGCATGTAATTAGTTACGACCTGTTAACACATTTCTAGACCCATGTTTTGTCAGTACAATGATTTTAATGATCAGCTCAATGTATGTAAACCTTTATAGCTTAATTAAAATGCAACATCGTATGCTGTGAACCTTCCCTATCCAAGGTTATTACAAATATTGTTTAAAAAAAAAAAAAAAGAAAGAAAAATAATGGATTGGATGGATTTTAAAATATTCCTGAGCTTATATTACTTCAATATGTCAGAGCAATAAAAAAAAAAAAAAAAGTAACATAATGCTCAACAAAGGTGCCAACTTTCAAATTTAAATAAAAAAAAGCAAAAACTGTGCTTGTTGTGTAATAAGTGGCTGCTTAATTAGGATGTCTTCAATGAAATCAAAGAAAGATTGTTAACTGGTTGAAGAACATACGGAACAAATCAAGCCTGGAGTATTGGGAGGGTACTCAATGAAATTGCAGGGATGATTAAGATGGCACGTTGAATATGCTTCACTACTGCACTGTTTTGTATTCATGTGCCCTTCTGTATAATTAATCTCCACAATATTATTAATTGGCTTAACATTATAGAATGTGCAATATGCGCTAAGCTATTAAAATAAAATTAACAAATCTGAAGATATAATAAAAATATCAATGGAGCATACATTTCAGCTTTTTTTTTTTTTTTGCAGCAAACTCAATTCTAAATGTCACCGATATCAAAGCACATAAATTCTCTAGCCGCAAGCAGGAAATTCTGTATGTCCTTTTCATTGTTCCATTTTTAAATACAAACACTGCTTTAAGTCGCATTAAGTCTACTTTTCTTGATCCCTTATATGTTTTCATATTATTGCAATTTTATTGACTAAACAGATTAAAATTTTAAAATTTAAGTATTGTATTTTTAATGCAAATTTACTAAAAACCAACAATCCACATTGGCTCACCCTGCTTTATTCCTGAGAACTGATCAATTCTTTATAAGAGAGTAAGACAGGCCAATTCAAGTAGAAGAGAGGATAGGCGCTATCAATATTTCTTTGAAACTAGCCTTATTAGAGCTATGTATATACAGTTAACAGTCATAATGTACACAGTACTTGAGACCATATTTCCAGAAGGATATAGATACTTTGGAGAGAGTTCAGAGAAGGGCTACAAAACTGGTTCATAGATTGTAGGATAAAACTTACCAGGAAAGGTAAAAGGATCTTAAAATATATAGCCTGAATCAGGGCCGGCCCAAGGCAAAATGCCGCCTGGGGCGAATTTTAAAATGCCGCCCCCCCCTGTTTTACCCTTCCTCTCCCTCCGTCCCGGCACCGAGACTGAACAGGAAGACTCGCCGCAGAGGAGAGAGAGAGGGGCGCCGAGCGGGTACTGACCGTTTGGTAAGCGAAAACCACTCGGCGCCCCTTTCTCTCTCTTTCGCTTTAGAAAGAAAGAAAAAAAAAGGGCTTGGGGCGGCAAATTGCCGCCCCTTCAAAAGTGCCGCCTGGAGCAGCTGCCCCACTCGGCTCCATTGTCGGGCCGGCCCTGGCCTGAATGAAAGACATGATGAGGGGATATGCTAGAAACATTTAGATACATAAAGGGAATCAACACGATAAAGGAGAAGATCATGTTTAAAAGTAGAAAAACCACAACAAGAGGACAAAGTCTTAAATTAGAGCGGCAAAGGTTTTAAAGTAATATCAAGAAATATTAATTTACCAAGAGGGAAGTGGATGCATGAAATAGCCTCCTAACAGAAGTGGTAGCGGTTAATACAATGAAGTAGTGCATGGGATAGACATAAGGCTATCCTAGATATAAGATAAGCCCAGGGACTAACGAAAATTATTCACAAGTTGGACAGACTAGATGGGACAAATGGTTCTTATCTGAGGACACATTCTATGTTTCTATGTTTTTATAATCATATATCCTCCTATGATGTCCCTACCAGCAGTGGCCATGAATAATTTTACACATTGTCATAAATATTTACTATATAGTGAAAAAAAAATCTAAAAAGCTAAACAGAAGTAAACTGTTAATTTGTGGAACTATGTATATACTTACCTACATATGTTAAATATAAGGAAAAGGTATTTTTACTGCTATTTCTATTACAGTACCATTATTAGCTACAGGAAGACAAATGTGGTGTTAAATAGGTAGATGAAGCGAGTTACATTAACAAAATATTAAAAATAAAAATCCCTATTTATCCCCATACCCCTATGTTCCTATGATAGAGGGGATAAGTTCCATCTAACCACCAGTGCCCCAGTGTTGCATTCTATATTGACTTCAGTGCCCCTCCCTTGGTTTATAAGGGGTCCTTGGGATCATTGTCCACTAACATTTTAAAAACATATTTTTGTTACTTTAATGTAGTGAGGGTGGAAGGGACTTAAAGTTACAGGCAATGCAGTCTTTAGTTTGAATAGTTCTCTAAAATAGTTCCCTTCAAGCCATATCTTAGTAAAAATATTTGCTTGGCAATTTGTACTTTCCATATCGACGCTGTACTTATAGAACATTAATTCACAAAGGAAAGGATTTAATCCATTAACTGTTCTCTTTAATGGATGTGATAAGCACATATGAAAAATGCTTCTGGAAATGTCTATCTCATTTTTCATTACTTTTTCATGTTGAGTGCGATTAAGTACTGCATTATATCTTATTATCTGACATTTCACTGCTTCAGAAAGGCATTTCGTAAACAAATGCACTGCTTCGGTTCCATTACTACATGCTAATATTCAGTTGTGCAGTGTGTATACTTAATAGCCATAAAGATGGGGTGACTAAAATATGAGAGCATGTAAGACAAATGCGATAAGTTATAATTGCAAACAATAATCTTAAAATGCCTCTCATTCTTACATGCATAATTTAAAGGGGTCACATTTAACCTCGTGATAATGGAAAGGATGAGCTGCTTTAACATGCAAATACATAACAGAAAGCTTTCACAAGCTCCATCGACCTCATATCTTCTTACATGAGCTGGTCTAACGGCTTTCTACGTTTTCAAATGGTTCATAAAGACCATCAAACTGCCCATTGATTAACCACATACCTCTCTTCTCTACAGGCTTTTCACTATACACCTAATGTTGCCTATTTTCTACTTCCTATGCAACAGCTACCAGTAATAAGGGAGAATACCTTTAAGCATTTTTACCGTTATATTATATGATGTGATGCACAGTTTGCTTTATACTAGACATTTATAAAGAGCTGGAAAATATGGGGTTTCACAGTTAGTATAAGTTGTTTTTTAAGCTTGTCACCTAAAGTAGAGCAAAACTATGAAAATTGACCTGACCTCCTAGGGGAAAAAAATGCTTCATTAACCATGAATCCGCAAGCAATTTCTAACATATTCACGTATAAATTATTATTTTAAAAATGCCTCAGATCATCACTAAAAAGGAAAGTAAACTCATCAGTAATCGGGGTCCTCTTCTTTGTTTTTTTTTAGTCCAGATTGATGTCTGCTACAATACGTGTTACTAGCAACCTATATGAAATCCATAAATACAAATATTCTGTCTATAAAAGAATATATTTATGTATCTTTGGTCTTATACCACCGTGCATTGTAAATCACATTTGCAGATCCAGTATGCTTGTAACCTATTGCTCTCACTCTACATGTTATAGTCTTTCCTCAGCATATAGCATGCACAAACTGTTTATCAGTTATTCTCACGTGATGCATAGCAGGGCGCTTCAAATATAGTAAGTCAGTAAAAAAATAAGCTGTTAGTACAAAGAACGCAGTCTCCTGTGTTCTAGCAAGCTCTTCAGCACAAGCGTTGCTATTTGACTCCAACATGGTTAATGTTACCTACCCTACCAATATCCGCTGTTTATATAATGGAATAATACTGTGTATCTCTCCTTCTTCGCGATATAAAATTCACAGGAAACCTGACCTAGACATGTGATTTGTAACCTCAACTAAACCAGATTGCCAGTAAAGAAAAAATACACAGTCCAAGCCTCATTTAATTCTACCTAAACAAAATAGAAACATAGATCCTGACTGCAGATAAGAACCACTTGGCACATCTATTCAGATGACTGCACTTTGAAGTTACATCTATCCAACAATGCATTTTTATTTGCCGAAGAGCTTTACTCGTAAAAAGTATCTGTGATTTATAAAAATAAGTTAGAGTGTTATTGCCAAGTTTGTCTGGCACAGAGGCAATATTTTGCAGTGCTTTAGATAGAAGTGTGAGAGTGCCTTTTTGTAAAATAATTTGTGAAAGATGCAGGTAAAAAAAATCCTATTTTTAAAATAAATATTGCATCTTATGTATATTTTTTTTAAATCATCTATAAGTTTATCAAGGGATAGGCAGATACTTCTCATCTAAAAATCAATCCAGATCACCATAAAAGTCTTTTCTACAAAATATCAGATTTTGTTATCAAGTTACTGGCAAAAATATCTTTTGAGGCGCTCAAAGAAAGGACAGGTTAGGTTGAAAGCTGTTCTACTGCCTACGTGCAGAGAATATATTCAGTCTGCAGGCACTTCATCAATGCAGGCACGCTATAGAGATAAAAATGAATGCGATACCTTCAGTTATTAGATGAATTTTCATATCAAATGACTTGTGATAAATTAATGTGGCAATATGGCTAGATAACACTCCAGAAACAGCAAATTTCAAAGAACTCTATTTAGGAACATATACTTTATGTGACTTACATATACTCTGCCATGTTGTACAGTTAACTTATTAATGTTGCTTTTCTATGCTCTAGTGCAACATTCATACCTATAAGTAATAGAAAAATATTAAAATATTGTAAATCATCACAACCTTCCCTCTCCTGTCCTATCACCAAAAACTTGCAATCTCATAAATCTATATCATGCTTCATATCATGCACAGATCTTGTCCTTGTCCTTGTCCACATTGGGCCCTCTGTGTAGTGTGGTGTTTTGTTCAATCAATGAAAACTTACGCTCCCTGCATCCATAGCTAAACATACCATTCAAATTGTAATAGTCTGTATTATTTCCCTATAAATATGAGGTTCCTAAAGTCATGGGCTTAATTAGTAGCTTCTGTAGTTTTTGCTGTTGGCAATATTTGCCCACAGGGATTATGACTTGATGAGGGGAAGCATAATTGCTTTCTTCTCCTTTCTCCAATTTTTGTATTAAAAATTAAATTCTATCCTAGAACAATTAGGCAGTCAAGTAATTATGAGATTAAGATTCGGTTTTGTTTTGCTGTAGTGACAACCCAGATCAGGAGCAAAACTAGAAACCACAGGACCCTGGTGCAAAAATTGGCCCGCCCCCCCAACTTCACAACTTGTCTGTGCCTTCTTTGCCCATTCAATGAAGCACAGACACTCCAATTCAAGCATACTAATATATATGTGTGGACATTCTTGATAATACGTGCAAGGTGTGTGAACTTTCCACCAGGAGCACTACTACAGTGGTTTTGCTCCACTCCAACGCAAACTTGTCCACAATGTTGAACTTAGGCTGGTAGCAGCCAACATATAATTAGATAATTGTTGGAGAACAGGAGGGTGCCAGTCATGATGCAGAATCTCTGAAAAATATAGTGGCCAAAAGAGAAGGAGCAGACAGAATGGCAGAATTTAGTGGACTTGCCAGCATCTGATAAAAATTTAACTGTAGCCACCTCCTGGATACACAATGTCACACAGTATGCTCTCATATTTGTCATTGTAAGACCTAGTCTATGAAACTGACCGACAGACTTTATAAAGTCTCCAACAATCTCCCAGGTTACTAAGATATATTTTGATTCTTCTCTGTGCACAATATAAGTTTTGTTGCATTAAGAAACAATTTAAAGTATTTACTTCTTGAGGTGCTTGAAAATTTGTGAAACCTCTTATTTTTAACAGGTCAATCCACACTTATCTGTTATCCTTCTGATCTTTTAAAGTAATGTGCAGAACAGCAGATATATTTTAAGTGCACATAATTGTGTGCAGCCATTGTGAATTTAAAATTTATATTATAAGGTATTTATTCTCTGAATGTTTCAAATATAGAGTTCAATCTCCATTTTTTCCATCTGACAGTTACATTTGTGATGAGTTGTAATTGCAGCACTTTAAAGCAATATTCAAATTCACATGAAACTGAATTTGAAGGATTGACCATATTTTAATGTTTTTAATATAACAGATGAAAAAATGCAACTTTACTTTCCATGTTCCCACTTGACCAAAGCCATTTTAATTTTGATGTAAAGACATCAAAGAGCATATTCACCATAAGCTGTTAATGCAGACATTCATAAGGTATTTCAAATTGATTGTTTACACCTGAATGGGAAGAAATGGAAATAATGGAATAGTTTCAGTGTTTTTGCATTTCAGACTTTTTTTGATTCGGCTGTTAGATATAAAATAATATTTTTCCAATGGTTAAACAGCAATGTTTCAGTTGATGCAATATGCATGGCTGAGTACCACCACCACCAGTGGTCAGCAATGTGTCTGTATACCAGCTCTTTCCAGGGATAGACTGACTGCCTTCCCCTGGAGGATCAAGGCCTGTTGGGGAGCTCAAAGATCTCCTTTTTATCCATCCCAAAATCAAGGAAGCACAAGGTCTGTTCCTACAGACCTCTGTTTCACAGTTCCCCTGCAATGTGTGCTGATTAATGCTGAGCACCGAAGCCACGCAGACCGTGAGGGAGCACTGAACAAAGGTCTGAAGGAACAGACATCACTCTTCCACCACAAAAAGAAGAGGTAAGAGATGGGGATAAAAGGGAAAGATGGTAAGGAGAAAGGAGGAGTTAATCAGGAATTAACTGGCGATGCAATACAAAGAAAACCACAATATACTGGTCAGCCCTAGGCGTTTTGTTAGTAAAAGGACTAACTTCATCAGGGGCTATATTTAAACCAAATAGTAATGATGGACTGACGATGGCCGGGCGGCCCTGGCACTTTTTTCTGCTTGCTTAGTGTAGGTATATCCAGTCGCTGTCCGCATGCTGTAGCACCTAATCTACTTGAGTGGCAGATTAGATGAGTATGAAGTGATGGTGGGTCTGGAAGAGGAAATGATAAAGGAGAGAGATAAAGAGAAAGTAGGGAAAAAACTGAGAGATGAAGAGAAGGGGAGGGACAAAGTGAAAGTGTGTAAGGGTAAGCGTGAATGTACGTGTATATGTGCATTTGGGAGGGCATTTGCATGTGTGTGTGTCTCATGATGTTAGTGTGTGTGGTGGTGTGTGGGTATGTTAGTATGAGTGTCTGGGTATGTTAGTGTCTGGTTGCTAGCATGGGTGTCTGATTGTTAGCATAAGTGTCTCTCTGTGTGTAAATGTACGTTGGTGTAAGTGTCTTGGTGTGTCTAACTGCCTTTGTGTGTATTAGTGTGAGTATCTGGGTGTATGTGTTAGAGTGAGTGTCTTGATGTGTTAGTGTGTGTCTGTTTAAACCTCTTAACAAGAGTTACCCCCCCCATTGGTGGTGTAGTTATTTGGTCAGTAGGGTACTTAGTAATGTGTGGTGTAAGATGGGGCAGTGTTGAGTAAAACTTTTTTTGATGAGTTTCCTCAGTTCAGTGGCATCAGTGGCTTCTTCACAGCTATCCAGTGTTACCTCTCCTACCCTGCCTTTGGACTAAATGAGCAGTACTATCCTGTGCTGACATCAGACATCCCATATAATGACGTCAAACACATCTGGATCATCTGTACCTATGCAATTATGTTACATGTTACAGTCTGCAATGCTGAGATGATTGTGGGTTTATGTATATAGGGTTGTAATAGTAGTCATGTGTTAAGAAGGTCTGAATGCTGATACACAAGAAAAGCCATATCATCTAGACCAGGGGTGTCCAAACTGCGGCCCTCCAAGTGCTGCAGGACTACATCTCCCATAATGCTCATTCAGCTAAGGGGTTGGCTGAGGAGTATGGGAGATGTAGTCCTGCAGCAGCTGGAGGGCTGCAGTTTGGACACCCCTGATCTAGACAAACCAAAATAACCTTTAATAGAATAAAAATCTTGTTTCCTCGCTTTAAAAATAATAACTTTAGAACACTTGGATATTTTTACTTGTCAGTACTGAATTACATCAGTTATCTTGATTGAGAACTGTTTACCAGATCTCTATATCTGTTGCTGCCGTCTCTAAATGTAGTTATTTTTCATAGTGATCCATTACAATTGCTTCTTAAATTGTATGCATTTTACTCAATTATGGGAGAGAAGTGAAACATATCCTGCTGTGTCAAGGCCAGATCTAGAAAGGTATTATGTATCTAACAAATCACATGTTAACATTGTTCTATTGTTAACTCATACAAATTACTTGGGTGAACATCATATGACTAGTTATAACTAAGCTATGCCCACCATCTATGTGCATAAAGTGTTAAACACATCTGTAAAAGTTATTTTATTCTAAACACACCACCAGAGCCCAAAGGCTATTACAGTATAATGAGTTGATTAATTTACATGGATAGGGATTTTCCTATATTGTTCAATACTTCAAAAGTAACTGAAAACATTTGTTACTCTGCTGGAAGAATTGTTAAATGTGTAACATGTAAATCACACAGGATTTGGAGAATTCCATACTTAGTAGTACGCCTCCCATGGCTGTTCCAGCAATTGGTCAGTGGATACAACATTTTAAACATATTTTTATTTTCTTCGAATTTTTTTTTTTTACAGTCACAATACTTCTGTGGAATAGGCATATGCAATATAATCGTGCACAAAACCGAATGACAAAAGTGAAAGGGCACACTGTAAAAATGGTGTAGGTGAATATGTGTTTGTAAGCTGGTGTGTGTGTATGTGTATATGTGTGTGTATGGGCAGGTGTTTGTGAAAGCAGTGTATGTGTACATGTGTGTGTAAAGGCAGTGTGTGCGGCCAGTTGTGTGTAATGGCACTGTGTGTGCGTGTTTATGGGCAGGTGTTTGTAAAAGCAGTGTTTGTGGGCAGTCATGTGTAAGGGGACTGTATGTATATATGTGTTCATGGGTAGGTGTGTGTAAGGGCAGTGTATGTGTATATGTGTGTGTTTGCGGGCAGGTGTGTGTAAGGACAGTGAATGCGTATATGAGTGTGTTTGTGGGCAGGTGAGTGTAAAGGTAGTGTCAACAAAATAACCTCTGCAAAAAAAATAGGGGGGTCACAATTTTACATTCTTGCTTTGGACACAAAAGGAGCCAGCTACGGCTCTGCTCGCAACAACTAGGCAGCACTAGAGCCTGTCTGTCTGTCTCTGGACTTATTTGTAAACTATAAAGAAAAATAGTATCTTTTTGTATCTTTACTTATTTGAAAACTATAAAGAAACATTTTCCACTTTCTTAGGTCTGAAGCAATACTCGAGGAAGATAGGAGAACTTTTGAAAGCTTGTCTTTTAAGCATTATGTAAATCAAATAAAGAAGTATAATTGCATACTGCAATTCTCTGGTATTTTAGCATCTTATTTATATATAATATGTTTTTTCAGTGGCATGATTTAGTGGTGGAACTTATTTGTGCCCCCCCAGTTATGACTGTGGTATCCTATGTGCCTCCCTGTATATATTGTTCCTAGAGTTGCCATTGCATACAAGCAATATTATACTTGAAGTAATCTCCTATATGTCATCAGACCTCTATAAAATACAGTGAAGGGAAAAATTACTTGATTCCCTGCTGATTTTGTACAAAACATTATCAGTCTATAATTTTGATGGTAGGTTTATTTGAGCAGTGTGGACAGAATAACAGCAAAAAAATCCAGAATAACGCATTTCAAATAAGTTATAAATTGATTTCCATTTTACTCAGTGAAATAAGTATTTGATCCCCTATTAATCAGCAAAATGTCTGGCTCCCAGGTGTCTTTTATACAGGTAATGAGCGTGTTACCTGTATAAAAGTCCCCTGTCCACAGAAGCAATTAATCAGATTCTAAACTCTCCACCATGGCCAAGACACAAAAGCTGTCCAAGGATGTCAGGGACAAGATTTTAGACCTACACAAGGCTGGAATGGGCTACAAGACCATCGTCAAGCAGCTTGGTGAGAAGGTGACAATAGTTGGTGCAATTATGTGCAAATGGAAGAAATACAAAATAACTGTTAATCTCCCTATGCTTTGGGGGTGTTTTTCCGCTAAGGGGACAGGACAACTTCACCGCATCAAAGGGACGATGGATGGGGCCATGTACCATCAAATCTTGGTGAGAACCTCTTTCCCTCAGCCGAAAAAAGGTCGTGGATGGGTATTCCAGCATGACAATGACTCAAAACACATGGCCAAGGCAACAAAGGAGTGGCTTAAGAAGAAGCACATAAAGGTCCTGGAGTGGCCTAGCCAGTCTCCAGACCTTAGTCCCATAGAAAATCTGTGGAGGGAGCTGAAGGTTCAAGTTGCCAATAGTCAGCCTCAAAACCTTAATGACTTGGAGAGGATCTGCAAAGAGGAGTGGGACAAAATCCCTCCTGAGATGTGTGCAAACCTGGTGGCCAACTACAAGAAACATCTGAACTCTGTGATTGCCAACAAGGGTTTTGCCACAAAGTACTAATTCATGTTTTGAGTAAAATGCAAATCAATTTATAATTTATTTGAAATGCGTTATTCTGGATTTTTTGTTGTTATTCTGTCTCACACTGTTCAAATAAAGCTGCCATTAAAATTATAGACAGATCATGTCTTTGTCAGTGGGCAAACGTACAAAATCATCAGGGGATCAACTAATATTTTCCTTCACTGTATAAAAGAAATTGAAAACCCTAGGGGAACCAACAAGCAAAGTAGCACTTTCCTAGAACCCTTGGATGTTTTTAGATTGTGGCCTCCTGGGTGTAAACACTTCTGAGACATGTTAGATATAGTAGTGGGCCAAAGTCCAGGTCACTAAGGTGCTTTTGGTATCCTGGGCAGGCTATAGTAGATGTCTGTGGCCCCTATCTAAAGCAAACACAGTATGATTGCAAGATATCAGTAGCAGGTTTAGTGGTTCCCCTCAACTAAGTGTAAACTAGTAAAGGTCCATTGCTGCCTATAATACAATTGAAAATTACATACACAATTTGAAAAACAAAGGACCATGGGTAGAGAATCTTCCTTGTCAAGCTATTGTAATGCAGGGGTTGAGCTCTGAGAACAGTTTTCAACTAAATAATTATGGTTTCACTCAGCCCATTAACAATAGGAAGTGAGTTGTAAATTACACAAATAATACCATCTTTCTTCAACATAACACAAACACTTACAGAGCACAAGTGGAGAATTATAGCAGCTCAACTGCTTGGAATCACAAGCTATACAATACAGCACTGTGCATGTTTCAAAATTGGAATCTTTCGACCAGGAAAAGATATGCATGTTCTCCTATATTTCTATCCAAGAATATACTGTTTTATTTATGTGCATTCTTCTGCTATTCCAACTTGTACATCTTGGGAGATTGTATAAATTGTAGTTATATGTACCTTGTATGTTCAAATGTGTGTTAGCATGAATGTGTATGTGTTAGTGTGTGTGTGTTAGTACAAATGTGTAAGTGTGTGCGTGTGTTGCTATGAACATGTATGTGTAAGTGTATCTAAGAGGGAATGATAACAGTGGATTAACCCTTTCTTTACTGAGGGTATTCTGTACCCCAAAATGTAAACAAGTTTTTTCATGTTTTTAGGATATGTTTGTTGAACTATGATTCCCTTTTTTTAATTTTTTGTGTATTACTATACAGGTTTTAAATCTACAGGGTGCACTTCACTCACCTCACTTTGGGACTGCACACAGCATAGAGTACGGTAGGCACACATAAAATAATGAGTTAAATTACATGATATACAAAAGAAACACAGTTTAGTTTAAAAGGGAGACATTCTTCACAAGAATCCGAGCCTTTTTGCTCTCCTACTGCACCTGCTTTTGTAGATGAAAACGGGTTAATTTATGCGGACGAAGGAGGTGGCTTATTGTGGTGCAAGGATCAAACAGTTTTTCCATTTTTTAAACATTTATTTTTATTATGTTTTTGCTTTTTTTTAATCATTTCTGGGGTTGCTGATCATTCTCTGGCCGATCAGCAGCACTCCCTCCCTACAAGTGGAGTTTTACAGTTGGGCTCAAAATATTGCATACCCTGGCAGAAATTGTGAAATATTGGCATTGATTTTTTAAATATAACTGATCGTGGAGTTTTTTTAAGGCTAGTGGTCATATGAAGCCATTTTTATATTACATGGTTGATTGGCACCTCTTAAAATCATAATGATAATAGATATCACCCAAATGGCCCTGATCAAACGTTTACATACCCTTAAATGTTTGGCCTTGTTATGGATACACAAGGTGACACACACAGGTTAAAACGGCAACTAAAAGTTAATTTTCCACACCTGAGGCTTTATAAAATTGCAATTAGTGTCTGTATATAAATAGTCAATGAGTTTGTTAGCTCTCACATAGATGCTCTGAGCAGGCTAGATACTGAGCCATGGGGAGCCAAAAAGAACTGCCAAAAGTCCTGCGTAACAAAGTAATACAACTTTATAAAGATGAAAAAGGATATAAAAAGATATCCAAACCCTTGAAAAAGCCAATCAGTACTGTTTAATCACTTATTAAGAAGTGGGAAATTTTATGATTTCTTGACAACAAGCCAAGGTCAAGGACCAAGAAAGAATTGTTTGGGATGTAAAGGAAAACCCACAGGAGAAATGCAGGCTGCTCTGGAAAAAGACGACGATAATGGAACAAAAATGAGCTGCATGGTCGATTTGCCAGAAAGAAACCTTTACTGCACCAATACTACAAAAACGCCTGGTTACAATATGCCTGACAACACATTGACACACCTTACAGCTTCTGGCACAATGTAATTTTAAGTGATGAGACCAAAACAGAGCTTTATGGTCACAACCATAAGCGATATGTTTGGAGAGGGGTCAACAAGGCCTATAGTGAAAAGAGTACCATCCCCAATGTGAAGCCTGGTGGTGAATCATTGATGTTTTGAGGATGTGTCAACTCTAAAGGCACAGAGAATCTTGTGAAAATCGATGACAAGATGAATGCAGAATATTATCAGAAAATACTGGCAGACAATTTCCTATCTACCACACAAAAGCTGCGAGTGGGACGCTATTGGACTTTCCAGCACCACAATGACCCTAAGCACAAGGCCAAGTCGACCATTTAGTGATTACATCAGAAATAAGTGAAGGCTCTGGAGTGGCCATCACAGTATCCTGACCTTAATATCATCGAACCACTCTAGGGAGATCTCAAATATGCAGTTCATGCAAGATGACCAAAGACTTTGCATGACCTGGAGGCATTTTGCCATGACGAATGGGCAGCTATACCACCTGCAAGAATTTGGGGCCTCATAGGAAACTATTACAAAAGACTGCATGCTGTCATTGATACTAAAGGGGGCAATACACAGTATTAATAAATAAGGGTATGCAGACTTTTGAACAGGGGTCATTTCATTTTTTATTTCTTGCCATGTATTGTTTTATTATTGTGCCATTCTGTTATAAACTACAGTTGAATATGAATCCCATAAGAAATAAAATAAATCGGTGTTGCCTGCTCATTCATGTTTTCTTTAAAAATGGTACATATACTGCTAATTATCCAAGCTTATGGAAACTTTTGATCACAACTGTACATGTAGTAAAAATGTGAGGCATCTATACATATAGGAAGTAATCACACAAGGTTGGATTAAGGCATCTAATATATTTGGGATCACTATAGTATCAGCATGGAGAAGACTTTGCAGTCTGTGCTGAACCATAACATTCAAAGTATTAAGCAAGATGAGTGCTTCAACAATGGTACCGTTGCTTACTGAGGTAAATGGCAAAACTGTTGCGGCTCATTGTGAACTGCCACGGGTCTTGGTGGCTGCTGATGTGAAGACCCGGAAGCTCCTCAAAATGTTTAGAGGTTTCCACCCCAAGTCCAACACCCAGAGACTACACCAGCTGGATAGAAGGTGGGCAGGGTCTGGTAAGTGTCTAAGCCAACATCCTGGATGAAACCCAGTGCATCTGGGAGTTCATTAGTAAGGTGGCACCCAAGATGAACTGATGAGAGAATATTTGAACCAGCAGCAGACACGGGAAGATCAAGTAGCGGAAGTACCATGGCAAGTCAAGACCCAGCATGGGGTGTATCATCGACAAATAGCTGAGGTGGCTGACATTGGGAAATCCTACAAGTCGATGGACTCAAAGACAGCACTAGGACACTAATAATGACAGCGCAACACCAGTCACTAAGCACCAGATCCAAAGAGGCAGACATCTCCCACTGAGGAAAGGACTCAAAGTACAGACTCTGTAGAGAGGCCTCAGAGACAGTCCAACAAACAGTGGTAAGGTTAAGCTAGCAGGAACAGCAATCACTAAAAGGTACAACCAGATAGCTAGTATTATGTATAAGAACTTCTGCTCAGAATATAGGATAACTCCCCCCTCCAAGTCCAAATGGGAGATTCTACATAAGGTTGAGGAGAATAACAAAGTTAAGATACTGTGGGACTTCTAGACGGACAGAAAAGTAACAGGCGAATCAACCCAACATTGTAGCGGTAGACATGGACCAGAAGACAGCGATGGTGATAGATGTAGCAAGTGACAGCTACATCAAATATGAGAAGCTACCAGGACCTGAAAGAGGAACTGAACAGGGTATGGAAAGTGAAAGTCAAAGTGGTCCCAGTGATCCTAGGAACACTCGGGGATGTGACTCCTAAGCTGAGAGAGTGGCTTGAACAGATCCCAGGAACAGCACCAGAACACTCTGTCCAGAAAAGTGCAGTGCTAGCAACAGCTAAGATAGTGGAATTTGCCATATGGGGGGCTTGGAGCATTTTATATGGTGACATGGGGTGTTTGCAATTGAAGCCAGTGTCTATTTACTTTCTGTATTTGTTGATATATGACCAGGACTGTATGTTGACATGATTAACAGGTTCTGTGGTACGCAATCCAAGTTCTCAAACTTTTGGCTCCTTCGGGCAATTACAGCTTTTTTAAAGTAAATCTTGGCAGATTTTGTACTATGAATATGTCATGTAAACCTATATAGCAGTTTAAGAAGATGGAGTGAGAAGAGATTACTCCAGTACTGGTAAGTGAATAATTATTCAAAATGATGAACTCCACACATATTCATACTTCTAACTATTAACAAGAAAACAAGCCACTATTACTTGCGCATACCTGACACATAATTTACTGTATTTGTAAGAGCTTGTACTGACTATATACAGTATGTGTTACCACAGAGTATTAAGAGGGGAGGTGTGTTCTTAGCTTCTCCGTGGGAATTCAATTTAAATGGAGGAGATGCAATAATTCCATTTGGGCCCAGGTACTGGACCCAGCCTGCAGATCCCCAGTGACTTGGTAAATTGTTTCAAATGGTTCTGATGTCTTTATGAAGATCAGTAACCAATTGGTTGATGCCAGAGAAGGCCCCTGCAGAGGACCAATAGAGTCGTTTGCATGGCCCTTTAACTCCTGACAGCGCACCTATGGATTTCTGCTCCCGTTAGCCCCTGCGATGCTGCGTAGATAAGGTAGGCTAGATGGGGAAGGGACCAGGGAGATAAGTAAACGGAGACGAAGATGAACACAAAAATTCTGCTTGTTGTGTGTCTTCGTATAGATTTTGCCGCCGACATGTTCATATGTTCAAGAAATTATCCCATGCCTACAAATCCTCCTTTAAATCTAATATTAAATGTATAAAATGATGTGGTTCCCGCAGCCTAGAAGTTGCTAACGACAAATACCTAAAAAATACTTTGCACAATATGCTTAAGGTAATGGGTAAGATAAGTAATGCTGGCTACGTCCTTAACAATCTACTCCAAAAATGAACTTAAAGTCTTGAAATATCTACAAGATATAGAACATCCCATTGGCAGACATCTTTTTTATTCATTAAAGCCCCATTTTTAAATGATTGCACCCAATACACAGCTTGATCAAAAGAAGTAGAGTGCTGGGTCAATATCGTCATTGGCAGAAGAACCCCTGGGAAATAATTAATTAATTTATACATCAGGATAAGTTAAAGGCAAACATAAATTATGGGAAACAGCCAGCTGTCAGCTCCTCTTGGAAAGACTCCAGACACAACGTCCTGATTGCTGATTTCATGACACCAATCAGAATCAGACTGACGGAACATGTCTCGTGCCCAAGATCTGCTGATCCTGCCTGCTGCCAATATCTCCAAAACATCCAACTAACCTGGAAACACCCCCCATATAAAAAAAATAGAGGACCTCCAGACCTGCTACAGCTGCATGACCCGTCTGTCTCCTCCCCATCCTTTCCAATGCTCTACCAGAGCTGTAGCCCATTATCTGTCAACACCCCTCGCAATTGGCCTAATGGTTGCGGAATGAGGTGCATCAGGTGGCCAATGCTGGCCTGCGATTAGTATCACGCCTGCTGGAAGCTTGTTGGAATTTTCTACTGTCACACACAAAACCCACATCTAGCCCACCAAAATGGTCCCCATATATATTATCCATAATAACTGCCCCTACAAAGTTGTCCCTCAAAATCACTGGGTCAAAAGTTCACTGAACCCTGAAAAGCCACCTTATCCCTATGGGCCAAATTCTGCCCAGCTCCAAGTTATTGCCAGGGCATGGGGTGGTGATCCTATTCCTAACACCTGAGTTCCCTTGTTCCAGAGCTTGCTTAATAGTTATTCCTTCTCTAGAAAAATGTAGGGACTAGTTGCTTTGTAGAAAGACCTAGGGTCCTGCTGGGTGACTAAGATGGAAAGGAATTGAAAGGAAAAGATGTAGAAAAGGGTAAACTGAAATGGAAGGAGGGGTACTGAAATAATGGTGGTGAAATAGGACCATGGGGATGGGAATTTGGGGGGTTGAATAAGAATAGGCCTAGTCTGGGCCAACCTCCATTTTACTGTAAATATCAAATAGGGTTGGACAAGCCAATGCAGGCTCACAGCCTATGACTCTCATGAGATGAGAAGACCTCAGAGTTCATCTTGAAGAGAAAAAGAGCTATGATGCCTGCTCCTATTTCATCATTGGGTCCTCATATGCTCCAAGGATTGGTGTGGGGGGTTCACACTAAGCTTGTCCAGTGTTAAGATAGGACTTGTCTTGTTTTGTACCCCAAACTTATTGACTCATCTCTAATATTAAAGCAAGGCATGTGTTGAATAGAAACACTACTTTGCTCACGTGCTTGAATTGTTTTTCCTGAAGATTGTGTATGTAAAAATTGTCAGATTCTGAAATTCAGATTACACCTATTATAAATAAATAAATAATCGCTCACACTAAAAAAACATGTTTTGCAAAGGATGGTAAACTACAGTTCCCATGATACTCTGCTTCTAGGTGTATAACAAATAAATCAATAACTTCAACATGAAATTGTAACATGTAAGAATTGCCACTATTTTGCCTGAAGAGCGAATTAAAAAAAAGTAAAGGCTTACTATGTGGCACCAACATTACAGACTCTCTTGTCTGTAATATTAGTCATAATAGTGGTTGATAAGCATGGAAAAAACAAACATTTCAAAGATATAAGAATAGATGTTATGAAGTCGTTTCTATTTCCATCGTTTTGATCTTCACAATTGTATCCACCTGCTTTGTCTGATTTTATTCCCGATGATAATTATCATTCCGATGACACAAATCTTTATGATGACACTAAATATCACTACTCATCTCAACTCTCATTGTAGCTGTTTTATGTTTTTTTTCCTGTTCAGGTCTAGAGTAGTATTGAAAAGGCTAGACATTTCTCACAATAAACAATAGAACATTGATGACTTTCCAGTTTAGTGAACATTACTTAGCTCCACTTGAAAAAGTGTACCCTCAAAAAAGTTGATGACTGAATAATTTCAGTGGCCTGATCTTTTGCACCCTGAGCCTTTTAAAATGCTGAAAAGGTCTCACAATCACCATTGAAAAAAATAGACAAAAAATCTCAGATTTCTGCACAACAGAGTTTTTTTTTCAGGAAAATGAGATCCTTGCAAATTTCCCATGTAAATCTATGTCTATTTCAACAAGAAGGTTTTCTTAAATAATGTGCCATTTGCCTGTTTGGATAGATGCAATTCTCCATGAAAAACATTTTGTAGGTTAGAAGAGCTGAACACTTGTTCACATGCAGCTGTACAGGACACATGGAGGACAGCTGACTCAATTACAAAAGGGTATTTGGGTGAGTTGACATTCTTTAATCTAGATTGCAGTCTAGAATAATTCCATATTTATTGTTTTTGTTGCTAAGAAAAGTAATAACTATCTATTTTGGTTACTGCTGGTTAGAATGAGCAGAAATATACACAAATTAACTTTTATTTTATTTAAAAATGTATTTTAGATTTCACTCATACATTGGGTACCATTTTGCCAAATGATATGGAATCAATATATTGGATTATCATAACATAAAAATGAAAACAGTTCTTGCAAGTGGGAGATAAACCATAGTTAGACTTCATTTTTGTTTTATTCATTGATGCAACTGGTATTATGCAATAGAAATATGGAACATTCAACCTTTTGCTCTATTATGTAGGTATGCAGCTTTAATACCAGCAGTTCCAATGTTCATCAAGTTTTGTATTCACTACCATTCTGAATATGTCTTATAGATGACCTTTAATGCCATATAGTTTATTTGTCTTCCAACATCTGTGTATAAAATAATGTGGTTTCTGCAAAAATCAACTGTTAATACCTATAAAATATAGTGTCACAAAATGATGATGCTTTCTTGAGATTGAGTCTCTATAAGAGTGATTAAAGTTCAATAAAAAAACTAAATGTATATAAACACAGACAATAATATTTTTTTCACACTCAAAATTACCATGTATTTAAAATAATAAAAAAAAAAGATCTAACAAATATTTTCCTATAAAGTACTTAACAAGTTACTGCAGGGCTCATCTGTCTGTGACTGCCGTGATTTATATAGTGTAGATCACTCCAGTAAGTGAAGATAAAACATTAATTACACAGCCCAATGAGGTTTATGTATCATGTCATAGCATTTAACAGTTGTTCACCTGCACCAGCATCTTTGCTAAGACTGATACATTTTGCACCTTCTTTGTTGTACTGCTTTTTTAATTACCTATAAAAGGAAGTTAAATGAAGTGGATACAGTGGCTGATTCCATTAGATGACTAGAAGGGATTAATTACATTTTTATTAGTTTTAGGCAGAATAAAACCACATTAGACTTGGGAAATTAGAACAACTCCCTTTAATTAAATGTTCTTTTTAATTAGCATATGGATGGGTCACATATCCCAAGGAATGAATTGGGAGGAGGGCTTTCAGTCAATGGTCCAGTCTGCTTGCTCCTGTAATTACTAACTTAACAAAAAAATAAATTGACAGCCTGGGATGAATAAATTAGAATTTGGCATATCTGTAATTTCCTTTATAAAGCAATGTTTTAATTCTCTGATAAAGGAAAGCAAACTGGGGTTGTTTTGTTTTCTGTTTAATTGCAATGCCATGGAGGTAATAGAAAAAAGTGTTTGCAAGTGGGATGAAACTTCAGGTAAGTCCATCAATAGCATTTAAAATTACATCTGTTATTGTTTAAGAGTGAACTTCATCTAGCTATAGAGATACATTTTAAATTACTATAAGTACATCATAATTGTCATTCCTATAGACTGATAATTATAACAATAAATAATAAATTTGCGTTATATATGGCACCTTTAATTTAAACTGGTCCCCAGAATGTTTCGCGGTTGACTTACTTCAGAGAAATATTTATAGGTAACAGGTTCGGCCGTGAGGTCTGCAATCTGATTAATATAGTGTAGCATGAGAGTGTCTAAAACATCTGGCTTTTAAATTAAGACAGGTAAAGTAACATGCTCAACATCCAATGGCAACTCAATATTTCAAACAATCAAGGTTTTAGATTTACATTTAGGAGCACTTTGCACTAGATCAAACTCTCTCTTTCAATATAACTTTTTCTGAAATATGCCATTACTTTGATTGAGATGTCCATTGTGAAAGCCAGACTATGGAGACTTTAATGCAAAATGGAATTATTCATAAGGGAAAATGCACTTTAACATTTTTTTTTTACGGATTCCATATTTAACATGAGACATTTGTACAAATATCAGTGGCATACATCAGCCAAGAAAAATGAGATATCTTACTTTTACTGCGCTTTTTTTCTTCACTGCTAGAAGACCATGACTTTGACAAAACACCACAAATTGTTCTACGATGTGCTTTATAAGCACAGGAGTCAGTCTGTTGGAAGCTAAAAAAATAAAAATACATTAGCAGTTTAGAAAGCGACAGACCTACAATCAAGTTAGAGTGTTGATATCATGGGGAAGGCTTACCTAAATTGACAGCTGTTATACTCATTCTACTATTGTTTAAGAATATATTAGCTGTAAGCTACAGCTATCCTAAAAGACCTGATCCCCTCGGATCACAGAAGCAAGGCAGTTCAAGGCTTGGCCAATACAGGCGTGGGTGACCAACCGATATCCCAATGTGCCGTAGGCTGAAGAACATAATAGCAAAAAGAAATCTTGGCTGTTATTCCTAGAACTGTTTGTCTTTAAGAGAACACCTGTTTAAGAAATTCAGTCAAGATAAGATAGCTATTAGAGTGTGTACCTACAAAAATCACTTATGACTCCAAATGCTGTATTGTCAATTTTACTCGAGAACATATATATGTTAGGGGAGGTCTGGTATAATTTGGCTGGTGGCAAGTAGTATCAAAGTGGCCAATAAATTGAGACCCAAAACACATTTGGCTTAAAGGAAATACACAAAACACAGAGAACAGAAAGGGATTTTTGTGCAAATTAATCCTAAAACCCTTAGTATTCTAGCCCCCTGTATGTTGTACATGGAATTAGAGTAAATAAGGAAGCCTAGGTGCCAATACTCCCCCTGCCCACTCACTGGATAGTATACGCTACTGGCGATACAATTTTTGTTAAACTAATAACTATAAATTGGTCCAAGAGAAGACAAAAATAAACAATGTCATGAATAAACTATTCTTCTTTAGTTTTTCTCTCAAAATGGTTGTAGAATATACAGAAGATATTATTAATTTATTATACAGGTGAGATGTACCATAATTTAAGGTAAGACTTTTTACATTTTACTCTGTGGTCAAGTCGTTAGCATTTTCCACAAAAGTCCTTATAAAAGCAGTGATATGACAAACCTAGCAATTGTTATCAATGTTATTTATTGATTTATATTGCACTGTAAAATTTTAGGACATAACAAGTAGTGTATCACATAACAATTTAGACTTTCAGAAACAAAAAGGGATGTTGGATCCAATATAGCTTAAAATCGCGGAGTAATGTATTTTAAAGAGGTGTGATATACCTTAAATGTGACCGACTTCAATTTATGATAGTAACAAACCAGAATTCTAAACATCCCCTACTTTTTATGAAAAAAAATGTCATTGATTAATTTAATTCCTTATGAAGGGATAGTGTCATCTTGTTTTCCCACCGAGCTTGAATGTTTGTGAATATCTAGTTTTCCTAGAAACAAATTTGACTTGGCATTTGGGGAAGTTTTTAATGCCTTTTTGGTGACAGGTTGCAAAAGGTTGCAATGTTGGTCATATCCATTCTTTGTGTTATTCTGAAGCAATCTGGTTCATAAGTGAATAATAAATATGTTACCATAAATAATTGCAATTATACAAAATATATGTACTTTTCATGAACAATTAAACAATAGGTGCATCCTTGTCACTTTATGCATTTTCAGAAGAGTATATTTTTTGTAGCCAGATATAACACCTCTTAAATAAAAAAGTGCATTCATTGGGTAGGTGTCACATTTGTTCATGGATGCTTCAACCTAAGGGCAATTTAAACAATGAATAGGCATATCGCCATGTTGAATGCGAGATGAGGACTGGTTAAAGTGTGAGTCTTTACAGCAGGAAAATGGGGAAGACTAGATGGGCTGAATGGGTCTTACTTGCTGTCAAATTCCATGATTCTTTGTTGCTATAAATTTAAAATATGTGCTGACTCAAATCATCTCAAGAGTATGTTTAAAGTTGTTGAGCACTTGTCTACATGTTTATATTGCCTTGTTGAATAGAAAAAAATATTTTTACAAGAGAAGAAGAGGTTAAAAAAAGTAAAAAACTTCAACTGGAACCCAAAACAAACATTGATAACACAGACAAACCTATTTGGTTTTACTTTTATCCTCATAATAAGGGATGCTTTCCTTATTTATTGCAAATACAGGTATTCAGGAATCCCCTGCTTTAGATCTACATTCACTAAGCACATCAGAGTTAAATAACCTTATTATTTTGAATCAAATGTGCTGGCCTCCGAATAAAGCTAGTAATTTCAAATTCCATTGATTATTGCAATGTATTTTAATAAATTAAAATGGAACATGGGTTTTCAATAATCTTCTCCTTGGACTTTAGTCTGCTCATCTCTTTGGGAATGGATTGAGTTTAATTAAACTCAATCCATTTTAATGAATTTTATTTTCTGGTGAACCATTCATCATTATAATCTGACATTCACAGTGTTCCTATAAAAAAGTGAAAACAATGAAATACAGAGGAATATTTAGGAATAGTATTACTTATCATTCTATAATCATTGGAACAGAAGAAACTGTGGGTTAATCATTCAATATATAAAAATAATAATGTCAACTTTGCTAAGATGTGTAAGAATATATGTCAAAAAGTGAGTGAAAAGCCATAGGCTGCTACATTACACATCCCGCTACATATCTTTATGTGAGGCGTGAGCTGCCCGGAACGGAGAGAATATAGGTGAGAACCCGGTATGCAGGTAACAACTTGGAGCACACCACGAAAAAACAGGAACGAAAGGAATAGCCGGGGCCTGGTACACGAGGTAGCACGTCAGGAATAGCCGGGTCTGGTACACGGGATAGCACGTCAGGAATAGCCGGGGTCTGGTACACGAGATAGCACGTCAGGAATAGCCGGGTCTGGTACACGGGATAGCACGTCAGGAATAGCCGGGGTCTGGTACACGAGATAGCACTAGGATCACAGGAACACGAGGTATAAGGCACAATAACTGAGCACTGAATGAGTTTCAGTGCTCAGTTTTTAAATTTCCCGCCAGTGATCGCCGGCAACGGCGGGGAACACATAAAGTTTTGTGAGGGTGCGCGCGCGCTTAGCAACCACCACACGGCCGGCTGAGGAGGACGGGACAGCCGCGGGACCGTTTACCCGGAGAGGGTGAGTGCTGCCGGTGAGGACCCCGCCGTGGGTTCTGACACTTTATATTATTAAATGTTAAGTTGCCCCTTATCTTAATTGTTTGCTGGATTCTTGCTTTGTTTTGCATACTTATTGGTCATTATTATTCCAACAGCAACCTGGAAATCTGAATGCGTATGCCTTTTATGCTTTTTTGGTTGTGCGCTCCCCTATTTTGCTTTTTCGGGGGGCTGTGCACCTTAACTTAAGAGACTTTTAGCACAAGCTAACAAAATGTGGAAGAGGGAGAGTTGTGCCATTAAAGAGACTAATCTTTCGCCTTTAAAACTATTATGGAAAGTGTTGAAGGGACACAGACTCACTGACCTCTTTAACGTATGTGCGAGTAGCAACAACAAAGAGGACATGTGCACCTGTCCAGCGATAAGTAAAAATACATATTTTAATACATATCTCATAAGATATGAAGTGCTTGATGTTTATTTACTAAGACACTCACCAGTTCAAAATGCATTATAAAGTGACATTAGACATTTACATGCATTAGACATTGCTCAGCCCATGTAGTGACTTTCCCATTGATTTTTAACATATTTTATGCATGGCTAAGCAAGCTCATCTTAGAGGATCTCCGTGAGTTTGGTTTGTCATAATAAAAAATAGATAATTCAATTGGGAAGTTGAAACTGCAACTCTCCTGTAAACTCTCGCCAAGTATTGCCTTAATGAATACATCTATATTGTCTTTTTTTCAATATTTCAGTTACATATTTGCACAAGATGGACAAAATGTCCAGCTCACATATTTACTTCTTACAGCTGAACTGCGCATTTGACAGCACTTGCTACACTGTAGGGCTAATACAAGTTGAAAGACAACAGCAACTCAGCTTTTTATTATTATTATTGGCAATACATATGTTCTTAGTGGAAGTGAGATGAGACTCAACTGCTCCTATGAAAATCATATTTAAAAAATGCTGAATTTGAAAGTAGCAATTAAGAGCATACAAATTTGAACTTGGCTTCCAACTTGCATGTTTTTGACTCCATCTCACAAAATGTATGCTTCAAAGCACCTTGAAGGTCAATAAATAGTCAAGTTGTTTTCCAACCTGTGTTAATAAACACCAATGTCTGAATGAATACAATGGAACAGATTTAATAGATTAAATATTGATCGCTGAAAGTATATGCAACATGTCCTACAAAATATGTGGTCTTTCCCATCAGTGTGTGTCTGTTAAAGCATATAAAAATGTATTAACTATTTATTTGTTTCTTTAATGGTAATCAGTCTATATCTTAGCTTTTAAAGTAGTCCTAGGAGCTGTGCAAAAATACTGATACAGCACTAGGGTCATGGGTGTAGGAACCGGGGGGGACAGATCCCCCTCAGTAACTTATGTGGGGGGACCGATAATGAAGAAATCCCCCCCAGGGCCGTAGGAACCCCCCAATAAAAACGCTGCAGGAGGAGAGAGAGGGGGTGCTGAGCGGTCGTTTTCAGCAACTGCACCTCGTCCTTCTGTCTCCTCTGCTTCCTGCCGCCACCCGCCTCAACGCTGCCCCGACTGCAGTGGTGGGAGTGCGAGGCGTCTGTCTCGGTACCGGTGCTTCGCGCTGAGCGCCGGCATATGACGTCATATGGCGGCGCTCAGCAGTGAAGCTGTGCATTCCCACCACAGGACTGCAGGGTAAGTGAACTACAAAGGGGGGTAGGGAGAGGGTAGCTAGTGAGAAGGGGGGGTAGGGAGAGGGTAGCTAGCGAGAAGGGGGGGTAGGGAGAGGGTAGCTAGAGAGAAGGGGGAAGGGAGAGGGTAGATAGTGTGAGAAGGGGGGATAGGGTGGGGTAGATAGTGTGAGAAGGGGGGATAGGGAGGGGTAGATAGTGTGAGAAGGGAGGGTAGGGAGGGGGTACATAGTGTGAGAAAGTGTGAGAAGGGGGTAGATAGTGTGAGAAAGTGTGAGAAGGGAGAAAGGGGGTAGATAGTGTGAGAAGGGGGAGAGGGGGTAGATAGTGTGAGAAGGGGAGAGGGGGTAGATAGTGTGAGAGATGGGGAGAAAGTGGGGATCTGATGGGGGAAGTAAAGCCACGTGCAATGTTAATTCTAAACTTTAATTTGTATTTATCTGTGTCTTTTCCATTTAAATTTTATGTTAATTAGTGTTTACATCCATCAGAGTTTAAAAAAAAAAAGATGATGATTTTAAACAAAAGGCATGCAGAAGATCTATCTGTGCAGTTTGTAACAATTTATAATTTGACATGACAGCAGTGGAAACACTAGACTTTCTGAAAGAGCATCTTAATGTTTTCCTCAGACGTACTTCATCCTCTGTCGCAGATAGACATTGTGTTTAAATCCTGTACAAATGAATAGCATTGCATTCCATTAGTCATTCATGTACCCTGTTTATCATAAACAAACCTTGTTTATGTACACGTAAAAGTATATATCTTCTCAGCACTTGAAAGGTCTTTATTAATCTCATTTGCGCACCTGGTTTATTATATTAATTTCCCAGTTGAAAAAAGCTTGTTTTTTCATAAATTTAAAAATTTCACTAATGTATTATTAGTTTGTGTAGTCTTAGTCACCACCAGGTTAGCTCCAGATTAGCTCCAGAATATTTCCTACTACATTCAGAAAATGCTGCATTTGAACAAATGCTTTCTGGTTAATTAATAAAACTTAATTGTCCAGATATCATAAATTCACAAGCCCTCAGAGCCTATATTTAGTGGGCATCACACAAATTAGCTCATTATGCCTCTTGTATTTTAATTACTTTTATTTTAAGTATGCATTACACATTTATAGACATTATATGAACCCAAATTATTTATAAAAGCAGCCCTTTAGTTAGAATGGAAGAGGACAAGGCCAAATTAGCACAATTAATGATCACGTATCCAGATCTCTAATAAATAATTAAAAACTATTTCTAAGAGATCTACAGTAAGAATGAATCCCCTGTCTAATTTCATATAATGTTTAGATGGTGTCATTCTAGGTTTTTTTCTTCTTTACATATGTTCAATTCTGCTTAGGTACATTTATACATTATCTCAGATCAGTAAAGCTCAAGTGAATGCCAAATCTTAAATTATACAAAACTATATTTGCATTTCCCCAGAACCCCAGTGCTATGTTGGTATATGTAATTTTCCATTTGGATGCATTTTCCAGCATCTAGTTCCGTTGCCTTTGCAAATGGCAATTCACCTTGTTTCATATATGTCAAAAGTTAGTGTGTATATGCATCGTAAAGGGATTCTTTAAATCAATGTACAGCCCAGTACTATCATTAGCAAAGTATTCACAACAAAGCAAAAGGTCTGCACACACTCAGAAAGTACCATTTCAAAGAAATAGGCATAAATATTGGGGCTTCCATCACGCTATAGGATAACATATTGTGCCCCAATTTTGGCAAGGCGTATCTAATTTTACATGGCTATATTGTTGGGACTGCACTGCCTTTTAACCCACTAAGACTCATGAACGAGGTACCTGTGTGGTAGGGTGGGTGTTTACCCTAAGGTTTGATCAGAACCTGCAAATATGCACAAAAATGCAGAAAGGGAAGCACCTCATAAAAAGCATACCTATTCAGATTCCGGGTGTTGCCAAACTCACCAACATGCGCACACGACAAGCAAAAGATCAGCGCACAACGTATAACCTAGCAAGTACTATTTAAATAAATATCCAATGAAACATGCTCCATGGCTCTTTATTATAAGATATGCTTGAAAACTCTTAGTGTTTCCATTGTGTTTAAGCAGAATTAACCATTTCTCCCTGTTCTGCTTCTGATGAGAGACATTTGCCTGTATCATGAACTAAAATGTCAGGCTTAATACGTTTAATCCAGACTGTACAAGGTGAGGCAGGTTTGACAAGAAGAAACAGAAAAGTAGGAACAAATAGCTCAACACTTATATCTTAAGTATTAAATGAAATATGCATTTGCACGCCATACTATTTATTATTCTTATAAAACATAAATAAAAAAATGCTTGGTTAGTCACTGAAAAACACTAGTGGTTTGTTGATCATCAAGACTATTTAGATCAATACATCACTACTGTACTTGTACGATTCTCTCTGGGGTGTCTCTGTATCTTCTGTTGCATGTCCCAAAGAGACATTTCAACTAATGAATCCGTGCCCTGGAACAACATTCTAATAGGATGATATTGATCTGAAATCACACATGCAGCAAAGTTCAATAGAATAAAGCAATATCAGTCATTTTTGTGATGAAAGCCTAACCGAAAGCTTCATTTATTCCAACATAGCCTTGTGTCATATACTATATCACTTGCATGAAATCATATGTTCAATACACAAAAGGATCCTTATTTTCAATTAACCCTGCATTTTCCAGAAGTAAATTAAGATAAAATAGATATCCTTTTTAATGTTTTCTGTTCTTTCTAATTTCATTCACACTATAATTTTTCATTAGCTCAATAGCATATTTCATTTGAAAATGTTTTAGCAGTGAATGCTGAATAATTTTTGCAGGTCTCTTGAAAGGTAATCTCTATTCAATTATTTTTCGGCCCTGCATAATACATTTTTATCACTGTGTCATTGATATTGTTCTAACATAATTCCCCAATTCTTTGAAATGGATTTTAGAAATGGAAATTCAGAATGTCAAAAACAGGAGTAAGATAAAACATTATCTCACACAGTGATGACAAAATAAATAGTAATCAATATAGATTTTTGCAGAGAAAATGAAATCTGCAAAAAAGCTTATCAAATAATATTTAAAGTCTGGATCACTAAGAGATTAATGGAGGGATGTTTTATGGTCTTCTTCACATGATTTGCTTTGCAGGTATTGAGTGATATGCTATATGCTTATAAACTAGCAGTCTGACTGCAGGTCTAATAAAGTCTTAGAGGTAGGTAAAATTGTGGCATTAGCAGAACTCAGGATGGGACCATTGATCGAAGGGATGATTGCACCTATAAGCTATCTGGCTTTAGTAGTCAATGAAAAACATCGGTACCTTGGCGCAATTAAATGAAAATAACATTTTCACAATAAGGTGATTTCTTTAAAACGAAATATAGGGACATCTCTTTTCTAGGGACATTTTTAATACATACATATAATTTAAACATACCTTCACATAATCATTAAAAGTTCATCAATAAAAATTATGGTGATGGTCCCATGCGGGCCACAACATAATGTCACATCATTATTTACCCATGTTACATTAACAAAATGAGACACTATGCTTAAATAAAGTTCTGAAATTTCACGGATATATGGCAAGGACCTTTACATTGCTTAACAAAATATGAGTAGGTTACTTTTGAAATATATCTTACGTCCGTCACAAGTATTCCCTTTAAAGACTGATGTAGTAATCCTTCGAAAAACTGTGGCATACGTTTTTTTGGGAGGGTCTCTTCTTCAGGCAAAATGCTTAACTATGTGTCCCCTCTTTGATTTTGCCTTTAGGCTTAAAAGTATTTTTAAAAACTAACCTGGGGAACAATTTTGACTTGTCTATTTATCTCATATGCACTTTATTCTCCCTCTTCTCTGTCTCTAATTCTTATTTTCTCTTGCATTGCTTTCTCACTATTCTCCCCTTTTTTCTCTCTTCTTTTCCTTGCTTCTTTATTCTTCTTCTTCTACTCTCTATACCCCTGTGTCTTCTGCCTCTCTCCTTCTCTCACTCTCTCTGTTTGTTTATCCTAGCAGCCCCTCACCCCTACAACTGTATCCAGCATCAACTTTACCTTTACATAGACAACATTGCCTGGTAGCCCCTCAGGCCCCACACGTAATACAATGCAACATCTCTTCTCTTGCACACAACTCTATTGACTGCCCCTCACAATTCTAAACACAACGCTATTCAGCAGACCCATGTCTCTTAGAACGTTGTTAGTGCAGACTCTCAGAGACACTGGGTGGGGCATATGCTTTAAGTCTCATCCAATTTGACTGACTATTCCTACAGAAACAAGCCCATTACACGAACATAGAGAACGTTTTCAAACAGTGGCAGGGCCATCACTATAAATTTCAGGCTAGAGTTATAACCATTCCACACAAGTTGAGTGATTATTGATCTAAGGGACTTTTATCCCTTATTTTTGTGGGATATATGTATAGGAATTGTATAAAAAAAGTACATGAGTTTAGGGAGCAATTCCTCTTAACTTCACCTGCATGTCAGGAAATCTCGCTACAACATAACCAGTATCAGAAGATTATTTTCCTGGTACAATATAGTGGGGAACTTTGTTAGCTAAACACCCAAATATCTCAGATGGCACCCTTGTAGTGTTCCATTCAAACTTGCAAACTGTTGTGACAATGTTCTATTGATATGAACCAGTGCTATGAGGGATGTGTACATCTGTTTGAACAGCAGATTAAATCTCTAGGTGGACTATTTGGAGGGCCCCTTGGACAGACAGCATTGTACATGCTATACCCCTGTACAAGGATCTCAGCAAGGTGTCCCTACATTAAGTTATAAAACCTCTGTAATTTGAAGAGAAGATCATCTGGGCCCCCAGACCTTCATGTTATGGCATCAGCCTATGTTGTTCTTGTCCTCCTAAGCAGTTATTCCAAAGATGAGCAATATTAAACCCAAGGTCTGTAAACCTTTGCTCTGTATATGTAGCAGCAGCCTCAACTACGTTCAAGCAATGCTCCACATTAGCAAAGTCTGCATGTAACACAGCAACACCTTGGCTCAGTGCCTGCTTCATATAGGCAGTAAAGTACCTCCCCCGGGTTAGCCCACCCATTATAAGAATTTTTACAAAAGATCATTGCATTTGTTAGATCTTTGTTAGATCAGGTTTGATCAACTGTTTTTTTCGTTAGATCTACTCTAAAATAGGCAATATTAACAATCTTTTTCAGGGGGGCTAACCCGTAGCCAGCCCCCCCTCAACAAAAATTTCAACAAAAAGTTACTGATTATGATAGCTCTGCGTTAGATCAGGTTTGATCAGCCAAAATTTTTGTTAGATCTAGTCTAATTACTGAGATATTGCATATTTAATGAGGGGGGCTGGCCCCCCCTCAACTGAAATTTTGAATTTTTTTTACGGATTTTGGTAGATATTCGTTAGATCCGGTTAGATCAGACCTGGGCAAAGCACGGCCCGCGGGCCACATCTGGCCCGCTGAATAGCTCGGACCGGCCCGCAAAGAGTGTCCTGGTGACTCGCCAATGAGTCCGGAGTCCGGTGTCCCCCCCCGCCCCGGTCACTTACCTTAAACTCCTGTGTTGGAAGCGTTTGTCTCGGGTGCCGGCGCTTTACGCTGGGCGCCGGCATATGACGTCAGACGCCGGCGATCAGCAGTGAAGCGCCGGCACCCGAGACAAACGCCTCACGCTTCCAACACAGGAGTTTAAGGTAAGTGACCGGGGCGGGGGGGGGGAGATCCTGAGAAGGGGGGGTTAGGGAGAAGGGGGGGTTAGGGAGTTAGAGGGGAGATACTGAGAAGGGGGGTTAGGGAGGGAGGTCTTACTGTGTGTGTGTGTCTTACTGTGTTTGTGTGTGTGTGTCTTACTGTGTGTGTGTGTATCTTACTGTGTCTGTGTGTGTCTCACTGTGTCTGTGTGTGTCTTACTGTGTCTGTGTGTGTCTTACTGTGTCTGTGTGTGTCTCACTGTGTCTGTGTGTGTCTTACTGTGTCTGTGTGTGTCTTACTGTGTCTGTGTGTGTCTCACTGTGTCTGTGTGTGTCTTACTGTGTCTGTGTGTGTCTTACTGTGTCTGTGTGTGTCTCACTGTGTCTGTGTGTGTCTTACTGTGTCTGTGTGTGTCTCACTGTGTCTGTGTGTGTCTTACTGTGTCTGTGTGTGTCTTACTGTGTCTGTGTGTGTCTCACTGTGTCTGTGTGTATCTTACTGTGTCTGTGTGTGTCTCACTGTGTCTGTGTGTGTCTTACTGTGTCTGTGTGTGTCTCACTGTGTCTGTGTGTGTCTTACTGTGTCTGTGTGTGTCTTACTGTGTCTGTGTGTGTCTCACTGTGTCTGTGTGTGTCTTACTGTGTCTGTGTGTGTCTTACTGTGTCTGTGTGTGTCTCACTGTGTCTGTGTGTATCTTACTGTGTCTGTGTGTGTCTCACTGTGTCTGTGTGTGTCTTACTGTGTCTGCGTGTGTCTTACTGTGTTCATAGCTTATTCAGTTATTGTAATAAATATTTTAGCCCATTTTTTAGCTCAAAATATTTTTTCCTTTTTTTTCTCCTCTAAAATCTAGGTGCGTCTTATCAGCAGGTGCGTCTTATAGAGCGAAAAATACGGTATGCACTCCGAAGCCTTGTTCATTTTGTTCACTTCTGTGCTGTGCTAATAGTTATTCAGGCCTTACTTATTCAAGCACCTCTACCAATGACGTAGGCTTGAATAACTTTATTAAACAGCACATAAGTTAACAAAATGGACAAGGCTTCGGAGTTTGTAGTTTGTAGAGGTCTGGCCCTCTAAAACCATTCCAATTTCTCATGTGGCCCCATGGGAAAATTAATTGCCCACCCCTGGGTTAGATCAACAGTTTTTTTTGTTAGATCTATCACGCAGAAGGCGGTATTCACAATCCTATTTTGTGTGCGGGAGATGGGTATGCATACGAGTTGGCCCCCCCTCAACTGAAATTTGGATTTTTTTTTAATGGATTTTGGTAGATATCCGATCCGGTTAGATCAACTGTTTTTTTCGTTAGATCTATCATGCAGAAGGCGGTATTCACAATCCTATTTTGTGTGCCGTGGGTGGGTATACATATGGGCTGGCCCCCCCTCAACTGAAATTTGGATTTTTTTTAATGGATTTTGGTAGATATTCGTTAGATCCGGTTAGATCAACTGTTTTTTTCGTTAGATCTATCACGCAGGAGGCGGTATTCACAATCCTATTTTGTGTGTGGGGGATGGGTATACATACGAGTTGGCCCCCCTCAACTGAAATTTTGAATTTTTTTTTATGGATTTTGGTAGATATTTGTTAGATCCGGTTAGATCAACTGTTTTTTTCGTTAGATCTATCACGCAGGAAGCGGTATTCACAATCCTATTTTGTGTGCTGTGGGTGGGTATACATATGGGCTGGCCCCCCCTCAACTGAAATTTGGAATTTTTTTTATGGATTTTGGTAGATATTGGTTAGATCCGGTTAGATCAACTGTTTTTTTCGTTAGATCTATCTCGCAGGAGGCGGTATTCACAATCCTATTTTGTGTGCGGGGAGGATAGGTTTTATTTCCTAAATACTTTATTTCCTATCTTTTAGCTTTGTATAGCGTTTCCAGGGCCGGCCTTAGGTGTTCAGGTGCCCTGTGCAGACCACCCCCGAATTCCACGGAACAGAGGTAGAGCTCAGCGGGACATAAATTCCAAATTTCAGTTGGAGGGGCAACCCATATGTACTGCTTTGCCCAGCACACAAAATAGGATTGTGAATACCGCCTCCTGTGTGATAGATCTAACGAAAAAAACAGTTGATCTAACCGGATCTAACCAATATCTACCAAAATCCATAAAAATTTTTCCAAATTTCAGTTGGGGGGGGCCAGCCCATATGTATACCCACCCACGGCACACAAAATAGGATTGTGAAAACCGCCTCCTGCGTGATAGATTTAACGAAAAAAACAGTTGCTCTAACCGGATCTAATGAATATCTACCAAAATCCATAAAAAAATACAAGTTTCAGTTGAGGGGGGGCCAACTCGTATGTATACCCATACCCCGCACACAAAATAGGATTGTGAATACCGCCTCCTGCGTGATAGATCTAACGAAAAAAACAGTTGATCTAACCGGATCTAACGAATATCTACCAAAATCCATAAAATTTTTTCCAAATTTCAGTTGAGGGGGGGCCAACTCGTATGTATACCCATCCCCCGCACACAAAATAGGATTGTGAAAACCGCCTCCTGCGTGATAGATCTAACGAAAAAAACAGTTGATCTAACGGATCTAACGAATATCTACCAAAATCCATAAACATTTTTCCAAATTTCAGTTGAGGGGGGGCCAGCCCATATGTATACCCACCCACGGCACACAAAATAGGATTGTGAAAAACGCCTCCTGCGTGATAGATCTAACGAAAAAAACAGTTGATCTAACCGGATCTAACGAATATCTACCAAAATCCATAAAAAAATTTCCAAATTTCAGTTGAGGGGGGGCCAACTCGTATGTATACCCATCCCCCGCACACAAAATAGGATTGTGAATACCGCCTCCTGCGTGATAGATCTAACAAAAAAAACAGTTGATCTAACGGATCTAACGAATATCTACCAAAATCCATAAAAAAAATACAAATTTCAGTTGAGGGGGGGCCAGCCCATATGTATACCCACCCACAGCACACAAAATAGGATTGTGAATACCGCCTCCTGCATGATAGATCTAACAAAAAAACTGTTGATCTAACCGGATGTAACGGATATCTACCAAAATCCATTTAAAAAAATCAAAATTTCAGTTGAGGGGGGGCCAACTCGTATGCATACCCATCCCCCGCACACAAAATAGGATTGTGAATACCGCCTCCTGCGTGATAGATCTAACGAAATCTACCAAAATCCATAAACATTTTTCCAAATTTCAGTTGAGGGGGGGCCAGCCCATATGTATACCCACCCACGGCACACAAAATAGGATTGTGAAAACCGCCTCCTGCGTGATAGATCTAACGAAAAAAACAGTTGATCTAACGGATCTAACGAATATCTACCAAAATCCATAAAAAAAATACAAATTTCAGTTGAGGGGGGGCCAGCCCATATGTATACCCATACCCTGCACACAAAATAGGATTGTGAATACCGCCTCCTGCGTGATAGATCTAACGAAAAAAACAGTTGATCTAACCGGATCTAACCAATATCTACCAAAATCCATAAAAAAAATTCCAAATTTCAGTTGAGGGGGGGCCAGCCCATATGTATACCCACCCACAGCACACAAAATAGGATTGTGAATACCGCCTCCTGCATGATAGATCTAACAAAAAAACTGTTGATCTAACCGGATGTAACGGATATCTACCAAAATCCATTTAAAAAAATCTAAATTTCAGTTGAGGGGGGGCCAACTCGTATGCATACCCATCCCCCGCACACAAAATAGGATTGTGAATACCGCCTCTTGCATGATAGATCTAACAAAAAAAACAGTTGATCTAACCGGATCTAATGAATATCTACCAAAATCCATAAAAAAATACAAGTTTCAGTTGAGGGGGGGCCAACTCGTATGTATACCCATACCCCGCACACAAAATAGGATTGTGAATACCGCCTCCTGCGTGATAGAGCTAACGAAAGAAAACGTTGATTTAACCGGATCTAACGAATATCTACCAAAATCCAATTTTTTTTTCCCAAATTTTAGTTGAGGGGGCCAGCCCATATGTATACCCACCCACAGCACACAAAATAGGATTGCGAATACCGCCTCCTGCGTGATATATCTAACGAAAAAAACAGTTGATCTAACGGATCTAACGAATATCTACCAAAATCCATTAAAAAAAATCCACATTTCAGTTGAGGGGGGGCCAGCCCATATGTATACACACCCACAGCACACAAAATAGGATTGTGAATACCGCCTCCTGCATGATAGATCTAACGAAAAAAACAGTTGATCTAACCGGATGTAACGGATATCTACCAAAATCCATTTAAAAAAATCAAAATTTCAGTTGAGGGGGGGCCAACTCGTATGCATACCCATCCCCCGCACACAAAATAGGATTGTGAATACCGGCTCCTGCCTGATAGATCTAGCGAAAAAAACAGTTGATCTAACCGGATCTAACGAATATCTACCAAAATCCATAATTTTTTTTTCCAAATTTCAGTTGAGGGGGGGCCAGCCCATATGTATACCCACCCACAGCACACAAAATAGGATTGTGAATACCGCCTTCTGCGTGATAGATCTAACAAAAAAAACTGTTGATCTAACCGGATCTAACGAATATCTACCAAAATCCAATTTTTTTTTTCCAAATTTCAGTTGAGGGGGGCCAGCCCATATGTATACCCACCCACAGCACACAAAATAGGATTGCGAATACCGCCTCCTGTGTGATATATCTAACGAAAAAAACAGTTGATCTAACTGATCTAACGAATATCTACCAAAATCCATAAAAAAAAATCCACATTTCAGTTGAGGGGGGGCCAGCCCATATGTATACCCACCCAAAGCACACAAAATAGGATTGTGAATACCGCCTCCTGCATGATAGAACTAACGAAAAAAACAGTTGATCTAACCGGATCTAATGGATATCTACCAAAATCCATTTAAAAAAATCAAAATTTCAGTTGAGGGGAGGCCAACTCGTATGCATACCCATCCCCCGCACACAAAATAGGATTGTGAATACCGCCTCCTGCATGATAGATCTAACGAAAAAAACTGTTGATCTAACCAGATCTAACGAATATCTACCAAAATCCATAACATTTTTCCCAAATTTCAGTTGAGGGGGGGCCAGCCCATATGTATACCCACCCACAGCACACAAAATAGGATTGTGAATACCGCCTCCTGCGTGATAGATCTAACGAAAAAAACAGTTGACCTAACCGGATCTAACGAATATCTACCAAAATCCATAAAAAAAATCCAAATTTCAGTTGGGGGGGCCAGCCCATATGTATACCCACCCACGGCACACAAAATAGGATTGTGAATACCGCCTTCTGCATGATAGATCTAACGAATAAAACAGTTGATCTAACCGGATCTAACGGATATCTACCAAAATCCATTAAAAAAATATCCAAATTTCAGTTGAGGGGGGCCAACTCGTATGCATACCCATCCCCCCGCACACAAAATAGGATTGTGAATACCGCCTCCTGCATGATAGATCTAACGAAAAAAACTGTTGATCTAACCAGATCTAACGAATATCTACCAAAATCCATATTTTTTTTTCCAAATTTCAGTTGAGGGGGGGCCAGCCCCCCTCATTAAATATGTAATATCTCAGTAATTAGACTAGATGTAACAAAAATGTTGTCTGATCAAACCTGATCTAACGCAGAGCTATCATAATCAGTAACATTTTGTTGAAATTTTTGTTGAGGGGGGGCTGGCTACGGGTTAGCCCCCCCTGAAAAAGTTTGTTAATATTGCCTATTTTAGAGTAGATCTAACAAAAAAAACAGTTGATCAAACCTGATCTAACAAAGATCTAACAAATGCAATGATCTTTTGTAAAAATTCTTAATATGGGGGGGCTAACCCGGGGGAGGTCAGTAAAGTTGCTGAAGTCTATTTTAGAAGCTGTTTTAGAAGTCAATTTCTTATCATGGCTAGGCATAATTATCTTAGTGCTGGTCTCCAACTGCTATTTAAAAACTTGTATAACATACTGTAGATACTGTCACCTTAATTCCTCATATTTCTTGTCCATTTTTTTGGTGGTCTTACTTAAAGACCCTATCTGAAAATGGCAGAAAGTAGCACCTGTGGAAATTCCTACTAAAACAAACCCCACAAGCTCCTGCAGACATTTGGGTCATAAAGGTTCTGCAGTAATTCCCACTGGAGTGTTTTTCAAAATCCTGGAGCTTAGTATGCTATTGTTTATTAAGTTAGCATAAACAGTTAAACTAAAAGCAATCACACTTTCTGAAATATTGTACAGCCAATATATACCAAAGGAATTCTAGAACAGTAAAATGTCATTCACTCAAAAATAACGTCTTGACATTTTCCTCAACAAGTTTGCTTTGTTGACATTTCAGCTCAAGCAAATGTGTTCTATAAAATATACCTTGCACCAGAGGCACCCCAAAACTTAGAACACTTAGAAGTCAAGACCCTGGTTTTCTTTTTTTTAGCAAATTGATCCAAACTGTGAAAGAATGGATTCTCTAGGTAACCTAAATTCTCTATGCACTTTTGAGTTAAGTTTGACAACTCCATGTTAATAGACTATCTCTGGTTAAGATCTGACAAGAGTCACACATTCTACCAAATCAAAATGTATGACAAATCCCTGATTACTGAAGATTATTATTGAGTTCTGCATATTATTAATTGTGTTAGGGTCCCATGCAGATGACATCAAAACAGCAAGAAAGCAGCCAAAATCGTGCTGATATTTCTTGGATATAGCTATTACAAATACTTGTATTCTTGTTCCTGTTCAATCACAATTTCTCTTTTATTATGTTATATGCATCCATGTACCCATACCATTTATATTTTCTTATTATTATTATTTATTATTAAATATCATTATTTATGTTAAATGAAATACTATAGATCCAACACAATCCCTTTACATACAACACAATTTTTCGTTATTGTTAAACTGTCAGGGGACAAGAGTGGGTTTTTTAATTTATATTTTTAGTTGAAGATGTAAAAGGTATTTGGGGACCAATTTTAAAATTTTTTCACATTATTATTATTATTATTTTGGTTTTACACTTTTTTATGTAGTATATCTTTGGGGTCTTTATAGACTTCAGAGATCTGTCTTGTAACCAAATGGTTCCCCTTGTGATGTCACTGTTTTTTTTTCATTTTTATTCACATTTTATTTTTATTTAGTTTGATTATTTTTATGGAATTTTTTTTTTTTTTCAAGATCTCAGCCACTTTGATGACAACAGAGTCTAGAGTTTATAGGAACTCTGTCGCTGAACATTTTTTCTAGCAATGTCAGTGCGGACAAACTGGCATTAAAAAACAGAAGAAAGGAATGTGCTGAAGGATGTATGGACCTCTCTTGCTAAAACACGTACAGTGATATTTAATCTTAAATATTTGAAGCATCCTCACATCTTCTCTTGACCCCACACAAATATGAAGTTTTATATGCTTGGCTCAAAAGTTTTTAGAGGTTTTACATATCTCTAGACAATATTTGTAGAAGAGAACAAGTAGTCCAGGCCAAGCATTGTCGTTTTCATTTTACTATTTTGCTGGGCCATTTCAACCTAAATTTGAGGACAAAAGTTTATCTACCACATAATTCAGTATTTAAACAATTGAACATGAAAACTGCTTCATACTCATTTGAACATTTTACATCTAAAGAAAATATGTTACACTGAGTCAATATGTTAGCAATATTTAGCAATAAAGGGTTAAAATAGCCATGTTGAGAATTACTGAAAAACTTTATAATTTCTTCCCCTTATTTTTTAATTTGCAGGCTTGGCCATGGAATCAGTATGGTTTTTATTGCTGTTGGCAGTTTATGTGTTAAAAGTGGGCACGCAGTTTAATGGATACAATTGTGATGCCAATCAACACAGCAGATTCCCAGGTAAGAACTACATGTTAATCTTGGTTTTTTTAATAGTGTTACAGTAACTTGATTCGAGACTACCTGAGGACACATCTCCAAGCCTCACTCTCCACTGATCAGTCTGAGGATTTGGAGAGGCCAATCACAGGTGTTGGCTGCGATAAAATCTATGAAGGCAGGGAAGGCCCCGGGCCCAGATGGCCTTCCATTGCGGTTTTATCGGCCATTCTGGCAGCAATTAAACATGCACTTCATATCCCTGTGCTACAGGGGATCCTCCTCTCTGGCAGCCAGTGAACATCTGTGTGATGTGCGCAGACATCCTCCTTGCTGCCCAGAACTTCTGCCGGGGCTTCTATGTTGGAGCACCGGAAAGTCATGTTATGCTCCGTCATAGAAGCCCCGGCAGAAGTGCCGGGCAGCAACACATTGTGCAGACATTCACTGGCTGCCAGAGAGGAGGACCCAGTTTCCCTGAAGCACTCCGGGGGATCTGGATCTTAGTCTGAAAAAACTTTGTCTTATATTTGAGCAAATACAGTACATATATACCTCTTAAATCTGCATATGCAGATACCAAGTGCTAAATGAGTGTAAGATCTGTCAGAAAAGAAAATGTAACAAAGAGAAACTAACACCAGCTGATTTTGCATCTTTATGTACAGTAATCCTTAGGGGGATATATGTAATTTATAATTAATTATGTTTTAAATAATCGTACTGTGTCATTATAGATTCATTGTTAATTATTGTTACCCAAAGCAATATTAATTGATGTGAAACATGTTAAACTGTATAGATTAATCAGCATACAAAGTTGTTCTTAATTGAAATAGTATGCTCTAGTAATGATGGCTGTGTGGAGTTTATTGTTTTGCTAATAGTATTAACTTATTTAACTCTCTTATTTGGTATTTAAGAGGTACTTGTTTTGGCAAATCTGTTGACAACATGTACCAGAATACATATTTTTTAGTTCTCTAACTAACTAATCTCTGTGCATTCATACCAATGAGTTTATTCTGCAATAATGAATAGTTGGTATGGTTTGGGAAATTTTTCATCTCACTATATCTCAATGTTTAGTAAATAAATCAGAAGAATAGTGGGACAGCAGTTTATGTAAGCAATACCAATGGCACAGTTTCCAGACCCTGAAATAGACAATACAATAATGGTAATTCATTTGATAGCTAACCCCTACAATACTAATAAATATAGCAGATTGGTAAATGTACTATATATGTGGGCGTCAGAGCACACTAGCTTATTAATTGATTACTATTTAAATATATTAGAGTGCAATTTAATCTTATCATTTAAAATAGCAATTCTCTGTCATAATCCAGCACTGCATTGAATATTCAAACATGTTGATGCTTGTGGATAAACCAATTACATCTGGCACTGAACATCTATATAATTTATATATATTATGTATTCTTCCTAACTAAGGGTACTAACTTCCTCTGTGTTAATCTGGTTAATATTTAAACTAAACCGCAAATTGCAAAATACGCCAGTGTAACTTGCAGAGCCAATAAAAAGAAAGTTACATTTTCATCCATGGCACTTTCTCTTTTTTCATCAATATTTCGTTCTGCTATTTTTTAAGTTGTTAAACAAGTTTAATTAAGCCCTGAGTGAAATTTGCTTATATATGTATTTAATATATGCAAGTGTTTGAACTCTACATTTCAAATTGCTCTGGGCTTTTCATCAATGAAGTCTGATATGAAAGTGTAGATTCAGCTTGGACTAACAAAATATAGCAATTAAGTTGAGAAACTGGCAGAACATAGGAAATAGCTTGTCTGTGAAAGCATTAAATATATATATATAAATATATATATATATATATATATATATATATACTGTATTGGCCCGAATATAGGCTGCGCTCCCCCCCCCCCCACTTGAGGTCTTTAAAGTGGGGGTGCGGCCAGGCAGGTGTTTTTTTTCGTTTTCATTTATCCCTGCTGCGGGTAAGCACCAGGGTTAGGAGCCAGATCCCCTGCAGCACTGCAGTGGACCTGGATCCTCTTCTCCGGCAGCTGTGGACGTCTGCGCAATGCGCTTAGACAACCTCCGCTGCCAACACTTCTGCCAGGGCTTCTATGGTGGAGCACCGGCGTGATATAACCATAGAAGCCCCGGCGGAATTGTCGGCAGCGGAGGTTGTCTACGCGTATCGCACAGACGTTCAACAGCAGCTGCCGGCACCTCCGGTGTACACTAACTACTTTACATTGTAGTAGAGCCTCATTTCTTCAGTGTTGTCACATGAAAAAATATAATAAAATATTTACAAAAATGTGAGGGGTGTACTCAGAGGCGTATCTACCGAAAATAGCGCCTATGGCAAGCACTGAAATTGCGCCCCTAACCCCTCTCCCTCTCTTATCACTCCCTAATCCCTCTCCCTCCCTTATCACTCTCTAACCCCTCTCCCCCTTTGTAGTTCTCACCTTGAGGTCCAGCGACGGGAGCACGAGGCTTCTGCCTTCTTGCACTGCCGCGGTGCCCGCTGCTTCACTGCTGAGCGCCTTAATATGACGTCATATTTCGGTGCTCAGCACTGAAGCAGCGGGCACCAGCGAGCGGCTTTTAAACGCTGTCTTTTTTTTTTTTTGGGATGCGAGGGTTGCTCGGCGCCCCTCTCTCTCCTCCGCATCCAAAAAAAAAGACAGTGTTTAAAAGCCGCTCGCTGGTGCCGGCACCGGGACGGAGGCAGAGGCCTCGTGGAGGAGAATGAGGGGCGCCGAGCGGTTGCTAGGCGCCCCTCTCTCTCCTCCGCATCAACAACAACAAAAAAAAAGACGGCGTTTAAAAGCCGCTCGCTGGTGCCGACACCGGGATGGAGGGAGAGGCCTCGTGGGGGAGAATGAGGGACGCCGAGCGGTTGCTAGGCGCCCCTCTCTCTCCTCCGCATCAAAAAAAAAAAAAAAAAGACAGCGTTTGAAAGCCGCTCACTGGCGCCCCTTTCAAATGGCACCTATGGCAGGAGCCATAGGTGCCATACCCTAGATACGCCTCTGGGTGTACTCACTTTTCTGAGATACTGCATGTGTGTGTACACAGTATTATAATATGTAAAATGGTTTGTATTTTGTGATGGTCTTTTATGGTTTATAAATCAATGCAAAGAAAATGAGTGCAAGCCATATACAAAGTTCTGCAGGAAGAACAGACTTGGCTTGTTAGAACGAAAGACACAAGGTAAATAATAGGTTATAGAAAATAACATCGGTACTTTGATATATATTTAAAAACCTGAGTTACATATTCTTTTCTATTTATTTCATGGATCCTGGAGTTTACCAAGCATGTTTATATCCATTTTCTGCTGAGATCAAGAGTAGAAATAAATCATAGTAACAATCACATTCTTTATGAAGTATGCTTGTGACTTATATCAACACATGATTATTTTTAATGATCAAATGTTCAAGAGCTCATGACCAATTTGAGATTCTCCATATAATATGTGTGCATAGTGCTTTGCATAAAATATTCCATTAAGTGAATACAATTTTCAGAATGTTACAGCTCTTCATTTTATGTATAACTTTCAGCAGAAAGAGACATCAGCGTCTACTGTGGAGTACAGACAATCACCATGAAGATAAACTTTTGCACAGTTCTTTTTTCTGGTTATTCAGAAACAGATCTATCACTTAATGGAAAACATGGAGATGCCCATTGCAGGGGCTTTATTAACAATAACACCTTTCCTGCTGTGGTTATTTTCACCATCAACCTGAGCACCTTGGAATCATGTGGAAATAGTTTAGTGGTAAGCAGAAACCAATTGCAATAAGTAAAAATAAGTAAAATAAAGTAAAGTATAATAAAATCCATGTTCTTTGACTCAAGCACAATAATTAAGTGATACAAAATATAATGATCAATTATCTACATACATTCAACAAACCTTTCAAACAGGAGTTATTCAAACACACTTCAGGTTTTATGTCTACCCTGGTTCTACAGCACTCAAAACTATGGAGCTGCACAGTTTTTCCTTACATGTAATTCGGACAACAATAGCACCTTAATTTTAGTACCTCAACAAAAACATTCAACAGAATCTAAGACGAAGGACTGAGTGGTGTTTGGGCCTTTATAGGAGGTAACAGTAGACAATATGGTCCAAATGGTTTTTATCTGCCATCCAATTCCAGGTCCATATTTCTATAATTGGCTCCATGTGATAGGGAAACTATATATTGGTCTACTTTTATGTATGTATTGTGTTAATATAATGTTAATATAATTATATGTTTTTTTGTGGAAACTGATAGGTATCCACAGTACCAGGAGTTAATGTATATGGGGATGCTTCAATGGTACAAATAGGCAACATATCTGGATACATAGATACACCGGATCCTCCAACAATTATTAGTTACCTGCCTGGACTGCTATATAAGTTTAGTTGCAGCTATCCACTGGAGTACTTGGTAAACAACACCCAGCTAGCATCGTAAGTATGAATTGCTTACAACTGTTAATGTGCATATCAGAAAGGTAAGAAGCAAAGAATGTAACCAAAAAATAAAAATTTAAAAAATTGTACTACAATATAGGAAGATTGTTGCCATTCCTATACAAATAGCTATTTATGTGTTTTAAAACTAAGAAAATATAGTATGGAAAACATTTGGTGAATTGTGCATGCACCTGGCTGTGTAGATGTATTTAGATTGCCAAAAGTAATCTAATCATATGAGTCATGTTATGTGTCACATGCCATCATAGAAACACATAGATCATATATTTAACAAATAAATATAAAGATCAGTAGCATATGTATGTTAATTCCATGTGAGGGAAAAGCAATCAATGCTTTAATGTCTGAAGCTGGCTAAATATTGATTGTTGAAACCATTCATTACCTCTCCGACCTGAACATTACCTCCTATTAAGTCATACTTATAGCTTCTGATTTAATTCAGAATACTTTTAGTTTATAACATGCCAGGATTTTTAGTGGGACCATAATTAGATATTTTACTTCTTGATAGTTCATGGTCTTTTTGAGTTCCATTATTAGAGATTCCCCCTTCTGACCTTAATATGTAAATTTGTCAGGGTTATCTAGAAAGTTCCTAGATATATCCATCACCTTATCAGACTGGTCCCACAATGATTCTCAAGATCTAAAATGCTGTGCAATCTGTTTGCAATATATGAAACACAAGCATTTAACCTGCATGACTTTTGGGTACAATGAACCATTAACTTTGCTACAAACATTCAAAATGCAAAATAAGCAGCCACGTAACCATTTAGGAGGAATGAGTTGCAAACCTTGGAAACAGCATCTTCGTAGCAGAAAATATGGAGAATATGTTTAAAAATGCTGCACGTGTGTTTACAAACATAAACATAACTTTTTTTAACCCCTTTCGTGACAAAGGCTGATTTTACTTTTTGTACCCTTCGTGACAATGGCCTTTTTAACATTTCTGCGCTGCTTGTGTTTAGCTGTAATTTTCTTCTTTCCCGTTTACTGAACCCACACACATTAGATATTGTTTTTTTCAGGACAAGAAGGGCTTTCTTTAGATGACATTGTTTTGATTGTATCTTATTATTTACTACTAAAAAAAGTATAAAATATGGTGAAAAATTTAGAAAAAAATGACTGTTTCTAACTTTTAGTTGAAAAATCTTTTACTCATCTATAAAAGGTAATGAAAAAACCTGCTATATGGATTCTACTATTTGTCCTGAGTTTAGAAATACCCAATGTTTTTATGTTTTTTTGCTTTTTTCTACCCATTATGGGGCAATAAGTACAAGTAGCGTTTTGCTATTTCAAAGCCATTTTTTCCAAATCTGGTAATTCTTCCCCCCATGTGCCATTTCAGGTATCTTTGAACCCGGCCAATGCAATTTACCCCATAAAATCATATATTTTTGAAAACTAGACAGCCCAGGGTATTCCAAATGCTAGTATTTTAACTATTTCCATGCACCATATCTACCACCAGTTTTTGTCAAACTTTGTGGTAGTCATTTTTTTGCATTTGTTTTTTCACACACATTTTACTTCAGGTATGAATTAAAAGGTTCTCGTTTATGTCACTATCACAAAACACCCCAATATGTGTTCAGCAACATCTCCTGAGTACAGCGATACCTCACATGAATGATTTTGCCTGGCTGTTTGGGGGCAAAAGGGCCACATTTGGGGCATGCGCATTTTTCAATGTTGAACTTTGGCATTTGGGGATCCACTGCCTATGCCCTATTTGGTACATCTTTGAGTCGGGCCATTTCAGTGTGCCCAATAAACCCATATATTTTTGAAAACTAGACACCCCAGGGTATTTCAAATGCTAGTATTTTAACTCTTTCCATGCACCATATCTACCACCAGTCTTTGTCAAACTTTGTGGTAGTCATTTTTTTGCATTTGGTTTTCCACACACATTTTACTTCAGGTATGAATTAAAAAGTTCTCGTATATGTCACTATCACAAAACACCCCAATATGTGTTCAGCAACATCTCCTGAGTACAGCGATACCTCACATGAATGATTTTGCCTGGCCGTTTGGGGGCAAAAGGGCCACATTTGGGGCATGCGCATTTTTCAATGTTGAACTTTGGCATTTGGGGATCCACTGCCCATGCCCTATTTGGTACATCTTTGAGCCGGGCCATTTCAGTGTGCCCAACAAAACCATATATTTTTCAAAACTAGACACCACAGGGTATTTTAAATGCTGGTATTTTAACTCTTTGCATGCACACATTTTACCACCAGCATGTTTTCAAAGTTTGCAGTAGTATTTTTGTGTGTGTATTTTTCCCACACACACCTACTTTATGTATGAATTTACAGCTCCTGGTATATGCCGCTGTCACACGACACCCCATAATGTGTTCAGCAACATCTCCTGAGTACAGTGATATCCCACAAGCATGGGTGTGTCATTTTTGTGGGAACTAAAAGGCCACATTTGGTACGTGTGCATTTTTCTAATTGGAAATTAGGTGTGTGGCCATCCTTCCCCCGGTGTTAATTGGGACGTTGTTGAACCTGGCCAATTCAATTTACCCCATCAAATCATACCTTTTTTAAAAGTAGACACCCCACGGGCATTTAATATGCCAGTATTTTAACTCTTTCCATGCGAGAATTGTTTTAAGCTAATATGCTAATTTTAGGACTTGCTCACAAAAATATATTTTTTATATATATATATATTTTTTTTGTCTTTTTAAAAAAAAAAATTTTAACATTTTTTTTCAACTTGGAGGTTCCCCTGATAGTGACATCAGTGGGAAATGATTTTTACATTTTACTAGTTTTTTACTATTTTTTTTTCTAATTATTATTAATTTTATTTTATTTTTTAATTTATTTTTACTAATCACACTGTGATTAGAAAGCTGGGTTCCATTGACTTGCATGGTGAATGCAGTACCTGTATTCAACCTGCAAGTGGAGCCAAAGTTCTCTAGATGGTCTGGACAATCTAGCGAACTTTTAAAATTTGTTGGTTCCTGTTACAGGGCAGCGGCCATCTTGCTTGATGGCGAAGATCATCGGCAGCTGCGGCTGTGACCGCTCTCTGGAGCGGTCACAGCCCATCCAGAGGTAAGTGTTTGGTGTCGCTGGATGCCTCCTGATCGACACGCTTTTAAAACGGGCGTCCGCCGCCATACAAAGTATGGCGGATGTTGACGCCCCGTGGAGGGGCCAGAGATGGCCCCTTCGTTCCGATCGCGGCGTTGCTGAATGCCTCGAGGTCGAGGCATTCAGCAACGTTTTTTGGGTGCAGAAAGCGAAAACAGATCGCTTTCTGCACCCGTTTAAAGACGTGCCGGTCCTGGCACGTCAATTGTCGTAAAGCATATGCTTTTCCGTGTCGTGCCAGGACCGGCAATTGTCATTAAGGGGTTAATGTAATAGCAACTGGAACAGGAGCTACCCAATCAGGGACATTTACATTTTATGTGCCATTATAGAAAAATTTTACATACACTGACTGATTATCTCTTATGTGTTCCCTATATATTTCCTAAAACCTAAAGACATAACTTACAGTGGCGTCTCCAGCTTTCATATTTAGGGGGGGGCACAGGGCCGGCCTTAGGGGTGTGCGACCTGTGCGACCGCACAGGGCGCCATGGTTGCAGGGGCGCCTGACTGGGACTTAGATTAAAGCATCGTTTTGTTTTTTTTTGTGTTTTTTTTAAAACTTTATTTAACATCATTCATGTTAAATAAAGTTTAAAAAAAAAATGATGCTTAAATCTAAGTCCCGGTCAGGGGCGCCGAGCGGTTGCTCGTGAAGTTCTCGGCAACCGCTCGGCGCCCCTTACTCTCCGTGACTCCGTCGCTGTGCCGGCATCTCATGTTGAGAGAGAAGACGGATGCCTCCCGCTCTCACCGCAGGACTCCGGCAACAAGGTAAGTGGGGGGGGGTGTGTAGTTTGAAGGGTGTAGTTTGAAGGGGCAGAGGGGGGGGTGTAGTTTGAAGGGGCAGAGGGGGGGGTGTAGTTTGAAGGGGCAGGGGGGGTGTAGTTTGAAGGGACAGGGGGGGTGTAGTTTGAATGGACAGGGGGGGTAGTTTGAAGGGGCAGAGGGGAGGGGTAGTTTGAGGGGCATGGGGGGGTAGTTTGAAGGGGCAGTGAGGGGGGCGCCAGAGGAGTAGTCCGCACAGGGCGCCACAACGCCTAAGGCCGGCTCTGGGGGGGCACATGGGGGCCAGGGACCAAAGTAGGGGGGCCAATTATAAAACGGTACATATACACTATATATATATATATATATATATATATATACACACACGTTAGACGTCCATTTTTAACTACATAATATGCACTTATCTCTTTGAAGTAAAAACCGTGATTGAAATATGATTTCATAATAACAGCTAAGTGACAGTTATTTTTCATTCTTTAATATTAGCCCCTGCTGACAATATATATATAAATATTACACCCTGCTTCCGATATATATTAATATTAACCCCTGCTGTGGATATATATTAATATTAGCCCCTGCTGTGGATACATACTTATATTATACCCTGCTGCCGATATACATAAAAATTATACCCTGCTGCCAACATATATTAATATTAGCCCCTACTGCCGATATATATTATTAGACCCTGCTGCCAATATGAATATAAATATTAGACCCTGCTGCCAATAAATATTAATATTAACTCCTGCTGCCAATATATGTTAATATTAGCTCCTGCTGCCAATATATATATATATATATATATATATATATATATATATACATACAAAGTCCAAAATTAATTGGTCCTGATGAAAGTCTAATAAACAGACTGAAACGTTGATTAGGAAACTGCAGTTTCTGGAGTGATTATTTAAAGAAGTCCCTGGAGTGCCGGTAACTATTTTTGGATGTTATATATATATATATATATATATATAAATATTAGCCCCTGCTTTCGATATATATTAATATTAGCTCTTGCTGCTGATATATATTAATATTAGACCCTGCTGCCGGTATATATTATTAGTCCCGGCTTCCGATATATATTAATATTAGCCCCTGCAGCCAATATATATTAATATTAGACCCCTGTAATCATCCCCAGAGTCCCTTTGTCCCCTCATTCACTAAAACATACCGCTCTTTTACTTACACCCTGTAGTTCAGGTATAGATCAAAAAAACAACACATGGAAACAGCACATGCAACTGAATTAGACAAAAAAAACCCTGTATTTGCATGTATACATAAATAATGTATGGAAACTTAGCCGATACAGATCAACAGAAGTTTACACACTATTTGACATCCAAACAACTATAAATCATTCTTTTTTATCACATTATTAAAATCCCAGAAATCAAAAAAAGTTAAAAGGCCCAAATAAATTAAGATTAGACATAATGGAATCAAACATTTGCTACTGCAAACATTTTTAGATGAAAAAGTCCAGTTTTATTCAGTGCAACAAAACAGTGATAGCCTTATTCTTAACAATATTCTTGAAAACGAAATATGAAACTTCAACAAAACTTTTAGCCATTAATGCAACACAACCATCTTAGCACTGCGTCACCAAATGAACACCTCATCACAGATAACAAAATGCGTATAGCTGCATATAACTAAGCTAAATACCACTTGGTCATCCTGTATAATGAAATCAAGAATTGAGTTTCACAAACTCTGAACCAACATCTACGTTTCCTTTTTAATAATATATCCAGATTGAAATAAGAGTAAATAACACAATACCTTTACTTTTCCTCTCACTGATTTCTAGGCCTAGAAAGTTTTGTCCTCTGAAGTGACCACAAAATCCGGATAAATAAAAATTACAAAGTTCTATTTAACCCTCTACAGCAAGTAAAGTGCCAGGAAACAGATGACCAAACACATATCAGGACAGGGTCTGCCACACTGACACCCAAATACATACCCCAGGGCAGGCTCTGCTGCCACATGGACCCCCACATCAGGATGGGATAACCTACTAAAATTATTAATTATATACTACTACTAGTATAAAAATGCTTTCCACATTGCTTTGTTGTTTGTGTGTATTGCCCCTTGTGTATTTGTGCCCCCCCAGCCACCCTCCTTTGTGCATTTTTGCTATACACCCTTGTGTATTGATTTATGTGATGCCCCCAGTCAGCCCTCCTCCCTTGTGTATTGATTTATTTGATGCCCCCAGTCAGCCCCCCTCCCTTGTGTATTGATTTATTTGATGCCACCAGCCAGCCCCGCTCCCTTGTGTATTGATTTATTTGATGCCCCCAGCCAGCCCCCCTCCCTTGTGTATTGATTTATTTGATGCCCCCAGCCAGCCCCCCTCCCTTGTGTATTGATTTATTTGATGCCGCCAGCCTGCCCCCCTCCCTTGTGTATTGATGCACCAACCCCTTGTAATGGTTATTATAATGGCCCCCATACAAATGTGTATTAACCCCCCCCCGATGTGTAATTATGTCCCCAGCCTGCCAGCCACCATCTTTTTGTATTTAATTTTCCCAAGGCAGCCCCCCCCCTTGTTAATGTCCCTCCTTCAGTGAAGCTTTTGTTAATGTGCCTCCTCCAGTGAGATCTGGAGAACTGTAGGTATAAGTTAGTACTCTTAGAGCAAATAACACAAATCTTAAATAACGGCATTTTTAATAAAATACCCAAACGTATTTAATGGGGGTTCTCCTTCTAAATTGAAATGACATTTGAAGTCCCTTCTGATTATCAACTCAACTATTTTTTTAAATGAAATAATTACTTTTTTGAAGGTCTTCGTTTTTCCGCCTTAACACCGCTGCTCTTGCTCTTCTACCGCGTGCTCCCTGTCACAGAGCATCTGTTCCGTAAGTGCCCGCCCCCTTGAGCATCACGGTGCATCTTCAAAGGGGCGGGACGAAGAGCCTCAATGATCGGCATGCCGGCAAGCCATTAAGCGGCCGGCGGCTGACAGTTTCAAAGTGGCTGTAAAACCGCTTTGGTTTTACAGCCGCTTTGAAATTGTCACCCGCATCGGCTGCAATTTCAGCTCAATGTGCCAGCACACCGGGAAATGTCCCGGTTTCCCGGCGGTGGGCCGGGTCATGGACTCATGGTGGTATAGCGTTTCAATTGGGGGGGCACACTGGGGGGCACAGCATAATGTAGGGGGGGGCATGGCCCCCTCTGGGCCCCCCCTGCCGACGCCACTGATAACTTACGCATCAATATTATTGGCCCTAACCAACAATTACAATGTATAAGACTTCATATTAGGTATCCCGTTTCAATGACTATTCTCCAGAAAAAATTATGAAATAATAATTGTCTTTGGCCACTTGGAAAGTTGGCAACTGGAAAATCTGAATCTGTATGTAATCTTTAAATAGATCAGACTAGACTTGTGCACATGGACGAAAAAATTAATTTTGCCCTTTTTGTGCCGCTGAAATTCGAAGCACTTTTTCCATTGAGAAACAAAATTCCTTACTCAACTTCACTTACACTCTCTCACACTCTCTGTGAGAGTCGCTCTGTCTCTTATGCTCTCTCATGCTCTAATTCACTCTCTTACACTCTCATTTACTCTCTCATGCTATCTCTCAATATCTCCCTACTTTCTCCACAGACCGGTTCAGAGCGTCTCTCTGTGAGAGAGTGTAAGAGAAGGAGAGAGTTTGAAAGAGAGGGAGTGAGATTTGAGTGAGAATGAGCTTAATTTTCATTTGTTTTGTTGGGGTCCCTCTTCCTTTTCAGGCATACATACAAATTGCCAAATTTCATTAAAAATAAAATGTGTACGAATTTGAATGAAGTCTAGATCAGACCACTATAAACAGACAAATGTCAAGTATATAGAATTGAATAGAATCTTGTAAAACAACATTATTTCTAATTTATCAGATCTTCAGCTGCTATTTCTGTTCGAGATGGCAATGGTACGTTTATCAGCACTCTGAATTTACTCCTCTATAATGTAAGTATAACATAGTATGTTTGCTTTGATTATCTCTTATATTTGGCAAGCACCATTTACATGTGAGTAGTAAGAGAATAAAATATCATGAATTTCTCAGAATTTTATTACTCAAAAGGGATTTTTAGAGAAAAAAAGGTTTTAGAATTGATCATTGATTAATTTATGAACATGAATGGGAGTTTCTAAAATGTTCAATTTTCTATTGACCCTTATATCAAAATCTTCCCATATCTGTTTAACTGTCTACCAAGAATCTCATAGTGTGCAGTCTATTCCCTGTAGGACTAATTTATCTAGGACTAGCTGTGGCAGAACTTGGATCAGTATGACTCTTTCCTATTACAACATTCAAAATCATTACTTTCTCAGGAGGCCCTAGATTCCTTCAGTACTCCTGAGTTCTCTTCAGCCTGGAAGATAAAAAACACAAAACAAAACAAAGAAAAAACAAAACAGAAAAAACACATGTAGCAAGAATCCCCAGAAAGCTGGGTCCAAGTCCACTCTAGAGAACATTGCAAAAAAATATACTTTAGAAATATCAGTATTTTTGTAACGCTCTCTCACACACTACTCAATAGAAAATGTTTTGGAAATTTAAAAAGTTTTATGTGCATTGTTAACTGAATTACATGTAGACTTAACCATAATGGATGCGTAAAAATTGGAGGCACCGAACGCTATGTATGTATATGTCAAACAATTTACAAATATTGTTATGACAACACGTTTTTGTTTAGATATATTTTTGGTAATTTACTTAGAAATGGCTTCTAAAAATTGTTTTCAAATGAACAGCTTTTATGTGAGCTGTTTGCTTAACAAACAACCTATATTGAGTATAACAAACAAGGAAAGTTTGTTGGTATTTGATAAATTAATAGAATATGCCAGTCTATTATATGCTAGTACAAGTGTAGTGGCAGAAAGACTAGATTTTAATAATAGCAGAAGGTAAGTGCTATGCTATACTTTCTTACTACTTTACACACACACATATACAGATAGATAGTGCTAGGAGATTCCGTAGCGCTGTTGCAGTAGTGTAAACAATAGTTTTCTTTCACAATAGTGACAATTTAAATATTAATAACAGAAGTTAAACATACTGGTACAAAAGAAGAAGAAGCATACAATGTTTTTGGTGGTTGAGAAGGAAGGAAGAAAGTAGGAGAAGACTGGGTGGGAATACATTTGTTGAAGAGCAATTTGGAGAACTGTATTGATCTTGCGAATGGAGATAGCGGATGTTTTTTGGCATGCTGGTTGGGGGTATTAGGAGGGGAGGTTGTATGCTTCGCAGAATCAGTGGGTTTTTAGAGAGCTTTTATAATTAGAGTAAGAAGTAGAAAGTCTGACAAAATGGGGTAGGGAATTCCAGAATTTGTACACCACATGCAAAATCCTGAATATGGAAGTGGGAAGAGGTGATAATGGTAAAAGTAAAACACAAGTCATTCGAGGAATAAAGAAGGCGGCTGGGAGTATATTTGCATATTTGAAAATATAGATTAAATTGTGGGAAAACAAAACAAAATTAGTATTAAGGTAACATAAATGCAAATGATAATAACATAAATTAAGTCTCACTAATACTGAACACACACATATATATATATATATATATATATATATATATATATATATACAATCACAGAATGAGCATAGGATGGTAAGAGTGGGACCTTATGTATTACTTAAGTTACTTAGTGACTTGATCAGTTACTTAAGTATTTAAGTTGGCACTTTTGTATTACTTACATTTAATATTCAAGTTCCTGTGTATTTCTTGTTTTGCTATGGCAAAAAAGTTAGGAAAGTATATCTTAATATGAACCATCATGTCAGTTTTTTTTCCTGTTTTTTCCATGTAATTCCTATAAAAATATTTAAATATACAATATATCACATTTATATACAGTACAGTACTGTGCAAAAGTAAAACTAAGGACGGATTTTTTCTGCTTTTGAGAATTGCTTTAATTTGGGGTTTTTGCCTTTTCTGGGATCAGCAGCAAATTTGAAGGTTGATATTGTTTTTTCAACCTAAATTACAATGTAACTATATATGTTTATGTACATACTCTATATTATTACAGGATTCAACCTACAGAGAACAATTGCTAGTACCGAGCACAGGATTGCCACTGAAAACCAAAATATATGCAGCAGTGAGAGCGACTAACCTTGATGGACGGTATTAAGAATTTTTTTTTTCCTATTTTTATCTTACGCCCCTACTTATAAATAATGTCATAAAACTCTGATATGTTAAAAGTTTTTGTTAGATAATTTCAATCCTCATTTAAATTTGTTGGTGCTAAATTTTGCTATTAATTGCCCAACCACATTTAATTTTTGGTTCTAAAGTTTCGTATTTGTTTGCCAGATAAATAGCAGATTTGTGCAAATGGACCAAAACCAATTTTGCCCATTTGTTTCAGGCAAAAATCGTGGGGCTTGTTACATTCAGAAATTAAATTCATTGTTATTCACCATCATTCATACTGTTTCACGCTGTCTCACACTCTTATTAATACTATCTCATGCTCTCTTGGAATGTCTCCCTACCGTCTCCTCTTCTGTATCCCCGTCACCTTGCCGTGCAGCTCTGCTTCTTATCTTACATCTTCTTGTTCTTCTGTCTTTGTCCGCTGCTCAAAAAGAGTCTTTGTTCATTTTGCTGTGGACAATGGGACAGGAGAATGACCTACCTCGGACTTTTGCAAAATGGTAGAGATTCCAAGCGCATCACCTCCCACGATTGAATGATCAGGAGAGAGGGTGTGCATGCAAGCTCCACCCTTTTGCCTCCTAGTGAACTTCAGCAAAATGGAAGAGCTTCCAGGCAGATTCTTTACCTAAATCATCTAATTGGGGCAGATAGTGTGTCTATAATCTCTGTAATTTTACACGGGAAGGTTATATCCCTGTCCCGTTGTCCATGGAGAAGGTGAGGAAGAACAAATACTTTTTGGAGTAGCAAAAGAGAAAAGACAAAGGAAGAAGAATAAGATGCAAGACCAGAAGTGGAGCTGTGGGGTATGGAGACAGGGACATGGAAGCTGTCTCTCATGGTCTCTCAGAATGTCTCTCTACCTCTACCGCAACTGGAACAGAGATTGTGAGCCAGGCCTTATGGCATCAACACCTGACCTCACAAATGCTCTACTGGATGAATGGGCGAAAATTCCCACAGAACCACACCAAAATCTTGGGAAAAGCCTTCCCAGAAGAATTGAAGCTGTTATAGCTGCAAAAGGGGGACCAACTACATACCCCTATGGTGCCCCTACCCGTCATCACCCCCGGAGGTGCTTTCTCGCCTCCTTCACAGTGCCACACCTCTTTTCTCCCCTTATGTAGTTTAGGTATAGATCAAATAAACAACATGTGAAAACACAGCTTTCCAGGAATAGGTCACCTGAATAAGACATACAAACCCTCTGCTTCCAGGTATTAATAATTAACACATGAAACATAGCCTTGCAGGTATAGATCAGCTAAAAATGAACAAGCAAACTCGGCATTGAAGGTAAAGTAAATTGTAGATATAGATCACAAATGACACACTCCAAAGGCCATCCCTGCCACCCAGATTGCACACATAGGACTTACCCCAGCACCGCATTGCATCCACAGAACCTGCCCAATACCCATATTGGACACCGCATAGGACTTTCCCTCAAACATCAATTCTGTGCCATCTTTGCCCTCAAACAGTATGTCTACGCCAACTTTGCCTGCAAACAGCCTGTCTATGCCATATTTTCCCCCAAACGGGCATGCTTCTACCATCTTTTCCCCAAATCAGGCTCCCTGTGCCATCTTTGCGCTAATCAGCCTCCCTGTGCCATCTTTGCCCCAATCAGCCTGCCTGTGCCATCTTTCACCTATTCACAGATACTCATTCACAAATACTTATTCACTCAGTTACACATACTCATCCACAAATACTCATTCAGACACTTATTCACACATACTTATTTATACACCCTACCCCACCACCTTAACTGCAGATTTGCCTGTGGTGCTATCACACTTCTGCACGGGATCACAGCTAACCGCTGTGTTGCTCGCACACAGGGTGCAAGCAACTTCTCTTGTACCGTTCAGGGGAAGCAGGAACGCAGCAGAATCATCTCTGTGTCTCCTGGGCGGTACAAGAGAGGTTGAATGTAACGCAATAAGGATCAAGGTTGCTATGGACTCAAGAGGCAGCTGCTATGGGCCCCCAGATGGCCCTGCCAATATTATCCCCAAAGTCTTAGTGGTCATTAAGATGGTTTTCTGGCAAATTTGAGAAAAGCCTTTGTTTTCTTTTTGGTCAGGAGTGGTTTCACCTTGTATCTCTCCCATAGATACCATTTTTGCACTCTTTGTTATTGTGTAATTGTAGACATAGAACCTGGCTGAGGCAAGTGAGGCCCTCAGTTCTTTACATGCTAGTCTGGGTTCTTGTGACCTCCTGGATGAGTCATTAATTTTCTCTTGGAACATTTTTTGTAGGCCAGCCACTCCTGGGAAGGATTTCCAAGTTTTCTCCATTTGTAGATTATATCTCTCATCATGTTTTGCTGGAGTCCCAAAGCCAAAGAAATGGCTTTGTACCTCTTTACAGACTGATAGATGTCAATTACTTTATTTCTCATCTGTTCTTGAATTTTCTTAGATTGTTTCTTCATGTACTGTTTTTGAGACCTTTTAGCCTACTTCACTTTTAAACACAGGTTCTATTGAATTGATGTTTAGATTCAACAAGGCTTGCAGTAATCATGCCTGGGTCTATTGAACCCAGTTATCAATTACATTTGGTTCATTAGCTGATTTAGTAATTAAAGGGGGCAATTACTTTTTTACAAAGGGCCCGGTAGGGTTGGATAGCTTTTTTCCTTCTTTACATAAAACCGTCATTGAAAAAATGCATTTTGTGTAATCCTTGTCTAATACTAAAATTAGTTTGGTGAAGTGTGACAACTATAAAAAAAAATAAGAAATCAGAAAGGGGAAAATACTTTTTTCACACCACTGTGTTAGCATGTGTGTGTTACTGTGTGTTGTTAGCGTGTGTGAGAGTATATGCTATCAGAATTTGGTAAAGATGTGTTCGTGTATGGTGTTAGCATGCATGTGCAAGTGCTAGCATATAGTGTTAGCTGACTTGTACTTTAACCCCTTAAGGACCAGGCTGTTTTTTTTTGTTTTAACAATTGCTTTGCTCATGTTGCTGGCTAAAATATTCTTCTCTCTCGTTTAGTGGATCCACGCAAGTTATTAATTGTTTTTTTCAGATCCAGAAGGACTTTCTTTAGATGCAATTTTTTGATCATATTTTCTAATTTCTTATAAAAAATAATAAAATAAAACATGTCCCCATGTCCTATTTGGAACATCTTCACCCATCAAACCTTATATTTTTGAAAACTAGACACCCCAATGCATTAATTTTACTAACAGCCTTTGTTAAACTTTGTGGTAGTCATTTATTTTTGTGGGGGTGTTTTACATAAACTGTACTTCAGAATAAATATACATCTCCTGATATATGTCACTTTCAAACAATCCCCCAATATATGTTCAGCAACATCTCCAGAGTACAGTGATACTATCCATGCATGTTTTTGTCAGGTTATTTTAGGGCTAAAAGGCCATATTCAGGGCATGCACAATTAATTTTTTCAACTTGGAATTTTGGTCCTTCTGCCTCATGTGGTATTTGAGACATCTTTGAAGCTGGCCAATTAATTTTTACCCCATCAAACCATATCTTTTTGAAAACTAAACACCCCAGGGTATTTCAAATATTGGTATTTTAACATTTTCCATGCACTTATCCTACAAACAGCCTTTGCTGAAGTTTGTGGTAGTAATTGTTGGTGTTTTTTTTTCACAAAAAATACTTTAGGTATGAATTTATAGCTCCTGGTATGTGCCACTGCCAAACAACGCAGTATGTGTTCAGCAACATCTCCCGAGTATAGTCATGTCACCCATGCATGGGTTTGTCTGATTGTTTTGGGAGATAAAGCTCCACATTTGGGGACTTTGAACTTTGACATCTGGTCATCTAGCCTCCATGTCCTATTTGGGACATTTTTTGTGCCCGGCCAATTCAGTTTACCCTGATCAAATCATATTTCATCTCAGTGTATTTCAAATGGTAGTATTCCAACTTTTTCAATGCACTAATTGTACCACCCTCCTTTGTTTGCGGTGGTCATTTTTTGTGTGTTGTACATGTTGTACTTCAGGTATGAATGTAAAGCTCCTAGTATATGCAACAGCCAAACAATACCCCAATATGTGTTCAGCGATATCTTTTTAGTACAGTGATACCATCCACAGATAACCCCCGTAGAGCCTGTGTTCCCTGCCTAGGAATTCTACTCACAGTTTACCTATACAGGTGTCCCGCAATTCTACAGAGCTTCACTACCTGTGGCTATTATATACCAATTTATACTGGAGCCTCCACTCTGTTGGGATCATCCAAGTCCTTGTCCACTTTTCTTGGGGCTCAACCCCTCACTAGGTGAATAATGGCGAGAAATTTGTAATAAAGGCTGACATGACACCTGATATACTTTACTAAAAGCAAGCCTAGATGAGTTTTTCATGAAGTAGTCCCTTCATAATACATAGTTAAATTAGTGCAGGGAGATATTCCACATTAACCATGTATTATGTAGCATCAACTCAGACCTTCTTGCTGCAATAAATGTATAAATATATTCTTTCATATATTAATTAAAGGGGCAGTAGCATTAACTTAATTTTACATCAGTATTAAATTATATTGAAACATATTAAGACCTTACTCCTTTCTCATTGTAGCATTTCCATGATAAGATTATTGTCCTATCCATTGGTTGCTTTATTATTTGGTTTAATTACTAAATGTGCATCAGTCTCTTTTTATATTAGTTTTGGTAATAAAGGATAATATTATTATTATATATCGACAACTTTGAATGGATTCGCAATTAATTATACTACTTTCTAAATATATAGATACAAACTGCTTGTTGTATTTTTGTCGGATAATTCATGTTACATTATTACCCAGTTTATTGAAAATATTGCTCACGTACTTGCACCTTAAAAGTATTTCCTTCTTACAATACAATGTAATAATATAGGTGGAATGTTTTGATGGACTACTGTTACACCACTCCTTCTGGTAACCCAAATGATGAAATCAGATATGACCTCTTCCTCAGGTATGAGATGCTGTCTCAACTTACTTTGTTATAAGTTACTTTTTGTATTGAAATGTATGTGTGTGTTGCTGCATAGTTACATAAATAATTTTGATTCCAGTAAGTTAACTGTGGATGGTCCAAGAATGTAAACTTTTTTACAAATCTGGAAGAAGACCCTACTGTTACCATGTACTATTTGGTACATGATACCACTCCAGTCTTTATTATGACATTTGAATTATATAGGGCAGCAAAGATCTATGTATCACTTTCTAACCAGGCCAGGAAAGATGAATTTCAAAGACATTGACCTCACAGGGTGATAAGTGGTTGGCAAAGTGGACCTAGGATGCTGACAACATTAATGTGTTGACACATCAGGGTTTCTGTTTACTCTTATAAGCCTCTTTTCTATGATGCACAATACATGATAAAGCATATGCTAAAAATGTAATCCTCAAAGGGTTACCAACCCCATGGTTTTCCAAGATAATGACATAACTAATGCTAACGTTAAATAACTTGATGAGGAATAATCCTAAAACTCTGGCAGGATTTTGCCCCCCAAGGAGCAAGTTAGATAACAAGAAAATACTGCAACAGACTTTTCAGAAAATGTGAACTGGTCACACCCATAATGTTTTGCAGCATTGCAACATGATTGCAGTGTGTTTTTGTAAGTGCTTTGATGTGGGCATATTCTAAATATAATACATATGTAGAAATGTAACTTTATTACTGATCTTGGGAGGGGCACACACTAACACAACCAGACACTAACACACTCAGACACTGACACTAACACAACCAGACACATCAAATCACATGCACACTTACACAAACAGAACCAGATGCTCAACACTAAAACACATGCAATCTGGAACAAACACTAACATACCCACACACTAATATATCCATGCTAACATACCCACATTCACACTAATACATACCTGGAGACTCACAGTAGCACACATACACAAGACACTAACACACACGCACACAGAAATCCATACAAACACACTCTACCAGAGACTTATACTTACACACCCACCCAGATACACTACCGCAACCAGGGACTCAACACTGCCAGACACAGCCAGACATTCACGCTAACATGCACACATACCCAAAAACATAATCAGACTCACACCAACATACTCAGACACACAGACACTAATGCTTATAAAAACCAATGCAGACACATTAACACACACATACCCAATAACACACACACTAAAACACTAACATACACAGAAATATATCCAGACACCCACACCAAAATACCCAGACACACACAGACACTAAAATTAGATGAATACAGGAGTAAAACAAATCTTCAGATGTTCGGGCACAAATACGTGGGGGAAACACAAACAAATAACAATAGTGCAATACTGAAACAGCAAAACCCTGGGAATTTTGTCAGTGGATAAATATCACTCCCACCTATACATCTTTTTGGCATTTCAGTAATGCACTATTGTTATTTGTTTGATTTTTCCCACACATTTTTGCACCTTAACTTCTAAAGGTTTGTTTTGTGCTGGAGGAGTGTTGCATATACTAGATAAGGAGAGTATCAATTTCATCTACTAGTTTTATTTATCACCTGTGGTGTGGTGCTATTGTTCTTGCTTTGAATAAAGGAGTAAATCAGAATTTACTCAGGACTTATCACTTGATACCTATACCTATTTATCCCCGTTGCCGGCCGTTGAACCGCAAATTAAATTATCAGCTTCTAAAGTTGGATCCAGAAACACTTTTGTGTGCCCGCTTGCCCCATTATTGGAAGTTTAGTAATTCATAAAGTGTTCTAGGTGCTACGTTAACATCAAGACTTAATCTCTTTTATAATTTCATCTGTGTAATTTATTTGTAATATTATCCTACAATTTCACAAGGATCAGACAAATGGTTCTATTATTCTTAATAAATTGTTGGAGACAGTTGAAAAGATATTCCTTTAGAAAGCATTTTTCTTTTATAATGTATCATTTTGATAATTATAGAATACTTATAGCTATCAGTGTATTTTATGATGTGCTCTTTCTTATTCCTTCAAAGCTGTGACAAAGACCCACAGACAACAATCTTTGAGAACGGCAAGAGTCAAATGGGGAGATTTTCTTTTGAAGTATTCAGATTTGTCAAACACAAAAACCAGAAAATGTCCACAGTATTCTTGCACTGTGTAACAAAGCTTTGTAGAACAGAAGACTGTCCTTACTTGACACCTGTAAGTTGTGTCAAGCACATAGTTGTCTCATAATGACATTGGAATACATTACTGTAGCTGAATATCATTTTGTTTATTTGATCATGTGACATTCAAAGTGCTTTCACAAATATCCAATATTTATTTGAAGACCGACTGGATAAACCCATACCTTCAGGAAAAAGGTATATATATATATATATATATATATATATATATATATATATATATATATTTGAATGATGAAAAATCGTTAACATTTTCGATATTAAAAACTGACACATAACTATTAGACTGTATTGTAGGAATAGAAGCATATATAAATTATTTAAAATAAATAAATTAAGTGTTTTCTCTTGGTTATTTGTTATCTAATACAATTGCAGACGTGTCACAACAGAGAGAGAAGAGGTGCAGTTGTGAGAACAACATTTACCCCCCAGAGTACATCAGGAAATGCTGTTATATCTGCAGGACCTATTATTACAAGAAGTGGTAAGACTTTATTTTTACATTTTGTTCTCTTTGATGTAACCAGAGATAATTCAGTTTTCACACGTCTCATTTATGCTTTAATAATCTTCTTAACCAGTGGTTCAATAGTTTTTAGGCGTTTTTTTATAATCATTAGACTGGTGCAAATAGACTGAAGTTAATTCAGACACATTTTTGTTTCCTTTTTTTGTTCATTCATTTTCAGAATTTGTTTCTTGTCCTTTCAGTTCAGATGAAATATGGAGGGATTTTTCCATCTGGAAATAAATTTGTTACCACCCTCACTCACTCTCTCAAAATTTCTCTCACACTTTCAATCATGGTCTCTCTCAATATCTTTCAACCTTCTCTACAGACCGTGTCCGTGTTTCCTTTCCCGCAGCTCCGCTATTTCTCTTGAATCTTTTTTCTGTCTTCATCTGCATCTCCCAGTGTCTTTTTTCTTCATTCAATTTTCTGTGAAACTTGGCTGTCTGTGAAACTCTGTAAAAAGGGCAGGGGAGATTTTTACAATTGCTAAATGAATAGGTTTCTCTTATTTTTTTTACACAAAAAATGATTTTGTCATGTTAACTGGACTTTGATGTGGTACACATTAGTACTAAAAAGTTGTCTTCAACCTAATTAAAAAGTTTTTATGGGAAAGGCCTATCAAGGAAATAATAGTTTGCTATCACCACTTGTTTGATAAACTAAAAACTACCCTTCTTCGCTTTGGCAACCTTGCTTTGGATAGCAGCCCTTGGTTCCATCTGTATTTTCTAATCAATACTACTATAATGCACTAATCAACAACACAAAATACAAGTTAATTTTGAATGAAGTCTTCTTATCATCTCACCAGAACATAAATTCTTGACATATACTCATTCTGAAGTGGAATAGAGGTTGAATCAAACCTACAATGGCAGCACTTTAGGCTTTTTAATTAAAGTCTACACTTGCTGATAATATGTGTGCCTGCTGCTTGCCCAGACATTTAAACTTGATGTATATTAGAAATGCGGTTAAGGGTTGCCAGCAATTTCTATGCAGGCAAACCTGGCAGACAAATGCACAGCTCTATACAATTTATGCTGCATCTCCAAGGCTAAATTGTTCTACAAATATCACAGACCCATTTGTGCAGCGGAAATAGGATCACTGTTAATGCTTTTACTTTGCAGCCAATTGCTTAATTAATATGAATATTAAATTGTACATATGTATAGGTAAGATAGAAAAAAAACAATGGTTGCACTTTAATCAAAACATTGCGAAAAAAAGAAACAAAATCTCAACTAGTAAAGTGCGAAATTCTAATCAACAGTTTTCCTTGGGTTTAGTCATGCCATCATATTCTCTGTATGCTAATTAGAACAATTTGTATTTGGGCAATGTACATTCTTCCAAACAGTACATATCTGTGGTGGACAACATTCAAAATCATTTGTAGGTTACATAGCTAGTAGCATAAGGAAAGAATCATTTTAACCAAACAGAATTTTGCTACTGATTGCTGGCTTTTTGCCTAGCTCAAAGAGAGGGATTGTACTGTTACTGTGTTTAGTTAACAGCTGCAGGAAACAAAACAAACCCAAGTCACATTTCGTTGTCCTAAAACATCACTGAATAACTTGTTTGGACAATACTGTAGTTTAGCTTTGGATATAATAAACATTTTTATTTCTCTTAAATGTAAAGGAAGTAATCTCTATTTTTTATGTTTACATTTTGCTATAGCTGGTTTTTTCATCTTCCCTGATAATATTGTTTCAGTACATGCTCTTATGAGTAACTATTGTCTACTTTTACATGAAGATACGGCAATATATGAGAATATATATTAGGTTTAAAAAGAAAATGGGTAGAAAATGACAGGTCCAACATGCATCAATGAAATGTTATACAACTTGGTAAATAAGAATAGGGCTGCAACTAACGATTATTTTCATTAAAAAAATGTACATTTTTAATTTATTTAAAATAATTTAATACACAAACAGGATGTTAAAAATAAACAGAAAAAAAAATGCATTTCTTGTTTCTTTTTGCCAACCTGCCTCCCACATATACCTTATATACCCTATATGCCTTATATCCCCTGATACGCGACTGTGCCCCCTGATATGCCTTATACCCCAGTACGCCTTATACCCCCAGATATGCCACTCTGTCCTCTTCAAATATGCCTTACACCCCCCAGATATCCCATAGTGCACTCATAGATTCACAGACTTGTTGACAGCACACTGACACAATACTTTTATAAATAAATAAAGGGTTACTCTTCACTGCCTCCAGGATTTAGATTCCCCTTAGTTTGCACCCTGTTCCCTCTAACTGCACCTTAAGTTAAATTAATTAAATTAACCCTCAGTCCTCAGCATTAAATTTACCCTAAAGACCCATTTACCGTAACTGCCCCTAAATTAACCCTAAGGACCCCATCAACCATAACTGCCCCTAAATTAACCCTAAATACCCCATTAACCATAACTGCCCCTAAATTAACCCCCAACTCCCCTAACTTTCATCAGCCCAAATATTAATTTTATACTCACAGTTAGATGAGTGTCTGAGCAGTGTGGACACTATCAGGAACTGGGTGGGGCCAATCATTAGCGTGGCTGCAGGGAGGGACTAGGAGAAGGAAAGGGGCGGGCCAATCATCAGAGTGATTGCAGGGAGGGACTGTAAGTAGTAACTGCTGTTGTAAGTCACTCTGAATGAAACGGATTATAAAACGAGGGGTATTTTTAAGTGCATTTGCTCTTGGCAACGATTTTCATTATTGATTATTATCAATTTTATCGATTAGTTGTTGCAGCCCCAAATAAGAATAAACGTGCAACTCTTACATTTCTAAGAATATTTTGGGACAATAATTGATAATAATTGATAGAAGAGTAGGTATAATTACAGTATGTAGAGATCTGGAGGGATCCATGGACTGTACCGGGCAGGATAAAGGAAACAAGGAAGGGATGTGCGAGGAGAGAGTTTGCCTGAAGTGTGTATGTATAGGGGGTGTTTTGTCAAGAGAAAATACCTATGGGGGTGCGGAGACTGAATGTGCCTGTGCTTGGGCGATGTCCCATTCCAAATTTAACTTTACAACATCCCCATCATTGTGAACAAAACATCTAAATGTGCTTTCTCACTTACACAAAACCTTAATTGCACTCTCATGCTAAACAAATAAATTTTGCCTATTTGACATTTCTTCTGTAGTTGTAATCACAGGAAAATAACACAATAATGTTTATGAAGCTGTTTCTGTGACAACTTGTTTTTGTGTCACATAACACATGTACCTAACAAAAACAATAAATTAGGCCAGATTTTATACAGTGAGATTGTAATTTCTATGAAGAATCTCGGCATTCAGAAGCAATAGGCAAGCTGTTTTTAATGCTGCATTAAGTTAAAAAAGTTAAGTATAAAATTTCATTTTTTATTCTCAAATATGTATTTCTTCTATAATATTCTGCTTTCCTGGGCTTTGCTGAAGTTACTTGGAAAACGTATTCAAATTAATCACTAGGATAATGTTCTATTGAAAAGGGCAGAAGAATGGTGCAGAGATCCCTAAAGCCACAAAGCACTGACCTTTTAAGAAATGTTCAGTTACACAATTTAATAGGAAAACCAGACTGAATATAGTTCAACAATTGTAAGATTAAGTTATGTACAAACTGTATGATAAATTAACTATGCTTCTACAAACTATTTTCAGTAAATAAAATAAAAGTGCCCATTATAATAGAAAGATTTACTTTAGTTGAAAATTATATGCTTAGGATGTAACTAATAATGTAAAGTAGCAGTGTTAAATGTTAATAGTTAGTCTTACTTCCATGTCCCTAGTTAATGAATGGGAACATTGACCAATTTGAAACCATGTTTATATTAATATTTCTTGTGAATATGATATAAATAATTATTGTGACAACAAAGAATAATTACCGAATAATACTATGTATGGTTTGTTCGTGTTGTTATTATCTGCTCTGGTCTTGAAACTGCTTGTAAACTACTTTTCAATATTGCAGACGAGTCCCCAACAAACAACTCGCAGCTTGGTAAGTTTATTTCTGTGTTAATATTTTCTTGTAAGTGTATTTTGTGTTTTATATTGATGGAGTAAGAGTAAACGTAAATATTCTCTGTGGTATGAAAAAGACAATATGTTAAAGACATACATTTATATAAACCCATGTTACGACATTATCCCATAACTTATTGAGTGTATTTCATTCATTCTGTTCACTAGTATAGAGTAGGATGTACAATTTACCCCTATCAATCTATTTTGTTTTACTTAGTTCTTAAACATTGATGGTTAATGATTGTATAGACCTTTTGCTTTCATGTTTCTGAGGAAGATATTTTAAAGTCGATCAGTTGTCCACTAATGTGTAGATAGAAAAATCCCCATTTTAACTAACACATACAATGTAATTTATACTTTCAGTTTAGGATATTAGGATAATGTTGTATTGTTACTAAAAATTCTTATTTTAGGACTGAACTTGGCATGTACCCAAAATGCAGCACACTGAAAAGATTTTTATCATGAGCAATGTAATATAGGCAGTCTAACCAGCCTTGCTGTGTTTCTGTTAAGTTTAATCACTTTTATTTTCTTTTTGCTGTTAAGCACACAGTGACACTCACTTAAAAAATAAATTTAGAAATTTTAACATATGAATATGATTGTTTAGCATCTAATATATTCCTACGTTTCAGACACCAAATGGTCAGGTTCACTTTGATATAGAGCGACATACTCACATATTGTAAACACTTAATTGAACAAAAAACATGTTTTGACGGTTGCCTTTGTTTTAGTAGGAGATGGTAAATTATATATGATATAAATGATAAATTATTTCAGATTTATGAGTGTAAGAAAATATAGCGGCACTGCATTTTTGTGTTTAATTATTCAAAAAAAGTGTTACACTTTATGTTACATTTTTTTAAAAATGCACCTTTGTAATGCATCCTACCCATACACATACAGGTGAAAAAAGTATACCGAGAGCAATTTAACCCTTTTAATGTCTTCATGTGAGCTGTGGCATAAAACATCCACTATGCTATTATTTTGCAATCATATATTTTTATTTTCACCTCCATATTTGATACATTCATGTCATTATTACATTTGCAGTTTAATTATATTTTGTGAAATATATTACTAGCTACAAAAGCAAACACATATATTCATTGACCAAAGGTCTAAACAGATATCAAAACAAACATCAGTCGGTACTGGCTGTACCATATTCTGTAATGCGCTTCTGATGTGGTAATGATGTGCATTTAGACATTTTTCTTTGGTGGTATTAGACTTTCAATGGTTAGATTGTGGAAATGATGCATGTTGTGCTGTGAAGATATGTTAAATGTGTAAGTGCATTTGAGCAGTTAGCTATAATATTATCTGTTTGTGTCAAACAAAGTCAAATTACTGAGTTCTTAGTATGATTGTAGCATGCAATATTCATTTTAGATGGGTCATTGAATCAAGGATTTAGTATCTTAAAATATTGGTTGTTATTGGGACAGGTGCAGGTAATAGCAGTTTTAATATAAAAATGACTGTGATGCAAAACCTTCCATTGCCCTCTATGGTAATAAGACCATTTAAAATTATGCACCAGAATCACTTTTTATTTATAACCCATATTTTTGCCAGCCTTTAAGGTGTGTAAAATTAACCTCAGTATATTACAGCTTGTGTTTTCAAAGATATTTGATGAAAGTATTTCCAGGAACAAAAAGAAAGGAAATATTAGTGACTGCTGATCCATTAATGTCTCAGGCTAAGGTTTGCCCAGATGTGAGAGACAGCTCCCAACCCTGCAGACAAACAAACCTAACATGTCTTCTGCTTAATACACATTTTCTATAACAACATAAAACTTTTAATAGTGTAAATTATTACGGTGCTCACTGCCAGGGCTATACTGGTGATGAAAAGAGGCCCTTGCAGTTTAAGACCAATGGATGTTACGCAACATATGGCTGCTGGCTGGATATGCCGGCCATGTATTTTTAAGTCCCTTTTCTTGATAGGAAGAGCAAATGAAAGTCTGGAGAAAAGAACCTTTACAAAATATGAAACTATGATGTGGACACCCATCACTTGATGAAACTCAAAGGAGGTTATACAATAATTGTTGTATGCGCATTTACCCTATATATTTTTTGTTGTTTTTTTGCAGCCCAAGCAAGTAGTCCCAACTTTCAGATCAATTCTGTCACCAGTGCTCTCATCTCAGGAGTGGTGATCCTTGGAGTCACTAGCATATGTTTCTTCATATTTTCTGTCACGTTGCTAAGCAGAAAAAAACAAAACAGTTTGGTTTTATGTGGTGTACAGAACCCAACTTTCAATTAACAGACGCTATTTGCACTTTTCTGTGATGTTTTATTTTTTTAACTATATCATGGCTTGTAAATGTACTTTATGTGGACAGCTCCACAACATGTTGACATGTCACCTGATGTACTTTTATTTACCATATTGTAGCATGTGCATTGTATAGAATAGATAATGTAACAAATAATGTTACTATGTTCTTATTTCATTATTAAGTATTATTTGTTCTTTAAAACTAAGAAATAAATGTATCATCTTAAACTTAGAATGATTGTAGCAGCTGAACTGAAACAAGTAATAAACTATTATTCTCTATATTGTTTGTTGTATGCTTCCGATTTACTTTGAATAATCTGAGCTGGTATTAATTAATATGTGTCTATTGTCCAGCTGATTAAATACCGGTACTAGACAATTTATGTCCCAGTTACTTATGGTACTGACACATGGTCCACACAGTGTAAATTAATTCATTAATTGAAGGGGCTACATTTAATTATAGGGCATTTATCATCATCATGTGTTATTGGCTTTATATTTATTATAAAATATTAATTATAATTATAAATTAAGGCTGATTATCTTACTTTGTTCTGTAATGTGGTTAGCATTATGCATCTTTAGTTTATGGAGTCTGCAAACACAACACATTCTTAAAATACATGGTAATACAGAAATCTCAGATCTCTGACAGATAACTGTAGCTATCAATGATATGTATAGTACGGTAATATAAAATTATGAGACTTATTTGTCCAGAATTATTAATTTGACTAATGAGTGTTTTTGGACATCACATTTAGCCATTAAATCATCTGCCAGTGTCTACAAAAAGGCATCATTGCCATACAATATACAATAACCTACAATGGTGACTAGCATGCCAAAAAATAAAGTAGACTTATGGTAACAACAAGGAATAAAACAAACTACATTACTCACTAAAATATGCTGCATTTATGATTATTTAAGAGTATTCCCTCGTGTGACCTTTGTATTACAAACCAACGTATCCAAATAAAGTTTGATAAATTGTGGAGAAAGTTCTGAAAAACTTAGAGTTATGTTTCTTTTAGCTTGAAAGTGGTACTTATTTACATTGTTCTTTTAGATGTAGGTAAACACCTACTTATATAGCCGGCAATTATTTGGTGTGACCATAATTGTTATATTACGGTTACTATATTACAACACTGATTTATCGTGTTGAGTGCATACATTACTCTAAGAATAAGAGTGCCCCACCGTGTGCCCCCCAATTGAAACACCTTTTTTTTTTTCAGCACTGATTAACACGGAGGAGAGAGAGGAGCACCGAGCCGTCGCTCAGGAATACGTTTTCAGCAACCACTCGGCAACTCCTCACTCTCCTCCACGAGGCCTCTGTCTTGGTCGCGGTGCCGGCATTTCATGCTTCAGCAGTGAAGCAGCACGCGCCGCGACACAGCCGCAAGACACCGCAGGACTTCTGCAAGGTAAGTGAACTTCAAAGGCGGGAGAGAGTAGATAGAGAGAGGGGGTATATAGAAAGAAGGGGTGAGAGTGGGTAGATAGTGAGAAAAGGGGGGATGCATTGTGGGAATGAGTGAGAGGATAAATGAATTAATGTGTGGATGAATTGTGTAAATTAGTGAGATAATTAATTTGGGAGAATGCATTAATGAATATGTGTGAATAATTTGTGTGAAAGTGTGAGAGAATAAATGATTGTGTGAATGAAAGTGTGAATTAGTGATTGACCAAGGGACCAATGTAGCACAGGCAGGGTGTTTATGGGACAAATGGTGGCACAGGTAGCGTATTTATGGGACAAATGGTGGCACAGGTTGGGCTTTTGGGACAAAGATGTTTTATGCTGGGCTGTTTGGGTACAAAGTTGACACATGCTGGGCTATTTGGCGACAAAGGATCTGGGTGCTGGTCAGGTTCTATATGGGCAGTGTGGATGCCAGGGCTGGCCTTTGGGATGTGCAACCTGTGATCTATGCCTGTAATTCAGGTTTTTTTTTTCTATACCTTTAATGCTGAGTTTTTATGTGAATTCCAATTGATCTATACCTGCAAAGCTGGGTGTTATTCTGTTGATCTACATCTACTATGCTATGTTTCCATACATTATTTATGTATACCTGCAAATAGAGGGTTTTTATGTCTTATCCAGCTGGTCTATACATGCACATGGAGTTTATATATGTTGTTTATTTGATCTATACCTGAACTACAGGGAGTAAATAAAAGACAGGTGTGGTTTAGTGAATGAGGGGACAAAGAGACCGATATATCAGTGGCCAAAATATATTGGCCTAAAAGTTAATTAACGGCAAAATGCCGAAATAAAAGAAATAATCGTCCGCAGGGGCCCTGCTTACCTGTGTGTTGGTCGCACAGTGTGCAAGCAGCGTCTCTTGTACCAGCCAGGAGAAGCAGGAACCCAGTAGAGTCATGTGAATGCATGTCACATGACCCTGCTCTGTCCCTTCTTCCCCTATGCAGGACAAGAGAAGTTGTCTGTTTGAGCAATAGAGAGTGAAGTAGCAGGGACCCTGTGGGACTCTGCGAGTAAGAGCTCTGCAGTTCAGGAAAGGGGGCAGGGTAGGATATATGAGCACGTATGCATGATTAAGGGAATGAATATGAGTATATGAATGAGTGAATGAATGTTTGTGAATGAATGTTTTTGAATGAGTGTCTGTGTGATAACATGCATGTGTAAGTGTGTGTGTGGGGGGGCATGGCATAGGGAGGCTGTAATCACACTCCTATCATGCCCAGGTTCCAACATATACTGGCTGCCTGGGCATGATAGGAGTGTGATTGCTGTTATAATATTGTTATTTTTTTCCCCAATTTTGGTGTGTTAGCCACACTTTTTTTCAAAGTAAGTACATATATCATGTACTTAATTTCACAATTTCACAAAAGTGATTTTCCTATCAATTTATGTTTACTGTAGGGTAACACAATGTATAATTCCTGGGTAGGTAAAAGCCTGGGTATTAAAATTTAGTTAATAATTTATCACCTTGTTGGATCCTATGAGTAATATGCTCATTAGTTTATTTTTAACTTTTTATTGCATGCAAGAACAAGATAAAGATGGCATTAAGGACTATTTATCTTTTCAGTTTTCAATAAAGAGATAGGAAAAGAACAAAAAGGACAGGAAAAGAGGAACTCTGCTCTGATTTAAAAAAATAAAATAACAATAAAGCACAGCATACATTAATATGATAATTTTTTCTTTTCTTTTTTTCTTTCCCTTTTCATTAGCACACAGTATTTTTATAGATTTACAAAACAACAAGACCACATTATGTGAACTTATACATGTCTCACATCTTCATAAGTGTATGATATTTGCTAAATTTGCCTTTAAGGCTCTAGTATTGTGAACACTTTTTTTTCTTTTGTAGGTGGAGAGGAGGGTGTTTTTCAACATCTCGCTATAGCCAAGTTTGTAGCTAAACATAAATAAATAATACATAGATCAGTTTCTGGAAGAATCAGAATAATGCTATTTCTGAAAAGGCAATCAATAGAAAATGTATGAAAGACTAAATGACTTTCTCCCAAAGTGATTTGATATGGGGCAAGACCACCAGATGTGCAGCACATCCTCTTCTCTTGACACAATGTCCAGAAAGCTAAAGTCCTTGGGAAGCTATGGACTCATTATAGTACCATATTCATGATATTTTATTTAGTTCATATGATGTCACATTTAGATACCTCCCCTCATTTCTTCTTCAGCTACATACAATGTAGCAGACAGAGTGAGCCTCCACCGTGAGCTATGTAGGACATATGTAGTGGCACTTTTCACGTCCCCGCAGCCGCATCAATGGCTTTTAGTCATTTCAAACTCTGCCCTGTATTGAAGGAAGATCTTCTGTTTTTTTCTTCATGAAAAAAGCTGCACAGTTGCTCCAATGAAACCAATTGTACAGTGGTCTTATTGGTCATTATGACATCTTCCCTCCTATCATTGACAGCTGTCATAGAGAGAGTGAGGGATCATCCATCCAGATCATGCATGTAAAAAAAAAATACATACATTATAAATACAAATAAAATGGGAACATTCAAGCCCATCTAGTCTAGTTATATTCAGGATAGTTGTATGCCTATTCCATGCATACTTGATTCCCACACTGTATTAGCCTCTACCAGTTACTGTAAGTTGGGAAGATGTTCTATTTATTTACCAACCTTTCAGTAAAGTAAAACTTCCTTATGTAATATGTACGTTTTTGACGGTTTGACTAGATTTAGATTATAACCTCTTATTCTAACATATCTCCAACTTTGAAACAATCGTCTCTGCTTTGCTTTGTGCCATTTAAATATTTCTGTCACATCTCCCCTGCCTCTTTCCTACAAGCTATATCCTTTTTCAGAATACTGTCTAAAATGTCAATATCCTTCTGGAGACGTGGTCTCCAGAACTATACACAATACTCAGGAGATCTGGTGAGTGGCAAAACCACCTCCCTCTTCCTGGTACTAATGCCTCTAGCCAGAGCTGGCCCTTACATAGGTCCTGGTGGGTCCACGGGACCCAGATGGCACTTTTGGCCCCATAATTTTAAGGATAGATCTGTGTGGAAAGAGAAGCATTTTAGCACCTATATGACTCCATGAAATATCTATCTGGCCTCTCATGCACTTTCACAAAAAGATGGAAAGCCATGGAAACAGCCTCTCAAGCCTGTAAGATCCACCCTTTTGTGGAGGTGCATTGGAAGCAGTGGCATACTGCTTAGTGGCATAGGGAGACAGGAACCCGTGGTTAAACGCGAGGCTACTCAGAAGTAGAGGGAAAGCAGTGGTTGAGGCAAGGGGGTGCGTGATAGAGTATGCATGCATGGATGTGTATGTGTATATGAGCATGGATGTTTGTGGGCAAATGTGTCAGCATGGATGTGTATGTGTGAGTGTGTGAGCATGGATGTGTAAATGTTGGTGTGTGAGCTTTGATGGATTCATATGTCTGTTTGTGTGAGCATGGATACATGTGTGTGAGCATGAATGTGTATGTGTGTGTGAGCATGGATGTGTCTGTGTGTGAGGGCCCATGGATGAATATGTGTGTATGAGCATGGATGTGTATGGGTAAATGTGTCAGCATGAATGTGTATGGGTGAGTGTGTATGAGCATGTACGAATAAATTGTGTGCAAACTTGGAAGTGTATTTGCGAGCATTTATGCATATGTGTGTATGTGTGAACATGGATGTGTATGTATAAGTGTTTGTGTGTGAGCATGGAGGGTAATAATAACATCTGCTGCTGCTGCATTAAAAGTGCTTTGAGTGCCACTGGAAAAAAGGCGCTATATAAAAACTAGTTCTTACTAGTTATTATGCATGGGCATGTGAGTTGGCATGAGTGTATAAGTCTGTGTAAATGTCTAAAAATGTGTGCCAGTGTGCATTTAGGTTACTGGGGGGGGGCAAGATGATGCCAAAATATAGGATCTGGAAGGCCAGGTTCACGAAGAAGACACAGAAAGAAGCGTACAAAGAAAGAAGACAGAAGAAAGGAGAACAAGAAGCAAAAAGAGAAGAAGCAGTAGCATTCAGACGAGGAAGGTAGGAAGACACTGAGAGTGTGAATGAGAGTGTGAGAGAGCATGACAGTAAGTCAGAGATAGCGTGAGTGAGAGTGTCAGAGGAGATGACAGAGTTATATAGTCATGATATAACATCTGTGTGGGCTTGGTTGTGGAGCTTTATTGCGTTGCCGCCTTACCTTTAAGTCCTTTGTGTCATCTGCAAAAATACATATCATGCCATTAAGGCCTTTTGAAATCCACGGTACCCCACTGGTAACAAGACCTTCCTCGGAAAATACATCATTAACCACTACCTTCTGCTCTCAACAATTACTTTTTCCACTGAAACTACTAAGTCTCTTAAAAACTAAAAATACTGTACTAAATCAGTACATGCACAACAAAGAAAAAACTGCCCAAACATCACAAATATTTTTGACAACTATTAATCTTGCACTTGTTAGTTGTACTTTTACTGTCATGTTTATTTTCCTGCTCAGGTTTAGACCAGTTCCACTAACTTTCCCAGTTTCCATGGAAACCATGTCTTGACCTCACAAATCAAAAACTATGTTTAGAATTGATTATTCTAGCAATTGAAACTGCTTGAGTTATATGGAACAGCACAGTATAAGAATCTTTTAAAAAGGATCAATCAATGGATTTGACAGCATATTCACAACAATGTGTAGGGTATGCATTTGTGAATTTTTGAAGGATTGGACATTTTAAGTTATTAGCACAAATGTTTTCCTTGAAGCTCTTTTTTTTCTAGAAAAGACAAAAAAAGTTTATGATTCATTCAAGTACAGTACATGCACTAAATTAAATTGGTCCCTTTGTGTATTTGAAACAAAGTTAATTGTCTATTCCCAAAAACTTGCAGAGGCAAGTCAAGCTTTGGAACTGTGGTGAAACTACCCTAGGTTAGAATTCTACTTCCCTGATTAAATAAACAAAGTCAAGGGATACAACTAGAAAGAACAAGAAGAGAAGAAGCAGAGCTGTGGAAAAATGAGACAAGGACATGGAAACAGTTGGAGGAGAAGGTTGAGAGACAGTGAGTAAGAGTGAGTGAGAGTGAAAAAGTGAAAAATAAATGAAATGCAAATGAAAATTCAGAGCTCTCTGCTTCATTTTCATGTATTTCGTTGGTGCTCATCCTAGTCATTCCCCTTTTCTAGCCTTCCGGCATCATCACAAACAGTCTACTTTCTACTATCTCGAGCCGTGTCATGATTAATTCAACAACAAAAAAAAAAGTACACTCTTACTGCTTCCATAGCAATTAAGATGCTTAGTTGCATAGGTGCTGCTAATCAAATGCCCTTGATTAATTGATCTTCGGCAACCTCTTTAAAAGCCGAAGTGTTTAGCTTTTTGCTGGTCTGGAGCATTCAAGTGTGTAAACACAATGCCAAAGAGGAATGACATCATCATTATCTTAGAGAAGCTATGGTTGCTGCCCCTCAATCTGGGAAGGGTTATTTCAGAACAGTTTAAAGGCCATCATTAATCCATATCCATATAACAATCATCTGTTCCTTAGCATGTCTACAAATTGGGTAAATACAAATACAATCTCAAATGAACATCATTACATGACATATTACACTTTGTAATTCAACAAAAATAAAGCCAAAATGGAGAAGCCATGTGTGAAAAACTAAGTGCACCTTATGATTCTATAGCATGTAGAACCACCTTTAACAACAATAACTTAAAGTAATAATTTTCTGTGTGATTTTATCAGTCTCTCACATAGCTGTGGAGTAATGATGGTCAGCTCTTCTTTACAATGTTGCTTCAGTATGTTGCTTCAGAGGTATGTGGGCATTTGTTTATACACAGCTCTCCATTTCAATCAGGTTGAGGTTTGGACTTTGACTGGCCCATTACAACACCTTGATTCTTTCTTTTTCAGCTTGCTTGGGATTATTGTCCTGTTAAATTTTCAAACTTTGGCCAAGTTTTATTTGTCCGACAGATGGCCTCACATCTGACACTAGAATACTTTGGTACACAGAGGAGTTCACGGTCTACTAAATGACTGCAAGTTTCCCAAATCCTGAAGTTGCAAAACACCCCAGATCATCACCCCTCCACCACAGTATATGACAGTTGGTATGAGGTGATTGTGCGGATATGCTGTCAGGGTCCGCGGCGAGAGAATCCTCGCCGCAGTAACTCACCTGAGTACCCGTCGATAGCCTCTTCTAGTTTCCTGCACGACGTAGCCTGGGGAATGCACGTCAACGGCACCACGCAAGGAGGAGGGGCGACATCTAGTGGAGGATTTAAAAACTGGCACTGAGCTTCATTCAGTGCTCAGTTATTTTCCCAGACAGAGCTATTTAGTTTGCGCTCCCGATATTTGTGATTTCTGGTTTTGACCCTTGGCTTTGTTCTTCGCTTATCCTGATTTCTCCGATCCCGAATTTTGGCTTGTCTTACGGACTTCACTGCTCTCTCCCGCCCTGATCTTCGGACCGACTCTGATATTGCCTTGTCCACTAAACCTTCCCTCATCTACTGGAAGGCAGTCTGTGTACTGGGTTCCTCACCTCACTCCTACCAGCTTGACATATGCTGTGTTTGGTTTTCGACAAATGTGACTCTGCGCATTATGACCAAACATCTCCACTTTGGTCTCATTTGTCCAAAGGACATTGTTCCAGTAGTCTTTCTGTTTGTTCAGATACAACTTTGCAAACCTAGGCCATGCTGCCATGTTCTTTTTAGAGAAAAGAGGCTTTCTCCTGGCAACCCAAAACAAACATACTTGTTCAATCTTTTTCAATTGTAGTTTCTGTTGAACTGTAACATTTAACATGCTAACTGAGGCTTGTAGAGTCTGAGATGACACGTCTACTCATGGGAAGATTGGCAACTGTCTTGATTGTTTTCCACTTTTGAATAATCTTTCTTACAACCCTTACCTGATTGATGGGCAGCAACAATTGCTTCTCTAAGATCATTGATGATATCTTTCTTCTTTGGCATCATGGTAACACACACCTGAATGCTCCAGACCAGCAAAATGCTAAAACATCGATATATATATATATATATATATATATATACTAATATTGATTAGCAGCACCTGTCTGCTGCTCAGCATCTTAATTGCTGTGGAAGTAGTAAGGGTGTACATAGTTTTGCACACATGGCTTCTCCATTTTGGTTTTATTTTTGTTAAATCTTGACACAGTGTAATTTGTCCTGTGTTGTTCATCAGAGGTTGTATTTACCTATTTTTAGACCTGCTAAGGAACAGATGATTGTTATTATGTCCTGATATGCAAAACCATAAAATTCAAAGAGGGTGTACTTTCTTTTTCACATCTCTGCATACTGTTCATTAAAGTAAAAAAAAGCTACAAAAACACAATGTATAGAAATTAACCCCTTAATGACAAAGTCTGTACATGTACGGGCTCAAAATGCATTGTTTTCAATGGGTTTAGGGACCGCCCATTGTCCTTAAGGGGTTAAGACTGGAGGTATTATGAACTATTTATATAATGCTAAAGTTTAGTAACAGTGGAATTGAATGTATCATTTAATTCTTTGCACACCTTCACAAGGAGCATTGCAGCATAAAGCAGATAATGTGTCAACAACCTGGTGTTATGTTTTTTTCTCAACATAATACTAAAGAATTCAGTTTCAAGATTTACGTATGTTATATTAATGGAATGACTTCCCTATTCCCCCACCCAATGTGCTCAAAGAAAAAAAAAAACATCAAACATATTCTTTTGATGCAGAGATGTATTTTCCAGATATTCTATCATGTTACACTGTCATGAAACCCATATGTCACAAAATGTGAAGACAATCATATCCTCAATTTCCTTTGTGAAGTCTATTAAGTTGTTATACTATATGGATGTTATTTTCTCACTTTACTTTTTATTGCTTAGATAAAGGATGTTTATCAGAATTGTCATGCTAAATACAATAGGTATTGGTTGTCAAATACGTAATACAATTCATATGTCTGATATATATATGTCAGATAAAAACATATATATGTACATCTACAAACCAACAACACAATTCAGATCTGGAGACGCAGTGCAGAGCTCACATTTTAGACAACCATGGTAAGATTAAATTGGTTTAATCTAATATACTAAAAATAGAATACTCTTTTGTATCTTACTACCAATATATGTTTGCACCTCAAAAACATAACAGACAAAGAATGTATAGATATTTTAATACTAAACAACATATCTTCTTTGTAATTTGCTGTGCCCTTTATTCATTTAAAACCAGATGCTCTCAATTTGTTATAATAAATTAACAATAACAAAGGTATTTAAAAAGTATTAGTAGTAAATTAAAGGCAATTTGAAACACATAGGTTCTGATCCACATGTGAACTGGTGAATATTTAGTTAATTTTTAAACTATTATGCTGGCTACTGTTGGTCATAGATAGTTGGTCATGACTCAAATTTTCATATTTACAGATGTGTATATATATATGTTTGGAGATCATCTGGCATTATATTTATAATGGCATTTTTTTCTAAAAACCATTTTATTGACTTTATTTTGGTTTGGGTATCCTTTCTCTTTTATTTTTTATTTTTTTTACACATTTGTATTTCTAGTCACACTATTTATCTGGCTACTACTGATAAAAAGTCTATTTAGAAAAAAAATAATTTGAATAGCATTTTTGTACCAAGAAAAATAAATATTTTTTTCCATTGCTTTTTTCAAGGTGGTCCCATCAAAACGTGCTGTGAAGCAAGGCTTTTTTTATATTCTGATCTTCTCCTTCATTTACAGAAATCACTGCTTTGATATAAGCATCTGCAATGACACTGGCACTTGGAGGCCACCAGGTATATATAATACAAGCAATATATTCCTGCATAAATTGATAACACAATAGATAAACAAATCAATACAGTCAAATGCGTAATATATAGACAGATAGATTAAAAAATGGCCCTCCTGCTAACAAAGTTGGTTACTTTTTATGTTTTCCTTTTGGATTTTAGCATATTCAGACATACTGGTGACATGTGGACCTCAGAACATTGAATTATCTATTTACTTGTGCCCAGTGTATAATGCCGGCTATAATGAAACTCTGCTTTTCATGAATGATATATTCAATAACCCTCAATGTCAAGGAGTTGTTCAAATGACAGGAGGTACACCATTTGTTACGTATATTTTTTCAATTAATGACAGTTCAACATGTGGAAGCTCATTTCAGGTAAGACTTAAAATAGTTAATTCCAAACTCTTCCAGACTTTGCACATTAAATATGCTGTTTTCCAGAATGTGATATAAACATGAGTTTATGCTAGTGTACTGATACAAACAAAGCTAGAACTTATGAAATGAATTTAAATCTGTAAAAATTTAGGAAATAAATCATTTAAAGATGAAAAAAGATGACAGTAAAGTGAAATATAGTTAATGGTACCATAAATAAGCAATGTAGCAAATATTAATTTTCCCTACAATAAATCTAAATAAAAGGTAACAGAATATTTCCCATGTATATAAAGCACAAAACAGAAAAATATATATAAAACTTAATTTAGAACTTTTACTTTAGAGAGCACATACTCTCATGTTCTGCTCAGTGATTCAGGTCCCAATATTTTATATGAGTTTCAGGTTCCTGTCACTGACATCCCAATGATGTCCTAGTGTCCAAGATGTCTGCACTTCTGTGGAAGAGAGATAGTAATATGATATATAGATACTTTAATATGCATTTGTTAGCTGAGGAAAAAGTAAACACACCTATTTTTAGGAATGGCACCAGAACCAGTGCTGCAGTGCATGGCTCTTTTGCACCAGTTTTGGCTACTTAAAGCAGCTAACCACTGGCAAGAAATTGCTTCCTCAGAAATCAATAGGAGCTTTTTCTGCCCATGTGTGCAGGGGGTCTCATTTGACCCACTGGGACACTCATGTGATCCAGTGCTGGAGTTGGCTATTTGTCAGTGCAGTGTGCATGGACAATGGCAAGCAGGAGATGTTTTTGGCCCAAAGAGGCAAAACATATAGGAGAGAGAATCCAAATGAATTCATTAATGCATTTGCAAAGGGGAAACAAAATTTTAATCTGAAGGGGGCACTAAGCTATCATATTCATAAAAGTGCAAGTGATAGCTAGAGTGACATTTTAAAAATTCACCATGTTTTATAAGGTAGTATTAATAAATTCTGCATTATTATGTCACTTCATGTTAAATTTAATTTCAGGTATTACAGTGCCATAATGGTTTCAGTTTTACTTAAATACTGAAAAGTGTCAAGTAAATTACTTTGAATACCTATGTTTTACGAGCCCAACTGTAAAGGTCATATATCACTATGTTCAATAGTCTCAAAATGTAGAGCTCCAGGTGAAGAATAAATCTCTGTAAACAGGAAAGGAGCTAAACCTTACTTTCTATTATCAAAAATGCTTGGCAATTACTCCCAAGGCAAGGTTCTAATGTTGCCCTATTAATATGACGTACAACAGAAACAAATAAGTTCAATTTGTCTACAGTAAACGAATTGCAGTTAAAACTAATGTCCTATATTTTCTTTTTCTTTCAACATGTAGTCTTCCATTGTGTATTTTTTTGTTTGTTCATTTACTTATTTATTTGTTGTAACAGATAACCTCAAGTCAAGGTGAGGGTATCTTCTCAGATTTCTCACAGATTGAAACAGTTAACATCAGTGGAATAATCAAATCAAAGGATCCGAGTTCTGGTGTTGTTACTTACAATCCAGAACTAAAATATTTATACTCCTGCGCTTACCCTCTAGAATATCTTATGAACAATACAAGGCTGGATGTGTAAGTAACTATGAGTATATTGTGTTCATATGAAATTGAATCCACAAAATCCGATTCGACATTAACTATTATATATCAATTACATAACATCATATCTAAATGAATAATTACAATGCATTAAGACCATCATGGCATGAAGACATGTGTAACTATGTTGTTATGTACGCTATAGTTGAATAGTGTTCTGTAGTCACTGTGGTGGTGGGGGGGGGTCAAAGCAAATCTGCCACTTTCCCAAATTCTGCATTTTAAAGTTCCAGACACTTAATAAACCTATATAATGGTGCTTACAAATCTAAATAAATCTAAAAAGCACTTAGATTAAACAGGATTAAACACTGTTTGACGGCATCTCAGATGGAACCCATGTGCTTCCGCCACTGCCCATTTCTTCCTTAAAATATGAGAAAAGAAAGGTTAAACATAGTGCAGATTATTCTTCAAATTGATGCATTTATCCTCCAACAGAATTATATACTGTATGCTTGTGTGTGTTATGTGCAGTGTTGGCTCTTTGAGGTCTGCAACTTGGTTTCATGTAGAACATTATGCACTCAGGCCCAAAGAGTCCACCATCACTGCTATAGGACAATCATTGATTATATGCATTCTCATTTACAGGAGTGGAAACACTATAGCAATCAACACAAACAACGGCAGTTTCATTAGCACACTCTCTCTCCAGTTGTTTGTGGTAAATTATTAAGTAATTTTTTTGTTTCCTGAAATAAATTGAGAGTTTATCATACATATAAGTCAGTTTTATAACTCTTTCTGCACTTTTGAAATCAATACCTGTAATTTTTTTAATAGAAAAGCAATAAGCACAGTCAATGTCTTAACAAGAGAAACTTGTTCTATTTGTCTGCAGTACCATTTTTATTAATCTTTTACAAGAAATGATGATAAATTGTGTCCTTTTTTCCACTGTTGGAACAGGCAGAAAATGCTGATCTCGGAGTACTATGTATTTCAATAATGTAATGCTTTATACTGCAATTAACTTGCACAGTAACCATCAGTAGATGCTTTAGTGTTCATTTGCTATAATTTATAATGCTACAGCATGGTTGTTAATTCTACCATTTTCAGGTCCCAGATAGGAGCATTAATTATATAACACTATGTGTCTGTCTGTCTATCTATCTACTAACATTCTGCTGTTTACTGAGCAGTGTGTACATAAATTGATGTTCCTAATTCCAGGATTCCAATTTCTCAAGACCCCTTATTATCCCTGCAACTGGAATAAAATTGAAGACAAAAGTGTATGTGGAAGTGAGAGCAAAGAACCTTACCGAAAAGTAAGAAACCTGACAGATGGGTAGGCTGACACATGGGCAAAAGGGTAGTGAGGTAGAGAGAGTATAGCATTGTTGTGGAGACACACGACTGTTGGATTGTCTAGGGGACCCCCCATAAATTAAAGACACATAGACCAACATTGTATTATTAAACATATTTATTTTTAATTCATAAATAACGCAAATATTGAATACATAATAAATATTAACACAATATTATACCATAATGCATTTCTCATAAATAACAATGCTCTTTCAAAGCACAAAATAAACATAAACATAATAAAAACAAGCAACCCAGGCACAGGTGTACTGCTGCCACACTTTCCGCTGAAGCCACTGGTTTCCTCCACTAGCACAGTCCCTACGAACTGCCATCGCCGGGGTACACACTAAGGCTTGTGCACCAAATCAGGCCCATACTAAAAATGGCCTACTACTGCACTATACTGAGCAAAAATCTGTAACTGAAACGCCACCAAAAACATATAAAGAGGGAAGGGAGGGTAGGACAACTTTCCCTTGTAATACATTTCTGACAAGTAATTCCCTACAGGGCTCCCCTATAAATAGCATCACTTCCTGCCATCCAGTGAGCCCAGCCCACCTTGTCTAACCTGGCTTATGTCCCATCCACCCACACTCATGTCGCCCTTCCCCGGGGCATTTTAACGCCTTCAGGGCTTCTCTGAAGACTAAGCATTATGCACCTTTCCTTCTATCATGTTAATAATATATGTTTATATGAACAAATAGCATATTTCATGGGTTTACAACATTGAAACTTTTGAGTCATCAAATAAGTTTAATATGATATATAAATCAGATTTCAATATCTTTATATACAGGTTCAATGTGTTGCTGGATCATTGCTATGCCTCCACTTCTCCATTCCCATCCAACTCTACCAAATACGACCTTTTTGTTGGGTAAGTCAAGTCTTTAAGAAACGTGTAAGTATCAAAAACATGGATAACCATAGAGGTAAATCATGTACAGTGCTTGTGATATGTATGATGCATAAAAACATAACATGATTCAGGAAGAATATGCAAAAGTTGTTTGTTAGGAGTAAGACGTATCAAAAGTATTTGTACTTATCATTGCACCATGTAGGTTTTCTAAGATATTATAATACCTGAAATTAAACAATAAACAAAACATTGTAATTTCCAGCATCCTGCCATCAAAAAGACAGATATACAGAATGAAAACTATTTAAAACCCCTTAAGGACAATAGGCGGTCCCTAAACCCATTGAAAGCAATGCATTTTGAGCCCGTACATGTACGGGCTTTGTCATTAAGCTCTTAAATATTAAAGCAATTAAATATGTATGTCTCTCTGTTTGTTACAAAATATACATAAATAGCTCTTCACCAATAGTTATGGACTATATGAAGCAGCAGTGTATTGGCCCCAAACAAAACATATACCGTATTGGCTCGGATATAGGCCGCACTCGCATATAGGCTGCACCCTAAAAGTTAGGTGCTTTTTTAATGAAAAAAGTTTCTGCCCCCCCCCCCGAGATATGCTGCCACTCTGTCCCGAAGATGTACCCCCCCGAGATATGCTGCCACACTAACCCCCGGAGATATGCTGCCACTCTACCCCCCCCAGAGATATGCTGCCACTCTACCCCCCCCAGAGATATGCTGCCACTCTGTCCCCAAGATGTCCCCCCCCACCAGACTTACTGGTGCAGACTCCACGGGGTCTTGCGGGGCCGGCGGGGGACATCTACACATAACACGTATTCAACTTCCGGTGCCGGCACTTCCGCCGTGGGAAGTACCGGCAAGGAAGATTGTTCACGCAGACGTTCACCGGCAGCGGCGATGCGAGCAGAAACAACCTCCGCTGCCGGCACGTCTGCAAGATGTGCTTTAAAAATCTCCCTTGCCGGGACTCCCCCCGTGGGAATTCCCGGCAAGGGAGATTGTTAAAGCACATCGTGCAGACGTGCCGGCAGAGGAGGCTGTTTACGCGCATCGCCGCTGCCAGTGAACGTCTGCGTGATGCGCTTGGACAATCTCTCGTGCCGGCACTCCCCCAGTGGGAAGTGCTGGCAGGGGAGGCTGTCTGAGCACATCCGAGAGTAGGATACAGGTCCCCTGCACCGCTGCGGAGGATCTGTATCCTAACCCTACTGCCTGCCTGTCGGGCGCTAGGCCCCGAATATAGGCCGCACCGGAATTAGATTACTACCGTATTGGCTCGAATATAGGCTGCACTTTTTCAGTGTGCAGCCTATATTCGAGCCAATACGGTAGTAATCTAATTCCGGTACATGACATGCAATGATAAGGGCCCACTGTTGTGAGGAGATTTTCTTTTACTTTAGGATCATTTAACATCACCCCACTGTACTCCTACCTACAAGGATGGATCGAAAATCAGGCCAGCCATGTTTGAAATATTTTGGCCTGGCCGGGGAGGGGGGGGGCAATTGCTCTCCTACCCCCTGGGCCAGCCACCCCTGACCACAGGATACAGTGCCCTTGCTTAGTGGTCAAAATAACAACATGCAGCGTACAAACAGGCAATAACTGGCACACAAGATATATTCAATATACGGTATATGAATGTAATATAATATGATTAGGTTAATTCACTGAATACCTTAGATTAAGAGAATAGCCATAAAAACATAAGAGTTTGGTAAATCACTAGTTGCTTCATTTGTCTATTAAAAAGAAATTATTTTTCTTGTGATGTATAATTTTGCTTTAATTCAATTTAGTTGACTGTGACATTATACCTATTCCTCACAGGTGTACAAAGGACCGGTTTACGACCGTGCTTGATAATGGAGAGAATCAATATGCTCGGTTTTCATTTTCAGCCTTCCGATTTCTAGAACAGTATGGTCAACCTGTCTCAACATTTTACTTGCATTGCATCACTCGACTTTGCCTGACGACAACTTGCAGTAATTTTAAACCGGTAAGTTTGGCTGCATGAAAATAAAAATATTTGTCAGTACAAAAGAACTCTCATTTACAAAACATATTCACAGGTTTGTGGAAGAAAGCGGAGAGAGATCCGAGCAGCCTCCAGCTCTTCAACATCTTCACCCATTTCTGATCCAGCAACTATTACTTCCACTGGGATTTTAACAAGTAGGGAAGATGGTATGTATAGCATGATGGAAAGCATGTAATAATAGAGAAACTCTAATGCTTATATAAACATTGTAATATGTTAATATTTTACTGTCAGTTAAAGTGGTAAAAGGAGGCCAATATGCAAATGTCTACCAAATTTAGGTATAATAACCGTTAAATAGTGTAAATAATGTAGTCAAGCTTCAAGATGATGGATGGGCTTCATGAATGAAGTTACATAGGCTCTTCAATATCAATAGCAATGGCCTTTTGTCCCACACATTTCAGAATACATATACTCCAGAAAATGTAGAGGTATAAATCAGTATAAATGTAATAAATGGAATTTATTCAGTAACAGTAGTAGATTGAATTTCAACTATGCAGCATCCAATGTTTTCAGACAATGATCCAGGTAGGAAGAAACAGATCCAATATAAAATAAATAACAAAAAATGTAATTAAGTACAACTTCAAGTTAAAAAACCCCAAAATGCTTGTAAGTATCGCAGCTGAAAAGTATGACGCAGAGCGTTTCGCTTTACTGGCGCTTCTACCTTTCGTGTTTTTAGCTTTTATACACAGTTCTTTTATACCAACACTTTCCATTAGTGTACTTCTGGGTTTTCGTGTTCATGTTGTCAAGGCTTGGGGGACAAGAAGGCCACTATTGATATTGAAGAGGCTGTATACCTTCATCCATATGTGAGTGGACTACCAAAGAGCACCATTTATTGAAGCATTGCCAAAAAAGACAAAAGCATTGTCTTTTTATTTTTCATATAAATTGGTATTATGGGATGAGTAGTTAAAAAAAAGAAACAATGCCCTCACTGAATCATATCTAGTCATAATTACAACAAACATTGCCTTTTTACCTGTAATCAAATGTCATGTTACCTTATTCGAACAGATATTTTACCCAAAAATTCATCACATTCACTAAAGGTTATATTCTATAGATTGCTAAGTATGATTTAGGTATAATCAACCGTTTTCTATTTATAATCTTAAATATGTATTTTTATGCATAAAAGTGTTAAAAGAATGAATATCCCAAGGGATTTAAATAGATTATAATTGAATTTCTAAACAGCAGATTTTGTCCTTACGCTGTACTTTTTGAAATCCTGAAGTAAATGTCCAATGAAACATCAATTTAAATATAAATAAATCAAGAGGTATCTATTTTCCAAATTTTTTTTGCTATAAATAGGTTTATTTTCTTTTACAGATGGCTCAGTAAGCAAAGACAGCAGTAAGTATCAAATGATTTGTCTCACTTTTTATTCAAGTATGAACTTATTTCATAAGTGTCAAAACCTTTAGACATTGCAAATTTTGTCTCATTCATAATTTCTGACATGAACAATGTCACGTGATTCAAAAGCAGGCACTGATTTGTTGTTTTGCAGGCACTGATTGAGTCTCAATGTTGTTTGTATACACAAAATAATAAATCTCAGTTTTCAAACATATTATTTTATTTGTGGATAATCAAGGTGTTACGATAGTCAAATACAGAAACATCACAAAGAACCATAGGCAGTATCATTTCTGCTCCAGCGGAAAGGAAGGTGATGACATCTTCGACAAATGACGACTATTGTCAAAAGAGTATCACTAACAAGGCACATACAATATGTGTATCTTTTCTCTCTTCTTTCTTTGTTGTTATCTTTGTTCTTTTGTTGTTATTCAGTCTCTCACTGTTGAAATAAAATTATAGACTGATCATGTCTATGTCTATTTTGAATCTTGTCAATATTCGTTGTGAATCCATGAGAAAATAGCCCACCCAATAACTCTAGAAGGAACTGTCATTCTGTTGTAAGTTTCTATGCATGACAAGTCCACTGAAATGCATATGCCTCCTAAACTGCTTGAGTCTTAATTATGGAACTTTGTTCTGCCACACAAATTTTGTAAAATAGACCATAGAGAGATATTAAACTAATGCAGGGTATGCACAGATAAACATGTGAAGCAAATACAGGATTTTGGTGGAAAAGGTTCATCTTTAGTACATTAACTGTCATTTAAAGTCCATATGGGACTAGAGCATGAGATCACACTTAAATCTTGAAAGAGCAGGTACATAATTCAGTTAAAAAATCTTGAAAATATCAGCAGCTATATGGGTCATTAGGTTTTTAAGATCCTTCTGGCACCACCTAAATGAAAAAGATTTATGTAGACCCTCTATCTTTTCATTAGGCAGCATCAGATTCAAATTCTTTGACTTTCAGTAATTTATTTTAAGGTTTGATATTTTCTTGTACAAACTAAATTCTGACTTGCAAGTCACATTACAGAACAAACTTGCTAACTTTTGGTTAGCCCAAATTCTTGATATAGAATATAATTATTATAAAAATACATCTCAGTAAATAAATATTGAATTCAAATGTTGAGTGAAAATAAAAATAAAAAGTTTAAACAAATTTACTGACAAGCCCCAATGAAACTGGGTTATATTACTTTATGATAGGTCACTTTAATGCTGTATGGTTAATTATACTGTATGTATAACTCTCTAAAGAAGTGTGGGCTTAATTCCATTGTCAATATGTGTCTCTGCCATTTCCATACTGAGGAGCACACACTAAAATAGTTCTAATGTAGCCAAATGATAATTACTTAATTATCAAACTCAAATTAAGCTTCCTTTAGGACTGTATATATATTAACCTTCATTTTCTGTTATCAGCACTGTCAGAAATATAAATACTTTTGATTCTTTTTTTAGTGTTCATGTCACAATCTCAGGTTGTAGCAGTGAGCAGGAAAGTGGTCAAATCACATATCTGTAACAGTTTAATAGGATGTCCCTGATAATGCCTTTGTCCTTTTTTACCATTTTCCCTGATTAATAAACCATCTTCAGAAAGCTTATTTTTTAACCCACCTGCCTGCTTAGAGCTCCTGTACATTAAAGAATATGTGACAATGCTATAAATTAAGTAATTACATTTTTAGGTATTTTCATGCAGTGAAAACTCTTTCAAACAGTGTTTTTAATACAACAAAACATACCCTTAAGTGAGTGTGCCCTCAAATATGTATGCATTTGAATAATTAAAATATGTGTCCCTTTTAAAAAGAGGAGTGCATTCAAAAAATGTAAACATTGTATTGAAGTCCCTTTTCAATCATGCTGGATTAATAGCTATTGTGTAAAAAATGTAATTCTAGTTCTTGCTAATTATTATAAGATAGTGTTTTGCACTTAATAAAAATGCAAATCTAATTGTTTTATTTCTCATACATATTTCATAGTTAACGTATGTATGAATCCACAAATGTTTAAAAATGTATCAGCTACAAAACTCAGATCTATAGGTTATTACTGTAGCTTCCACTTAAAACATATGTAGGATGTTCTAATTATTGTATATTCATTTTTCAAGGTGCCTCTTATGCTGATTCCCAAGATATTATAAGAACTGCCGTTGGATTGGGAATTACTGTTGGATTTTTGGCATTACTTTGCACTCTTATGGGAGGGATTGTTTACCTTATGCACAGAAGACTCCAAAAGGCTAGATACCCGGATAAGAACACCTTTCATTAAACAATCAGAAAAACAGCTATCTTATGTATGCTAAGACTCTTTTCATCTGAACCCTGCATAAGTTTTAGAATTTAGAAATGTAGAATTTGGCTCTACTGAACTAAACTATTTAAATATCTATGTTTATAATGATGGCTGTTTCTATTTTTTTATCACACAAATAAAAGGATATGAATAAATACATTTTGGCATCAAACCAGTATATGTCATCCATGTCACCTTAATTTTTTAACAAGGTGATATTAGCCCAAGAACAATAAAGTTTTTAGCAGGCCCTTTATTGTGCCAACAATGAAAAATCTGTAAAGTTATAAAGGTTTCAGGTTTCCTTTTCAGATGGAAAGGAGAGACTCTTTCATTAATGCTAGGTTTTGATACAAGTTTAACATAAAACTTAAAACAAATGTACTGCCCAGTCATGCCCATCATCCAACCACATTTCCATGATACCAGGTCGATCATATTTTTCATCACTTACCAATAACTTTTTGGTTGACAAGCTTCTTCCATTTGCTTGCAGACATTTCAGGTTGCTAAAACATACTGCTTGGTTAGCAACTCTTAAACACTACCTGCTGGAATACATAGTATCTACTGTAAAGTTTGGTGGAGGGAGGATAATGGTCTGGGGCTGTTTTTCAGGGTTTGGGCTAGGCCCCTTACTTAGAGTTGGCCCTGACCAATCAGCACTAATAAATACACATATCACAGTGATAACATATATATATATATATACTTAAAAATCACGATTATGTGATATTCATAGTAAGCAACTCCTAATGTAGGCTCATATAAAAAAGAGAAAACATAGATAAACCTATATAGTAAAATAATAATGCAAAGTACAATAGCAATTCATATAAATGCTCTAGTGTATGTGCTTGCTCCTTAAAATTATATAGAGGGTTGATGAAAAGGGCTTCACCAGGTTCTGCAATAAAACACGGAAAACACAAAAAAAGATCTCATGAGAAAACAAGATCCAAATAAAGAAATTTAATTGACAATTCAATTCTTACATATTACCACATTCACCCTTCATAAAAGCTGTTCATGATAAATCCTTAGTAAGATGACAAATAAATCCTGTCTAATTCCTCAACTCACACAACGTGTTTCACCCTACTTGCTGGCTTCTTTGAAGACATTTTATTTTTCAAAATATTTCTTTATTGAGAAGATGGTTGTTTAGAGTGAGTGTGATGGTGGTAGTCAGAACATTAGCATTGATCAGGATTTATAACAGCGTGCCAACTGATCTCACAAGAGAGATAAATACCTATACTTAAACTCATTGATGAGTGTAATCTTACAATCAGATACTGATAACAATCAGATACCATAACAAATACGCTTTTTTTCCCAGAATCTTATAAATGACTTTAACTTTGACATATGGCCTTATTTACAGTGTAATACTTTCTTCTTAGTATAAACACTATACGTTTTATAAAAAAAAGTTTATAATGTAAAATAACAGTTCACATGCAGAGTTGTAATCAAACCATAATTTCTGGTGCCAAACCCTGCAGAAGAAATACCTCTTTAGAACTTTTGTTTGTAAGAGTACTATACCTGCTGGTATCAGCTACAGGAACAATCTTTTTTTGTATCATGTCTTAATAAAGCATCAAGTGGGAGGTTCAACAGTACAGTGCTTCTTTCCCCTTGAATACATTATTAGGGTACAAAGAACACATTGCATAATTAGTATAATGACTAACTAGCCTAGGAGATACAAAGAGTCAAACATCTCATGAATTAAGGCATAGTTCACTAAAAGAGAAAGGTTCTTTATCAAAACTGTCAAAGGCCATTTTTGTTTCAGTTTTCTTAATGGCTTAATCATTTTCAAAATGTTATTTTCTCTGTAGAGAATTATTTTCATTTTGAAAGTGGTTCCTCAAAGTAGAAATGGATGAGCTGACAAGCTAAGCTTTGAGTTTCTATTTTACACCCTATTTTGTAAGTGTAATGGGGTATTCGGAAGGTTATGATACTGTACGGGGCAACATTTTTTACTTAAGATTTCTGATCTGGACTGTATTCCGTTAAATAATATAAAACCCATGTAGTAGGGGTCCAGACACATTTTTCCCACTGTATTTGTGGGCCAATTATATATTTAGGTAACACGTTTATAATCTATATATTTCTATATATTAATATATATATAGTGAATAGTCCAATCTGACCTGAGTATGCATCACAAAGGGGCAGATCCACAAGGTATTTTTGTATAAGGTTTTGTATGTGTTAGCATGGATCAGTGTGTAGGGGGCACAGGGAGGCTCAGGGCCGGCCTTAGGGGTGTGCGACCTGTGCGACCGCACAGGGCGCCATGGTAGCAGGGGCGCGTGCCCGGTACTTAACTTAAAACATCGTTTTTCTTTTTTTTTCTTAAACTTTATTTAACATTATTCATGTTAAATAAAGTTTAAAAAACAAAACAAAAAAACCCCGATGCTTTAATCTAAGTCCCAGGCAGGGGCGCCGAGCGGTTGCTCGTGAAGTTCTCAGCAACCGCTTGGTGCCCCTTACTCTCCGTGACTCCGTCGCGGTGCCGGCATCTCATGTTGAGCGCCGGATGCCTCCCGCTCTCACCGCAGGACTCCGGCAACAAGGTAAGTGTGGGGGGGGGGTAGTTTGAAGGGGCAGAGGGGAGGGGTAGTTTGAAGGGGCAGAGGGGAGGGGTAGTTTGAAGGGGCAGAGGAGAGGGGTAGTTTGAGGGGGGGTAGTTTGAAGGGGCAGTGAGGGGGGTGCCAGAGGAGTAGTCCGCACAGGGCGCCACAACACCTAAGGCCGGCTCTGGGGAGGCTGAAAGTGATGTGCATGTACTGGCTGCCTAAGCATGATAGGAGTGCGATTGCTAACAATGTGTTCTGAAATAGCATGGAATAAACAACATTAATTTCCACATCTCCACGTGCTGTCAAAAAGCACACAGCATCGGCACCAGTTTAACATATAATGTAAATGATAATAATCAATTTATAATTCATATTTTTGTTGAAATTAATGATATATCATTGAATATTAAACACATTTTCTTTTTAGAAAAATTGCCATTTGGCTGTGTTTCTAATTTGTAGTAAAATAATTCAATTATATCAAAAAGAGTTAAAAGAAAGGGACTAGGAGAGAAATATCATACTGACTGAAGTGAAAAGGTTCTAACTTTCACCCCTAAATTTTCCCTCCAATATTTATCCAACATGGTGGATGGAGAAGCCAGAGCAAAGAGGACAGGGCGGTCTCAACCATTGCGTCCTTCAAAAAGGTTGAGTCTGGCTGTAGCTCCATTCAGGAGATCCCCAGTTTTGAGAGGTGGTCCAAGCCTGAAAACAAGATGATCTCCTTGCGGCCTAATGGAAGCCAGAGGAGCTCTGCTAGGAGCAGAAACCGGTAGGGGCCTACTCTTGAGCGAGCTGCAGTGGCGCAGGAGGCTACTGTGTGTGTGTGTGGGGGCAGTCATGGGTCTGCATCTACAAGGCATCATGCTACAGACCAGAAGGGAAGACAAGACATGCAAAGAGGATATTGTTGGAAGTACATTGAGGGGAACTGTCATTGAGAAACAATTTGTCGCTTCAAACACTAATGCATGGCCTGTAATAGAAATCACCCAAAAATGCAGGACAAATACCCCTATTGCGGCAAAAGGAGGCGACTCCAGTACAGCTAAAGAGTCTCCATGGCACAATAGATATCCTGATTATGGGGCAGCAGTTTTAGCTACAGGTTTTGAAATGGGTTTCATGATTTCACTAGGTGTATCAAAAAAGTTGCATAAAAAAGAGCAGTTATGGTGGATGGAAGGCCTCTTTGAGTGGAAGCCACCCCAACCTAGAGAAAAACTTTGTTTATATTGTATATTGGTTTCGCTGTTGTTTTGAAGAAAATAAATACTTCAGTTTTAGCTGGAATTGGCTTTTATTTTACCCTAGAAAACAAATGGTTCTTAGAGATCTCTGACAAACTCCTTGTGCTTTAAAGGACGTTCACTCACAGTCCCAATAGAGTCACTCTTGCAGACCTTTAAATCTTGGCCCCAAAGCTGCTGTTAACTGTCACAGTGTTAACTGCATATTAACGCCTGCCAGAAAACCGGTATAAAAAAGAATACGAAGAAGGTATACGAATATTCGCCTGAAACGAACACAGGAATGGGCGAATATTTGTAGAATACGAAGATTTTTTTCCCCTAAGACAAACACAAAGACTTTGCCGCGCCTAAGTCTATTATTAACCCTTCTTACTATGTAGATAACATCACTTTACTTGTGGTTTGTTATTAATGGCAAAATTGCTTACGAGTAAAGTGATGTTATCTAGATAGTAAGAAGGGTTACAGTTTTAAGATTGATATATGAATTTGAATCAATACACTTATACATTTACAATGTCAGCATCACAGTGTACTTGATTTGTAAGTAAACTGTGTCCAGTTATAAATTCCATAGCTGATGTAAAGTATTTGTTTAACCCCTTCGTGACAAAGGCTGATTTTACTTTTTGTACCCTTCGTGACAATGGCCTTTTTAACATTTCTGCGCTGCTTGTGTTTAGCTGTAATTTTCTTATTTCCCGTTTACTGAACCCACACACATTAGATATTGTTTTTTTCAGGACAAGAAGGGCTTTCTTTAGATGACATTGTTTTGATTGTATCATATTATTTACTACTAAAAAAAGTATAAAATATGGTGAAAAATTTAGAAAAAAATGACTGTTTCTAACTTTTAGTTGAAAAATCTTTTACTCATCTATAAAAGGTAATGAAAAAACCTGCTAAATGGATTCTACTATTTGTCCTGAGTTTAGAAATACCCAATGTTTTTATGTTTTTTTGCTTTTTTCTACCCATTATGGGGCAATAAGTACAGGTAGCGTTTTGCTATTTCAAAGCCATTTTTTCCAAATCTGGTAATTCTTCCCCCCATGTGCCATTTCGGGTATCTTTGAACCTGGCCAATGCAATTTACCCCATCAAATCATATATTTTTGAAAACTAGACACCCCAGGGTATTCCAAATGCTAGTATTTTAACTATTTCCATGCACCATATCTACCACCAGTTTTTGTCAAACTTTGTGGTAGTCATTTTTTTGCATTTGTTTTGTCACACACATTTTACTTCAGGTATGAATTAAAAGGTTCTCGTTTATGTCACTATCACAAAACACCCCAATATGTGTTCAGCAACATCTCCTGAGTACAGCGATACCTCACATGAATGATTTTGCCTGGCTGTTTGGGGGCAAAAGGGCCACATTTGGGGCATGCGCATTTTTCAATGTTGAACTTTGGCATTTGGGGATCCACTGCCTATGCCCTATTTGGTACATCTTTGAGCCGGGCCATTTCAGTGTGCCCAATAAACCCATATATTTTTGAAAACTAGACACCCCAGGGTATTTCAAATGCTAGTATTTTAACTCTTTCCATGCACCATATCTACCACCAGTCTTTGTCAAACTTTGTGGTAGTCATTTTTTTGCATTTGGTTTTCCACACACATTTTACTTCAGGTATGAATTAAAAAGTTCTCGTATATGTCACTATCACAAAACACCCCAATATGTGTTCAGCAACATCTCCTGAGTACAGTGATACCTCACATGAATGATTTTGCCTGGCCGTTTGGGGGCAAAAGGGCCACATTTGGGGCATGCGCATTTTTCAATGTTGAACTTTGGCATTTGGGGATCCACTGCCCATGCCCTATTTGGTACATCTTAGAGCCGGGCCATTTCAGTGTGCCCAACAAAACCATATATTTTTCAAAACTAGACACCACAGGGTATTTTAAATGCTGGTATTTTAACTCTTTGCATGCACACATTTTACCACCAGCATGTTTTCAAAGTTTGCAGTAGTATTTTTGTGTGTGTATTTTTCCCACACACACCTACTTTATGTATGAATTTACAGCTCCTGGTATATGCCGCTGTCACACGACACCCCATAATGTGTTCAGCAACATCTCCTGAGTGCAGTGATATCCCACATGCATGGGTGTGTCATTTTTGTGGGAACTAAAAGGCCACATTTGGTACGTGTGCATTTTTCTAATTGGAAATTAGGTGTGTGGCCATCCTTCCCCCGGTGTTAATTGGGACGTTGTTGAACCTGGCCAATTCAATTTACCCCATCAAATCATACCTTTTTTAAAAGTAGACACCCCACGGGCATTTAATATGCCAGTATTTTAACTCTTTCCATGCGAGAATTGTTTTAAGCTAATATGCTAATTTTAGGACTTGCTCACAAAAATATATTTTTTATATATATATATTTTTTTTTTGTCTTTAAAAAAAAAAAAATTTAACATTTTTTTTCAACTTGGAGGTTCCCCTGATAGTGACATCAGTGGGAAATGATTTTTACATTTTACTAGTTTTTTACTATTTTTTTTCTAATTATTATTAATTTTATTTTATTTTTTAATTTATTTTTACTAATCACACTGTGATTAGAAAGCTGGGTTCCATTGACTTGCATGGTGAATGCAGTACCTGTATTCAACCTGCAAGTGGAGCCAAAGTTCTCTAGATGGTCTGGACCATCTAGCGAACTTTTAAAATTTGTTGGTTCCTGTTACAGGGCAGCGGCCATCTTGCTTGATGGCGAAGATCATCGGCAGCTGCGGCTGTGACCGCTCTCCGGAGCGGTCACAGCCCATCGAAAGGTAAGTGTTTGGTGTCGCTGGATGCCTCCTGATCGAGGCATTCCAGCGACACCATTTAAGTTTAGGAGGCGATCGTCGATCGCCTCCTAAACGCTTTTAAAACGGGCGTCCGCCGCCATACAAAGTATGGCGGATGTTGACGCCCCGTGGAGGGGCCAGAGATGGCCCCTTCGTTCCGATCGCGGCGTTGCTGAATGCCTCGAGGTCGAGACATTCAGCAACGTTTTTTGGGTGCAGAAAGTGAAAACAAATCGCTTTCTGCACCCGTTTAAAGACGTGTCGGTCCTGGCACGTCAATTGTCGTAAAGCACATGCTTTTCCGTGTCGTGCCAGGACCGGCAATTGTCGTTAAGGGGTTAAAAGCAATAAATAGTGTTGTGGGTTTATTTATTTATTACCGTCTTGGGAAGGGAAGGTCTTATTTTGCCTCAGTCAAAAGTCCTGGCAAATAAATAGTCTCAAAAAGAGAATTAGACCAGGTTTTGTGAATCATTTCTTTTCCTAATCAGGAAATATTTAACAGATCTGAGACCACACATGTTTTTACGAAAGTACTGGTGAAAGTGCTGGACAGCAGAAATATATTGTGTCTTTTCTTACGCATGTTTTCAGCACTCAACAACATCTCCAGAATTTGGTGCCTTCACTGCAAGGGATTGATGAAAGATATATTTGTTGTTCTTTTATCATGTATTCTTCTTAAAAAAAATCTGCAGGTTCAAGCGCATTTCAAGCTTTCAAATAAAATGTTTCCGAAAACACAGGGAAGTCAACATTTGTTCAAACTCCGTTCAGAAATTCTGTGCAAGCTCATATGTAGATTTAGAGGGTGCTTAAATTTATTATTATATAGTTCTATACCACCAACACACTGCTATTCAAAAAGGTCATACATACAAATGTAATGTTTAAATAGAGAGAAAGGGTAGAATTTCCCTGGTCACTCTAACATACAGGTCAGGTGTACTATATCTTTATCTCTAATCCCTAATAACTAGTTGGCAGTCCAACCGAGTTGGAAATTTTGTGCAACTGGCAAGAGATTGCAACTTCAACAACACCTTGACTGCTAACTCACTTTTGCATGACCTTTATGAGACTTATGTGTCTTTCCCTACAACCCATCTAGTGATTCATGTATTCTTCATGTGTGTCTTGGACACAGTAAGCAAAAACCTAGGAATATGTATATATGTATATATATATAGCAAGATATTGGTTGGCTTTGTAGGTTTATTTTTAGAAAATCAAACCCTGTAATAGTTTGCATAAATGAAAAATGCTCGAGGTTCCAGTTGCAGGTGATTGTGCCTTTTGAATATAATAAATAGGTAAAATTATGTATCCAGAACAATTCACAGCTTAAGCCAAAATCTTATCCTTAATGATGGTTTAATATCTCTTATTTTATTGATTTATATCTTCATATTTAAATTTCTGAGCATTACAAATCATACTAGGTGTCAGATAAGACTTATGGTGTTATATGATCAGAAAATGAAATTTAGTGTGCTGTGCTATTATCTATTATTTTAAGTCATAAAATGATACATGTATATGCGGTAATGACTGGTTACTAATTATTCACAAATTATTCCATATTGGTTTTTTTTGTTCTTCCTCCTTGCAAGCTTTTGACCTAAGGCCCTGAACGTGACTAAGCTCGGTTCGATAAAATATAAAACTTCATTGCCATCCTGCAGAACCTTTCCAGATTTTCTTGTTTGCATCATATGAGGTGAAATGGGAAAAACTCTTAATGAACTCCACTGTGACATTTTGACTTGCAGGTACTGTGGCTGAGTCTTATAAATCCATTTTGATAGTTAAATTACCTTACTTATTGCATCCATACACTGGACGGGTTTAAAAGTTAATGAGGTGAATAGGTAACAATGGATGAAATAAGGTATTAATTATACCTCCATGTTTATTTTACGCAGTCACATTACTTATGTTTTCTTCAGCAATTAAAATAATATTAAAACAGTGCAGAAAAATATTTTTGTTTCAAATAATGGTTTCCTCTGCTGTATTTGCATTTAAATCTTTCTTACTGCTTTTCTAATGCTATTTTTGTATTCAGAAGACCAATACAACTTATATTAACACCATAAAGCATATATAATTGCCTGTAGACTATATGTGCCTTAAGTAATAACAAGCAAGAAAACTTTATTATAAAACATCTTAATGCGAACTATGCTAGTATCAAGGATCCTACCATAAAAAGAAAATTCCTTTATTTTTGAGCTTCTAGTGAGAACACTGGATTCTTGAACATTTGGTCTCCATATGAGAAAATAGTGATATATCCATAAACTCCTGTAAAATCACTCTTATATTTAAAACATTTTAAATAAATTTGAATATATTCAGATAGTAGCAGGATGATGAACATCTTAATTCCTATTGTTATTTGGAGTGCTAAGCTCACCAAAGGTATAGGCCATAGGTTAGCCCTTGGCACTCTAACATAATAAGCTGACACATACAAAATCACGCTATACATACACTATACATACTGTATACTATGCAACATATACCTATCCACTCTAATACTGTCAGGACTCGGGTAAGCAGGTCGAGTAGGAGCCCAGTTGCAGGGGATACTAGGGATTCTGTCTGTACCCCTTGATGCATCTTGGTAGGTAGGTAGGAACAGACAGGCATAAAACAGATCAAAAGGCAGGACTGGATGGTAGCGAGACAGGGGAACTGTAGCAAGGACAGGGAACTGTAGACAGGACAGGGAAACTGTCAGAGTGACTGACACACAACTTGGAAGCCCTCAGGCAGGACACGTGGCTTGGAAGTCCACTGGCGGGGCAGACGGCAGTATGCCCACTGGCTGGGCAGACGACAGGAAGCCCTTCTGGTGGGGCACATGACTTGTAAGCCCTTCTGGTGGGGCACACGACTTGGAAGCCCTTCTGACGGAGCACACAGCATGGAAGCCCTTCTGGTGGGAGTAATCAGTTTACTAAAAAAGTCATCATACACGAGACGCCTGAAGCCACAATTTACCGCCACTAATCCTTTCTAATAAAATATGCAGATTGAAACACAGTAAATAACACAAAACCTTTACTTTTCCTCTCACTGATTTCTGGGCGAAGAAAGTTTTGTCCTCTGAAGTGACTACAAATTCAGGAGGATGTTTTAATCTCTGGATAAGTACAATTAAATAGTTCAATTTATTCCTACAGAAAGTAAAGTGCCAGGAAACAGATGACCAAATACACACGAGGACAGGCTCTGCCACACTGACACCCACACACACGCCAAGACAGGCTCTGCCACACCGACACCCAAACACAGAAGGACAGGATCTGCAACACCAACACCTAAACACTCACACCAGGACAGGCTCTGCCACACCAAACCCAAAAACACACACCAGGACAGGATCTAATACACAGATGCCCAAACACACACACCAGGACAGGCTCTGCCACACCGACACCCAAACACACACCAGGACAGGCTCGGCCACACCGACACCCAAACACATACACCTGGACAGGCTCGGCCACACCAACACTCAAACACACACACCTGGACAGGCTCTGCCACACCGACACCCAAACACACACACACACACACACACACACACACACACACACACACACACACACACACACCATTACAGGCTCTGCCCCACTGAAGCATAACACAATTATTTTCTACACTGTTTTGTCATTAAATGTCACTTTTTTTATTTTTGCCCCCTTGTGTATTGATGCCCAAGCCTTTACTATTGATTAATATGCCCCCCACAACCTTCTGCATTCCCCCCTTGTGCACTTATGCCCACACACCCTTGTGTATTGATTTATGTGATGCCCCAACCAACCCCTTCCCATGTGTATTGATGGCCCCACCTCTTTTGTACTGACTAATGTGATGCCCAACCACCCTCTTGTCTATTGATGCCCCTACTGCCATGTGTATTATCCCCCTCCGCCGCCTGCTTAATGAAGTTAAAGCGGCTGGCGGAGGAGGTCTTACAGCCACAAGACGGCTGCTTTGAACTTCGTGGCCGCATCTCGAAGTCCGGCAGGCTGCACGTTGGACCCCCCTGCCTTATGGTAACACATGCTCACTTTAACACCATACATGCACCAAATGCAACACTATACACGTACACATACATACAACACTTACGCATCTATTCTGTTGGGAGGTGCTGCTACTACCAAGGTAACATGTGGTACATGACCCCAGTGGGTGCCTTGGGTACTGGGTGCTTCTATTCTTGGGTTCACCATATAATAGAACTATACATTATGTACGGCTAGCTCAGTCATTGCATGAAAAATTTGCCAGAGATGGCCCTTCATAATAGAAAATTAATTTGCTGAGTTTAAACTACAGCTCTCTTGCCCACACACTTTAGTGAATAAACCCAAATATTGACATAGCTCAGCTTGTAAAAAATGTGCAATAAGGAGCATGTGCTCTCTATCCATGCATTAATATACTGCAAATTAGAATAAACATTTTTTTGGCTTTGCTTTTTGTCCATTGATTTACAGACAACGAATTTGCTTACTGCCCTTTTGGTCCAGATAAAAATTAGATGAAAGGGCTTTTTATATTTGAAAATTTCAAAAAGAGACGTGGTGTCACTCCCCCTCATTAACGCTCTCACGCTTTCTTTAACATTCTCTCACATTTCCATTCACTCTCTCACACGGACAAAAAGTCTTCTTTCCTCATTCGCTTCTTCATGGACAGCTGGACATGGCCTCCTGAGGAACTTCAGCAAAAAGTGTGGAGCCTCTGGGTACCCTCTTTTCCTAATTGGCAGAGCAAGGAAGAGACTGTCCCAAAAAATTGATTCATAAAAGCTTCTCTTTCTCAATGAATCTGTCTTGATTATGCTGGTCTCCTGGTGAACTTCAACAAAAAGGTTGAAGCCTCCTGGAATACCCTTGCTCCCATTCCTCAAATTGGGGGGAGAGAGTGTGCCCAGAGGCTCTGTCTCTCTGCGGTAATGTTGTCTTATATTGATGTATGGCAGCTTTTGCAGTGTGTCACTAAAGCATTTAAATAAAAGTAGCTTTGAAGAGAAAAAGCTTTAGAACTATGAGATGAAAATGTTCTCCAAGTACCGCTGTACACTTACAGAATAATGGCTCAGATTTCTTTTAAGGAGCACATTGTAAACTCAATATTTTTTCACTGATCAAAAGAGGAAATAACTTTTGCATAATAGCATGAAGTTACACAGCTAGGTATTTGGTATTATTATTATTTCAACGCAATCTACAGTTACATTTGTGTGCAACTTGAGTGCAACTTTACATTATTAACCCTCTGGAGTATCAAGTCTTGTGATTTAAATAGTTAAAAGTACCATTTCTATACTACAGAATATTAGGAGCTGGTCCATTAATCAGTACATTATGGCAGATTTGATTTAGGCCATTAGCATTTTGCTGCAAGAGGTAGCCCATTTAGGTCTTACATTCCGAAAGACAGGCAAGTGGATGGTTCATTAATCATTTAGTCAACAGAAAGATAAGCTAAATGACTTATTAATGACTTCATTACTAGCCTGATGAGCTGACTGACCTATTAAAATCTTGATCTCATTTGAAATAGATGAAATGCTTTTTATACTGTACCGTGTAACGCTAAAAAAATGATCAAAACTTTTTACCCATGTCCTAATGTGTGTATTAAAAAGTGACATTGTTCTCAGTAGGCATATATAGAGTTTAGCCATATATATAGTTTTTGATCTCTGTTATCTCGGAACAATGACTTTTCATTTCTTCTATGTAATTTTTGCATTATCAGTTTATTAAAGGGACAGTGTTACACAGGACGGAGTGAAGTAAACTGCATTTTGTGTCACCAATATTTCACTAAAAAAAAAGCACTGCTCATTTATTACATGGTAGCTTCTCTTTCATGTTAGCCAGGCCAGAGCCCTATGTATATATTTTTCAAGCAGTTTCTTCCTTGGGTCTGGTTGTAACAATAACCATCCCAAGTGTGATTTGTTATATTTCACAATATTATGACTCTGTATAATATAAAACAAACATTGGGAAACTACTGATGTCCTTCAACCATAACCATTTCTAGGATATCCCTAAAAAGGAACTAGGTTGTCAACCTGACATGACTATGTTGAAATTCAACACCACCTTTTATAAAGGAGGACCTGCCTGTGTGAGGAGATCCTGAAATTGTGCATTGTGCAACATGTGCCTGTTTGGTGTAGTTGTTTTTAACCAACGGACTATCCCTGTGTTCATAATAAATAAACTTGAGCAGATTAGACACTAGATACTCATGAATCAATTTTAGAAATTAATCAGTAGCCAATTTACTTGAACCAATTAATCCATTTAATAACTTTTTGAATACAGAGAAATTTGAGGATAAAGACAAAGTACTTTAAAATGGATGAAACAATTGCTAGAGGATTAAACAAATCTATTAACATTTCAGTTGCAATTGGGTGACTGTTATCATGCTTAATAAAGTCCCTAAAACTTATTTTTCAACTTTCTAATAAAAAATAATTCAAATTGTGCTCTGTCTGTAAAATAATTAGATATTTGACAAATGCATCTCAAGTGCACTGCATGATAACCTAGCCTAACGCATGTTATAACCAGCACTTCTCAGTGTGCTCTTTGTAACAAGAACTACAAAGGGAATTAATAGCCGGGAACAATGTTAAATAACCCTTTGGGCAGTGGCGAAACAAAAAGTCAGCTTACATCCTTGTTACCTTGCTACATGGCAAAATTCTGATTTAAATTACAGGCAAACCCAATTAAAGCTAATTAATAGAATAATTTGAAGTTTGGCAACTTTATCTGTAGTTTAGCACAAAATGCCTACCAAGCTACTCACGTTATTACCATTCAATTATATGACCATTGTAAATAAATGTCTGCTATGTGTAGTCTTTAACCCCTTAAGGACAATGGGCGGTCCCTAAACCCATTGAAAACAATGCGTTTTGAGCCCGTACATGTACGGGCTTTGTCATTAAGGGGTTAATAGTGATGGCTACTTATGTACAATCAATTTTCATTTTCATAACAGAGTCAGGTAGTAACACACCTCACCATCAACAACGCCTCACCCTAAAATACTATATATTGATATGCCATATTACAAACATATAACAAATAACAGCATAAAAAAATCATTAGTGTTTAACAGTATTACTGAACTCATGTTTAATAAAAACTAAGGGACACATTGTAAGACAACCAGTCACTTCATGTCATTTTGCATTTAATAACTTGCTACAAAGTGACAAGGCAAAAAAAACATAGATTTTTTTCACTTATCACAAGTTGACAGATGGTGGTTAATGCTTAGTTTGACATCCCTGCAACTCTCATTATAGTTGGTATGTCAACTGGCATGCTCATTCGTTGCGGCATGCTATAAATTCCAAGATCTTCGGTTTAAACATTTCTTGGCACAAAAATGTAGCTTACTTATCCAAAGCAACACTTTAGCACAATTTTTTCAAATGATACTCATCAAAACCATTTTTTATGTTTTAAATAATCACTATACTGCACAAATATTTAGGTGACTTTAAAATGAACACCACTTAAGAACTATAAGCCATTTAGTGAAACTTTCTTTAAAGCCTCCATCAGAAATCCTGGAGCCTAGTACATGCTTAAAGCCTGGGACCAAATTTCCCTCCCATCAGCCCACTCCATGCCCATCCCACTGTCCCACCCATTGCTCTACCCATTGCCCTTAAGATGCTCACAAAAGGGGCAAGCCTAGTGTTAGTGGTCTTGGTGCAGTATTTCTTCAAGGCCCCCCTATAAGTAACATGCATACATATAAACTCGCTTTAACATCCACTCACTCTACCACCATACACTTATATACATTCTTGCTCTTGCTGCTCTTCTCCCCCTCCCAGGCACCTCTAACCGTAGGCTCACACTCCATATACTGACACAGAAACTGACCATTAAGATCCTATGCTGACACCCAAACACATATGTTAACAACAAAAACTAACACACATATAGTCATGCTAACATCTTTCAATTACACACCATACCCATAAAGACCTACGCCTGCTAACATTACATGTTCACAAACATTAATACCTTACAGTAACACACACACACAAGCTAACCCCATACAAAAATACACATACACCATATGCACATATGCTAAAACCACACTCTTATTTACATGCACACACTATCCAAACACATACACTAACACACACTCACTGGCTATAACAATATATAAACCAATAACATTATAACCACTGACAGGGGAAATGAATAACACTGATAATCTTGTTATCATGGCACCTGTCAGTGGGTGGAATATATTTGGTAGGAAGTGAACATTTCATCCTCAAAGTTGATGTGTTAAAAGCTGGAAAAATGGCAAGTGCAAGGTTCAGAGGGCACGGACAGCGGTGGGTGAGGCTTCAGTGTTGTGCGCCGGGATCTGACAACAATCAGATCGCGGATCAGAGAGGGAGCGGTTCAAGGGAACCGGCTTAAAATCACTCATACCGCTCCCTTGCGAGCCTGTTCCTCCAGAGACGGACAGTAATGTTTGCACCCCCCTGATGAGCAGCACCCGGTGCGGACTGCCCCCCCCGCCCCCCGCTAGGTACGCTACTGCATAGAATCACTCCTTCTCAAAGATATTTCCAAATTTTTTGTACTTGTCGGTAAAAATAAGTAAAAAAATAAAATACTGAAACACACTGTATGCAAGCACAGTCAAATTCCAAACTTTGTCACCAATATATATCAAAGATTTACTGTTTTTTTTGTTCACAAAGGTTTTGCTGGTAGTGGAAACTCTACTCAGGAACAGTATTAACTAAAACACATTCTGTCCATGATACCAACCACCCTCCCTTTTTTGGCTACTTCTACCTATTACTCTTTTTCATATGTACCCTCCTACACACAGTCCCCTCCTACTTTACTTCACGTAAGTGCACTAAAATTAATTGTAATACTGAGAAAATGTGGCAAACGAATGAACAAATCTAAACCAAATTTCCAAGATTTTGCTATTCGTTTTGTTTGTTTTGCTCAGGATCTGTGGTTCATGTGAACATTGCAAGTTTTGTTAAAAATAAAGTTCATACGAATCCGAATGTACAAATCTAATATCTATTTATAGTTTAACTAAAAAAAACAATATATAAGTTTTCCTAGCGAACCCCCTCCACACGAAATTTTTTTGGCTACTTCTACCTATCAGTCTTTTTTTATGTACCCTCCTACGCACAGTCCCTTCCCACTTGACAGGGGGAGCAGGAAGTCCGGCATCCCCCTAATGCGTAGTAAAAAAACACATGGAGGCAAAAGTTGGGTTAACAAGGCCAATGTGTTTATTGAAAACACAATGACAAACATTTTTCTTTGTTGTAATTATTACTATATATCAATAATAACCTCTAGATGACCATAAAGCATATTGTAACCGCATAAAACCAAATGCTGAAAAGTACATAAAGGCCAGTACAACATTGTTGCATTAGGTAAAACATTGGAACATATGGTCCTCCTTCTGGGAGCTGTGCACTGGAGTCAAGCTATCAGACACTTTCAAATCAGTGGTCATGCCATCAGACGCTCTTATCCGCTCATATCTAGCAAATTACCTTTTATAACATTTCTGCATATATTACAAAATTCCACCGTTGGACCAACACATTTACACTGCACATATCTCACACACACACCCCCCTGAATAATATCTTACAATATGGTGCATTTTTACTGTGGAAATTTAAAGATATAGCACCCCAAATAGCAGCGCAGTACTTGATAAATGTCATATTTCAACATTCTACATGGGGTTACACTGCACATATCTCAAACACAACCCCCTCTATTATTTCTGAGAATATGGTGCATTTTTACTGTGGAAATTTAAAGCTATAGTGCCCCAAATATCAGCCCAGTAGACAGCAACTGCCATTTTTCAACATTCTACAGGGGGTTAAAAAAAATTCCCCATTGGACCAATACAGTTACACTGCACATATCTCAAACACAACCCCCTCTATTATTTCTGAGAATATGGTGCATTTTTACTGTGGAAATTAAAGCTATAGTGCCCCAAATATCAGCCCAGTAGACAGTAACCGTTATTTTTCAACATTCTACATGGGGTTAAAAAAAATTCCCCCATTGGACCAATACAGTTACACTGTATATATCTCAAACACATAACCCTCTATTATTTCTGAGAATATGGTGCATTTTTACTGTGAAAATTTAAAGCTATAGGGCCCCAAATATCAGCCCAGTAGACAGCAACTGACATTTTTCAACATTCTACAGGGGTTGAAAAAAATTCTCCCATCCTAGTATATTCCCTTACGTCCTAACTGGCAGCACAAGAGGGGTATTACTGCCCCTGTGAACAATTAGGACAGGTGGAAAATTAATGATTTACACAATTAAATAAGCAATTAACCTCCTTTACCCCACCTATAAAGGGAACTCCACCCCTAACCACAGTGTGCTTTTTTCTGTCCTTTGGACATATTGGGACAGGTGGTGGTCTCTGTGTGAGACCTTGTGTTAGCTTGCTAACCTTTATTTTACTTTTTTTCAGGTGCCCTCCTGTTGGATTGTGTATCCTATTTTTATCTGCTGCCCTGCTGTGCTGCAGGACGGACTCATTTCAGCCAGCATTAGCTGTGTGTTTGTGCTGGATCTATACCTGACTGGTTTGGATGTCTCCTCCCAGCTGCTTATCTTCATGTCTGCTGATCTAGGCTGTGATGTTCTGGAGTTTCTCTAGGCCTCCCTGTACTCGTTTTAGCTGCTGAGGGGGAGGAATCCATTTCTTTTCCCTCAGCAGCAGTAATAATCCCATAGAAAGTTTGTTCTTACTTGGATTCCTGATTTTCTTTTGTGACATCTGATGTCACTTCTTGGGGGCGTGGCTTCCTGTTTTGGCTCTCTGCCAGTGTATATTAACCTGTTAGTGTCCTTTAGGCTGCCTCTTGGTACAGCTATTAGTTAACCTTAAGTCTCCTGTCTATCTTTGGCTTTGTGTGTTATCCTTCCCTTGCATTTTCAATCTCAGGGTAGGTATAACCAAGAAGATTTTTATGTTTAATAAAACTCTTTACATTATTTTGGTCATCTCTTTTGCAGATGTCATCCCATACTCCAGAGGATCCTGCTCCTGAGGGGGCGCAAGTCCACTGCCAAGCGCAGGCATTTTACCTGCCACGGGTGTGATACACCTCTAGAGGATGCTTACCCTTATAGTCGCTGCTCAAGTTGCAGAGATCCCCCTGAAGCAGAACCCAATATACGTGATATGATTGGGTTAAAGATTTTGTTGGATCCTCTATCAAGAGATTTGAGGATACACTCCAGATAAAGAGACCTAGGGCCCAGTCCCCTCCTAGGTTGGCCCCTATGTCTGAAGATGCTTATCTCTCTGTAGATGAGCTTGACTCTTCTGAAGAAGAAGAACCTGCTTCTCCGTTCTGGTTTCCCATTGAGAAAACCCAATGCTTACTAAAGTCCATCCGGTCAGGGGACCAGGATTTTGACCCTAAGGAAGCTCCAGAAACCACCTCTAGAGGGCAAAGGGCCTTCAAAGTGGATGAGTCTCTCATAAAGTTAATGGAGACTGAATGGAAATTCCCGGAAAAAGGTCCGGTTATCACCTTGTGGTTCAAATCTATGTTTCCGCTTAATTTAGACCAGCAGCGCCCATGGGGTCCTCCCCCTAAAGTCGATATGGCCATCGCCAAGATGTCCAAGAGGATCTTCTTTACACGATGCCATGGATAGGCGCGCAGAGTGTTCCTTGCGCCACAATTATGCGGCTGCTTCTGCCTCAGCTTCTGTGGCTATAGCCTCTAGTGAGGTTACTCATTTTCTGCGCACCAGAATGTCTCAAATCCAGTCGGATATTGATGCAGGTGTTCCAAGAGACGATATCTTGAAGCAGTTTAAAACGGCTCAACTGGCTGTGGAATTCCTTTCGGATGCTGCGCCTCAACATCTGAAGCTAGCCTCCAAATCTTTGGCGCTATCTGCTGCTGCAAGGAGACCCCTATGGTTAAAACCCTGGAAAGCGGACAACGCCTCAAAATTTTCGCTTTGTGGGTTGCCTTACGAACCTGGCAAGCTGTTTGGCAGTGAGCTGGACAGGATCATGGAGGGCCTTTCTGACAAGGAAGGCAAATCCCTCCCCCAGCAGGCTTCTAGAGGGAGGGGCAGACAGTCCAGAGGATCCAGGTCCCAGGGACCTTCTAGATCCCAATGGCGTCAGGGGACTCAGAAGAGAGGAGCAGGTCGCTCCCGCGGGTCCTATGAGAAGAGAAAGGACGTCTGGCGCCAGAGAGTCCGGAGGTAACCCCTCCTCCAGTGCTAGACCCCCTGGTGGGAGGTCGTCTATCTTTTTTTCTGGAGGCTTGCGGGAGGTCCATACCAGACCTCTGGGTGTTAGATGTATTCCGGTCAGGCTACAAAATAAGTTTTGTTTCCCTACCTCGTCTGAATTTTGTTCTGACAAGGATTCTCTTGCGCGAGAGGCACAGAGTCCTAGAGGCATCTATCCACGCCAGAAGAGCGTGGATCCGGCGTCTTTTCGCTAGTCTTCCTAGTGCCCAAGATCACAGGAGACTGGCGGATGATCATAGATCTTCGCTATTTGAACAAGTTCATCCGCATGGAGTCCATCCGCTCTGTAATAAATATCTTACTGCCAGGAGACGTGATGGTCTCTATAGACTTGAAGGACGCTTACCTTCATGTTCCTGTTTGCCAAGCCCACAGGAAGTATCTGCGTGTGGCTGTATCCCTTTGTGGCGAAGTGAAACACCTTCAGCAATCTCCTCTGCTCCTCATACCTTTACCAAGGTTGTAGTTGCCGTGGTAGCAATCTTGAGTCTAGAAGGCCTAGAAATCTACAGAAATTCTGTATTCTCATCTTCAGCAGGCTCTGGCTTTTCTCCACCAGTTAGGGTGGATGGTAAACTTCCAAAAGTCCAAGTTGGTTCCATCCACTTCCAGGAAGTTTCTGGGGTTCATAATTGACTCGACCCGGATGACTCTCTCTCTGTCTCTCGACAGACACAAAATGGTATGTGTAAAAAGTGAGGAGACCAGTAGGAGGAGTGGAACAGTGAACAGAAAAAGTGGTAAGCTATGATCACTTTCCTGTTTGGTGTGGAATCACAGCTGCAGCCCTTATACAACACTCTCCGGGTGTTGAAGAATTTCAGCAAACGGTACGATAGGGGGCGCTCGTGTATTCCGTTCCGTGTAAATGAAATGAAAAAATAAAAAATAAAAATAAAAATAAATAGTGCAGGTGTACACGAATATGATGTGCCCCGCGTATTGCAGATTTTACACTCACAGTGTTTATGTTGATCAATGCGTCAAACAGGTGTACTCTCGGGGTCCGCGTGTGGGGTATATCACCGAAAATGAGACAAAAGAAGAACCAATAGTGTATATAGTATAAATCACTAGAGGCGCAACAAGTGGAGTAATACTTACACTAACAACAGTGTCAAGGTGCCCGTAGTGGTTGGTGACATTTGGTCACATGTGTATCCTCCTCTGTTCGGTGGATCCGATAGTAAATATAAGTGGGTGTGTGGTGTATCAAACAGCCACTGTCCACATAGAGATGTATGGTAGAAAATATATTTATTCCGAGGTAACAGAAAGCTGGATCTATACCAGATGCAACTTAAAAAATGAACAACTTAAAATAAATAAAATCAATAAAAACAATAAAAAGGTATTAGTACAGATAAAAATGATAAGATAAGTCCAAAAAAGTCACTCAACGCGTTTCGCCATAGCAGGCTTCATCAGGAGTATTTTCTACTCGTGTGAGCTGGTCCTTTTAAACTGTTCGGCGCCATCTGCTGTCTGTGTTTGGCGTCTGACGTCAGGACGGTGTTTGTTTCCGGGTTTCTTTCTTCATTTGCATGTAGAGGTCGCTGTTCTCCCTCAGAAGTTGTATTGTGCCATAGGATAAGAGGTAAGTAAAGAGACAGTGTTTTTATAATGATAATAATGTGTTTTCTCTTTGCAGGTTGCTGGATGAAGAACAACAACCCCAGACCGGAGGTGAATTGCCGGACCGAAGGTGGAGGGATAGCGGCAGCGTCGGCGTGTGAAGCAGGATCACCGGGCGGGGGGGGGGTGTGTGTGGGTGGCGTGCCGTCAAAAACAGGACCGATACGGTCATCAATGCACCGATCGGCAAGTTAACGGGGGGGGGGGGAGCGTAGAGAGACAGACAATGGAAAAGTAACCCAATGAGGGTATAAGTATCAACGATCGGCACACACAGGGGGGGGGGTTGTTAAGGGGACAGATGCGAGTATGGGAGACAATGATCGGCACACACAGGGAGGGGGGAGGAGGGGGGGGGGCGGGGGACAGACAACGAAAAACAACAGATGTGGGTATGGGTAACAACGATCGGTAAGCACGAGGGGGGGAGACAGACAACGAAACAAGTATAGGTGATAGTGATCTTCCCACTCAGCTACAAAAAGATTGGCGTAGCTGGGTGCAAACTTGTAGCTGAGTGGGAAGATCAATCAGTTTGGAATAACAATCCTTTTGGTGCAGACCTGGTGCTCTGGAAAAGATACATAGACGATATCCTCATCATTTGGAAAGGGACAGAGGGCAAATTACAAGAATTTATAAAACACATAAATAATAACCATTTCAATCTTAAATTCACGTCTAATATCCAAGCTATACAAATCGAATTTCTGGATGTAGAACTGTTCGTGGAGAACAATCATATTCTATCAAGAAATTACACAAAACCCACGGATAGGAACGGTTATATCCATTACACTAGTTGCCACCATCCACAGTGGCTTAACAACATTCCTAAAGGTCAATATACAAGAAGAAACTGTTCAAAAGACGAGGATTTTAAGAAAAAAGCAGATGAAATAACTCAAAAATTTATCGATAAACAGTACCCGCTAGAAACTTTAAAAAGCAGCTTACAACACGCCCAAGAAATAGAATAAACAACCTAACACTAAGAAAGACTTCAGTTTTTCCTTCTTCACAAAATATAATACACATGCAAATCAGATTAAAAGGATATTTAACAGACACTGGCACATACTGAAAAATGACGAGATCCTGGGGAAAGTTCTACTGGACAAACCCCAGATCATTTTTAAAAAAACAGGTTCCTTGAAAACCATACTTGCGCCCAGTGTACTTTCCAAACAAAAGCCGGATACAATTTCACACAAATTTTTAGGGAAAAAACCGAATGGCTTCCACAAGTGTGGACATTGTAAAATGTGTGGTCCACTCCCCAAGAAGACCGAAAACTTCATAGGACACAGAACAGGCCTAACATACACCATTAAGCATTTTATTAATTGCTCTACTAAAAATGTCATATATTTACTTCAATGTGGTTGTGGTTTACAATATGTAGGGATGACAACCAGGCCCCTTAAAGAGAGAATTTTAGAACACTTGGGCAACATAAGAAACAAAAACCTCAAACACAGTGTCCCGAGACACTGTAACACATGCCCATTTTTTCACGAGATACTTTTAAAATTATCGGTATAGATTGGGTCCCCAAAAACTGGAGGGGGGCAACACCACGGAGAACCTTATAAAAAAAGAAACAGAATGGATCTTTAAACTAAAGATATTCAAAAGTGGGGGACTTAATATGGAACTAGACATCCTGGTACATATTTAGAAAATAACTTCGACACCCACTAGTTACCCATTCACCCCTATTACATTACACAAACAACGATCAGTATTTGGTTTAAAGCAGTTTATTGTACGCCATTCCACTTTTCAATTCATTTCATTACATTCATTGCATATATTTTATACACTTACAATTGCTGATCTCATTTAGTATCATATCATCATCCTTAACAATTCTTCATACCTATGTCTGTCGTGTATGTCTATATGTATCTAGTTCCTTTTGCATCTTGCGCTATTTTCACTCTCCACCCTTCACCCCCCCCCGTGTATACCGATCGCTGTTTCACTATCACCTATACTTGTTTCGTTGTCTGTCTCCCCCCCCTCATGCTTACCGATCGTTGTTACCCATACCCACATCTGTTGTTTTTCGTTGTCTGTCCCTGTGTGTGCCGATCATTGTCTCCCATACTCGCATCTATCCCCTTAACAAACCCCCCCCCCCCCGTGTGTGCCGATCGTTGATACTTATACCCTCATTGGGTTACTTTTCCATTGTCTGTCTCTCCACGCTCCCCCCCCCCCGTTAACTTGCCGATCGGTGCATTGATGACCGTATCGGTCCTGTTTTTGACGGCACGCCACCCACACCCCCCCCCCCCGCCCGGTGATCCTGCTTCACACGCCGACGCTGCCGCTATCCCTCCACCTTCGGTCCGGCAATTCACCTCCGGTCTGGGGTTGTTGTTCTTCATCCAGCAACCTGCAAAGAGAAAACACATTATTATCATTATAAAAACACTGTCTCTTTACTTACCTCTTATCCTATGGCACAATACAACTTCTGAGGGAGAACAGCGACCTCTACATGCAAATGAAGAAAGAAACCCGGAAACAAACACCGTCCTGACGTCAGACGCCAAACACAGACAGCAGATGGCGCCGAACAGTTTAAAAGGACCAGCTCACACGAGTAGAAAATACTCCTGATGAAGCCTGCTATGGCGAAACGCGTTGAGTGACTTTTTTGGACTTATCTTATCATTTTTATCTGTACTAATACCTTTTTATTGTTTTTATTGATTTTATTTATTTTAAGTTGTTCATTTTTTAAGTTGCATCTGGTATAGATCCAGCTTTCTGTTACCTCGGAATAAATATATTTTCTACCATACATCTCTATGTGGACAGTGGCTGTTTGATACACCACACAGCCACTTATATTTACTATCGGATCCACCGAACAGAGGAGGATACACATGTGACCAAACGTCACCAACCACTACGGGCACCTTGACACTGTTGTTAGTTTAAGTATTACTCCACTTGTTGTGATTTATACTATATACACTATTGGTTCTTCTTTTGTCTCATTTTCGGTGATATACCCCACACGCGGACCCCGAGAGTACACCTGTTTGACGCATTGATCAACATAAACACTGTGAGTGTAAAATCTGCAATACGCGGGGCACATCATATTCGTGTACACCTGCACTATTTATTTTTCTTTTTCTTTTGTATTTTTTCATTTCATTTACACGGAACGGAATACACGAGCGCCCCCTATCGTACCTTTTGCTCTCGACAGACACAATCGGGTTGTCAGAGCCCCTCAGTCGGTGTCCATCAGAACGCTTGCAGTCCCTTGGGCCCTTTGGCACCTACGCCCTCTCCAATCAGAAGTTTTGGGCATTTGGAATCGCAACCCATTAGGGTTGAACTAAAGGTGCACCCTGTCTCCTCAAGTCCGTCGCTCCCTCAGTTGGTGGGAGCATCTGAAAGATGGGAGGTCCTTGATTCAACCAGCCTGGATTCTGTTGACCATGGATGCAGCCCATCTAGAGGACATTCCAGTACAAGGTACTTGGTCCGTCCAGAGAGCCTTATGTCTTCGAACTTCAGAGTGCTCAGAGCAATCAGATTGGCGCTCCTTCACTTTGCTCCTCAAGTCCGCGGCAAAGCGGTGAGAGTTCATTCAGACAACATGACGGCATTTTATTATATCAACAAACAGGGTGGCACGAGATCTCAACCTCTTCTCAAGGAAGTGGGAATGAGCCTATCATGGGCAGAGCAGAACCTCTTCCACCTCTCTGCAGTCCACATTCGGGGATCTCTCAATGTGGTAGCGGACCGTCTGAGTCGGGGTCTCAGTGTTCCAGGCGAATGTTCACTAAACCAGGAAGTATTTCATCAAATTACTCTTCGGTGGGGAATGCCAGAAATCGACTTAATGGCTACAAGGTTCAACGCCAAGGTGAAGATCTTCTGCTCCCTATACAGGTAGTACAATCCTTGGGCGATAGATGCTCTGTCCATCCCTTGGAGGTTCGGGCTGGCTTACATCTTCCCTCCAATTTCCATGATACCAAGGGTATTGATGAAGATCAGACAGGACCAGACCTTGATTATTGCGATAATTCCATTCTGGCCAAAGAGGTTATGGTTCACCCAGCTCATGGGGACGAGTCAGGGTCTGTACTGGAAGCTTCCAATATCAGAGAACCCTGTGTTTCTGGGAACAGGTTCTCGCCTAGATCTGAGAATTCTCAATCTGACAGCCTGGAGATTAACAGCTCCCTATGGAAGGATAGTGGACTTTCTTCTGGGGTCTTGAGGACTTTGTCTCATTCGAGAGCGGAGTCTACTAATAGAGCTTACAACCGGATTAGACGCTCTTTTTCATTATGGTGTGCGAAGAACTAAGTGGGTTTCTCAGATCCCCCCATTTCTTCCATATTACAGTTCCTCCAAGATGGACCGGATAAAGGCCTGGTTCCCTCTACACACTGCACACCTCAGCCATATCGTTTTGTTTTTTTTAGGAAACCTCTGTCCCAAGAACCCTTTATCAGGAGGTTCCATAAAGGAGCTGAAAGGTTAAAACCTAAGATCCTGAGACCAGTCCCTCAATGGGACCTTACTGTCGTGCTCAGGGGGTTATGCTCTCCCCCCGTTCAAGCCATTGGAAAGCATGGACATGAAGTACCTTTCCTGGGAGGCTGCCTTCCTAGTGGCGATCACCTCTGCCAAGAGAATTGGTGAGTTGTAAGCTCTGTGTGCCTTTGAGCCTTACACCCTATTCCTGCCTGATAGGGTTCTCCTAAGGTTCCTGCCAGCTTTTTTACCGAAGATTCCTTCGTTTCAGAACATTAATCAGGTCATTTCTCTACCTGTTTTTCACCCGGATCCTTCCACAGAAGAAGAATCTCTTCTACATACTCTTGACATCCCCAGATGTCTGCAGATCTATCTGCAAAGATCCGGTGTCTTCAGGAAAGATGACTCTCGTTCTACAGTTTTTTGGCAGGAACAAAGGATCTAAAGCTTCTAAACCATCCCTGAGCAGGTGAACGAAGGAAACCATCAGAGAATCCTTCTCAGCTCAAGGCTTGCCTCCTCCCGCCTTCGTCTGCGCTCACTCTACCAGAGCGGTAGCTACCTCGGCTGCTGAAAGGGGCCTCATCCCTCTTCAACATATTTGTGCTGCAGCCTCCTGGAGTTCTGACTCTTTTATAAGCCATTATAGGCTAAATTTAAGACGTTCGGAAGACACTGCTTTTGGGCGGTCTGTTCTGAACGTCGTTCAGCCGGAAGACCCTCCCTCATAGGTGATCTTCTAGCTACTTCCCCTCTTGTGCTGCCAGTTAGGACATAAGGGAATCGTTAATTTCTAACGATAATTTGTTTTCCCTTAGTCCTAACGGCAGCACACTAATATCCCTCCCTCTTATATTTTTTTTTATTATTCTTGTTATAGCACACTGTGGTTAGGGGTGGGGTTCCCTTTATAGGTGGGGTAAAGGGGGTTAATTGCTTATTTAATTGTGTAAATCATTAATTTTCCACCTGTCCTAATTGTTCACAGAGGCAGTAATACCCCTCTTGTGCTGCCGTTAGGACTAAGGGAAAACAAATTATCGTTAGAAATTAACGATTCTTCCTCAGAAATAATAGAAGGGGGTGTGCTTGAGATATGTGCAGTGTAAATATATTGGTCCAATGGGGGAATTTTTTTTAACCCTCTGTAGAATGTTGAAAAATGCCAGTTGCTGTCTACTGGGCTGATATTTGGGGCCCTATAGCTTTAAATTTCCACAGTAAAAATGCACCATATTCTCAGAAATAATAGAGGGTTATGTGTTTGAGATATCTGCAGTGTAACTGTATTGGTCCAATGGGGGAATTTTTTTTAACCCCTGTAGATTTTTGAAAAATCCCATTTGCTATGTATTGGGCTAATATTTGGGGCGCTATAGCTTTAAATTTCCACAGTAAAAATGCACCATATTCTCAGAAATAATAGAGGGACACTTGTTTGAGATATCTGCAGTGTAACTGTATTGGTCCAATGGGAGATTTTTTTTTCAACCCCTGTAGAATGTTGAAAAATGTCAGTTGCTGTCTACTGGGCTGATATTTGGGGCCCTATAGCTTTAAATTTCCACAGTAAAAATGCACCATATTCTCAGAAATAATAGAGGGTTATGTGTTTGAGATATCTGCAGTGTAACTGTATTGGTCCAATGGGGAAATTTTTTTTAACCCCCTGTAGAATGTTGAAAAATGGCAGTTGCTGTCTACTGGGCTGATATTTGGGGCGCTATAGCTTTAAATTTCCACAGTAAAAATGCACCATATTCTCAGAAATAATAGAGGGGGTTGTGTTTGAGATATGTGCAGTGTAACTGTATTGTTCCAATTTTTTTTAACCCCATGTAGAATGTTGAAATATGACATTTATCAAGTACTGCGCTGCTATTTGGGGTGCTATATCTTTGAATTTCCACAGTAAAAATGCACCATATTGTAAGATATTATATAGGGGTGTGTGTGTGTGAGATATGTGCAGTGTAAATGTGTTGGTCCAACGGTGGAATTTTGTAATATATGCAGAAATTTTATAAAAGGTAATTTGCTAGATATGAGCGTATATTTACCTTTAATTTGTTTAATAAACGTATCTAATTTTGCAGGGAGATATATTTGTGTGAGAACTCTGCAAAATCCACAAAAAATTGTAACATTATATGATTATTATTTCCAGGTCTAATGCACCTTTTGCTAATCTAAAGAAAAAGCGTCTGATGGCATGACCAATGATTTGAAAGTGTCTGATAGCTTGACTCCAGTGAGCTGTGCTCAGGGAGCAAAATCTACTTCTCCTGTTATTCTCACATGCCAGCGTTCCCGAACAGAAGTGTCGGACCAGGGTAACCCTGGGGATGCCATGCACAAGGTTACCCCCAGCAACAAGCCCCCCCATATGGGTTGGCACCTGCAACCAGGAACCAGAAGAAATCATACATTATCTGTGATTTGTGCAAACATTGGCTAATTTTGTTGAAAATAAAGTTTATACTAATCTGAATGTACTTAGTGAAAGTGCAAACTGTGTATAGGATTTTCATCAAAACTCAAAAAATTGTCCCAAACTTTGATGGGGAAAAATGTGCCCCCACCCTCAGCACTCAAAGGGTTAAACCAATTTCACATTTAATAAATGGTGTTGGGTTTGGATCATTAGCACTGCTTTGTTAAGTGAAGTTTATGTATTTTTTGTTGCGCACAACTCAAAACATTTAGTAATTTAGTAGCTACACTTGGGAGAGTTAATCTCTTGAAGATATATCCTAACACCGGAATACCTCCTCAAAAAGGTGTGTCAGCAGATACCAAATTGCTATTTTTTCATGTAGGTATATTATTTATTTCATAATCATTTAGGATTTATTTAGAAACATAAAATCTGAAAATTACAAGATGAACAAATATAATGATGCTATCTTAAAATAGAATAACTTCAACAAACCTTCTGGGCACAATTAACATCCTAATGGCTCAACTGTAATGCCTGCCATTTTAGAGATTAAATTGGTTGATTCTACATCAGACTATCAAACAGAATCATTCCTTAAGACATCATTTTCCTCTTGCAGTTTCAGTCTTCATAACAAGCTCGCTTATGTTAAAGAAATGTACATGCATCGTCAACAGAAAATGGATGCACGTGGGGATATACATTTTATGGAAAATATCAGAAGAATAATACAATCTAAGAGCAGCTAATTTCTAGTGTTTATATGAGCATATGTTTTAAGGTAGCACTGGGATTCCATGTTTATATTAATAGGTTTACGATTGGAGCATTATAGAAATACATTTTTCTTGGTGTGAGGTGTGAGAAGAAATTGGTAAAGTCATAACTCCTTCCCATTAATGTCAGACACATATACACTGGGTGACTAAAAATTACACTTGTGCACACGTACATGGCGGCGGCAAAATGTACAAGGACAAATACACGCAACACGAAGAGTCTTCGTGTTCCTCTTCGTTAGTATCTCCTAACTAATATCCCTGGTCCCTTCCCCTCCTAGCCTACCTTGTCTACACAGCATTGCAGGGGTTAATGGGAACAGGAATAAGTAGGATCCTTATCCTACCGGCGACCAATAGAGTCGCTCTTAAGGACCTTTACTTATGTTCCCTCCCCAAGCCTAGTTTCGGCATCAGGAGTTAAAGGTCCATAGGGGCGACTCTATTGGTCGCCGCCAGATAGCCACTTGGGCAAGTTTTAATACCATAAAAGCTTAAAAAGAGCTCTAGGTTTTTTGGTACATAATACCTCCAGTAATAAAAAGGAGTTCAACACCTTTCTGACACATTAGCTTCATAGTTTTTGGAACATGGAGAAATAATATTTTTTGTTTTAACTGAAAAAAGCACACATTTTAAATTCTGCCAATAGTATTAAATGTCTGTAATTCTCTTTGCTTTTAAAGTTGTTCACCTTGTTATCCCTGATAGTAAAAGGTAAAGTATTAAAATGCAAAACTAATTACTTTCAAGCTTTTCCCATGTGTCTGACTTGCCGTCTTAGGATTGTCTCTGCTAGTAGAAATGTGTTTCCTAATGGCATTCCCATCTAAAATGAATGCCTTAAGTTGTGCAAAATCAATAGCATTATCATAAAGCAAAGGAGAGACATTCTTTCCTATTCAATATTTATAAATGTTTATAGTGTTATTACGAGTGTTTCAATCAATATATGCTTAATGGAACAGGATGTGGACAATGAAATTAATGCCAGACGAGTTTGCTTTCATAAGTCAGGCTCTGTAAAAAGAACAAAAAAATCTGCATGATCTTTATAGCAAAGTGTAATTAGCTTGTCCTAACTTTGTATAATTTTGAATTATCTGGGCAAAATATCAAAAGACCTGTAATATAGAATGCCCTGTGGTGTTGCTTTGCTTATTGTGCTAATATAGGAAAGGGAAAAACACTCCATATAGAACTGCACATTCTATTATGCAAGTGATTTTTACATTACACTAATGTGATCATAGCCAAGTGCTTCAGTGAGGCTGTTCCTCCCGCTCCTTTGAAGACGCGGCATGCCGCTCGAGGGGGCGGGCTCACACAGAACAGCTCCTCGTGACAGGAAGAAGAGCATGTTGGAGGAGAGCAGTCTGCAGGGAAGGAAGGCACCAAAAAGTAAGTATTTAAAAAAAAAATGTTGGACTGATAGGAGGGAGGGGACCTATATTCTAAGGGGGGAGCTGCCTTGGGACAACAAAAAGGGGGTGGCTGGGGTGTATAAGTACACAACAGGGTGGTTGAGGCTTCACATAATTCAATACACAAAGGGGGGTGGGTGGCTGGGGCAATACACATGGGTACAATAACCAGTACAAAAGGGGGCATCAATACACAAGGGAGGGGGGCTGGCTGGGGACATCACATAAATCAATACACAAGGGTGTTGGGGCATAATTGCACAAAGAGGACTGTCCTGGGGCACAAATGCACAAGGGGCAATACACAAGGGTGTGGGGTGAATACATTAAAACCAGGGGGGCTGGCTGTGGCCTCAATACACAAAGGGGAAACACACAAAAAACAAAAGTGTGGAAAGCATTTTTTATGCTTTGTGTAGATTAACCCGTACTGATGCGGGTGTCAGTGTGGCAGAGATTGTCCTGGTGTGTGTGTTTGGTGTGTCGGTGTGGCAGAGCATGTCCTGGTGTGTGTGTATGGTGTGTCAGTGTGGCAGGACCTGTCCTGGTGTGTGTGTTTGGCTGTCGGTATGGCAGAGCCTGCCCTGGTGTGTGTGTTTGGGTGTCGGTGTTGTAGAACCTGTCCTGGTGCGTGTGTTTGGTGTGTCGGTGTGGCAGATCCTGTCCTGGTGTGTGTGTTTGGGTGTCAGTGTGGCAGAGCCTGTCCTTGTGTGTGTGTGTGTTTGGGTGTCTCTGTTGCAGAGCCTGTCCTGGTGTGTGTTTGGTGTGTTGGTGTGGCAGAGCCTGTCCTTGTGTGTGTTTTTGGTGTGTCAATGTGGCAGAGTCTGTCCTTGTGTGAGTGTTTGGCTGTCGGTGTGGTAGAGCCTGTCCTGGTGTGTGTGTTTGGCTGTCGTTGTGGCAGAGCCTGTCCTGGTGTGTGTTTGGTGTGTCAGTGTGGCGGAGCCTGTCCTGGTGTGTGTTTGGTGTGTCGGTGTGGCAGAGCGTGTCCTGGTGTGTGAGTTTGGCTGTCAGTGTGGTAAAGCCTGTACTGGTGTGTGTGTTTGGTGTGTCGGTGTGACAGAGCCTTTTCTGGTGTGTGTGTTTGGCTGTCGATATGGCAGAGCCTGCCCTGTTGTGTGTTTGGGTGTCGGTGTTGTAGAACCTGTCCTGGTGCGTGTGTTTGGTATGTCGGTGTGGCAGATCCTGTCCTTGTGTGAGTGTTTGGCTGTCGGTGTGGTAGAGTCTGTCATGGTGTGTGTGTTTGGCTGTCGTTGTGGCAGAGCCTGTCCTGGTGTGTGTGTTTGGTGTAGCAGTGTGGCAGAGCCTGTCCTGGTGTGTGTTTGGTGTGTCGGTATGGCAGAGCCTATCCTGGTGTGTGTGTTTGGGTGTCAGTGTTGCAGAGCCTGTCTTGCTGTGTGTGTTTGGCTCTCGGTGTGGCAGAGCCTGTCCTGGTGTGTGTGTGTGTGTTTGGCTGTCGGTGATACAGAGCCTGTCGTGTTGTGTGTGTTTGGGTGTTGGTGTGGCTGAGCCTGTCCTGGTGTGTGTTTGGGTGTCAGTGTGGCAGAGCCTGTCCTAGTGTGTGTGTTTGGGTGTTGGTGTGGCAGAGCCTGTCCGTGTGTGTGTGTGTGTGTGTGTGTGTGTGCGTGTGCGTTTGGGTGTCGGTGTGGCAGAGTCTGTCCTGGTGTGTATTCGGTCATCTCTTTCTTGGCACTTTACTTTCTGTAGGAATAAATAGAACTATTTAATTTTTACTTACCCAGAAATAAAACACCCTCCTGAATTTGTAGTCACTTCAGAACAAAACTGTCTGGGCCCAGAAATCAGTGAGAGGAAAAGTAAAGGTTTTGTGGTATTTACTCTGTTTCAATCTGCATATTTTATTAGAAAGGATTAGTGGCATCACATCAGATTACATCAATATGCATTAGAAAATCAGGAAAAGATGGGCATGGTTAGTGGGCTGATTCGGTGGTGTGACAGGCCACTTGACTACACTTGCCCCCCAAGCCTAAGGCTGCCAGCCCTTCCCTGTTTTTCATTTCTCATATTTAACTCTCCATCTGGGTATGGAAGAGTCCCATTATCATTATCATCCTTAACCACCGAAATGATGGCCTCAACCATGATAGGGAATTTACTTCAAACTATCACATTGTAGACCACCCTGTAAAGAAGAGATCCAGACAACCTGGCAACACTAGAAGTAGCCAATAAAGGTATGAACTTAACTCTACTTGTTTTCTGTGTTTCTACACTACACTGTAGCAACTCTAGCTTTTCTCTCTTTTGTAGTTAACCGTTATAGTATATGGTGTATTTCATGTCTGAAACTTTTGACCCTTCCCAGGTCTTCCCGACCACTTCCAGTGATTTGGAAGTGAGAGCCTTTCACACCAGAAATCCTAAGAATATGGCTTAAGCAGTTCTGTAAGAAGGGTCTAAAATGCCTCCTGAATGTTGAACAATTGCTTGCTTGAGATTAAATAGAGGTTTGACCTGTTACTAAACCCAAGGGTTCATTTGCAACAGTGCTGAAAATTTGTTAGGACCTGTCAATTTGTTTCCACCTGTAGCCGCCATAACAAGCCATATTGGGGCCATTACCAGCTTATGGCTGTGATTTATGGATCTAACAACATTTTTGTCACTCTAGCCATTCAGGATTTACAAGGGGAAGAGACAAGCATTAGATATATCAGTGTGTTGACTCCATTTTAAATTGTCAGTAGCAGCAGTTACAGACTAATGAGAGTTGAAGTGTGAGGCAGTGACATTAGAATAGCAGAGGCTAAGATTAATGCTCATTGCTCACCTACCATACTGCAAATTATTTAAATTTAGTGCAGAAACTATACTGTTGTGGTTGGAGTGGAGAAGCTGTAGTGACTGTTGTAGTCTATTACAGGTACTGCAGCAGACTTGTTTTTCCCTGTTCCTGAGTTTTCCCCTGTTTAGTTGATTAAGACAGTTGCCCATTTACGCTGCCAGCCAAGCCTCTAATTTATGGACAAGTTAATTCTTTAAATTATCTTTCTATTATATTATCTATTATTTTTCATTTATGAAAAAAAATATTGGTGAAAAAACAGGCATTATAATCTATAATATGGGGGAAATTCAGTGCCACTCCACAGGGCTGCATATGCCTATGATCTGCCAGTTTCTTCCTGCACAGGCCCAGTTCTCTATTACTGCTGCACCTTTTTGACTGTCCTTACAGGGCAAAGAACTCCCAGTTCTTGGGAGTTTTAAGAAACAGCTTGGACACTGTTAGAAGGGAAAATCAGTTGCAGGAGATAGCAAGTAGGTTCCAACAAAGGAAGTATTCCAGTGCAGTAGTACAATCAGATCTTGAACATGCCATAAGAGGACCTTTACACCCAGACTTGTATTTTGTGTGCAGTTCCACACTGTGTCTCATCATTCGAAGAGAATTGTTCTGCAAAATTAGAAGATCCCTTCTTATGACAGGACCTTACCTCCTATTTTTGGGGAACAACCCCTCTTATGTTATACTGTAGGAAAGGGTTCCCCATCATGGTACACCTATAGGTGAGTTTTTATGACTTGCATATATTTCCAAAAAAGTCTTGATAAAAGTCCACTGTGTGGACTGAAATACAGATCTACACATGCACTACAAATAAATGTTCAACCTTAAGACCTGTGGGCGTCTCATTGTAAGGATATTTAAATATATAATTAGAATGATCTTATATATTTATATTAAAAGGCTACTCTTTTTAACAGCATTGTTCCTGTACCCTACCTGATCTTGATCTGCCCCTAAGTGTACTATTCATCTGTTAACAAATAATAAATTCACATAGAAAAAATAATCAACAATACATATTTCTCTACAAAAATAAAAACTAAGATCCAGGAAAATAATTTAACCAACAAATTAACTTAAACCTTCAATTTACTGCCACACTGAAGCATAGTGTAGGCTTGATTATTCTACAAGCTTAATTATAATGTTTTTCTACCAACGTATGATTCCAAAAGAATGTAAACGCCAATGAAAATGAAGTAGCATGCATAATTTACTTGCAACAGATACCTCTAATTAGTGAAATAAATGTGCACTGAAGTCACACCAAAGATCATCAAAAAAGATAATGTCTTGCATACATCATAGGCATGCTATCTATTAAGCCGTGACTTTGTAAAAATGCATGTCATAAACTAGTGCCATAAACTGTATTACTTGTTGGGCTTAGGTGATATAAAAGCAAGCTGTTTAATCGCTGGCAGAAACAAATTCTTTAAAATTAGGCATCATTATTTTAAAATACAATTTTAATTCTAGAACAGAACTTAATAAGGTTAGCCCGTAGCTTCATGTTGATAAATTTGATTTCATTAACGAAATGGTTATACAATCCATCCAAGTGAAATATAGTGGAGGAATATTTTATTGAAGCTAGTGTTGGTGAACTGTAATATTTGCAGTAGTTCTGCACTTTGCTCTCCTGTTTGTTAATCTAGTGTGCCGAATAGCTGATCATCATTTAGCAATGGTTTTGTCATGCTAGGTTAATAAATGAGAAGAGTTAATTAGGTAGTACATGAGAAATGGGGACAGAATGACAGCAGGCACAGAAATATATTTTACCTTGAATTCAACTGTAGTACAGTTTTTTTTAGCTGTTAAATGTTGGGATTTTGGCGCTGATACTTACAGAAAAAAAAACATACAAAGTAAAACTAGACCTGTGCATTTGGATTCGTATGAACTTATTTTTAAGAAAATTGACTGTTTCTTACTTTTGAATGAAAGTAAGGGTGATCCCTGATGAAACGAATGAAAATTAATTGCAAAACCAACAAAATGTTGTTAAATTAGTTCATTCCTTTTTCCACTCCAGATGAGTTATCTTTCCCTCTTATACAATTTCTGGGATGGTTGACAGTAATTACAAGCGCTTGTTACTTGCCTGCCGCCTGACCCCACGCCGCGGCAGCTGCCGCACGGCCACCTTAGCAGCAGCCGCCACGGAGGAGAGGGAGACCTCCTTCCACTGCACGGTTACGACTGCAGCAGCCACCATGGAGGAGAAGGAGACTACCCTCTACCGCACGGCCACATCAGCAGCAGATGCCACGGAGGAGAGGGAGACCTCCCTCCACTGCACGGCCACCGCCGCAGCAGCCGCCATGGAGGAGGGGGAGACCCCCCTCCACTGCACGTCTTTCAAAGAGCCGCTCAGGAGAGGGAGACCTCCTGCTACTCTGCAATCCGCTTCAGTGCTCGCACGCCCTCTGGCGGCGAATTCTAGGACTTTATGAAGGGAGATTACGTCACACTCAAGATGGCCGCGATTCCTGACACAGGAAGTGACATCACGGTGTTATGGGCGGGAGATTCGAACTTCCTTTGCAGATCCCTATATAAACCCTTCAGATGATGGTCATCTATGCCTTGTGCTAGTCCTCAGAGCGTGTTTACATATTCCTGTTACCCGTGTTTGACCTTGGCTTTGTTTTTTACTACGTTGTTCTCTGGAATCCTGACCTTGGTGAGTTTACTGTTCATCCTAGACTTGTTTGAACTTTCTGTACCCTTGGGTCCTACCTGACTTCGGTGTCTCCAACTACGTGGTACGTGACAGCGCTGAACCATTTTTTTGTATTAGTAATTACAAGGTATTGCTTATTCTTTACAAATCTCAATCAAACACTAAGTTATATTGGAGAGGTGCCAAGATGATGCAATTGAAAGCCCTTTTGACTCTCCTTGATGAAGTTAAGTGGGAGGGTACTGTGTATATGAGGGTACACATCAATGACTATTAAAACTACCCAAAAAACGAGAAGTGTTCAAATGGATGGTTATGGCTGGGATTAATGGGTCCGACTATCTGTGGGTGGTTTTCCTTACTTTTTTTCACTCTGGCCAATCAGCATTTACAATGAGAGGGACAAGCATTTGATAGAAATGTGCTGATGCCATTTTAACTTGTAAGTAGCAGCATTTACAGACTGATGAGAATTAGAGTGTAAGATAGTGACAATGACAGATTAGCAGAGGATGAGATTGATATCATCAATTATTTTGTATTGATAAATAAATATTGGTTACAAAACCAGGTATTTTAATGGGCTTGCTCAGAGTGACCTTCAGGTTGCATACAATTTAAAACCTGTTCCTTAGTAGTTTAAGACAGTTGCCCATTTATGCTACTAGCCAAACCTCAAATTTGCCGATAAATTAATTTTATAAATTAATTATATAAATTATATTTATTTGTTATAATAATTATATTTTATCATATCATGTATTTGTGTCTATCATCTGCCCAGTGTCCTACTACTGCTGCATCTCTTTAAAAAAAAAAAAAATCTATAATGAAAGGTTAGTTCAGAAGGGGTCAGGGACCCCCAAATGCCGTTTCCAATGGAACGGACAGAAAATTAAATTTGTTGCTCAAAAACAAATGGGGCAAAAATGGAACAAAAATTTCATCACAATTAATTTTGCTTTCTGTGCACAAGTTCACTGTTAACAGAAATGTTGCCCTGTGGTACTTTTCTTTAAGTAAAAGTCAACAGCATTGTCAAAAAAATACACTGTGTTATTTTTTTCTGTGTCAGCAGACTAAAATTATATGCCTAGCTTCATGCTTTCATTTTTAAAAACAAAAATACAATTTGTGTTCTTGGCTCTATAAATTATCAATTGCCTTGTCTCTTAAAAGTATTTATAACCCCCCTCCCATAATATTATTTCAAATTGCTTTTCTGTCCTAAGTAATAAGCCATAATATAAAATGGCACAAGTATTCATCTTTGTCCTAAAGGGCCATAATCGTGGTATTATTTTTGGAAGGATTTCAATAATTTACAATTAATCAAGTATAATTGTTTATCAAGGAGCAATGTGTATGATTCTGAAAATGATAGACACAGTCTAAATGATTTAGCAGTTAGCACTACAGATCCATGTACCATGTATCATATTTATAAGGACAGTTGTAAAATTGCAAAAAAAAAAAAGCAATTTATGTTGGTATCTCCATTTAATGATCACAGCTTATGATTTCCCACAGCTTACATAGATCCCAAAATGTACCAGTATTGTCATAATATGTTACATGACCCTTTTGATCTTTGTCACACTCTAGGCATTCATAACTACACTTTGTGTACTCACTTTAGATGTGACTGTGCAAGCATATGGCCTCAAACACCGTAGCTGTGTAAGGCTTTTAACGAGTCATGCAAAATCTTCAGACTTCAACTTTCATAGAAATTATTTTGCTTCCAGTCACTGTAATTGTTCTGCAACAGTATGTGTATCCTTTTTAAAGCAGTCACTTGTGTGCTCATAGAATTCTAATTTCCAGTGTTCAGAGCTGTTCCATTGAAGATTTAACATCATTGACAGCAACACAGGCCTCTTCACTGTAGGCCTCCCATATAATATTCACTAAAATATGCAGCAGAAAATATATGATAATTCTTTTTTCCTTTCCAAAGCCATTTTAATTTGAGGTCAAACACACTTTCACTCATTTTATTTCCTAATAAACTTGAAAAAGAGGTTATAAAAAGTTTATGAGCTTTATAGTGAATAGCCTCCATCATTTCTTTTCTGCTGTATTCTCAGATGTCATGTACAATATACTGCAAACAGAAAGTGTCTTTAAGGTCTCTAACTCAGTTAATTTTTTAATCTTAATAGTGAATCAAGTTACTAGACATGAAGACAGATATTTGATAAGCTGAAATGAAATGCTTGGTTTCTGACCTTCTTTTTATAGAAATATTTCACAAAATAATTTAATCTGCAGGATTCAGTGGGATTAATTATATGAGGATAACAAAATATGCACAGAGATCTAAATTTGCATCATAAATAAATCAGATTTTCATTAGATTACTTTTTTGAGGACCACATGACAATTCTTTTTATGTAATAAAATATTGTATAATAAGCAGGGAGTTAATAATTTATTAGTACAAAAGTATATGTGGAGTGAAGCACATCCAAGCAAAACCATTCTGAAATGTGATTACATATTTTAGAAAGTTACAATTAAAAAAGCTCAATGCATAAGCTTTCACATGTTTTGCAAAATAAACATTATTTGTAAAAAACTGACCACTTGGCTACAGTACCACTAGGTTGTTAAAAAAGCATGTCTAAACAAACAGCATCATGAAAAGCAATGCACTATTATGTCTTTAGAAGTATTCTGTTTTGCAAATACAAAAACTTAAAACAATCTAAAATATTTTGTAGCTGTAGACATGAACATAATAATGGGTTGCAGGAAGCCAAAATTTACAAGTTATAATAAAGTTCCACTTCTTGTGACAGTTAAATATATTTTCATTAAAAGTACATTTAGCAGTGCAGTTCATAGGCATCCAGCATTTAGTTATATACAGTATATGGTGAATTATATGTTATAAATGTCAAACAGCAGAACAAAAAAAATAGTATTGTTAATGTGTAGTTTGACAGTTACCTTCCATTTTCTGGTATGCTTTTTAGATGTATCATCCCTACAGACTAGAAAAGGCTGGAGCCCCAGGCATTAATTCTAAGATTTTACTAGTCTCATGACGTAAAGTCATGATTTTATTAAGGACACGGAGGCGAGTATTATATTGCATTCTCTTTTAATACTACTCCCACAGCAGCAAGATACAGGAAACAGTTAACTGATGAAAAAACATCCATAAACATATAACCAGCCAGCCAATCAGCAACCGATCCATGTCCATCAAAGGGCGCGATATACTGAAACACTTCCTCTTTTCTTGCGGATCAAATTAGACCGGAACCAACAAAGCCGGAGCAGGAACAGGCAGCTCAAACAAAGGACAACTCTTCGGAAGCATCCAGAAGACATCACGCTGAAACATAGAGAAACAAGACACCGGTAGAAATCACGGAAAAATCTACAAATCAGGAGCACATGAGGTAAGACAATACAATCGGAATAAAATATATGACTTGGCATAAACACACTGATAAAATAGTATGAGAAATGAACCACGTAAAATAAACATAACAAAATAGATGACTAGCCACAAACAGAGGCAATATACTCACCCAACCAGCCAAGGGAGGGAAGAAGAAGGGGGGGAATAATACTCGCCTCCGTGTCCTTAATAAAATCATGACTTTACGTCATGAGACTAGTAAAATCTTAGAATTTTATGAAGGACACGGAGGCTCCTATTATATTGCAATTTTAAAGCTGATCAACCAAACGTTCCGAAAAATGATGGATAGGACGAAGATAGAACTCCCGAAACGTAGAATCAGAAGACCAGTCCGCAGCCTTCAAAATATCCTCCATACGACAACCAAGGACCGCAGCCTTAGAGGCCGAAGCACTCCTAACAGAGTGAGGAGAAAAAATGGAGGTATCAATGCCGGCCCGCTGCAAAATCCACTTCAACCATCTGGAAAGAGTGGAAGAAGAAACAGAAGCATGAGGACGTCGAAAAGAAATGAACAACGGAAGAGAGGAGGAACTCCGAAGATCCCGAGTGCGCCTCTCATACTCCCGAAGGCAAAACACGGGACAAAGGAGGGGACGAAGAGGAAAAGACGGATAAAAAACCGATTTAATATTGGTCTTAGTTCTTCTAGAAATATCGAACAAAACACCATCAGGACGGTAAACCTTAGCCGAAAAATCCAAAGCTCTAACATCCGAAACTCTTTTACAGGAAAGAACACAAAGTAAAAGCAAAAGTTTAGCAGATAACTCTTTAAGCGACAGGTCATGATTAGGAGACCAAGCCTCCAGAAACCGAAGGACCACATTGACTTCCCACGTAGATGAGTAACGAGGTACAGGAGGCCTGGAAAAACGAATACCCTTGAGTAACCTACAAACTAAAGGGTGTTGGCCAATAGGAACCCCATCTACAGGAGCGTGTCCCGCTGATATGGCCGACCGGTATAAATTAACCGTGCGATATGCCTTGTTGTCCTGGAAAAGATCTGTAAGGAAAGAAAGAACCATATTTAGAGGGGCCGAAACGGGATCCAATGACCGTCCCAGGCACCAGCTGGACCAGGATCGCCATGCTGAAGAATAGGCTCGTCTAGTACCCGGGGCCCATGCATCGGCCAGGAGGAGGAGAGTGCGCTGTGAAACACCCTCGACAGACCAAGGTCCCCGGAAACACGCCAAGCTACCAGCTGAAGCTTGTTCAGAAGAATCAGGTCGTGCGGCTGATGGTCCGGGTTGAGAAGCAGGTCTCGGAAGGATGGGAGAGGCCTGGGAAAATCCGTCGACGTTTCCAACAGTCGGGGAAACCAGGGCTGAGATTTCCACAACGGGGTGATCAGAATGAGAGACGTCCGGAATCGCATCATGTGCAAAATCGTCCTCGCGATCATGCTGAAAGGAGGGACCGCGGCCACTGTTGGAGAAATGCATCCGCGGCAAGTGCCTCCGGGTCCGGTCTCCAACTGAAGAACCTCGGTAGCTGCGAATTCAGGCGAGACGCGAACAAGTCGATCTCCATAGGTCCCCAAAGACGGTGGATTTTGGCGAAGACAGAAGGATGAAGGCGCCAATCTCCGGAATCTCTGAGAAACCGCGAGTTCCAATCCGCCGTGATGTTGGAAAGACCGGGAATGTGGACGGCGGTCACCGAGATGCCATGAAGAAGACAATACTTCCAGAAGTCTCTCGCTAGACATGCCAACAGTCTGGATTTGGTGCCCCCAAGATGATTGATATACCGAACCGCTGCTACGTTGTCCAGTTTGAGAAGAACGGAGCAGGAGGCTTTGGGAGGCGCTAGGCTCCGGATGGCAAAGGAGCCGGCTAACAGTTCCAGGCAGTTGATGTGAAGAAGGGACTCTTCTGAGGACCACCTGCCGCCTGTAGATATAGTCCCGTAGCGCGCTCCCCAGCCATGTAAGCTGGCGTCCGATTCGATAACCACGTCTGGAGTGGTGCCGAAGATGGCCCTGCCATTCCAGGCTTCCATGTGGGACAACCACCACATCAGCTCGTCTCTGGATTCGGCGTCGAGAGAGACACAATTTTCGTAAGAGGGTACCGAAGACAGCGACGAAGTCCGAAACCGTTGCAGCGCCCGGTAGTGGAGCGGACCCGGGAATATGGCCTGAATGGAAGAGGACAACAGCCCTATCATCCTCGCTACCTGACGCACGGTCACCGTCTCCAGACGCAGCATGCGCCTGATCTCCTTCTTGATGGCCACGATCTTGGACTGTGGAAGAAAAAGAGACTGTTGAACGGAGTCTATTTGAAAACCCAGAAATTCCATGGTCTGAGACGGCACGAAACAAGATTTGTCTCCATTTATGAGAAACCCCAGCGACTGAAGAAGATGAAGGGCCCAACCGAGGTGCAACCTGAGGAGCGAAGGAGACTGAGCCAGAATGAGGATGTCGTCCAGGTAGATTATGAGACGTACGCCCCGAGAACGAAGAAACGCCACCACCGGTTTCATGACCTTCGTAAAACACCACGGGGCCGACGAAAGGCCAAAAGGAAGACATGTAAACCTCCACTTCTGACCTGCCCAAAGAAACTGGAGGAAACGTTGATGAGAGGCCGCTATCGGAATCGTGAAATATGCGTCCTGAAGATCTAACTTCACCATCCAATCTCCCGGGAACAATAGATCCCGGAGACAATGGATCCCTTCCATTTTGAAGTGGTGATACACCACGTACGCATTGAGGGGTCGGAGGTTGATGACCGGACGGGAACCCCCTCCTTTCTTTGGAACCAGGAAGAGAGAGCTGACAAACCCTGGGGCGAGCATAGGAGTTGGTAAAATAGCCCTTTTCTGATAGAGTGACCTTACCTCGTCTGAAATCAGGCGCCTCTGAAGAAGCGGAAACCTTGGGGAAGGAGGAAGACGAGCCTGCCGAGGAGAAACGGTTAGTTCCAACTGATAGCCCTTTACGGTATTCAACACCCAAACATCTGAGGTAATTAATGTCCAGACGTGAGCGAAAGCCGCTAGGCGACCGCCCACAATCGAGGGATCGAGAGACGTGGAGAAGGGACTTACCGTAAGGACGTCTAGATGAAAAATACCCTCTGGAACCTCTGGAGGATGTAGGGCGACCTCTGGAAGGGAAGAAGGGAGTCGATCTCTGCTCCGGTAGAGCTGGGCGCTGAGAGAAGGAGCCTCTGTAAGTTCCGTGGAATCGGGAACTCCGGCCAGACGAACGGCCCCTGCTTCGTCCGGCCCCTGCAAAAACTCTAGGGGCGAAAACCCGTTTCATAGACGACTGGGCCTTATCGAGAGCCGTAAAGGTCTTAACGAAAGAACCAACATTTTTAACAAAAGAGTCACCAAACAACAGACCCTTGGCCGAAGGACCCGGCTCCTGTGTAGCCATATTGACCAATTTGGGCTCTATTTTAATCAGGATGGACTTGCGCCTCTCAGCGCACAGGGCTGCATTAGCATTGCCCGTCAGGCACACCAGCCGTTGAAGCCAACCTAAAGCTTCATCAAAATCAAAGGATTCGGGAGAAGCTTTGCCCGCCTCAAGTAATTCGAACAGTTTTGTGATGGGACCCAAGCTATCAAGGAGTTTATCTTGACAGTGGCGAAGAGAAAACTCCAAGCCTCTCCTAGGCTTCCAGCCTGTTTTAGACAAGAATTGTATAATTTGAGGATCAACCTCGGGGGTCTTACACACCTCATCAGGAACAATGGGCCTGGGGCATTCCGCCCTAAGTTTACGCCTGCTCTCTTTTGTGAGGGGTTTACGCACCCTTAGCGCAAGATATTGAGCAATATGCGCCGGGGGTCCCATTCAGCGGACCGCGGATGGCGCAGATTATCCGGATCAAATAGAGGGACGCCCTGAGGGTCTCTAACATCGGCATCAGCCTCACCAGAAGGGGCCAGAACCTGGACCGTATCCTCCCCAGAAGGGAACATAGTAACCTCAGGGGAAGCATCCTCATCAGAAATATCGGAAGGGTCCTTATAGGAGGCAAGGTCATCCCCACTCTCATCAGATTCTGATGAATCAATGTGAGCTTTAGCTCTCTTCCAATGTCTGGCCGTTTTTGTCCGGTCAGGGACTCTTTTGCGCGGTACACCAGCGCTCTCTGGGACAGGAATATCAGCCTTGTCCATCACGACAACAGTATGAGTGTCAGTCAGGGGAGAAACATGTTTAGACTTAAACAGGGCCTTTTTGCCTAATGGGGCAGAGGTGGGCACAGAGGCAGAAACAGACGACACAGGCGCCTGGAGTAAAGCCTGCTGAATGGACTGGGTGATAGAGTGAGACATAGCACCCATAGCAGAGGAAAGGGCCTTAGTAATGGAGTGTGACATTGTGGCATCAAGCAGGGATTGGAAATCCTCTGAAGACAGATGCTGAGCCTCATCAATATGATCCCTACTGGATGAGCCAGCAGCTCCAGTAGGAGCAGACTGATCCCCAAAATGATCCATAGATGAACAAAACCAGGAAAAAATGGCCGAGGAAATAAACTAGGGGTTGATTAACCCGAGAGAAAGAACACCTGTGGAGAAACGAAGTAGTAGAGGCTGCTGCCGCTGAAGAACGCGCTGCTGTAATCGCGGGAAACAGGAGAAGCGTGCGAACTAAAATGGCCGCTGATCGCGTCAGTGCGCATGCGCGCACCGGACCCGCTAGCTAGAAGAGAAGACGACCGCCGAACGAGTCAGGGCGCATGCGCGCGCCGGACCCGCCGGCAAAGAACTAAGCCGGCGACACGGAGACCTAGAAAAAACAACACCGCGTCGCGGGAGAAAGAAACAGGTAAGGTAATCGGGAGGGAGAAAAAGGAGGGGTGTGCGCCGAAAAACGGCAAAGAGCCGCGGTGCACACAAACCAGAAACGCACGGAGGCACAATACACGGAGAAAAGAAAGTAATAACGGTAGCAATATAACATAAATATAAGGATAACCGTAATAGAGAGGAGAGCCAAAATACTTAACTTTCCGCTGAGGGAGCAGCAAGAAAAGAGGAAGTGTTTCAGTATATCGCGCCCTTTGATGGACATGGATCGGTTGCTGATTGGCTGGCTGGTTATATGTTTATGGATGTTTTTTCATCAGTTAACTGTTTCCTGTATCTTGCTGCTGTGGGAGTAGTATTAAAAGAGAATGCAATATAATAGGAGCCTCCGTGTCCTTCATAAAATCATGTGTTTACAGTGCAGTTTTATCCAGTTGTACAAATGTATCCAAATGTGTACAAAGTGTATCATGTTCTTTTGGACATTCACTACACACTCTCTGATCAAAATTGGTATCTACAGGAGTCCTCTTTCCATGCTAAATTACACATAGAAAAACAATTTCTTGCTGGTTATAATGATTTCTTATATTAGTCATATGGTTCTGACATTTAGAATGATTGTTAGAAGAAGTTGATTCACAAACCCTTTCTGAAGATGGATCTTCAGTCTAACTAGAAACAGGAGATCATAAGAGAATGTGTTTGGCAATATCAAGTAAACCATATGGTTAGATCAACGAATACACTTTGGTAATACTGGATATACTTGACGTGGGTATAAAATACAGTATATATTGATATCAGTTGTCCATAAATAGTTTCAGTAACAACTTTATAACAATTTTCTGGACAGAACATTGACTCAGCAGACCTGAGTGACTGCTGTGATTTACATCACAGTAATGGTGTGAACTTATGCTATTCCGACTGTTTATAAGAGGCCGGCTTCATTGAAGTGAGGAGTTCTATACTGTGATCAAGCAGCGTGCATTGGCCATGGAAGCATTTTGCAATGTTTAGAGGAGGATGTCCTGATGCAGCAAGAGATTAACCTACAGCTCCTTGGTTTTTTCACTAAAGCGTTTATATATTATTTGTCTAAGGATTTTGTGTTCAACATTATTTTTCAGATCAAATATGGCAAGGATAAAGACAGCTAATTCTCAATAACTTCCACATTGTGTGTGGGCTTATGGTAGATCAATGTCTGTGTCAATCTATGAAGCCCTTTTTTAAATGAAATGTTTGGTATAGAACTTTGGTTATGTTGTAAATTAACCTGCTTTTTATTTTCCCAACCTATGTCCTAACCAAGTTTTTATCATAGTATCTCCTTTTTTAATTTAAGCCTAGTTGCAAATGATTTCTCCATTAAAATGTGACCATTGTTTCAAATAAACTGATTTATATCTAAAAAAAGGCATATTTTTGGAGGATCTTGTGCTTACAAGCCCTGTAAAATAGCCGTGTCTGTTTTTTTTCACTCAGTTGTATTTTTCCTTGTTGGTTTAATCGATGGATAGCTAAGATCTCACCATCTGTTGTATGTCATAATTACAAACCTAAAAAGAACATAACTCACAATTGAATCATAAAAAATGATTCAAGTGATTTAAAATGAATGTGTATGTTCATTATTCAGTGTAGATTCCATCTGTTGTGTGTTTTGCCTTTTCTTACCATTAATCAGTTGTGTAGCATTTCTTTTGTGGTTGTGAGCCTTCCCTGAAGTAACATATCTTTGAATTTTTAAGATAATATCTGAATTTATTTTTGTGTTATATAATTTTTAGTATAGAAAGAATATTATGTCAATTATTTATCATGGCGTTTAGGGGACTTTTCTAGTATGACACCAGTTATATATCATTCAATATATCACATTTCTACTTTATTTACAGTTATCTTGGCTTAAAGGATTAACACTAAATATATTCACAATTCTGCAGTGCATACTTTATTACTACTAATACTAATGTATGGGCTTCAAATGCATTCATCTGAAGTTACAGATAATGTGTGCACTCACGATCTCAAAAAACAGAAAAAACAACAACTTGATAGAAGGTGCTAAAGCACAGTTCTGCAAAAGTGCAAAAATGAAAGGTACATAGTTATATAGTGTCTTCTTTTTGATAAACATGTTTTTAGTTTAATGGCATAATAAAATACATGAAGATTCCTTTTTTAATATGTTTAAGAAAGGCAGGTAAGACTGGATTTATTGTTTTGGCCTTGGACGACTATTCCAAAATTATCCAAGTTTTCACACTGGGCAAGTTTTCAGATTGGAGTGTGAGGGTGGTGTTGGAACAGATGTGTATGGTGTAAAATGAAATAAAAAGAACCTTTCAATGAACCCACAATTAATACATTTGCAAGCATTTTGCATTTACCGTATTGGCTCGAATATAGGCCGCACTTTTTCCCCCCACTTTAAGTCCTTAAAGTGGGGGTGCGGCCTGTATTCGGGGTCTAGCACCCGACGCCCGGGACAGGCAGCGGGGTTAGGATACAGATCCCCCGCAGCGGTGCAGGGGACCTGCATCCTACTCTCTGATACGCTCAGACAGCCTCCCCTGCCAGCACTTTCCACGGGGGGGGGTGCGTATTGCGTAGATGTCCCCCGCCGGCCCCACAAGACACCCGGGAGTCTGCTCTGGTAAGTCGGGGGGGCAGAGTGGCAGCATATCTCGGGGGGGGAGGACAGTGGCAGCATATCTCGGGGGGGGAGGAGGACAGTGGCAGCATATCTCGGGGGGGAGGACAGTGGCAGCATATCTCGGGGGGACAGTGGCAGCATATCTCGGGGGGGGGAGATAGAGTGGCAGCATGTTTTTTTGGTGCTTTTTTTAAAGAAAAAAACTTTTTCTTTAAAAAAGCACCAAACTTTTAGGGTGCGGCCTATATACGGGGGCGGCCTATATCCGAGCCAATACGGTAATAGAGAATAGTATGGTGCTTTATTTGCTTTTGATCCTGCTATCCTTTTGGACTTTTATACTTGTATTGTTCATTGCTGCACAGGTCACGACTGATGTATTTTATATTACAGATCAACCGTAAACTTTGTATTAATTTCCATTAATTGAAAACTCAGGTTGTTAAAGCTTTTGGAAGCTACTTGACCTTCATATGGACATTTTTTCCAAGAAACATATTTAATTATGTTCCATTATTGTATATATCAGCTAAAATCAAAGAGTAACTCAGGTGTTAAAATGAATGTAGAAAAAGTATTTAGTACTGTAGTTGTGTTGCATTACAGTACAGCGTGATTGCAAGAAATATTGCTATTTAGAAATCTTTTCAATTACAACTTGTAAAGCAAAGGTCATGTAAAACTTTTATTATTACCCAAAAGATGAGTGTTTATTACATTAGCTGGTCTTCACAATATAAAATAATTGAGAATTGTTAAAAGGCTTAAATGTTGCAAAATGAATATATAAATTAGATGTTTTTCACCTTGTCTCCTTCAATCAATTTTAATTAAAAACATGACAAACACTGACATGAAATAGTTAGATGTATGTACAAGTGTCAGATATCCATTTGTGTATCACCTTTTAAAGAATAGTTATTTATCATGTCACTATATAAAGCTATCTATGTAATGTCTATGCAGTCCCTGTGGATTACAATGACAACTGGTGACTGTAAGTAAATTGAAACATCTAATATTATTGATCTGATGGAAATTGTCATTTTCACTGCTGTTTCCATAACAACATTATCTTATTGAAACTATCCATAGTCTATTGTTTGTCAACTAGTGAAATTGTTTTTTGAGATATTTAAAATTTTGTTCATGGAAGTTGAGATCTGTATCTCAGAGTGGCAAAGCCTGAAATAGTTTCTATTTTCCTCTTACCCTCTTTACAAAGGCTCTCTGAACAACACGTTCAGTTTTCAGGCGTTGACACATTTGGTTTGGTTTTAGAAGCCGGCTAAACAGTTTATTTAATAAAATATTGATCAATACATGTAATATTTGGCAAGTATGTATTCATTAAATGGTAATCCATTTAATACTTTATACATAAATTAGTGAGAACATTAATCCATTTAGTAATCTGATAAATTAATACGTTACATTTATGGTTAATCAAGTTAATAATTGATAAATATTAAGTTGTTAAATAGATAAAAATATAATTGATCTAAAAACAATTAAATGTTCATTAAATAAAGCTAATACATTTGTTTGTACACAAATACATAAAACAAGCAACCTGAAGCCACATAAACACACTAACACACACACAGACACTAACTTGCACATCCAGACACTCTCACTAACAAAACCAGATAAATTAACACAAATGCACACAGACACCCACCCTAACACACCCAGACACACATACTCACACATATGCACCCACACACTATTATACCCAGATGCACAACTTACTTACTATTTGAGGCCTCAGCCTCAATGCACACAGTGTGAGCTATCACACTCCTTCTGCCGGGTTACTCAACTCAATATTTTGTGACCCAGTTGAACCCCACCTTCTCCGTGAAATCAGGGACATAAAGAGGTAAGTCTCAGTTGCTGGACTTACCTCTTTATGTCCCTGATTTCACCGAGAAGGGCATTGCCTGGCGCCTGGGTTTTGTCAAGCCCTGATCTAAGAATACAGGAGAGATAAGTTAACAATAATAGGGGATTTCAAATTCATATTCATTGTGAATTTGTAAATGCCAGTGTATTTATTACAAATGTAGGAAATGGAATGTTTCATCTGAACTCAATTAAGTGAACTGTCTAATATCCTTGACACCCCTTCTTATAAAGAATGCACACTGAAATACTATGCAAGTACTTTAATATGCATTCTGTAAAACTGAAAAAGCAAAACAAAAAAGCTCTTGACTGACATGGAAACTGCATTCCTTCTGCAGCAGCTCTTCTCTTCCATCAATCATTGGTAGAAAAGAAATGGGAATGATTGGATATTGGAGTCCGAACAGGCACACACACTTACATACCCAGACACGCTAACTAACATACCCAGACATACACACACACAATCATACCCAGGCACACAACACACAAGCAACTCACTTACCCTGTGAAACCTTAGCCTGTCTATAAAGTAATAAGAATGCTTGCACATGGAGGCCCCTGAATGCAGCATTATCCAGGCCAGCGCTGGAGCTGACTGGAGGTGAGTATATCGGCTAAATACATCTCCTTTACAGGATTTAGCTGAGGGTAGGGAAAGCGGCAAATGCATATGAGGAAATTGTGCAAAGCACATATGAAGGCTTAGCTAGGTCTATCATGGGCTCACTGTCTGCAAGTAGACATTGCCAGTTGCCCTGAGGAAACAGCTTATGCATTCTATATAAACTTCCTTCTCAAAGTTTTCTGCAAAGAGGAAAAAAACTTGCTAAGGGGCCAAAAGTTAGTTTTGAAGTTTACATGTACTACAACCTTCTTTGTGATCATACTTTGTGCATTATTCATATTAATGATCAAGGGGTTATTTCCTTTAGAATTCAAGATGAGTTAATTGTTCTTAGTGGAACCCAAAACAGGAGGATTCCCAAAATATTTGTTTTAAAGTGAAATGCATACCGTAGTGGAATAGAACACTAGTGTTGGTGTACTCTGACCTTGGCCAAGGTTAGGTCTGTGAAGATGCGGACAAAGAAAGAAGAGAGAAAAAAGAAGATAGAAGAGAGGAGAAAAAAGATACAAAACACAAAAGCGAAGCTGCAAAACACGGAACCAAAGTGGTCCGCAAAGAAGGTAGGGAGACATTTAGAGAACGCGAGAGACATGTAAGAGTAAATGTGGGTGCCCCGATTTTTATCTGAAACGAATGGCCATTTCCTGGTAGGATTGAATGAATGAACACATGTTGTTTCTTTAACATTATTTTTTTTACCTTATTAATGAAATTACATTATTTTCTGTTTGTTTTAATTATTCAAGCACCATTACATAATTAAACTACATTTTAATGTGTATACTTAATATATTTGCATCTCTTATCACTGTGCTAATCAGTGCCTGTCTCACACATGGGACTAAACATTTCAAACCAACTTTGCAGCTGGTGACTGCTGTGCATTGCAAGTTGGCAGTAAACTTTTAATTCTCCATTAAATGGTTGAATAGATTTGTTTTTTTCAGATGGTTTCCACTGGTAATAAACATTTATTTTGACTTTTGCAATTATTGTAAAAAATCACCTTTTGTTGATGACTTTGACTATCCCACCAAACCCTTCAAAATTATTTGTAACCTAACATTTAGAAATACTGGTTCTTTGATACAGAAAATCTCTGATCTACTTTGATTTATTTAAAAGATTGCAGTAAGACATTTTTCTGTTCATCTTTTTACTTATTGTATTTCTTTGTAAACTAAATCTGATGCAATGTGACAGGAAGTGCCTGACATTTTCCATTATCAAGATTCATTTATACATTCTGTCTGCAATTATATATGCATTAAACACATAACTAATCTGTAGTCTTTGCACCAAAACCAAATCCCATCTGCTACCCTGTATATTATTATACAGAGACTTCTAAACATGTTGAGAGATCTCAGAAAACTGCTATTAAAGGCCAGCTGCATTATGACTGACCTATATTTTTTCTTGTTAATCTTAAATTAGACATATCATAGTAAAACACCTTCCCAAGAACGCTTTCTTTTTAAAATCAATTCTAATAATGTACTCATTACTTCTTTTCAAAATTCACACTTTATGATTTGTTCTTTGTGTGAACCACTAAGAAGGCAGCTATTCATGCTGTTTTTAATAAACTTATAGTATACTAGATACCACATAACAAAACCTCTGTAAGCAGAGGAATCATGCCCAGTAAACATAAACCAAAATATAATGCTAAAATAATTAAAAAAAAGAAGACATGGTCACAGGGAGTGTGTTCATGTTTTGTTTTTTGATGTGTAATTCTTCCATCTGTACTATCTTCCAACGCAGTGGACTTTGAGGCCAGCAGCCACCAAATAATGTACATGTGACAGCATGTTACTTTTTATACTCACAGAGCTTAAATTTTCAAGTCAGCACTGCACACTGCAGGCCCTAATCTGCTATTGTAGTGGCAGTATTGGTAAGTATGCGACCTCCATCCAGATCGCCAGTCTGGGCCTCTTCTTGCTGTTGTATTGCAGACGCCTACTAGGAATTGACTGCAGTATGGGTGACTGAAAATCATGAAAGATGTAGGAGCTCTGTACATGTTCCTAAACTTCAACTTCTATAATATCTATTTAGCATTTGACTGGATTTTGGGTCATGGGAGATTTAGCTTAACAATGCCTTGAACTAGACTTGAGTGCATGGCAAGCAACATCAATTCTGACAAAATTGTAGTTTAGTTTTTGTTGCTTTCATTTTTGGACAGCAAATTTTATTTTCAACTCAGATCCATACCAAATTCTTCTTAAAGAATGTGTCCATATTAATCTGTCCTCACACTCACACCTCTAGGCATCCATCCAATTCAAGGAGAGGGTATTTTGTCTCTGTTCACTGGGAGGCTGTGTTCATTGGGAATCAGCAAAATAAAGAAGAAACTAGGAACAGCGGATGAATAATGAAGACAGATAAACAAAGAGAAGAAGGGGAACTGCGCTAATACTTGAATACTTGTGCACTTACTTGAATAAAACAAATTACCATAAGGCAGATCCAATATTATCAGCACATTGGTGCTTTGTGGGTTTTCAGGTCAAACATTAATTTAGGACCACGTCACTTAACATTGGTACCACATTTAATGCAACTTGTCAGGTCAACGTCGGCTTTGATTCTGCGAATTTCCACCCTGCAGATAAGGCTGACCAACACTGGCATACCTATACACGTTTTACATACCTTACTAATACTTCCACTACATTGTTCTATGGTCTACTAGCTGTTTTTAAGGTCATGTTTATGTAGGAAAATGTTCATGATGTTTAACTATTTCAATGTGCATAATTGAACCTTACTACTCATGTATCAACATTCTGTATGAGGGCTCCCTTGTGCATTCCTGTGTTTGATGGTTGTATTGAGAAGTGTTGTTCAGTTAAAAGTCACTTTGCAATGTACAGGGTTATCCCCTTCACTGTACTGCAGTATTACTGCACATTTACCGCACTTTTTTTTTATATTGCAAACCTGCAGTTGTACTTCAATGTACTGTAGCTTTATTGCATTTGTACTTCCGTACAAAAATAACTGCAGTAAAACTGCAGTACAGTGAAGTACAAATGCAGTAAAACTGCAGTAAATGTGCAGTAATACTGCAGTAAAAGTGCAGTATTGCAGTTTTTTCATGTCCAAAAAACTGCAGTATTACTTCAGAAAAACTGCAGTAATTTTTTCGTAAGGGGTTTAGAGGGTATAAGGCATTTCTGGGGCACAGTGGCATATAGGGGGTTTAAGGCATTTATGGGGCAGAGTGGCAAACCAGGGGGCAGATGTGCATAACTGGGGGGGCAGGTTGAAAAAAAAAGGAAATAAAAACAAAATATTTTTCTCAATCATAGCTTTTATTAAAAAGAAAATGTTCACATAGTTTACATGAATGAACATTTACTGGTAAAACTTTTTTCTTATAGAGTCGTCTTATATTTTTATTTTTTTCATAGATTAATATTCAGATTTTGGGGGGTCGTCTTATAATCAAGGTCATCTTATAATCCAGCAAATACGGTATAATTTAGGGCAGCTTCTATTGAAGGCAATGTAAGTATCTTCTCTGCCAGAGTAATTTTACGATTTAATTCCTTCGAAAATTCTAAAATTTGTGATAGGACTAGATTATTATGAGTTATTATAAAACCAAAAAAAAAAGTTTTTCTCTTGATGTGTCAGGAACCACCTTTTCGCTGCCTGAACCATGGCTTTTTCATACCTGTGGTATATAAATCTGTTACCACTAGTGGCCACCTTCCGCCCTCTGGAGCACTCAGAACTCAATTACTAAGATCAGGTGTGCCTTGTTACCTGGGTTGAGCCCTAGTCAAAACATCCAGCTGGGGCTTGTTACCTGGATTAGCCTGCCTTTATGAACCTGCCCTGCCGTTCAGTCAGGGCCTTTGTATTGAAGTCTGTGGACCTTTCTGCTGTGGCTCTGCATCTGTACCATTCCTGGTTACCTGCTTGGTGTCCTGATCAGGTGGATTCCCTGCTTGGTGTCCTGATCAAGTGGATTCCCTGCTTTTGTGCCCTTCCAAGCTGGCTGTGTGCCTTTCGTGCCCTTCCAAGCGGGCTCTCTGCCTTTTGTGCCCTTCCAAGCGGGCTCTCTGCCTTTCGTGCCCTTCCAAGTGGGCTCTTTGCCTTTCGTGCCCTTCCAAGCGGGCTGTGTGCCTTTCGTGCCCTTCCAAGCGGGCTGTGTGCCTTTCGTGCCCTTCCAAGCGGGCTGTGTGCCTTTCGTGCCCTTCCAAGCGGGCTGTGTGCCTTTCGTGCCCTTCCAAGCGGGCTCTCTGCCTTTCGTGCCCTTCCAAGCGGGCTCTCTGCCTTTCGTGCCCTTCCAAGCGGGCTCTCTGCCTTTCGTGCCCTTCCAAGCGGGCTCTCTGCCTTTCTTGCCCTTCCAAGCGGGCTCCCTGCCAAAAGACTTATTACCGGTATTTATTTATCCTGCCATACGTCCGGTTTCTTGCTTACAGACTGTATTACCCTTATTTGCTTGTCCTGTCATATACACTCAATACATTGCATTACCTAGATTTCTGCTTGTAGTGTCTTTGTATAATAATGCATCGAAACCCAAGTATCCCCTGCACATGGGCTCCTGCCCAACCTGATCACCCGAGTCCTGACATGATGCTTTAGACTACTTAACTTTTTGTATATAAACAAAAAAAAACAAAACAGCATTCAGTTAATCAGAGTTTTGCATTGATGGAAAAAAAATAAAATGAAGCTGGGAATGTGTAGAGCCTAGTTACCACCCTCACCCCCATTATGACAATTCTGAGCTCTATGCGTTGTTTAGTTTGTAGGGAGACATTTGTACAAGAACAAAATTGGCAAGTTTTGTTAAAATTAAAATTAGTATGAATCCGAATGAACATGTTGACAATTACTCTAACCAGTCCACACACATAGAATTTCATTGTCTTGGAAAGGTAAATATTTCTGGAGTCCTTTTTTTTGTTTCAAGGTATGGTTTGGATTCCACTTTGCCAATTATCCTGCTCTTCGTTCCAGTTTTTGATAATGCCAAAAACAGTTAATAGATATTTCACAGTTTTGTTAGCATTGTATGTACTTTTCTCAAATCATTTACAGGTTTCAAAATAATTACAAAATGCTTTTAGTTCATTTACCACATTTCATAATAAACATCACAGTTTCCAACCTCTCGATGACAATTGACGGTCTGGGCAACATACAGTTTGTGACAATTGACGTACCAGGACCGTCATGGCTTCAAATGAGGTTGCTGTAATGCCTCGATGTCAAGGCATTTAGCAACACCAAGATCGGCGTCAGGGGCCATGTCTGGCCCCTCCCGGGGGCGTAAACGTCCGCCATATACTGGTGGCGGGTGACCGTTTTAAAAGAGTTTAAACTTCAACACCAACTGAACACCAACCCCAGTACACGCTGTGACCGCTCCGGATTTTCATTGGAAGTAAGATGGTTACTATGAAGATTAGAATATTCTTGCACATTGTAGACAATGTTTAATTAATTCTTTATTACTGTGCCAATTGCCAGTGTCATCTTTAATGTGTGACTTTCCTGGGCCACATTTAAATAGAGATCCCAAAGCAGCTGTTCCTTGGGCTTCTCAGCTGTGACTAGGGTTGCACCAAGGCAGCAATTGAGCTAGGGTTTGCAAGGGGCATTGGAGCCAGAGGTCTGCAAACGGAAGATGAGGACTCTCCAGTGCAGAGTACTGTGCTGGATGATGCAAAGACTGGCACCTATGTAATTTTACCAGATCTAATCTCATAAAAAAAAATACACAAACCCTGGTTTACAATTTTATTTTTTTTTAGAAAACAATAGTGTTATTTCCAAATTTATGTAAGTTTTCCTTCCCAGTAACATTATTCTACCATGCCTACAGGATTTTTAAAAAGCTAGATACTGTCATAAGCTTGGTGCTCACAGAGCACCTCTATAATTGCAATAAATGAGGAAGCAGGATTTCCAATATTTTATTTGCTCTGAGGCTTGTTAAGCAGGCAGTAAAATGATTATGTTGTTACAGTACATCTGTCCCTTCTGCAATTCTAGGAAAAAAATAATTGCAAAATAAATGTTTTCCTTTGAAGTACACTAGGAAAAAAAATGTCTGTTTATTGACCAAGAGTTTACAGCTGCAACAGCATTATTTCCTATTATCTAGTGTAGAAATTTGGCAACCAAGTAAGCACTTCAAAGCAGTGATTAACAACAAATTTGATATATTTTTCTTAATGCCAAACAAATCCGCTTACCAGAGAGGATGTCAAATGAGGACTTTTTTTTGGACAGCTACTTTTTATTGCTTACAGATTCGTATACTACTACTACTAAAATAAGATAGGGCCTGGTTTACGGTTGGATGCTCATTGATAACACTTCAAAAATTTTTGTTCCATCAGTAACAAAATGAAAATTACATCAATGAATTAGTTTAAACGTGAAATACTGCAATATGAAGTTACCTTTTCCTGCACTCAGACAACACATTTTTTCCATGGATCGCTGTATTAAAGAGGTACATATTAAAAAAACTCCTCACTTACCTTAACTTTTCTCTTGAAAATTATATTTTGCTAAGTCTAAAATGTAAAAAAAAAATCAAAATGCGTAGGCTAAATGAATAGGCTAATGTCTGTGATCAATATTAATATGAGCAGTGATCCAAAAATCTCTGATTTAAATTTTAATGAGCATGGGGAAAAATGCTGGATCACAGAACTAGTCAGATTTTCCATCAATTAACTCAAGTTCCATTAGCTCATAGATCTTAATAACTGGTAAAATTCCAATAATATAAAAAAATAAAAAATAATAATGTATGTGTATATATATATGTATGTGTATATATATATATATATATATATATATATATAGTGAAGTACTACATAATGACAAATGACTTCTCTGTGGAACTTACTGCATATACAAAAGCACTGTGTAAAATTTTCTGATCAAGTTGCTGCACTGAACTGAAATGGCTGTGACTTGCATTTATATACATGAATATGTAGCCGCACACCAATACATGAGCAGAGTTACTTAAATCTTTCATCATTCATATCATCAATTACATACATAACCACAGCTTAATTGTAAAGATAAGTAATTAAGTAAGACAACTACTACCAAAGGGTTTCACAAAGATTGGTAGACAAATTTGGACAACACTGGGAACTAACCCCTGAAAGAGCTCTACTTCACTTAAATTTACCCAATATTGAAAAAAAAAGATACACAATTTCTTTTACATTTATTGACGGCAATAAAAATAGTGATTGCCAGAAACTGGAAATCCTCAGATTTAAGCCCTTGGGCCAAGATAAAATCCCAGTTAATACATCAATGTCACATGGAAAAGGGAATTTTGGCGCAAACATTTTGGAATAGTAAAAGTTATATTCTCTGGGAAGATTGGATAAAATTGGTCGATGGTAATTTAGACTGTTGAATAGAGAGTAACTCATAACTTTTGGAAATAAGGGGTTTTTTTTCTTGTAGAAGGGAAATCCACTAGGTGACAGTGTGTTATTGAAATAAATAAAGAAACATTAAGACAAATTGTATTTGGATACCACTTTCTGATAACTTTTTTAAATGCTTATGTTCTATTTAGTTCTATTCTGGTAGGAAAATGCTGCTTCATACATGCAGTTCAGTAAGTTTGCTTTGTGCTGATGCCAAACTGAGCTAAATCATACATCAAAGCCATGGTCCCTAGAAGACTAGTGCATTTGGATTCATATGAATTTTAGTTTTAGATGAAATGCAAAATGTTGTTTGCATTGTGTTACTTTTTCACTCTCGCTCACTCTTACTCACACTCTCACTCATACTCTCTCACACCCTATTTCATAATTTCTCTCTCAATGTTTCCCCACCTTTTCCAGAGACCACTTCTGTGTCCCTGTCTCCTTTTCTGCAGCTCAGCGTTTTCTCTTGCCTCTTTCTGTTTTTCTGTCATCTTTCTTCATCTGTTTTTCCCTGGAATCTACTTGGAGGAACAGGGAGAGGCTGTTCCCTTGGCTCTGCCCTTTTATGGAAGCTCTTTGAGAGGCTAGAATAATGCAGACATTCATGTAAAAGAAAGGTGTAGAATTTTGTTAGAACCGAAAGGGCAGGACATAGACCAAAAACTAAACAAAAATTAGTCAGATTCATTTTCAGTCCATTTGCACAAGTCTTGTTCATGGCAATGCACTTTGCTTTTCCTTATGTAGGATGTACTGAGGTTAACATTTGCAAATCAAGAAATGTTCTCATTCTGTCACATACCTGGCCCGGCAGCCGCCGAGAAGAAGGGGGAGACCTCCCACCGTGCCGCGGCAACCGCAGCCGCCACGGAGAAGAGGGAGACCCCCCACCGTACCGCAGCAGCTGCAACCGCCACGGAGAAGAGGGAGACCTCCCGCCTCTACACGGCAGCCGCCGCGGAAGAGGGGGAGACCTCCCGCCTTGCCGCGGGAGCCGCAACCGCCGCGAGGGAGGGGAAGACCTCGCGGTTTCACGCGTCGGTCGTCCTGTGTTGGAGCCAGGTCCGGTCCTGCTGCGTGCACGCGGTCCGCTGCAAGCCACCTAGTGGCGCCAGCCGGTACTACGGCTCCTTTTAGATTTTTATGTTCTGCCAATCCCAAGATGGCCGCGAACCGGAAGTGACGTAACGGCACTTTGAATTTTTGGCGGGAATTCAGTAATTGATGCCTGGACTTCCTCTGCTTATTTAAGAGCCTCAGAAACACTCCAGCCTTGCCTTCTGATGGTTGTACCTATCTCGTATAGTGTCTGCTCAGTACGCGTTCCTGTTGATTTCCCGTTACCGACCCGGCTTGTTCCTGATACTGACTCCTGGCGTTTGACTCTGGCTTTCCTCACGTTTATCCTGACTTCTGGCTTCCTGACCTCGGCTTACCCTGCTACGATCCTGACTTCTGGCTTCCTGACCTCGGCTTGCTCATTGGCTATTCTATACTGGACTCTGGTTTTCTGTCTATTGGACTTGCACACGCTGCTCTACCTGATTACAGGTTCTACCATACGCTGTGCGTGACACATTCGCTTTGTTCTCTCACTGATTGATGTTTCAGAAAAAGGAGGCAAGAAAAAACAAAATTAAATAACGTAATAAAATGTGTCCCAAAGCACAAATGCAAATATTGGTAGTATTTACACTCATATTGTCACTAGTGTATACACTAACTATTTTGAAATAATATTTAACTCATACTAAATCAACCCTATGTGAATTTTATTTACTATCATTGCTACCTGAATTCAGCAATGCACAGGGAGTAATGACATTATTTAGTACATTATCTAGTACGATATTGTTGGAGATAAAACATAGAACTTATCATTTGTTTTTGTATTTTCCTTTTCTAAACTATATAGAAGAATACTGTATGTTCACTTGGTAGAACACCAAAAAAATAGAAGCTGTCTCAAGCAGGATGGCATCAAGTTTTTACAATATTCAACTTTTCCATGTCCTGTCCACTCAAATCCATAAAATACTTACTAGAGAAAGAGCTGTATATGTATTTATATGTAAATATGTAACTTTATATACCAATATTTAAACGCTTACCTCATTTTACTCCTATCAATTAAAACAGAATTGTGCAACTATTGTCTCATAAAATGTAAGAACAAATTACAAAAATAGTGAAATATTGAATAGGATAATACTTCTAGGGAGTGTTATTACAGAATGCATCTAGAATAGAATGTGGTCTTTAGACATACTGTACTTTAACAAAGGCAAATGAAGCAATGATTCATATGAGGACTGCAATACAATTACTGACAGCGTAATATATGTGATCATTTAAAAACATGTGGGATGCTGGTAGAATTTTTGAGCTACTTATGTAAATTATTGTTCTAGATTAAGTATTAAACTATTACACAGTACACACATTACAAATTAATTTAATCAATTTTGGTAAAATGTCTGAAAGAAATATTGAGGTTTGCGAAAGTATGAATGCAGGTCCAAACAATAAAATCTGTAAGTGTAAGATCTTTATTATACCAGAATCATTACAATCATATTGCCATGTGGTTTTATTCACTAATCCATACATTGCAATAAAATGAGCTGAGATTAAATATTCCACCTCACTGTCTTAACTATGCCTTATGTCGGGGGTTTTCTATAGAGATTTTCACTCTTGATTTAACTAAGCATCACATATGGTCACCCCATCCCTCCCATGGGCTGTTCTTCTGTAACAGTTATGCATTTATCCCTGTTATATCCCAAGTAAAATGTCTGATTACTGTATATACTATATGACTGGATTTAATGTCAATAGCAAATAACCAGAAGAAGGCTCAGCACTTCAGGTTGTGAGGTGTTTTAATTTCCACACACAAACAGTGGTGCTGCTGACCGCCTCTATCTTTGCTATAGTCAATAGAACTTTTATCTCTTTACAGCCACCAGTACCACCACACAATATTTTATTGCTCCCTCGTTACTTTCTTCTCCTATTCTCTCAGCTTAGACACTATTGACTTTCATCAACTTTGTCTCCCCCACCTACAGTAATCTTTCAAATCCCACAAGTCCCTTTCTTACCTTCTCTCACTCTCTCTTATTTTACCTGTAGCAGCTGGGCATATCTTATCCTTGCTTTTTCTTTGCCACTCACCCAAAAATCTCAATGATCGTATCCACATACCCTGCCATTCTCCTGCCCTCCTTTTACCTTTGCTCTCTGTAATGCACATTCTGTGTGTAACAATTGGCAGTTATAATGGCTACTTCACCCCTAGTTCTCTTTACATTCTCACTGAAACCTGGCTAACCTCATGTAACACTGCCGCAACGGCTGTTCTCTCCTATGGTGGCTTCCACCTCACTCATACAGACTGACTCACTTACAGACCTAATAAAAGAAAGCCTTCCCCACTTTTCTCTCCACTGATGTCCCCTTTGTCATCCTTGGAGACTCTTTGAGTCCAGTGGCTTCAAAATTCTATTCCATTACATCCTCTTTTCATCTCACACAGCATATTAACTCCACTACTCACAATGATGGTCATACCCTGCACCTTATTTTTTCTAGCATGTGCTCACTCACTCATCTCTATTCCCCCCTTTCTCCTCTTTGACCACCACTTCCTATCCTGCTCTTTTACCTTGCCCCTTTCTTCTTCTCTTTCTTCTCAACAACCTCACCTAACCAGAGAGAATGTCAGAAAGCTCACATCATCTCAAACTGGTTTCTTGAACATTAAAAAATGAGTTCACTGTACTCCACTGGCGTCCACAATCACCAGATATACAATAGAGCTCTTTTGGGATGTGGTGGAACGGGAGATTCGCATCATGGATGTGCAGCCGACAAATCTGCAGCAACTGGGTGATGCCAGCATGTACATATGGACCAAAATCTCTGAGGAATGTTTCCAGCACCTTGTAGAAAGAATGCCATGAAGAATGAAGGCAGTTCTGAAGGCAAAAGGGGGTCCAACCCGGTATTAGCAAGGTGTACCTAATAAGGTGGCAAGTGAGTGTATTTTCTGTTGCAAACAGAATCTAGCCAATTTAGTAGCAATGAATCAGGAGCAACAAAGTTCCATTTTAGAATAGAAAACAAATTCCCTCAGGCACTTTAGGCACTATAGAGTCAGCAAAAATATAATTTTCTTAAAATAATTTTTGTATTATAAGTCATTGTACCTGAGTGATTCTTTTTTAATATCTTGAAGGCAAGATAGAAAAAAATGAAATCTATATTTATTAAATCACATTTTTTTTTTATTTTTTTTTTTAAATCACAGTTACTTAAGCCGTTTATTTATTTATTTATTTTTTTTTTATTTTTTTTTCGTATGGCTCGATTCTTTCTAATAGCAATCAGCGGTGTTATGTTTGAAAGCGCGGAGTTAATAATAAGGAAGGCTTTACTGAGCCATTGAGGAAGATTCATCATCACGGCTCCAGAGAAGAGAGCGGCTCGCGGTTGTTTCCATCATATATCTTTTTTTTTTTTTTTTCCAGTTATAAAAAAGATGTAAGGCACAATAAACCAAATAGTGGTGTGGGCCACGTGACAAGTAATAACACAACCATCAGGCACAGTAGTAAGAACACCGTAATGAGAGGGCAAATCAGACACATAGCAAAAACCCATACATGTAAAATCCTCTCAAATGACAGTCGGCTTGTGTAACAGAGAAAACCATAATCAGGAGAGCCGATGATCTAGCGACCCGGATTAAACCGAGACAGGCTAAGGAACATAAAACGAGGTAACAAATAAAAGGACGTGAGAAAAACATGGCGCCAAAGGTAAGTAGAGCTGGAGAACGAACATAGGTACAGCGAAAGACATGTAACCACAACAGAGTTCTGTAAGAACTGGCTATTCATGAGCCTGAGGCCTGGGGAGCCCCGGGAAGGCCCGGTAAGATCCTCTGGAAGGCAGGAGATCCGAGGAAGGTCTGCCAGGGCAGCCACTTCAAATGGTTGGCACAGCCAGAGCCCCTAGAGGACATCACCAGATCCTCCATTTGACAGAGGAAATTAACGTATGACAGCCAAGCAGAGATCGGAGGAGTGAGGGGTTGTTTCCAGAACCTAGGGACAGTAGCTCTGGCGGCATTAAGGAGGTGAATGACCAGAGAGCGTTTATAGGATCCCAGACTCGACTGCGTGACGTTAAGGAGGGCTCCCCCAGAAGTAAGACAACCTCCCTGAGTACCGCTTCCACAACATCCCAAAAGGGCCGAATCAGAGGGCAAGCCCATCAAATGTGGAGATAGGAGCCAACGCCCGCGTCGCATCTCCAACATTGCGGAGAAACCTGAGGAAGGAAGTGGTGAAGCTCCGCCGGGACCTTGTACCACCTAGTAAGTAGTTTATAGGACGTTTCCTGCAGTTTAGAAGAGGTTGCCCCGTTATGGGTGAGAAGGATTACTTTGGACCAATCCTCATCAGCCAGAGAGAGACCCAGGTCCCTCTCCCACAGTCCGAGGAAATATGGCTTAGCCTGGGACCGGTGCGAAACATATAAAGTATACATGGTGGATAAAAGGTGGGCATGACGGGTCCTGTCCGAACAAATAATTTCAAAAGGGGTATGCGGACGAGCCGAGTCAAAGGCAGGGGAAAGCGCCGACAGGAAATGTTTTAGTTGATGATAGAAAAAAATTAAGCTAAAAGGCATCGGAGTAGTCTGGGACAGGGAGGAGAGTGGCCGGAGCGCACCATCCGAAAAAAGATGGTGAAGCCGAAGAACCCGCACACCGTCAGGCAACAAGTGGCGAATGACACCAGCACCCAAACCAGGGGGGAAGGCCGGATTGGAGGATATCGGGTACAGATGACTGGGGGATCCCAGCCAACCCAACCGCGAAAGATGTGTGCGAAGCACCCGCAACGTGGGAAGCAGAGTCGGATGACTAGGAATCGCAGGGCGGCGATGAATGTCCGCCAGCCAGGGTACAGCCGAAATATCCACCACGAAGGAGGATTCCTCGATTTGGACCCACTGCTTAGGGGCGCGGGCCGCCCACTCCACCACCCGACGTGCATGGGAAGCGATCCAATACCCCTCGACATCTGGGAGGCCCAAGCCACCTCGCTCCCTAGGACGGGTCAGGTAGGAGAAGCCGAGTCTGGGGGAACGATCAGACCACACAAACTTAGTAAACACTCTACGCTACGCCCTCAGATACGACCTAGGGAGATATACCGGGAGGGACTGAACCAGATATAAAAACCTCGGGAGGATGTTCATCTTCAGTACCCCCACCCGACCGAACCACGAAATATGCGGAAAAGACCATCGCCTAAGGTCATCTATGACCGAAGACAACAGTGGGTCAAAGTTGACCTTAACCAGGGCGGACAGGTCGGCGGGCACACGAACCCCAAGGTAGGTCAAATATTCGTCCACCCAGCGAAAGGGGAATAACGATTGAATAGATGCCTTCAGGGACGGGGGAATGTGGGAGCCCAGAATCTCAGACTTTTGGATGTTTATTTTGTACTGAGAAACCGTTTGAAACTGCCGGAGCTCGGCTGTAACGTGCGAAAGGGACGACAACGGGTCAGAGAGCATGCAAAGCATATCGTCCGCGTAAATCGAAAGCTTATACTCGACCCCCGACACCCTGAGGCCAGTGATATCGGGATTCGAGCGGAGAGCGTTAGCGAGGGGTTCCAACATTAAAATAAACAATAAAGGAGACAGAGGGCAACCCTGTCTCGTACCATTAGCCAACGAGAAGCGCTCAGACAAAATTCCATTGACCTTCACACAGGCCGAGGGCACGGCGTAGAGTGCCCGCACCTGCTGTAGGAAGCGGGAGCCAAGCCCCAGTCTCTCCAGGACGCGGAACAGAGGCCCACGAGACCCTATCAAAGGCCTTCTCCGCGTCAAAGGAAACTAACAGGAAGGGAATCTGCCAATGTTGCGCCTGCGCCAGCAGGTCCAGAACCTTAATCGTGTTATCCCTAGCTTCTCTCCCCAGGACAAACCCCACCTGATCGCCATGAACCATGGCAGGGATAAGTGGTGAAAGCCTGAGAGCCAAAACCTTCGCAAACACCTTAAGATCAGTATTGATCAATGAGATAGGGCGATAGCTGCTGCACAACTCCGCGTCCTTGCCAGGTTTCGGTATTACAGTAATATGCGCTACATTAGAGAGGGGGTCCAGGGAGCCGCCCGTAGCGAGCGAATTAAAAAGGGTGACCATATGTGGACCTAGTACTGAGAAAAACTTTCTATAATATACGGGGGTCAACCCATCTGGGCCCGGGCTTTTACCCTGAGGGGAGGATTTAATAGCTCGCTCAACCTCCTTCAAAGTGATCGGGGAATTTAAAACCTCTCTATCCGCGCTCGGAATACGTTTATGTAGATGCTTGGACAAATAACCATCCATGAGCGATGAAATACGAGAATCAGGGGAGCGACCCTGAGAGATGTTATAAAGCTCCCGATAAAAGGACGCGAAGCAGGCGGCTATGTCCTTAGTGGTGTGATGCAGAGTGCCCCCAGCGTCCCTAATCTTGGGGATAAAGGAAGCAGCTCTTTTAGCGCGCAGCGCACGGGCCAACAACTTCCCAGGCTTATCACCCAGTTCATAGAAATGTTTGCGGAGAAGGAGATAATTTCTCCGCAATGTAGAATCCAAAAGGGTCGCAAGCCGGGACCGAAGCGCCTGAAGCTGTTCCAAGACTGCAGCGGACAACGAGATTTTATGCTGCAGCTCAAGTTCCGCTATGCGACACGACAAAGAGGATAGCTCAGCCTGATTAAGTTTCTTACGGTGCGAGCCCAACTTAATAAGGTGTCCCCGAATAACAGCTTTATGGGCCTCCCAGACCGTCGAGAAAGGGGAATCGGGAAGGCAATTTTCCTCAAAGTAGTGTTGCAGATGTGATGTGAGATCCGCAATACCCTCAGGGGCATCTAGCAAGTTTTCATTGAGACGCCAGCACCAAACCCGCGGGGGGAGCAGAGGCAGGCACAGGGTGAGGTGGACAGGGGCGTGATCGCTGAGAGTCTGAGACCCGATATCAGCGGATCGGAGGTAGGAGAGATGATGATGGGAAAGGAAAAGAGAATCAATGCGGGAATACCGATTATGAGGGGGGGGAAAGAAGGTGTAGTCCAAGGTAGAGGGGTGGAGGACCCGCCACGCGTCAACTAGCTGATTGAGGAGAAGCATACGCTTAACCCGCTTAATTTTCACAAACGGTATGTGGGAAGTCCCTGCAGAGCAATCGAGCCTGGGATCCAAGACCATGTTAAGGTCTCCACCATAAACAGTAATGCCCTCCTGAAACTCCGCCAATCTAGAAAGAAATTTCACCAGAAAGGGAACTTGATCCCTATTTGGAGCGTAAACCGTAGCCAACGAAATTTTGTGAGCCCCCAAATAACCCTTAACCATTAAACCTCTACCCTCCTCATCCCTCCAGACATCAAGAAGGCGGAACGGGAGGACCTTATGCAGCAAGATAGCGACGCCCTTGGTCTTGGAGTGGGGGGAACTAGAAAAAAACGCAGTTTGGAAGTATCTGTCCCGGAGTGTGAGCTCCCTAGTGCGAAGATAATGAGTTTCTTGCAAGAAGGCAATTTTGGTACGAAAGGAATGTAAAACATGAAGCACTTTAGATCTCTGCTGTGGCTCGTTTAATCCCCTCACATTGAGGGAAGTGCATTTAACAAAAGTGTCAGACATATGAACCCAGCATCAGAGATATAAACAGCGGTAAGTAAGGCATAAACACGTCCAGTAAGGCAAATAAACATAAAACAAACAGTAAACAAAAAGAACAAAAAAGGGCAAACAGGTGCCCAATGAAGTCACAACGAATCGTGAGCCAAGTGACCATGCGAGAGGTCAAAAACCCTAGGACCCTGTCCCAAAGGGCAAGGCGGGTAGGCTCTTGTGGGGGAGAATGTGTAGTATGTAGTGTAAGTGTGGAAAAGCAGGCGAAGTGGAGAAGAATGTGTAAGGAGGTGCAGGAGAACCCTCTCCATATGTAAAAATGTAAAAAAAGAAAAAGGAAACACCACGACAAAAAACTGAAAGGCAGTGAGGCATGAGAGTGTGTATACCAGAGCCACGGCCAAAGGAACAAACCTCAGACGGGGGGGCAGGTGGGAGGCCCCCGAATAGCTGCAGAGAAAAGAGTAAGGGGAAAGCGGAAAGAGAAGGGGGCTAGGGCATGAAGAGGAGAGAACCCCGAAGACCGTAATGTGTGAATATAAACATGAGATAACCAAAAGGGGCACATTGAAACCAGAAAAGGTGCAAACCATAAAATACAAGTTGCGAAATGGAGGCGACTGCCCGCATATGTAGTCAACACACAGGAATCGAGTATCATGTAGGAGACCGCTGAAGCAGAACCGCAGGACAAAACTACGACGACGTAAACACAAAAGAAAAGCAAACCAAAGGAAAAAAACAATAAAAACGGCGACTGCGAACAAAACAAAAAAGAAATGTCAATGTCCCGGCAAGTGACATATAAAGTCTCTCCGTAGAGGTAAGTCAGGTAAGTGTACCCCATGACCATCATACCTGGTGACCAAACAGAGAGGACCAGAGTAAGGAGCATGATGTGGACACCAGAATCCAAGTCCGCGAAGATGGACGGGCCGAGGCACAAAGGTGAGTAGGGACGAAAGTCAGCCACAACCGAAGCCGTACAGCCAGGGGCCAGTCAGGTGCAGCGTGATGCGAAGAGCAGGGTCCAGAAGGCAACCCGTCGAACGCGGAGAGGGAATTCAGGCGTCCGGAACCTTTTGTCTCTTGGTGCGACGAGGCCTAGGAGACCAATCCTTCGTGGAGTCTCGAAGCGGAGCGAGGGCCGGAAAGGAAACTTCCCAGTCAGGGATAGTGAGATGCGGAAGGCCAAGGTCTCGCAGAAATTGAGGAACGTCGGACGCCTGGCGAATGACGAAAGTATCCCCATCCCGACGAGCGATCAACGCAAAGGGGAAGCCCCATTGGTACGGTATAGATGCATCATGGAGAGCAATGGTAAGGGGTTTCAAAATGCGCCGAGTCTGCAGGGTAGACGGGGAGAGATCTGGGAAGATAGAGATGGAGTTACCTTCCCAGATAAGGCTCAGACGCTGCCTACAGGCCCTCAAGATGTTCTCTTTCAAGGGGTAATCCTGCAGTCGGCAGATGACATCTCGCGGTGAAGCGTTAGCATCCCCTCTGGATCTCAGTGCCCTGTGCGCCCTATCAAAGAGAATTTGCGTGTCGACGGGCCTCTGCAAGGCGTCATTAAATATCGCTTGAAGCGTAGAAGGAATGTCCGACTGGGGGACGGATTCCGGGATCCCTCTCATCCGCAGGTTGTTGCGACGTCCACGATTGTCGAGGTCCTCGACCTTGCGTGCCAGGAGCCGCAATGCGGTAGTCTGGTCGGACATCTGCGAGGAAAGGGAATCCACTGTGGCAGCAGTCTGTAAGTTGTCGTGCTCGACGGCAGCCACTCGGTCACCCAGCTGATGAACATCTGCCTTGATATCGGCCAGCGCGTCGCGGATACTCTGCGTGGCTTGCTCGATTAAAGGCACCATTTCTGCCCTCGTGGGCAAAAGGCGCAGCGCATCTTGTAGCAGGAGTTGCTCGGGAAGTGGTGGGTCCGCACCGTGATCCTCGGCCCCATCATCATGAGAGCTGGCGGGAGACGGCACCATCTTGGCAAAGGAGTCCCGAGAGTCGTGGTCCTGGGCAGCGTGAAAAAAAGTGCTGCTATGGGTCATTATAAAAATGTGTTCACCAAACAACAAAGAATGATGAATATTTGTAGGTGATATAAGAATTGAACAAGAGACAAACGAGGACCTATAGCTTTAAGGAAAGTTTTTGTGAATGTGTACATATAGAAAAATATTGTGCCAGGATTATGAAGGCTACATAAATAGTCTAATATGCTTAAGTGCTATGTGTATAATATATATAACTTCAATGTTTTAAAGATTTGTATGTACCAGGGCTCAACAAACCCTAGGCGCCAGGTCACCACTACTTCTTGACACCCAAGGTTTTGCAGGACAAGGGAGTAAAAAGTGGCCAGGACTGTCATCATGAATCAGGTACCCTATGCTTTCCTGCGGGCACATAATGCACATTGGGTATTTATGTAAGCTTTATTGTTACTTAATGCTCTGCTACCACTTGGTAGCTAATTTCATTATTCACTAATGCATATTCATAATTATACCATTATATTATTATGGTTTTGACCGTAATATAACTCATATATATGTATTAAATAATTCATGGTAACATTTTCCCTTACATTTTTTTTTTAATTTGCATGATTTTAGCAGTAGCCAAAACTTGTTTCTTGGATATTGAAAAGACTGTTTGCTTTATTTTTTAGTAAGAACCAAGCAGCATTTCCCCACTCTCAGATTTATTGGGTGGATTTTCTAATACTGAAAACACAGAAATCTATGCTCCATAGCATGGTATTGTCACTTAAACACAAGGTTAGTGTTACAAATGTATGAAGATTCTAAATACTGACATTACATATTGCAATACAGCCCAACCTGTGTGACCCACATTTGCAGATGTAGAGAGATTTTTGTGTGCTTCTACAATCATCTATACTCCACAGAATGGTACTGTCATTTAAACGTAAAGTTAGTCTACAAAGGTCTGCTTTAAAGGGACACTCCAGACATCATATGTTCATTAATACATATGATCGCTGCATGGTCCCTTTAAAATTTTTGTGGAGTTGCAAATGCATGGGAGGATTCTTCATCATCCCCCATATGCAATTTCCCCTCTCCTGGTGTGCAGGAGATGTCTTCGGCCTGATCACATCTCCCTGCATGTGAAATATTCTCCCTGAATTAGATTTTGTCCATTTCTTTTAGATTACCAATTGCAATACCTTTATTTGGGCTGTTATAGAAAAAGTTGTAGAGTCACATAGGCTTTTGGGACCTCACTGGTCACTTTTTGAAATGGAATGCATATTTGAAATTAAATACAATAAATTATTGCCTCTCTAATACGTTTTAATAGTCTTATGTAGGGACGCACTCATAAAATAACATTGCTTCATATCTAATAACAAACATTTTAAATGTTATAAAAGAAAGTATAAAAATATGAATGGTCTTGTTTTTTTAGCTGCTTATCAATGCCACTTTGTCACAGATTAAAAGAACAATTATTCTCCAGAAAATGAAAATGAAAATGCAATCTGCTATTATCATGACAGCTATCGTGCACTTTGTTGGCACTTTATTTAAGGTTAAATGAGGAAATAGACCCGACTATTTATACCCATTATGTCAAACCTTTTATTTATAATGAATTTTAAAAGCAAGTACTAGTGAATTTCATCCTTACACAGTAAAGCTACACCTTAACTGATTTATAGGCCTGGTGTCAACTGACAGCGTGATAACTTCTATGATTAACAGTTGAATTGTTTTAAAGTTCTCTGCATAGGCTTCATGGGAATAGTGTACTAAAACAACAAAATGTCAGGAGGAGCCATTTAATACTTTCTCTTACACAAAACTCCCAAAGCACACATGGATATATTTATGAACAACTAGCTCAAAAGCAGTTGGCGTAAGTAATGCTAATATCAGAAGCAATTTGTTTCAGTGGTACAAAAGCACGAGCATGATATTTATCTAAACTGAGCTGAGCACTCAATGTCAACAGCAACATTTATCTTTTACACAACACTGTAGGAGGAAACCAATGTGATAGAAAATAGGAAAAGTCACACTGGAGATTTTCTCTTTTTAGAGAAACTGTCACTTATGAAAACTTTATAAAATTCCCTATCAAATAAAAAACTGTATATGTTATATTAGCATTAACAAAAAGTGAAAATGTTTGTATAGCTTTTAGATAATAGTATCTTGTCAAACTCCTAATCAAGTAGGCTTTAAAAGTCACGCTCTAATTTCTGAAGTAAATTAGAATATTTAAGTATTTTGAATAGTTAGGTAGAAGATGTTATGGAAAATGCTGATAAATATTATTATCAGAAAAATAATCCTAATTGCTTAGGTAGTCATTGGGTATGTGTTTTCTGTTGTATTTAATGTACAAAACATTAGTATAGTATTAGTATTGGTATACTCCCCCTCTGTTCCTTTTCAATCCTATTTTTATTTGGTGCTTAAAATATCATTTGCAGAAATTAAAATAAATGTATAAAAATATCAACTAATATTGGCACCCTTGGTAAATAGTGATTTTTTAAAATAAAATAAAACAAATCACTAAAATAATACAAAAAATAATAAAAAATAAACAATAAAGTGAGCTAAGTAATGTCACTGGCATTACTGGCATTAATAACATGTTAAACCATACTGCACTGATAACTGCATCTTTTAAAAAAAAATTACAAAAAATAACATAAAAAATAAAATAAATTAGAAAAAAAGATAATAAAAAAAAAGAAAAAACTCTTACATCCCATTGCCCTAGCGCCATAACGCCCAAAACCGGTAAGTCTAAAAAATACTACCTTATAGGGTACTATATCTAAGGGATAGATATGGCTCTCTAGAAGAAAAAAAAAACTAAGGATGTGGGGTATTTCCGTAATCAGGAGATGCAGCTGAACACATTTGGCTGAGTTTCTCTGCCGTAACACATACCCTGTGCACAGTGGCATCAGCGGGGGGCAGAGGGGGCCATGGCCCCCCTACATCATGCTGTGCCCCACCATGTGCCCCCTCAATTGAAATGCTGGTTTGTTTGTTTTTGCAGCACTGACTGACACAGAGGAGAGAGAGGGGCGCCAAGCTCGAGAATACGTTTTCAGCAACCGCTTGGCAGTGCCGGCATTTCATGCTGAGTGCCGGAATATGACGTCATATTTCGGCGTTCAGCAGTGAAGCAGCATGCGCCTTGACAGAGCAGCAAGACACTGCAGGACTTCTGTAAGGTAAGTGAACTTCAAAGGAGGGAGAGGGTAGATAGAGAGGGGGGGTAGATAGAAGGAAGGGGTGAGAGTGGGTAGATCAGAAAAGTGGGAAGAGTGTAGATGGTGAGAGAAGGAGGGAGCAGGGTAGACAAAGAGTCAAAGTGAGTGAGAGAATGAATACATTAATATGTGGGTACAGTGTGTGAATGAGTGAGAGAATAAATGAATTGATGTGTGGATGAATTATGTAAATTAGTGATAATTACTTTGTGAGAATGCATTAATGAATATGTGTAAATAATTTGTGTGAAAGAGTGAGAGAATAAATGATTGTGTGAATGAATTGTGTGAATGAGTGAGTGACCAAGGGACCAATGTAGCACAGGCAGGGTGTTTATGGGACAAATGGTGGCACAGGGTGGGCTGTTTGGGACAAAGATGTCATGTGTTATGTATGTTATCTGGGTGCTGGTCAGGTTCTATGTGGGCAGTGTGGATGCCAGGGCTGGCCTTTGGGGTTTGCAACTTGTGATCTATGCCTGTAATTCAGCGGGTTTTATCTATACCTTTAAAGCTGAGTTTTTATGTGAATTACAATTGATCTATACCTGCAGTGCTGGGTTTGTGTGTTCTGTTGATCTATACCTGCAATGCTATGTTTTTATGTCTTATTCAGTTGATCTATACATACACGTGCTGTTTATATGTGTTGTTTATTTGATCTATACCTAAACTACAGGCAGTAAATAAAAGACAGGTGTGGTTTAGTGAATGAGGGGACAAAGAGACTCTGGGGATGATTATGGGGGAGAGGACCCCTGAATGCCACGGTAGGGTCAGAAAGAGGGAAGACTGCACTGACTCTTAAAGCTTTTCCGCTAATCTGCAGTCAGTGTGGCAATTATTTTTTGTGTTGTAGTGGAGGGAGTGATTGCATGCTAGGGAGCGTAGAGCGTGGCCCAAGGAAATGCTTTCCTGGATTCCAATTTTTTTCAATAACAGGGTCTAATATATATATATATATATATATATATATATATATATATAATATATATATTGTGAGATAGGTCAGGGATCGCCCCTCGCTGAGGTCAAGGGACAAGTGTCCGTCTTCATTCAAACCAGGCAAACAGCAGTAACTTCGTGCAATCTGACACAGGGTCAGGTTTATTAGAAAGGTTGCAAAGACAAAATAAATATAACAACACAGCAACAAAAGAAATAACTTGCCTGTCCGGCACTTACTATACAAGGGATGTCCCTCACTACCAGCTGGAGAGCTTCTCTCTGCCAACTTAACATAATATGTCCAGCAACCTTTACTCACATGTCTCTCCCACAGCCAGGCTTTCTGTGTCCTCAGCCAGAGAGCTACCTGCCCTCCTGGCTTCCCTTTTATATCCGCCCTCTCATTCACCTACATTAATCACCTAGCAGGTGGAAGACTCTGGTGTTACTTCACATAGGAAAGGAATCTAGGAGAAACTTACCTCCCTTCCACCACCAATCCTGCATGAATGTCACAATATATATATATATATATATTTGGCAGCAGGGTCTAATATTTATATATATTGGCAGGAGGGGGTAATATTAGGGATGCACTGATATATCGGTGGCTGAAATATATTGGCTGAAAAGGGCATTATCAGCAAAATGCTGAAATAAAAAAATAATCGTCCGCAAGGGCCCAGCTGCTTATCTGTGTGTTGGTTGCACAGTGTGTATTAACAGGGCTCCTGTTCATGTTCGTGAATGAATGTTTTTGAATGAGTGTGTGTGGGGGGAGCATGGCATAGGGAGGCTGTAATAACACTCCTGTCATGCCCAGGTTCCAACATGTACTGGTTGCCTGAGTGTGATTGCTGTTATTGATTTGTTTGTCCAATTTTGGTGTGTTAGCCACACTTTTAATAAAAGTAAGTAACACACCAAAATTGGACAGAAAAATTCAATAACAATATTTATGTATATATATATATATATATATATATATATATATATATATATATATATATATATATACACACGATTGCTAACAGCAATCACACTCCTATAATGCCCAGGCATACCAGTACATGCTAGAACATGGGCATGATAGGAGTGTGATTGCTGTCAACAAGCATATATATGTTGTAAAACCCCAGGGAGATGCTTAGTTTGGTATTTACTTAGGACCCCTAATAAATAATATTAATATTGTTATTGATTTTTTTGGTCCAGTTTTGGTGTGTTACTTACTTTTAATAAATATGTGTGTGTGGGGAGTCATTTTGGTTTAGAGAATTTCCCTAGCTAATATTAATATCTATTAGCAGCAGGGACATATATATATATATATATTGGCAACAGGAGCTAACATTAATATAATACATATATATATATATATATATATATATATATATATATATATATAGGCAGTAGGGGCTAATATATATATATAGGTAGCAGGTGCTAATATTTATAATCTGTAACGAGAGGGGCTAATATTAAAGAATAAAAACAAACTGTCAGTTCAGCTGTTATTTTTAAATGATATTTCAATTACGGTCTATACTTCAAAGAGATAAGTACGTATTATGTAGTTAAAAATGCATAGTCTACCGCATATATATATATAAATATCGTGTATATGTAGCATTTTTACTTTGTGCTCCCCCCAACTATGAAAGCTGGAGGATCTCTCTCTAACCGGCTTAAAGCCAATCAAGGGAGCGAGAGGTCTGTTAACGCAGACCTCCTGCTCCCTTGCGCGCGGCAACAGCTGCTGTGCGTCGGGATTTGATGTCATATCGCGGCGCACAACACTGAAGCCGCGCCCACCGCCTTCTACGCTCACTGCACCAGAAGGAAACAAAAGAAGACGAGCCAAGAGGAGGAGAAAAAGGAGCTGTAGCGACGAAAGTGACAGTGACAGAGGAAAGGCAGGAAAACATTCAGTGAGAGTGACTGTGAATGAATTATCTAACTATGGTATCAAACGAAAGCCATCTCTCCTTGAAAAAGCAATATATAGTTTACATGGGTACACTATTCGCAGGAAAGGGGAATAATCGCTGAACCAACATACCGCAAAAATGGCAAAATTGCTCTAGGACTTATATATATATATAATTGTTAACAGCAATTACACTCCTATCATACTAAGTCAGCTAGTACATGCTAGAATATGGGTGTGCCTGGGCATGATAGGATTGTGCTGTTAACAATCATATATATATATATATATATATATATATATATATATATATATGATATATATATATATATATATATATATATATATATATATATATAAATATTGTTATTTCATATTTTTCTCCAATGTTGGTGTGTTAATAAAAGTGTAGGTTTTTTTTTTTAGTTGGGGGGTCATTTTCGGTTTCGGCCAAATAAATACAGAATTTTCGTTTTCGGTCCAGAATTTTCATTTTAGAGCATCCCTACTATATACTAAGCCAGAAACTGAAGTGGTAGGCCTACACCACATCAATGTTTGGCTTAGTATATAGTGATAGGGGTTATGCTGCATTATTGTCAATGTCTGGCTCAATGTATAGTAATAGGTGTTATGCTGTACCACCGTCATTGTTTGCCTCAGTATATAGTGATAGGTGTTATGCTGTACCACCATCAATGTTTGCCTCAGTATATGATAACAGTTATGCTGTACCACCGTCAATGTCTGGCTCAGTATATAATGATAACAATTATGCTGTACCACCATCAATGTCTGCCTCAGTATATAAGGATAACAGGTATGCTGTATCACCATCAATGTCTGCCTCAGTATATAAGGATAACAGTTATGCTGTACCCCCGTCAATGTTTGCCTCAGTATATAATAGTTATGCTTTATCACCGTCACTGTGTGCCTCAGTATATAATGATAACAGTTATGCTGTAGCAAAATAAGATGAAAGCAGAACAATAAATAAACCAGGTTGTTGTCAATGCTAACCTACATTACTGTATACAGCACTTTTATTTATACTCAAGCACATAAATATTTTTTCTCGGGACGTCTGTATTACCACATACCACAATACTTATATTACATACCTAACAACAGTTCTCTTCTCCTTCTGTATTTATTATTGTTATATACAGTATCTCACAAAAGATATAATATGTCAGGGGCGTCCAACATGCGGCCCTCGAGGTGCGGCCCGCGTGAGATCGGCAGCCAGGATCACATCATCACAAGCCCTGCCGCTTACTTGTGGGAGGGTCTATTCTCTGCTCCAGTCCTGCCTCTTCTGTAGGGAGAACAAGGGAGGCCGCGCCCCCTGCTGAAGTCTGTGAGCGGCATCGAGAGCTGTAGTAGGTAAGGGGGTGGGGGAGGTTGTTTGAATGAGTATGCCTGTGAGGGAATGAATGTGTGAATGAATGAGTATATGAATGAATGAGTGTGTGTGTGATAGCATTGATGTGTAAGTGCTGGAACCTAGGCATGATGGGACTGTGATTGCATATAGCAATCACACTCCTATCATGCTAAGTCAGCCAGTACATGCTGAAACCTGGCTAGCTGCCCCCTTGTGTATTGATGCTGCCAGCAGTATGGGGTCTGCACTTACAGCCACCCTGTACCAGCATGTACTGGCTGACTTGGCATGATAGGAGTGTGATTGCTAACAGCAATCTGCTTACAGCAATCACAGTCCCATTATGCCAAGGTTCCAGCATTTACTGGTTGCCTGGGTATGAAAAGAGTGTGTTTGCTGTTACAATGCCCAGCCAACCAGTACATACTGGAATCTGGGTATGCCTGAGATTGCTGTTAACAATCATAATATATAGTTTTTTTGTACAATTTTGGTGTGCAACTTACTTTTATTAAAAGTATGTGCGGGGGGGGGGGTCATTTTCAGTTTTGGCTAAGTGAACCCTGAATTTTCGGTTTTGGTCCAGAATTTTCATTTAGGTGCATCCCTAGGATAAATAGAACTATTTCATTTTAACTTATCCAGAATCCTGAATTTGTAGTCACAAAACTTTCTAGGCCCAGAAATCAGTGAGAGGAAAAGTAAAGGTTTTGTGTCATTTACTTTATTTTAATCTGCATATCTTATTAAAGGCCATATTTTCACACAGTGAAAAATGAGTGCGGCCCGTGCACGTATACAATTCGGATGCAGAAAAAACTTGGACACCCCTGTAATATGTTATTATATCTTTTCATGTGACAATACTGAAGAAATGACACTCTGCTACAATGTAAAGTAGTGAGTGTACAGCCTGTATTTGCTGTCCCCTCAAATATAACTCAACACACAGCCATTAATGTCTAAACCTTGGCAACAAAAGTGAGTACCCCTAAGTGGAAATGTCCAAATTCTGACTCGTTAGTGTTACAAGGTCTCAGGTATGAATGGGGAGCAGGTGTGTTATTGCTCTCACACTGTGGTGTGTGTGGTGTTATCACTCTAACACTCATACTGGTCACTTGAAGTTCATGGCACCTCATGGCAAAGAACTCCCTGAGGATCTGAAAAAAAGAATTGTTGCTCTACATAAAGATGGCCTAGGCTATAAGAAGATTGCCAAGACCCTGAAACTGAGCTGCAGCACGGTGGGCAAGACCATACAGCGGTTTCACAGGACAGGTTCCACTCCGAACAGGCCTCACCGTGGTCGACCAAAGAAGTCATATCCAGAGGTTGTCTTCGGGAAATAGACGTACGAGTGCTGCAAGCATATATTTTTAAACAGGCAATTTCAAAGTCTGTTTCAGGTAAGATACTGGAAAAACAGATAACAAAGAAACACAGTAAAGAGCACAGAATAATTAGCTTTGCTCAGCATATTAGAAGCAAGCTCTGTAACCTTGCAAAGTCCACAAGAGAATTACACCCAATCCCAGTCCCCGCAACAGTCCGCAAGCTCCCGGTGGTGTGGAAAACCTCTGGGCTCGCAATTGCAACAGCAATTTTGAACTGGCCATTGGTGTGGTGAGGGGAAGTCCCCCCACTGTTTGGAGAATAGGAAGGCTTTCACTTGCTTGCCAGACCCCTGAGGATTTGACCAGGGCAGAGTCTTATTACACTCTCCGCTGAGGTCTTTCTTCCCCCATTTTGTTTCCTGATTGGGGGTTGGATGGCCCTCATCAGGAAGAGAACAGGGTGTTGAAGGGATGGTAGGGAGAGGAAGGGGAGATTACTACCTGTTTGGAAAGGGGACATGAGGCTGGGTAGGACATAAGACTGGCGTCTGTGGTTATGAATGGGCCCTGCTGGTCCAAATAAGAGCCTTCTATCACGATCTGCTCAATTATGTTGCAGGCCCTTCTGACATGATGTGACATGGCCTGGTGGGAGTCTGGATGGCCTTACTGGCATTGGTTTTGATGTTCCCTCTCCCCATGCTCACATGTGAACTATGCTTAAACTTGATAGATTGTTCTATAGTATTCTGTTGCTCTATTTAAAGGCGGTGACACTTCTACTGTTTTCCCTTGACATAGTTAGCCCCCATTTTCCATGGTTGTCACTTCCCCCCTTGGTAAAGGCCCTGGTTTTCTTTTGTTTTATTGACCCAGATGATGGCTGTCCCTGCTAGTGGTGGGTTCGGCTCTATCTGTGAGTCAATAGCCACTACTTTTCACTTAGGTCTCTAAGGTACACACACATTCACACACGCACACGCAGGTTGTTTCTTCCCATCCCATCTTTTTTTTACTATTTGTCTCGTCCACTCCCTCGGACCCCTAATGGTTGATCACTGCCAGCCCTCCTGCCCCAGTTTCGGATGCCTGGAGTTTAGCCTACATGGCTGCGACATGTCTCTGACTAAACAGGACTCAAAGGCACTGAACACCCCTGTCAAGGGACCTCAGGTGTCCATCGCTTTTATACTGACTTACTGACAAACATGTATCTACCAAAACACATGGCAACACTCTTCCCTGGTGAAGATGTTACGAGAGCTGCATAATTTTCAGGAGGGCATCCCAATCTTGGGTGGAGGCCATAAGTGGCCCTACATCCCCCCGTTGACACCTCAGCAGAGCACTCCCATATCCCCTACCACGTCACGAGGAGGATTACATCACTATTGGTGTACTGGCACCTAGTAGCTGGAGAGCCTTCCACCTCACGGAAAGGGACTACACATTTTTCTCAGTCCTCCATAGGTCATACTCAAGCAATAACTATTTCCCCTCAGCAAACCAACAGAGATAGCGGCAGTTACACTACCCGGAAGTTGCTACTTCCCTGTTTGTTCATTTGTCCGCTTTAGCTCCGCTCACCCAGCGCATTTCGCTTGTTTGCTTCCTCAAGGATATTGTGACATTCCTAATTAACAACATAATGAATTTCAATAATGTAGTTCATTTCTTCTAATATACATTATAATAATGAATGACTATTATAATTAAAAAACTAAATATGTCACATTATAATAAGAAATGCCATTTATGATTCATTTCATATAAGTTATTCATTCCTTTTAGTTTAGTTTTTATACATCAAAATCTATAAAAGCTTTCCAGGAATCGGAAATCCTTTTTTTTGAAAACCTGAGTGACTCTCCATTTTAATCTAAGCAATTTAATTCACCAAAAGGCATTTCATAAATTTTTGTTTTTACAAAAGATCTTTTGATAGATACACTGTAAACTAGAGCTATGTAATGAAAGATATGGCAGGTCTATGTTAGATTCACTTAAAGGCACAATTTACTGTCCCATGCAGCCTCACCAATAAAAAATGCATATTAAACACTTTGAATGGACTTTGAACAGGGCTGAAAGGTTCCTTTAACAATTTGAGTATTAACTACGTATGGGATATTTAGCTGACCTAAAAGGACAAAAGTGTTATTGCAAACCACATATTTAGTGGCACTCAGGGGTCCCCTCTTTTGTTTCTGTAGTGCAGACAAAAATCTTGTTTGATTGATTTCAAGACTTCCGATAAATAGAAATTCCTTTATTCCTCTGAACAGAAGAGAAAGCTAAATTAATGTGACAAATCGTTCAAATATAGGTTTCCATAGTTACAATGTAAACGTCGTTTAGGATTGTCATCTAAATGTAACTATAGTAAAATTAAGAAAATTGGCCAGTCCCCGATAGCTGAAAATATGCTCCAGCATCACTCATAGGTTTAAAGAAAACGTGACAAAATGTTTGTGGCAGTGGTGTACAAATGGGACTTACCAGATAGGGTATTTTAGCTTTGATAATTAGGTCCTTAGAATAATAATGCACACACATTATTATTAGAGCACAATAACACATTGTTATAATTTTCTGGGTTTCTAACTACTGATCTTGTAATATTTTGTGAAAAATAAATAAAAAAATGCAAAATCTTAATCTTTTTCTCTACATTTTTGTGTAATGTATGTTTAATCCAACTAGTTCTGTTAAAGGGCAGTTTGCTTTATTATTTTATCCAGTAGCATATGTTGATTTTGCATCTTCATAAAAAGTGTAAATCATGATAAGAGATACACATCCGCTTTGAAGGCAGTGAATTTAATTATCTCATATTTATGTCAACTGAACTTTATATTACATTAGGATATTGCAGAGAAATTTGATTTGCATTGTACAGAAACACTTACTTCAATAAGCAAGCAAAAGCAGAATATGACCTTCACCATTTTTTTTACATCCTATTTTGACTATACAATTAACATAATCAATGTGCGTGAGTTAGGAGGAGTTATTTTCTCATACCTGAAAAAACACACAGAGTGCTATCAACTCTGCAATATCTGTTTTTGATTGTGCTTAAAAAATAATATGGTCATCTATGAAATATTGATTGGTAGCTTTTCTAAAGCATAGCCCCGGAGGGAGAGAAATGGACGCAGGGGCCCATGACTGAGGTGGCTTAGGCTGCCCTTCAGTGGTATAGGGAAACAGTTCAGCCAATTTTAAATAGCTGATTTGGGGGTCACTCTGGGTGGGTCAGTGACCCAAGGTGACAGCCCCTTGGGTAATTAAGGCTATAATTTTGACTCTACAGGATTGTGCCTCATTATTTTCACTGAACTCTTGAAAAAATGGTGCAAGGGCTAATCACCTTTAGAGGTGGTTGGCTTGTGATGCACAAGCCTTCAGGTTAAAGTGCAAGACACTCCTTGGGCAGGGGGCCCTTGGGATTCCTATTGGTGCCACAGGCTGACGGGCAAGGGACACAGTCACGTCAGTCACAGCGGGGATACAGTTTACACGCCTATGCCAGCCAGTGTTATTCATTCACGGTTAGAACTGGTTACTGTTTCAGTTTGGTGCTGGTTGGTTAATTGTTAAAGGGAGTTCGTTAAGCGCCCAGCACATGTGAGAGAAGTTTATGAAGGGTTAATAGTATTCGACCCTTGGTAGTTTATTTGTGGTTAGTGTCACTGTGCGGAGATTCAAGTTTGACGGCACCGTGAACAACATATTCCATAGCTCACTTTTAATTACATTGTTAATTAAGAAATACATATATTAATTTGTTAAATATATTCAGTGTATGTCTGTTTATTGGGGTTTCGAGGGGAGGGGATAACGGGGCTGCCATGTGGGCATGATAAAGATCTCCTAGCATGCACTAAACTCTTTATGATAATAGCAACCTTACGTGAGACAGCGGTAAAACGGAGACTGCAAGCATCAGACATAAAGCTGCAGGAGAGGTAAGGGGGTTCAAACGGTAGGAAAAGGGTGTGTGTGCTCTTGAATGTTTTTGTATAAGTGTGTGTGAGCATGAATGTCTGTGTATAAGAGGATGTGAGCATAAATGTCTATACACATAATTGTATGTGAGTATGAATGTATTTGTCTGTTAGCATAGATGTGTATGTGTAAATGTTTGTGTGTTAGCATGAGTGTGTGAGTGTAATTGTATACATTTGTGTAAGTGTGTACCCTTTGAAAAATAAAAAATGCTAAATCTATTATTTCCTAAAAGTTTTACTAGTAAATGTTAATTCATGTAAACTATGTAAAATTTGTTTTTTAATAAATGCTATGATTGAGAAAAATATTTTTTGTTTTTATTTCCTTTTATTTTCCAACCTGCCCCTCAGTTATGCACATCAGCCCACAGGCTTGCCACTCTGCCTCAGAAATGCCTTATACCCCCTATATGATACTGTGCTGTCATGATTTGCCTTTTAACCCTCTATATGCCACTGTTCCCCATGATATGCCTTTTGACCCCCTATGTGCCACTCTGCCTCCAGAAATGCCTTATACCCCTATACGCCACTCTGGCATTTTGAGGGTTAAAAGGCATATTATGGGGCATAGTGGCATATAGGGAGGTATAAGGCATTTCTGGAGGCAGAGTGGCATAAAGGGGGTTAAAACACATATCTGGAGGCAGAGTGGTATTAAATGGGTTAAAAGGCATATCATAGAGCACTCCCCCACAAAAATTTTTTACCGGTGCTTGTTTGCGTCCATCACGCATACACCCTTTGGCTGTCAGAAGGTCTGAAAGATGGATGCAGACAACCCCCACTGCTAACGGCACCTCCTTCCGGCTTCAGCGGAAGTTGCTTATGCGAATGGCGTAGACGTTTACCCGCTGCCCCGACTACACACCAGGGAGTCAAAAGCACCAGCAGCGGAGGTTACCAGACAGGAGGATCCAGGTCCCCTGCAGCGCTGCAGTGGATCTGGATCTTAGTCTCATAGTCAGAGAGGTCTGATTATAAGACGACCCCCATTATAAGACGAGGGGTATTTGTCTAATAATTTGTCTAATAATCGAGCATATACAGTATATTCCTCCATGCTTGCCATCTACTGTATTTGCCCCTTTATGTCTTCTTCCATGCCTGCCATCTCTTTCCTCCTTTATGTGTTATATTCCTCCACCCCACCATCTCTTTCCTCTTTAATGTCTTATATTCCTCCATGCCTGCCATCTCTTTCCCCCTTTATGTCTTACATTCCTCCATGCCTGCTATCTCTTTCCTCCTCTATGTCTTATATCCCCCCATGCCTCCCGTCTCTTTCCCAATTTATGTCTCATATACCTCAATGTAATATATATTTTTTGTGCCCGTGAACACTAAATGCAGATGCTATATGTCGGGTTTTTTGTTTGTAATACAGTTGTAGTTCCTTGATCATGTGTGTATGAATAATGTGGGTGTGACAGAATGACCTACAGGGCCCCAAGGCACTCAGAGATGGCTCCAGCCTGGCTGCCAAACAGGCAGGAACTCCATTGTGTAAACTAATCCCATTAACAGGATTGCTGCCAGGGCAAGATTCAGTATTTAAAGGGGATTAAAGGTTGGGTTGTCTACATATACCTGTTTATCAATGTTGATTTATGTTAATGAAGTTCTGTGGCTATATGAGTCTATGTTTTATATCAATAAACTGTTCATTCCTGCTGTACTCAATTCAAGGTAGTTGTGTCCACTTATTGGGTACACATATTAGGGTTCCAAGGTGTGCATGCTGACTGGTGCTGGAAGTGAGTCCAGATACAACAGGAGGATATATGTGGGCGATCTGTGGGAGTTACTACAGCTCTCTTGGTGAACACGTTACAGTGGGGCACTCATTAGTGTTAACAAAACACACTTTAGAAATTACAACAGTCAAAATATACAATGACAGCATGCTCCTTCTATTAGGCTTTTGCATCAGTTTCTTTAATCCATTGAATGTCTGCCCTTTAATGGCTATGCCCCTACTCTTCACGACATGGTCAAATGGGGCGGACCATCATGAAATAAAAATATCTCTCTCACCCCTTGTGCCTATATGCTATATTTTGTATACTTGGCAGCAATAGATGTAGCTGAAACACCTAAACTCGATAATTAGGAGGGTTATCCACATACTTTTGGTCACATAGTGTACTAACATACAAACTCGCTGACACACACTAACACTATATGCACTCACACCATACACCGTAATAACATACAGTAACACACACACTACCACAATATGCTCATACACACTAACACCACACATTACACACATGTAACGCCTTATGTTCGCACACACACTGACATTGTATGCTAAAATCATGCACCAACATTCTCACTCTACACATCTTACATGGAGCCTCTCTTCAGAGCAGCTTGCACTTTTTGTGTGAGTTGTCGCTCTACTACCACAAGGTTGTATAATGTTGTTAGTACTGTCGGCTACTGGGGAACCTGGGTCACTTGCACCTGCTGAACCCACCTTAGCACACCCATGCATATGCCCCTCTCCCTCCATCCTGTTTCTGGTTGGAGGGAGTGTTGAGCTAAGTTAAAACCCCTTAGGGGCATCACACACATTACCCACACAAGATTCCAGTGGTTATTTTGAGAACAGAGGTGTGCTCAACAATATTTTAAATTGTATTAAAAATATGATAGCTCGAACTACATGATTGTTTTACCTTTCTGTCCCTCTTTTGTTCTATTGCTGCCAAATACAATATATATCCTTTCATTTGAAATACACCCCAAACCCTGTTATAAACTAGATGATCTACAAAGACAGCTTTGGAATTGTATTTTGTAGCAATAATTTCAAAGAAAGGGGGAAGGCACATTTACAAGGATATTGCGTTAAAAAGACTCAGGCAATCTACAATTGTAAGGTCAGGCAATCTACAATTGTAATTACATACTGGTCTCTTTTAGACAGAATCATGATAATACAGTTGTCATGTTGATGTTAAAAAGGGAACTTTGTTCTTGGCAACATTAGCTTGTGCAATGCAAGTACCTATGAAATGATCGGAAGTTACACCTGCTACATAGATAGGGGTTTATTTTACAAAGCAGCCTTAGCTCAGAACTCCGGCAATGGATTTTATTCTGCAGGCAGTGATTATAGGGGAGTCAGGCATTAAATACCTCATGGGTCTGTATTGACCGTTAATATAGCATAATAAGTGTGTGAAGGTTAGACTTCCACAGCTGCTTAGAATGTTAAGTTACGCCATTAACTAAGTAATAAGGCTGTTTTTGCATGTAAGGTTTATAGCTGGTAGTTCTATCACATTAAAGAGAGCTGATAGCTGTCTTTATAAGCAGACATATGTGTTCCTATAACACAGAGTAACAAATGTTTATTGTTTTATATAGCGCCATCAAATTCCGTAGCGCTGTATAATGGGTAGACAGGACATAGTCAATTTGTTATGTTACATACTACTTGTTAACAGAGATAACAGGTGAGGAAGGCCCTGCTCAAACGAGCTTACAGTGTAGAGGGAGTTAGGGTGTATTACACAATAGGTGAAAGTGCCGTTGTTAAGAATAGACTAAGGTGAGCTAAAGGAATATGGGAGGGCGTTAGTGTGCTATATTGTAAGCATCCTTAAAGAAATGGGTCTTGAGGGATTTTTTTGAAGGAATAAAGTCAGGGGGAGAGACGGATAGGCCGAGAGAGGGCATTCCAGAGGATAGGGGCAGCCCTTGAGAAATCTTGTAAGTGGGCATGAGAGCTAGAAATCAGAGGAGAGGATAGAAGGAGATCATTGGATGAGCGGAGAAACCGGTTATGAGTGTATTTAGAGATGAGTGAGGAGATGTAGGGAGTAGAACCGCTGTGAAAGTAAGAGTGAGAATTTTTAAATGAATCCTGAAGCTCACAGGCAGCCAGTGAAAAGACTGACAGAGGGGAGAGACGTTAGTAAAGCGATGTGAGAGGAAGATAAGTCTGGCAGCAGCATTAATGGTGGATTGTAGAGGGGTGAGAGGGTTAAGAGGCAGACGGGCTAGGACAGAGTTACAGTAGTCAAGACGGGAGATAATCAGGGCATGGACAAGAGCCTTAGTGGCATGCTGTGTTAGGAAGGGACGGATGCGCGCAATGTTTTTAAGATGGAGGCGAGTTTTTAGAAACAGACTGAATATGGGGTGTGAACGAAAGTTCAGAGTCAAGGGTGACACCAAGACAGCATGCATGAGTAGACGGGGAGATGATAGCACCATTAACATTGAGGGAGATAGATGGGGGAACCTTGGCATTAGAGGGAGGGAAGATGAGGAGTTTTGGAGAGGTCAAGAAATGTGCAGACATCCAGGTAGAGACAGATGCAAGGCAGTTAGTTACAAGATCTAAGACTGAGGGAGAGAGATCAGGGGAGGATAGATAGATCTGGGTGTCATCAGCATACCGGTGGTATTGCCAAGGGAGGAAGTGTAAAGAGAGAACAGAAGGGGTCCTACAACTGAGCTTTGGGGTACCCCAACTGAGAGAGGGAAGGGAGGGGAAGTGTTGCTGGAGACAGAGACGCTAAAGGTACGATCAGAGAGGTAGGAAGTGAGCCATGAGAGAGCAGTATCATGGAGGCCAAGATCATAAAGCATTTGAAGGGGAAGAGGGTGGTCCACAGTGTCAAAAGCAGCAGAAAGGTCCAGTATGATTAGCATGGAGTAGTGGCCCTTGGATTTAGCAGTGAGTAAGTCATTAGTAACTTTAGTAAGGGCAGTCTCAGTAGTAATGTGCTATGGAATGATACTTTTGTTATTGGACAATACAATACTTGATCATTCAACATGGGAAGCCTGAAGCCACAATTTAGTACGACTAATCCTTGAAATCTTTTAAACAACACAATACCTTAACTTTTGCACTAAATGATTTCAGGGCCTAATATTAGATCCTGCTGCTGATATATATATATTAGCCCCTGCTGCCCATATATATTAATATTAGTCCCTGCTGCCGATATATATATAAATATATATATAAATATTATATCCTGCTGCTGATAGGAGGTATAGATCAACACTAACACACAAACCCAGCTTTGCATGTATAGATCAATTGAAATTCACTTGTGATCTCAGCACTGAAGGTATATATCAAATAAACAGAATCAGACATACAAATCCTGTATTTGCAGGTATACAATAATAATATATGAAATGTAGCATTGCAGGTATAGATCAAATAAATACATGGAAACAGCATTGCAGGTATTAATCAACTGAACAAGACATACAAACCCTGTATTTGCAGGTATACATAAATAATGTATGGAAACATAGCATAGCAGATATGGATCTACAGAATAACACAGAAACCCAGCTTTGCATGTGTAGGTCAATTGGAATTCACATAAAAACATTTATATTTTAAACCCCCTAAATTACAGGCATAGATCACAGGTTGCACACCCCAAAGTCAGCCCTGGCATCCACACTGCCCACATGGAACCTGACCAGCACCCAGATAACACACATAAGATTTGCGAACTTTGTCCCATATACACCCTGCCTGTGCCATCTTGGTCCCCAAGGCTCAAACATCCTGCTAGTGCCATCTTTGCCCTTTCACAATTATACATCTATGATACACACAAACACATTAACTCATGCTATCCCTCATTCAGACAATTCATCCACATATTAACTCATGCTCTCCATCATTTAGACAATTCATCCACATATTAACTCATGCTCTCCCTCATTCAGACAATTCATCCACATATTAACTCATGCTCTCCCTCATTCGGACAATTCATCCATTTTAAGAAACTACGCCCCTTGGAGCTTCAAATGAGGGGCTACATGTATTTCTAGGACAAAAGTTGACTGCACAAATAATGATGGAATATGTCGCTTTGGCTAGAAAATATGTTTTTTCTAACCATAGCGACAGGTTCATTTGTGTCTTGCGCACTCCAGGTTTGTACTAGAAACACATACAGCCCCTCATTTGATGCACCAAGGGGTGTAGTTCTTGCAAATGTGTACTTTTTGTACCATAATTTAACTTCCTACGTGAGCAGTAATGCCACGTCGAGGCTTCAACCCTAATTACTGATCATTCACACGCCTTTCATATCTCCATTCACTCGCAGAAGCACACACCATTCTTTCCCCTTACAATCCCAAAGAAATGATGGTAAAGGGAGAAAAAAATCACTTTTACAGCAAAAATAAGTTTTGCAGTAAAAATGCAAGGCGCTCCAGGGATAAGATGGTTACTCACGTACCACACAGGCTTAATGGCTGATTTTATTAATATTTGCAGTTCATCAGGATTTCAAAAATTGCCTCCCTCTACCGTTGGCTAAATTTAACCCCATGATCAAAGGGTTCATGGGATTAAAAATTAGTATCGGCCATTTTTAAAAAGCAGTCAAGGGGTTAAAGTCCCATTGCGGGACTGTCCTGGGTGACTCCAAATTCGGCGGGGGGGCAAGGAATATCCTAGGGGGGGCAATTGCCCCCCTGTAGCGACGCCACTGGTCCTAAATCACAGTGTGAAACGATGTGGATTTCAAGTTATTGCCACATTATAGATAAAAAGAACAAACATACATTCGTATCAAATAACATTCAGTATCAAAGGGATACACCCCTCCACTATGTTCCAGCATGACAAAGTACAATGCTTTTATAATTAATGGCTCAGGGGTTAAATTTATCACTTATTATGTAGCCAAAGCTGGTTGCCATTTAAATAGATTTAAAATTTATTAAATTCCTGAAATATGATTTGTGGTCTGAATGTAAGTGCTGCCATCACCCAAACCTCAGTACAAACAACTGATAATTCAAGTGCACTCATGAGTACTTTTCCAGGTATTGCTTTATATTCCAGTAAACTATGATTCTTTTTTTCATTAATGCTTCGAAACTGGCAGAGACATTACATTAGTACTTAATATTTTAATCACTTATTTATGTTCTTAATAGAACATTTGCAACTCCAATTAGAAAAACATATTTTGTTAAATCAAATATTTGTCTAGTTAAATAGTAAATATTAATTAATAGGTAAATAAAAGCTTCATTTCGTTCCTTCTTTTTTCTGTATCTTCTCCTGAACTTCTCATCTTGGTGTTATTAAGCCTCCCCCCAATCAGCAACAGAAACTAGGATGTATGAATAGTTAAATGTCTGGATAAATGTCTGAATTTTATTTTGAAAACGTACGTACAATTACTGCAGTTTTTCTGAAGTAATACTGCAGTTTATTGGACATGAAAAAACTGCAATACTGCACTTTTACTGCAGTATTACTGCACATTTACTGCAGTATTACTGCATTTGTACTTCACTGTACTGCAGTTTTACTGCAATTATTTTTGTATGGAAGTACAAATGCAATAAAGCTGCAGTACATTGAAGTACAACTGTAGGTTTGCAGTATATAAAAAAAAGTGCACTAAATGTGCAGTAATACTGCAGTACAACTGCAGTACAGTGAAGTACAAATGCAGTAAAACTGCAGTAAATGTGCAGTAATACTGCAGTAAAAGTGCAGTATTGCAGTTTTTTCATGTCCAAAAAACTGCAGTATTACTTCAGAAAAACTGCAGTAATTTTTTGTAAGGTACCACTATAAAATGTAGCAAAGTAGGTTCTTTAATAGATATCTGTTAATTTTAACAGAACTAAAGTGAGGCCACAATTGATGTTATGTGCATTGCTAAAAAAATAGGAATGGACGGAAGAACACATTTCTAGTGTTTTGGGTTATATGAAAATAAGGACCATAGCACTCAGGCTTCCACCACTCTGCCCAAAATGTCCAGGGAGTTTCACCAAAGCCTTATAAAGGACAAGAAGCAGGAAGTTGGTCCCAGCAGGAGGCATCGTATAAGTTCAAACTCCTTGATGTGGAAAATGATTATTTATTCACTGCATGGTGTATAACATGTGGGGTACACCTTCCAGATGTGAAACATGTAGATATAGTGTATGTATATAACTTACATCATAATTTTTTTCCATTTTTTTCTCTGATCAGGGAGGACGTCACTGCAGCACCACCATTTTTCCTAAACTGCGAGGTAAAGTGAAACATGTTTCATCAAGAGCAAGTTTCCTCTGCAAGAAGGCCTTTTGTTTCATGACTTAATGTTAAAGAGATTCTTAAGACATCTCACCTTTTTAACAATACATTATACATGACCATCCATGACCTTGTTATAGAAATAATAAACTGGTTTGCCATTCTTAAAGTTAATTCTTAAAGGCGATGCATATTCTCTCCCTACAACTCACAGGGGTCTATTCATTAATTAGGTGAGTGGTCAAATAAGATATGTGTTACTCAGTTGACCAAGCCCCCCCTTCCGTTATAGCTACTTGCATCTCAACACTCCCAAAGGAACTTATATATTAATGTATGATGATTTCTTTGTACAAGCAACCTTGAATTTAGTGCATACAAGTTAAATGGAAAATTGCATGTCCTTGTCTACAAAAATTACCCCTGTCAACCAAGACTGACTGCAAAGCTCTTGACTTTGCGTGGGACACTCTCAATTTTACCACTCTGAGCTCTACCTATGTTCCGCTTTTTGGGACAGAGGTAAAACTCGGCTGGACACTGGGATTCAGGACCACAATCCCGCAGGGCTGATTTTCTTCTCCGGTGTCTGGGACACCGAATGCTGCACCTGTGCAGAATTGAGCGCATGCACAGTAACACTGCCAATTTGAGTGACGCCCTATCTCCCAAGCTTTGACCCCGGCATCCCCATTTGCTGGTGGTAGAAGTTGGGATGTATGAAATTGAATGATTAGTGATCTGCATGTTACTTTGCATCGCCCTAAGAAAGTGAGGTGAAATTTGTGAGTTGGAACTCTGCTAAATGTAAAAATCAATCTGTTTTTTTTCTAGACAGCTTTACGTATTGTTTTTTCTTTTGTTGTAATTGCTAAACTCAGGGTTATTTTTGCCTCCAGTAAACACTAATGAGTCATTAATCCACAATGCTTAATGTTGTAGAGATAGACAGGGTATTTCAAAGTCATTTCTTGTTGTGTGCATTGCAAAGCCAACTATTCTAGTGATTTTTCCCTTAATTTATGGAAATGGAACAATTAAAATGTGATATATTTATTTTTTTACCTTTAAACATAACTCTTGTTCTTTATATAATTGTCATACTGCAATTAAACATATTTGACCAGCATAGGTGAATTAAACATGCATTGGTAAAGTTAATATTAAAATTTTCATTTTACCACACAGTACATCTTTACTTTGTTAATCTTATGCTATAGAACTATAAACTGGAACAGACAGGAATCATGATCAGGAGCAAGCAGAGTTCACACAAAGGAACGGTAATGATAAACTGGAATAAGCAAATGTCAAAGTCAAGAACAAACTGAGGTCAAATTCTTGAGAATGGCAAGCCAGTCAGAAGAGTATGGGTCTATTAGTCTAAATGTCCGACAGGTCTTTAACTCGCGGCCAATGCTGTACCAAGTTCGTCGTGAAAAGATGTCCGTTGAGGACCAATGATGTACCTGGTACCTGGTACTTCTCCTGAAGTAAATTATGTATTATTTTTGCTGGCACATCAAATATGGAAAAGGAGAATCATGCTTTAACAGACACATGGTAAAATGACAAACCATATTTTGGTCCTTTTGTTATGAAAACGCTCAGAACTGAAAGGGGTTAAAGTATGTCTATAAAACTATGTATTTATGAATAGGAGACAACCAAAGAGGTCCAATTAGGGTCATTTTATCATTTTTCATGCAGCTATTATTCATCTATCTCTGTGCACAGTGCACTTATTTTATTATTTTTTAATTTTTGTAAAGGAAGAAATGTCTTCTCACATTACTGCAGGCTGCTGTGGCAGGCTGTCACAGAGTCTGCAGTAATCACTCTCTCTCTCTGATCTCAGACTAAATAGCTGAGTTTGGGGCCATACATTTTGGCCCCAACTAAAAGGGAGCAGACCAGGCTGTAAATTTAAAGCATGATCTCCTGTGCTTTGTGCCAATGCATAAAGCAACAGAAATGTAATAGTATGTCCTCCTGCAGCAACTGCAGGAATTTTGTGATGTACTATTATGTTCTTCGCAACAAATGGTTAACAAGCATTGGGATAAAAAAAAAAATTTGGTCTTTAGGATATAAAAAAAAAAAAACACTAGTCCGGGGGGGGGTTAAAAATGCTGGCTGGCTCTGATCTGTCATGAAACCGTGTTTACTCATGGAAAAGTGTCTTATATTAAAATTAGTTTCAATGATCTTAAACATTTAAATGTATACAATAAGCAAAAAGAGTAGAAATAGAAAAAATACTGTTTCACAGCACCGTACACCTGCACTCCAGTAATAGGGAATCCTGTACACGTGTGGGTGTTTTAATTATGTGTTTTCCTTTACTAAAGACAAAAGGGCTTGTATAGGGTTCATATAGGGTTCATATTTGTGCCAAAACAGGAACATTTGTAGAAATAGTTTGTTAAGACAGGAATTATTAAGAGGCTGGAAAAACTTTTGGCTTTGAGCTAATGATGCAAATGATCAGACAAACTTGGTATGTAGTTGTTTTTGTCTGTTTAGCCGTATAGACCAGCATGAATAGCCAATGGAGGATTTACTTTGTGACTGTGAGCTGAACTGTCTCCTGATGTCTATAATGAGTATTAAGGACATTGAGATTCAATTACAGAATATTAACATATTATTATTATTTAAATCAGGATATAATTTAAATACATACATTGAGAAAATATATCATTCACTTTACCAAAGTATTTATGTATAGTACAAAATGCAATGAGTTAAGATTGACCCATGTAAACATTAAAACGTATTTAGTATTTACTTCAGCTGTCTACCTTTACATATGTAGAATCAAGGAGCCTACCAATGTTAGATATGTATGTTAATTTCATATCAAAGTCTATTTGTCTACATAGTCAAAAAAGCAAAAATGGCAAATAAAATAACAAGAGATAATAAAAGAAGCAGATTATCTGGGCTCAATATCAAATCTACAGACAAATTCTTAAATAAGTATGAACCTTTAATATTGAACTTTAGCCAAAGGACAAAAGCAATACCAAGGCTCCACAGACAAGGTGAGAAAACAGTGTTACAAAGACTACACATTGGATGGCCAGGTAATCAATAGACTTGTGCATTCATATTCGGGCGAAACAAACACGAAGGGTGCGTGTTCATTATTCAGCCCGAATACCGAAGAAACTAATGTGGCAGCGGCAAAATGTACACGAAGAAGAAGACACAGGACATGAAGAATCTTCTTGTTCCTCTTCGTTAATATCTCCAACTAATCTCCCTGGTGCCTTTTCCATCTAGTCTACCTTATCTACACAGCATCGCAGGGGTTAACGGGAGTGGAAATCCATAGGTCTGTGCGAGCACCACTATTGGTCGCCTGCAGGGGCCTCTTCTGGCATCAACCAATTGGTTGATACTAGAGGAGGCCCCTGCTGGCGACCAATAGAGTTGTTCTTATGGACCTTTAACTCCTGATGGTGAAACTCTCCCCACTCCAAGAGTTAAAGGTCCGTACAAGCGACCAATAGAGTCGCTTGTACGGGCCTTTAACTCCTGGAGCGGGGAGACCAAAGTCTGTACGAGCGACTCTATTGGTCGCCAGCAGGGGGCTCGTCTGCCGTCAACCAATAAAGTGCAACCAATGGTCTCCCCAAGCCAAGTTCTGCGTCAGGAGGTAAAGGTCTGTATGAGCGACTCTTTTGGTCGCTCATATGGACCCTTAACTCCTGGAGCAGGTCTCCCCAGGTGGAGTTTCACCTTCAGGAGTTAAAGGTCTGTACGAGCGACTCTATTGGTCGCCGGCAAGGAGCTTCTCTGCCATCAACCAATGAAGTGCAGGTGCACTTCATTGTTGCTCGTACAGACCTTTAACTCCAGGAGCAGGGGTCTCCCTGAGCGGAGTTTCGGCACCAGGATTTTAAAAGTCTGTATAAGCGACTCTATTGGTCCCCAGCAGTGGGCTTGTCTGCCATCAATTAATGAAGTGCAGGTGCACCTTATTGGTTGATGGCAGAAGATGCCCCTGCCGGCGACCAATAGAGTTGCTCGTACGGACCTTTAAAATCCCAGTGCCAAAGCTGCTGCATAGTGTGTACTGTGTTAACCCTGTATTAACCCCTTCTAAAAAAATGGCTAAAAGCGAAGAACAGAAACAAACAAGAAGAATGTACATGAATATTCACCCGAACCGAACACAGGAGCGGGTGACTATTCATAGAATCCGAAGATTTTTCCCCCACAAAGATGAACACGAAGAGTTGGCCGGCGCCCAAGTCTCGTAATGAGTAGGAGTCAAAACTCGTATTCCAAATGTTGATGCCCGTTTTTCTCTCACCTAAACAGCCTGCCTTATGGGAAGTTTAGCCCAATGCATGGTGTCATACTTGCACAGCTGTAATGACAATTATTAAAAACGCTAACACACATGCTTATACATATTTTCACTAACACAGGGGTGTCCTGCAGCAGCTTGAGGGCCGCAGGTTGGACGACCCTGCACTAACATATGACACTATTTCACTAGCACACACTCTCTCTCACACCGCTTACACATACACATTCATGCTCACAAACCAACTCACTCACTGCCTCCATCTCCCATCCCTCCTACTGCACTAGCAGCTTTCTCTCTTGCTATTTGCACACTGTGTGAGCATCCTCACTTTCACTACACTTAACCTAAGGTTATGTGACCCTGCTGTGTTGCTGCCTCCCTAAGCCTGTGAAAAAGTACTCACAAATGGCCAGTCTGACTTGGATCACCTCTTTATGGACATTTTTTGACATTTGAGCATTTGTTGGGGTGTTCAACAACACTTGATGATCTGCAATAACATTTAGATCAGACTAAAAATTTTATTTTTCTATTAAAATGATTTGCCAAAATAGGTTAAATAACAAATAAAAACTTGTTAGCAGCAGTCAATTTAACAAATAAGTGAAAGGAGTATTTTATCTAGGCTCTATGAGCATAGAAGACATGAAATACTGTAATCACCCTTAAAAAGGTACGGTATAATATGTATCTATATTTAAGAAACGCACTAAAAAGGCCAGACTTACATTGTCTAATTATGTATAATTTGAATGAATTACAAAATTATACCTGAAATTGTCATTTAACTTAAATTATGTTTTTTTCCCCGGTAAATGTAGATTTATTATAGGTTTATTATACATTTGTCAGGAAAGAACAGTTGGTAGTCAGCCACCAATTGTGCACGTTCTCCCACTTAAAAAGATGAGAGAGGGCTGTAATTTTTACCATAGGTACACTTCAACTATGAGAGACAGAATGGGGGGAAAGTATACAGGAAATCACATTGTAGGATTTCTAATGAATTAATTGGTAAATTCCTCGGTAAAATAAGTAAGTCACCTACAAACAAGCAAGATATCTGGCTTTCACAGACCTGTAATATCTTCTTTAAGAGTCTCCTCTGTCCTCCACTCGTTACCTGTATTAATGGCACCTGTTTGAACTTGTTATCAGTATAAAAGACACCTGTCCACAACCTCAAACAGTCACACTCCAAACCCCACTATGGCCAAGACTAAAGAGCTGTCGAAGAACACCAGAAACAAAATTGTAGACCTGCACCAGGCTGGGAAGACTGAATCTGCAATAGGCAAGTAGCTTGGTGTGAAGAAATCAACTGTGGGAGCAATTATTCGAAAATGGAAGACATTCAGGACCACTGATAATCTTCCTTGATCTGGGGCTCCACGCAAGATCTCACCCCGTGGTGTCAAAATGATCACAAGAAGGGTGAGCAAAAATCCCAGAACCACACGGGGGGGGACCTAGTGAATGGCCTGCAGAGAGCTGGGACCAAAGTAACAAAGGCTACCATCAGTAACACACTACGCCGCCAGGGACTCAAATCATGCAGTGCCAGACGTGTCCCCCTGCCTAAGCCGTCTGAAGTTTGCTAGAGAGCATTTGGATGATCCAGAAGAGGATTGGGCGAATGTCATATGGTCAGATGAAACCAAGGTAGAACTTTTTGGTAGAAACTCAACTCGTCGTGTTTGGAGGAGAAAGAATGCTGAGTTGCATCCAAAGAACAGCATGGGGGTGGAAACATCATGCTTTGGGGCTGTTTTTCTGCAAAGGGACCAGGACGACTGATCCATGTAAAGGAAAGAATGAATGGGGCCATGTATCGTGAGATTTTGAGTGAAAACCTCCTTCCATCAGCAAGGGCATTGAATATGAAATGTGGCTGGGTCTTTCAGCATGACAATGATCCCAAACACACCGCCCAGGCAATGAAGGAGTGGCTTCGTAAGAAGCATTTCAAGATCCTGGAGTGGCCTAGCCAGTCTCCAGATCTCAACCCCATAGAAAACCTTTGGAGGGAGTTGAAAGTCCGTGTTGCCCAGCGACAGCCCCAAAACATCATTGCTCTAGAGGAGATCTGCATGGAGGAATGGTCCAAAATACCAGCAACAGTGTGTGAAAACCTTGTGAAGACTTACAGAAAAAGTTTGACCGCTGTCATTGCCAGCAAAGGGTATATAACAAGGTATTGATATGAACTTTTGTTATTGACCAAATACTTATTTTCCACCATAATTTGCAAATAAATTCTTTAAAAATCAGACAATGTGATTTATGGACTTTGTTGTCTCATTCTGTCTCTCATAGTTGAAGTGTACCTAGAGTGAAAATTACAGGCCTTTCTCATCTTTGTAAGTGGGAGAACTTGCACAATTGGTGGCTGACTAAATACTTTTTTGCCCCACTGTACATATATGTATATTAGATATGTGCAAATGGGCCACAAATGATGCACATACATTTTTGGTTTGGTTTTGGCCTATTCGCCTATTTGCTTATGAGGAATGAATTACAATTCCTGACCATTTAGTTTGGCTCTCACTCTCTCTAAATGTTTCCCTGCCTTTGCTGCCTTCTGCTTCTGCCAACCACTTCCTTTTCCGCATCTTCTTATTGCATTTTCTATCTTTTATCTTATCCCTTCCCTCTTCTCTCTCCAGTCTGCTATCTTCAATCTTCTATCTTCATCCGCATCTCCACAGACATAACCTGGCGGGAACTTCCCCCAAAATAGAGGCGATTGCGGTGATGATCCTCCAATCAGGTTGCTCCTGAGTAAGGACTTTCAAAGACTTTTTTCCTATAGGGTCATCTTAGATTCAGGCTTTTTCTTTTTTTCCTAAATTAATATTCAGATTTTGGGAGGTTGTCTTATAATCAGGGTCGTCTTATAATCGAGCAAATACGGTATATATAAATATATATATACATACAGTATTTCATGAAAGTGAGTACACCCCTCACATTTTTGTAAATATTTTATTATATCTTTTCATGTGACAACGCTGAAGAAATGACACTCTGCTACAATGTAAAGTAGTGAGTGTACAGCCTGTAAGTGTAAATTTGCTGTCTCCTCAAAATAACTCAACACACAGCCATTAATGTCTAAACCTTGGCAACAAAAGTGAGTACACCCCTAAGTGGAAATTTCCAAATTGAGCACAATTAGCCATTTCCCCTCCCCGGTGTCATGTGAGTAGTTAGTGTTACAAGGTCTCAGGTGTGAATAGGGAGCAGGTGTGTTAAATTTGGTGTTATCGTTTAACATGGCACCTCATGACAAAGAACTCTCTGAGGATCTGAAAAAAAAGAATTGTTGCTCTACATAAAGATGGTCTAGGCTATAAAAAGATTGCCAAGACCCTGAAACTGAGCTGCAGCACGGTGGGCAAGACCATACAGCAGTTTCACAGGACAGGCTCCCCTCAGAACAGGCCTTGCCATGTTTGACCAAAGAAGTTTAGTGCATGTGCTCAGCGTGAAAACTGCTTGTAATGGCTCCAAAATGGCTTGTAATGGCAGCGGCTACACCTGGTAACAAACTAATCATGACGAATTTGGGGCAGCTTTCCAGTTTGTTTTTGTCATCTTTGTCAGAGATTGCCGTTTCTTTGATTTGTACAATGATGAATGCACAAAACAGGCGATTTTTGTTTGTACCAAAACGAATGCACAAGTCTTCTATTTATTGTATATAATCTAATGGTGTGTCAAGACCCTGCTCCTGCGACCCGGAGGATTCGGGTCTTGACCCTGAGAACCGGAGAAGTGGCACTTCACCCGGCAATCTCCGGGCAAACCCGGTGAGTTCTGCTTTCAGACCATGTTTAGTGAAACAGTCATAAACATTTGCATGTGTTAAATGTGGACATTAGATAAAAATCATTCATGTACAATCTATTTTAGCACTTCAATTTATGTGAGCGCTCACATTAATACTACAGTTTAAAGTAGCAGGTTAATTTATGGAGACAAGAATGACTATACTCTTCTTTTGATTAAGTGTACTTAAAAATCATCTTGAAAAGCAAGTGCAAATTGATAATCTCCTGCTATTATGGGTTTTTTTCTGCAAATTTGCAGTGCTCTGTTTTAAATTATATCGAAATAAAAAGTAAAATCATCATAATATACAAGACCCTACTTAATTTAAGAGCTCTGCTAAGCATCCGGAAATAGCAAAGCTTGAATCAACTCTATTTAAAACCTTTTAATTAATACAAATGAAGCAGTCTTTCAAGGAAGATGCAGGTACAGATTAACAAAGTTAATTGGCAAGTGCTTTAATGTGAAATATATATGTTGCAAAGCCAAACATTCTGGCATTCTAGTGTAAACAGAATAAAAATAACCTGATGACAGATAAAAAATATTTGGTTCCTCTACTGTAAGCTTTTTTACTACCATGTGTATATCCTACCTACAAGACTTGTGCAAGACATTTGAGATTGGGTTTGGTTCAGAGAGCTTTTGATATTTGAAAATGATTCACTTTCTCATACTCTCTTACACACTCTCACTTAGGCTTCATTCACTCTGATTCATGTTTATTCACATGCATTCACATGCTCTCTCAATATCTCCCTACCTTCTCCACAGACCAATACCATGCCCATGTCCCCTTACCATAACTCTGCTTCTTCTCTTGCCTTGTCTTGTTCTTCTGTCTTCTTTCTTGGTCAGTGGAGATGGATTTGCGAAAAAAGAGAAGCATTATTGCACCTCTCTTTCTCTGTGAATCCGTCTTCATTATTAATTATTGGAGTATTTCCAATGCTGGCACCATTAAGACAGCCTCTCCCCATTCCTCCAATCAGGGGATTAGGTGTACTCAGAGGCTTTTTGCAAAAGTTTTCCTCTGAGGTGTCAGGACAGGTCAGGTAGGAGCCCATGTGCAGGGGATACTTGGGGTTCGGTCTGTAACCCTCGATGCATGATTATACAAACAAAGACACCACATGCAGAACAGCCCACTTGGAAGGACACAAAGCAGGGAATCCACTTGGAAGGACACAAAGCAGGGAATCCACTTGATCAGGACACAAAGCAGGTAACCAGGAACGGTATAGGTGCAGAGCCACAGCAGAAAGGTTCACAGACTTCAATACAAAGGCCCTAAATGAAAGGCAGGGCAGGTTCATAAAGGCAGGGTAATCCAGGTAACAAGGCCCAACCCAGGTAACAAGGCACACCTGATCCTGGTAATTGAGTTTGAGTGCTCCAGAGGGTGGAGGGTGGCCACTAGTGGTAGCAGATTTATATACCACAGGTATGAAAAAGCCATGGTTCAGGCAGCGAAAAAATGGTTCCTGACAGGAGGCCTTGTTCACCTAGAAGCTGTGTGTACAAATCCAAATCAGGGAAAATGATATTATTTTTACCATTATAGTACTTAAAGCAATGGTATTCATTTAACCAACATTTTTGTTTTTTAAAGGACAGTTAATAACATATAACATTAGTAAGTCTATTCACTTAAAAGTTAAGTAATCAGAGTTGAGGGTTAACCCTTGTATGAAAAAACATGCAAGTATGTACGTGAGTTCATCGGAAACTTGCTAAACTTCAAACCCTGTCCACTACATTTAAATTAATTATAAACTAAAGGCATGGAATGGATTGACTCAGCCTTACCCATCTGGATCTTGATGGGTAAAGTACCTGGGAGTTATACCCCATCCTCTGCTAACAGGAGATAAGAGGAGTAATAATGTAAAGGAGGCCCTATTGAAATGACCTCCAGCTTTGCCTCCCCTCAGTCTACATCCAATTCTTAGTGGGAAGCGATGGATTAAAGGAGGGGTTAAAGTAACAAAGACCATCTAATGGCTTATTTTCATATTATTTAATCTTAAAAAAAATATATTTTAGCTTCGATCTTAAATCTGTTATCTTTGTCTGCATCCCCGTGGACATAACCCAGCAGAAACTTCTACCAAAATGGTGGCACTTGCGATGACGTCCTCTTCCCAATCCTCCAATCGGGGTACAGGACGTCCCGAAACCGTCATCTTGCTCTCAGGTAAACTGAGGGTAACATGGCGGTGATTTTGATGATATCCTCGTCCCTGATGGGAGGATCAGATATATAAGTAAATAAATAAATTGACCTATGTGTTTATCTGCTATTGCAATTGATGGAAGTATTCAGCACTTAAGATATATTTTGGCTTACTCTTCCTATTTGTTTTTTTTTCCATTAGTGTCAAATATTAAACCAATACAAATACAGAAACATGTCTGTACCTTCATTATTGTAAGCTGTTTATGAATTCAGCACTGTAGTACTGTAGCTAGTTCATCGTATACTGCTGTATACTGTCCAGTAGGGCTAGCTATTATTCTTGATTACCAGAACAAGCTATTCCTGCTTTCACCCTGCTTTCACCCTTTTCAGTGCCGAAAGTAGCGGCATAGTTGTCTATTGAGTTACTGTTCCGATAAAAGATGTACAGTAGGTGGGGAGTTTAATTAAATGTAGCTGAAAAATTGTATTAAAGTGCTATTACTATACAGAACAGAATATTAAGGATTGCAGGTATGAAAATGTTAAAAAAGAAAAAAGTGCAAAAATGTTCACATTCTATTTTTTGTTTTGCAAATTGCAAAAAAAAGGAGAAAGATTACTTTTGACTAAATTTGTATTTGCTATAATCTTCATTTTGTTTCTTTCCACCAGGACAAAGGTACCTGTAAGTGCTGAAAATAAATGCACTTTTTTGCACAAGCTTCTAGTCAGCAAGGTTTTCATTCATTGTTGTTGTGGACTCATAATCCTGTTTTTTCACATACTTCATCACAATGGCCTGAAGTTGACTAAATATTTCTATTCAATTTGGCTAGGAAAAGTTTAGATTGTGTTAATGCTGAAACTGTTGAATGAACATAAGATTATCAATTTGATTATTAATGTGGAAATAAACAAAACAGAGTGGAATGAGTTCTTTGAAGTTGGCATAGCTCTTGGCTACATATGTTGGACCCATAGTGAAAATAGTGGCCATCAAAAATTAGTGAAGATGTTGATAAAAAAAAACAATAGTGTATTGACATCATGAAATTTGCAAAACAATGTTTTGATGATAATATAAATTTTATAAAGGCATTTTATATATACGATCTAAAACCTCTAAAAGGTGATTTTAAATTAATTTGAAATCCAATTATTTTTTTAATATGACCACATATATACCATCATGACAACTACAAAATTAATTAAGATATTTTTCTGTGTAACAAAGTATGGCTGAAAGTGAAATATTTAGGCAAAAATAGAAAGCTTTCACTCCAATGTAGTCAATGCAGTTTAATATGGTTCTTCTATGCTGGCAAAGCATGAACAGCATGTTCAAAGCACTGATATTAAAGAAACAAAATATGAAAGAAAAGGTAATTGTACCAAGAATGTTCATTGATTTCAGAAAATATATACCAAATACAAAAATCATTGTTCAACTGGTCATTTGAAATGATAACAGTGAACAATTAAAAAGAAGTCAGTTGGATTGTGTTAAACTGTATTGTAGAAGTAGCATGATGTTGTTAATTGGCTTCCATTATTCAGTTGAAAAGAGTACCTGACAATACTATGGAACAGATGTACAAATAATAAGGATGCAAAATACATTACTGAAAAGAACACAATTTAGTTTGCTTAGTTAATATGTCACACATTGATAGTTGGTTTGTCACAAATAGCAAAAGGGAAACGGAGTATTTATTGTAACATTAACAAACAATGAAGAATTCCAGAATATGTATCTCTATAGTTCAACAAAAAATATAAAATATGCTTGGGGGATTCACATTGTAATTATTAATAATATTATTATTATTGCCTCGATTATAGGCCGCACCCGAATATAAGCCGCACCCTTAAAGTTTGGTGCTATTTTAAAGAAACATTTTTAAAGGAAAAATACATGAGTGGAATAGTAAAACGATAAAAGACAAGTATTGGTGGTGCAACCCACCAACAGTGAGTGGAGCCCCAAAGGGTTATGCAGGATAAATTACATAAAACTGACGCGAAAAAAAAGGATAATAGTGCATGTGGGCTTGAGGAAGCCCACAGGCGATACGCGCATCGGAGGATTCACAGAGACACTTAAATAGAGTATATTTTATGATAGTGTTGTAATTTATGTAATAAAGTATTTATTCTATATTTTACATCACTTTTTATATTATATTTATATACATATACTCCATACACTCTGCTGGATCCATTCTGCTGTCCATCATCTTAAAGGGGAAGTACTGCCTTAAGTCAGTACAGTGTTCTTTGTCCCTGGAGCCAGGTTACAGGCTCTAGGCAAGTTGAGACGCTATTTGTAGCCACCTTTTTCTGTTCCATTTCTGATGTGTTGCAATACTGCTCTATGTGATTTTATCCATTCGTAGACATCTCCATTCAAGTACAGTTGGGTGTGTGATCCCTAATCACACCAGGCGTTGATGATTTGAGTCAGTCTTTGTCTGACTCATCAGAGTGTGAGTTTTTTTCTACATTTTAAAAAAAAAATCGCTATATTTTATCATACAGATTGCACTATTATCCTGGTTTTTTTTTCTCGTCATTCATTCATTTTTTTATGTCATTTATTCTGCATAACCCATTGGGTGAGTTACGTTTATATTTACTTCTGTCACTCTGCTCACTGTTGGTGGGTTGCACCACCAATACTTGTCTTTTATCTTGTTGAAGTGTGGGATTCCCACAGAGTGTTATAGCGCATGTACACTATTACCTATTGTTTTTTTTTAATTTGGAATAGTAAAATGGTATTTTATCTAATGAACAGGAATACATGTTTTTTTAACATTTTTGGTATCTATTATACAGTTAGTCAGCATATGTACAAACAAACAAACAGAAAACCAATAGCCATTTTAAGGTCCCCCCTTAATTCATAATGACCATTACTTATATAGATATGCCACTCTGCCCCCCCAGGTATGCCACTCTGCTCCTCTGATATGCCATTCTGCTCCCTTGATATGCTTTATGCCCCCAGATATGCCACTCTGCCCCCAGATATGCCACTCTGCCTCCTGATATGCTTTATGCCCCCCATAGATATGCCACTCTGCCCCCCGGGATAAGCCCCTCTGGCCCTGATATGCCACTCTGCCCCCCTGACTTACCCTTACCAATACATTCCAAGACTCCCTGGTGTCTAGCAGGGGCAAGCAGTAGATGTACGCACGATGCGCGTAGACAACTTCCGCTGCTGCTCGCCACTTCCGCCGGGACTCCGTCATAGAAGCCCTGGTGAAAGGGCTGGCAGCAACGGAAGTTGTCTGCACGCATCGCACACCGCCTGCCAGAGAGGAGGATACATGTGTCCTGGAGCACTGAGGGGGATCCTCCTCTCTGGCAGCCAGTGAACTTCTGCTTGATGCTTCAGACAACCTCCGCTGCTGCTGGACGGTAGTCCCGCTGGGGCTTCTATGATGGAGCAACGGGAGGTCATGTAACGCCGGCGCTCTGTCGTAGAAGCGCACAGAAGTGCCGGCAGCAGCTGCCAGAGAGGAGGATCCAGGTCCCCAGCAGCACTGCGGGGGGACCTGGATCCTAAACCTGCTGCTTGCTCGCAGCAGGGCTAAATGTTTACTGGGGCAAGTTAATGTCTGCCTCGAAATTCAAAGGAATTTTAATGACTAAGTCACTAGGTTAAGAAGAATTGGATTTTCATCCTTGATACAACATTAACATCTGCAATCCTTTTACTTCCTCAGTGCACATGGTAGCCTTTAGAATACAATCAAGGATATGTGCTTTAAGCGTGTTTTTTTTAATTGTTTAGTTTTAAAATCTAATGTCTCAATATGTGCTTAAGATTCCAGGAATATGTTTTTATTTAGATAAGAATTTATATATTTAAGCAGACATTTATGTTCCAATACATTATTGTTTTGCATGGGAAAGAATACTGTTAATATGATTAACTCCCATGGTCACACCATGACCCTTTCAAATAGAATAAAATGTGCATTTTTATTTTACAAACATAAATGCATTTTTCCATCTGTTATTTTTCTTTAGATTGCTATAAATGTCGTGTGCCTCAAGTGACTGGATGCATCTTGGCACTTCTTAAACAGGTTTCATCTTTATTCATTTTTATTTTCTCTTTTCCCATTCACAGCAATTACTAAATTTTTTTGACTTTTATATGTTTTTGCACCTGCTCACTTAGTTACATAGTTACATAGTTATATAGGCTGTAAAAAGACATGCGTCCATCAAGTTCAGCCTTTCCTATATCTGTTAATTTGTTGCTGTTGATCCAAAAGGCAAAAAAAACCCCTGGTTTCGCTCTTTCCAATTTTGCACTAACCAGGGAAAAAAATTCCTTCTTGACCCCAAATTGGCAGTCAGATTTCTCCATGGACCAATATCCCTGAATATTATGTTTTTCCAGGTATCCATCCAGTTGCAGTTTAAACGTCTGTACAGACTCCGATAAAACTACCTCTGCAGGCAAAGAATTCCACATCCTTATTGTCCTTACTGTAAAAAACCATTTCCTCTGCTTTAAACTAAATCTCCTTTCTGACCACATGTCCTGTGCATAGTCCTGTTTATGAACAGATTTCCACACAATGGTTTGTATTGGCCCCGAATATATTTATATAATGTTATCATATCCATTCTGAGGCGACGTTTTTCTAAACTAAACAGATTTAAATTAGTTAACCTTTCTTCATAACTATAGTGCTCCATTCCTTTTATTAATTTTGTAGCCTGCCTCTGCACCCTTTCTAGTACTATGATATCCTTCTTTAGAATAGGTGCCCAAAATTGCACAGCATATTCAAGGTGCGGCCTTACCATTGATTTATACAGGGGCAACATTATATCTTTATCCCGCGACTTGATGCCCCTTTTTATACACGACAATACCTTACTGGCCTTAGCAACCGCAGACTGACATTGCACATTGTTGCCTAGTTTGTTGTCTATAACAATTCCCAAATCCTTCTCATTTGTCGTTACCCCTAATTCACTACCGTTTAGGGTGTAGGTTGCTTGTGCATTCGCTACCCCGAAGTGCATAACTTTACATTTATCTACATTGAATTTCATCTGCCATTTGAGTGCCCAGTCCCCCAGTCTATCTAGATCCCTCTGCAGCACAGTAATATCACTTATTTCCATTTTTCTACAAAGCTAGGCTTTCAACTCCTTGACTTTACTTTGCATTATGAAGCGCCAATCCTAAATCAGTCCAGTTCTCCTGCTGTAAAGACTCACACTTTAATAATTCTTTAGTCTCATCTTAGATTCAGGATAACCATATGCCTTCCCCATGCATGTTTAAATTCCCTTACTGTGTTAACCTAGACCACTTATTCTGGGAGGCTGTTCCATTTGCCACCCTATTTACTATACACAATGAAATCAGAGAGGTGAAATATCCAATTCCCGACAAAGTGCCTCATTAGCGTAGTTCTCTTTCTGTTACTTGGCAGCTGAGGCTGAAGTCTTGTAGGTCATTTTTCAAAGGTTCAGACCATTTAAGCTGTGTGTGTCAATCATTGAACTCTGAAAAAAGTTTTAATAGGGACAAAACAATGAAAAGGATGGGAACATCATAGATTTTAGATATTTTAGAAAAGCGCTGAAATCAGTAACCTTACTCCTAGATAGTGAAAATCAATCAATAACAGCATAACAGAAATGGTGCTCAATTTAATGAATCATCTAAAATCCACACTTTTTCAGAAAAAGCTGATTGCATGCTGAATTCCTAGGGCACAAATCTGAAATGATTGGTGACTGCTCAAAGGCACATCTATATTTAGAGATCATATCTTATAACAAGCAGTGAATTCAGGTCTTAATCACTGCAAGGTTAATAACTAAAGCAAACCTCTATGCATTTGATAGCATCACATAATTGACAAACTAAATTCAATTCAATGAAATCCTTGTTAATTTATACTTCCTATAATTAAAACATTAGTGTTAAACCAGAAATGTTCCCCTCCCCCTTGAAATGCATGGAGTAATTCTGTAGAATCCCTAAACACCTTATTCTCTTCCCCTGACCTCTACTGCTTCGCTTGCAGGAGATACAGTATGTTTGGCCAGACATATCACCTGTTACCAGGGCCTACATATCACCTGTTACCAGCTCCAGCACTGGCTCAGCAAGAGCTACGGGAGTGTAGTGAGGAGTTCCAGGCACTAAAGGGACCAATGTGTGCATGTGCGGAAAGAGCCCATTGATTAAAATCCTTATCTTTCGCAAATCAGTCTTCATTATTCTGGCCTCCCAGTTAACAAGGACGGAGCCCTCAGACACACCCTCTCCCCTGTTCCTCCAATCAAAGGAGAGTTGAGAAACTGATGAAGACAGATTTCCCGAGAAGTATTTTGCTCCACAAATCTATCTGCATTATTCTGGCTTCTCACACAGGTACAGCCTCTCCCCATAACACCAATCTCTTTTGTGGAGTTTCACTGGGAGGCCATGTCCGCAGTGCACGAAGTGGACGAACAAAAAAGGCACAAGGAGCAGTGGACGAAGAAAGAAGACAAAAGACAGAAGAACAAGAAAATGCAAGAAAAGAAGCAGAGCTGTGTGGTAAGGAGAAAGGTACATGGAAGTGGAGATAGTAAAGAGATTCAGGGTGAGAGAGGGCATTCAGAGATAGCATGAGCAGGGCTGGATTAAGAGCATCATGGACCTGGTGCTGAGGATTTTGGTGGAACTTTTTATGGAAATAAATAAAAGAGACAGAATCTTAACTCTTTGGCATCCATGTGTACTGGATAAAGGTAACATCAGTGCTAGGCAGATAATATAGGATAGAATCTTATGTGATGGGATTGGGAGTACATCAGTACACTAAAAAAAAGTCATCATACATGCGATGCCTAAAGTCACAATTTAGTGCCACTAATCCTTTTTAATAAAATATGCAGATTGAAATAGAGTAATTAACAGAAAACCTTTACTTTTCCTCTCACTGATTTCTGGGCCTAGAAACTTTTGTCCTCTGAAGTCACTACAAATTCAGGAGAGGGTTTTATCTCTGGATAAGTAAAAATTAAATAGTTCCATTTATTCCTACAGTAAGTAAAGTGCCAGGAAACAGATTACCAAACACACACACCAGGACAGGCTCTGCCATACCGACACCCAAACACACACACCAGGACAGGCTCTGCCACACCAACACCCAAACACACACACCAGGACGGGCTCTGCCACACCCAAGCACACACATCAGGACAGGCTCTGCCACACCAACACCCAAACGCACATGTGAGGACAGGCTTTTGTTTGCGGGTCCCTCCTCGATTTTGGTGATTTGTACAAATTGACTAAATTGGCAAATTTCCCTTAAACTGAAATTCATACGAATCTGAATGCACAAGTCTAGTAGACAATTATATATAATGGAACAATATTACCAAATTTTTTTTAATTATTAATGATGAATAAAACTAGTAATTTATATTGTAAAAAACGTATATTAGCAGATACATAACATTTTCACACTTCAGCTCGATCTAACTAATCTGTACACTTAACTGTAAAGCATATAACCCCTCATTAATATATAGGCAAATTACAAGACTGCCTTGGTCCCCTCTATGTTAAATTTTTGTTAAATTCGGGATGGGAGTGAAAAATCATACACTTGAACACTTGATTTGTTTTTGTACCCACGTGTTCTCATTTAGATGTTTTTCTGACAAGTTCTGTTATTCCTCGCTCATGTAAACTGTGTAAATTGGATTTTTTTGAAAGATGTAATTTGTTCTAAAAATCCAATATTTTTAAAAACGCTATCTGGAAGCCTTTATATTATTCACTGCAAGATGACAACATGTATATGTGTAAACACAATATTTTAGCTATTTGTCTAAAATATATCAAGGTTTTGTGCATTTTTCTCATCATGGAATATGTCTATATGAATGAGTCCCCCAGATGGTATTTAGTATATAAACAGTGCCATATGGGGGGGAAGCTATTTTAAAGATAAATATGTTGTTTATTTTCAGTAGAGAATCCTGACAGATTGTTTGGTATGGTTTCAGCCCAAAGGTATGTAACTTATGCATATTCAACAAAAATAAAGATGCAGCAGAATCCATACTTTATATATAGTTCTAAAATGAGAACATCACAATTGTTAAGTTTGAGTTTCTACAGAGGGTACATAACGTTATTAAGTTGTAGTTGGGGATCATGTGTTTGAGTTTGCAACTTACTCCAATAAAATGAAGCTCTAATGTTTAAACTGTTCTTAAAATAAAAAAATATACAAAGTATAATTCTATTAAATAAAATACAGTCGTGTGAAAAAGAAAGTACACCATCTTTGAATTTTACATATCAGGACATAACAATCATCTGTTCCTTAGCAGGCCTAAAAGCAGTAAATATAACCTCAGATGAACAACAATACATGGCACATTACACAGAGTTCTGATTTATTCAACAAAAAAAAATCAAAATGGAGAAGCCATGTGTGAAAAACAAAGTACACCTTTTGATGCAATAGCTTGTAGAACTACCTTTAGTTTGTTTCCTGTATGACTTTATCAGTCTCATCTTTTTTAATTTTGGCCCACTATTCTTTACAACAATGCTTCAGTTGAGGTTTGTGGGCATTTTTTTTTTGCACAGCTCTTTTAACCCCATCAGGACCGGGTTTTTGTTACTAAGGTTGCGCTAAAAGACCGGAGCCGTTTTTGTGTTTTTGCTATGTCTTTCTTCAACTCTAAATTCTCTCTTCTCAATTAGTGCACCCACACAAATCATATGTTGTTTTTTTTCAGCACAAGTAGGGCTTTCTATTGAAATAATAATTATATGTATATATAAACCATCATTAAGTATGAAAAATATCTAAAAATGTGGGGGAAATTAGGAAAAAAAGGAAATATTTTCACAGTTGCACCTATAAAAACTTAATACTCCAAAGTATGCCGCAAAAAAACCTCCAAAAGTGTATTTGGGTATTTGTCCTGTTTTTGGAAACACCTCATATGCCTGGTATTTTCATATATTTTGACACTTACAGGGTTAAATATAAATGACGTGCATTGCTGTTTCTAAACAAGATTTTTTTTAACCCCTTAAGGACAATGGGCGGTCCCTAAACCCATTGAAAACAATGCATTTTGAGCCCGTACATGTACGGGCTTTGTCATTAAGGGGTTAAATGTGGTATGCGCCCCAATAGTGGCCAGAAAAAGAAAAACTGCTCAACAAAAGTATATATTTTTTGAAAGATGATATCCCAAAGTATTTTACTTGGGTCATTTTAACACTTTGTATTTAACCATTTTAGTGCCAGTCTGTCTTAAACATTGCAGTAAAACCCATTTAATCCGAATACAGTATTTCAGTATTTTTTTTTCCTGGGTACATAAAATGACTGAAACAACTTGTGTTTAGAAACACCCCCCGAGTACAGGAATGCCCCATATACATGGGTAGGGCATGTCTCTTTGGCACTGCGGGTTTAAAATTGGAACAAGCTCATTTCAGTTTTCAAACATGGAATTTTGACAGATCGGTTTGCTGGTTCCAGGTCTCATCTGAGACACGTAGACATCCCATATTTAATTTTAACCCCCTAAAACTATATATTTCCTTAAACTAGACAGCTCAGGGAATTTAGTTAGGGGCATACTGGCCTGTCCCATGCAGCTGATTCCACACCGGCACCTTCCAAATTTAGTCTAACGAAAAAAGAAAAACATTTTCACATCCACTTTGCGGTTTCACCATGATTATTTTTCTGAGTAGATGTGTGAAAAAACAAAATAGGTCTTGATTTGTGTTCAGTAACACCCCCTGAGTACAGCGATACCCCACATGCATAGATAAGTCATGTTTCTCAGACATTGTGGAGTCAAAACTGGAAAATGCGCATTTCAATTTTTTTACTTTTTAAAATATTTTTTTATCAGATTACTTGTAAGTGACAGGTTTAGGCCGCTGACATCAATCAGGGAACCCGATCAATAATCAGCAACTTAAAATGTCACTTACAAGTGATCAGGAAATAATTATGTATTTTTTTTTTATTAATAATTTGTGTTTTTTCATAATTACCCTAGATGACCCCTCTCTCTTTGTAGGGCAGGGTCATCCAGGGGCTGCCATAATGGTCAGATCACTCCTATTGGCCAGGAGTGATCTGATCATCATCAGCCCAGCCCAGCATTTGACCTGGAAGCGCCCTGGACTTTCAGGTCATTGCTGTTATTTTTTTTTTTTTCAATTTAATTAATTTTTTACATTTTTTTTTAACTCTTTCTGATGCTCCATTGAAGCACAGCATTGACTGATATTTATTCCCCACAAGCTAATATTAACCCCGGCAATGCTGTGATGGGGACATACACAATCGCGGCATTGAAGGGGTTAATTGAGCAAGAGAGCGGGTAGGGGTTAATTGAGCAAGGGAAGGGGTGGGGGCTGGTCTCCACATGAGTGTGGAGACCGAAGAACCCTGTCTCCCTGTCTCTGAAGCTGCACGCACAGCGGCAGAGCAGCGAGACAGAGGTCTCGCGCCCCCACTACAGGACTGCACGGTAAGTGACCTACAAAGGGGGAGAGGGTAGATAGTGATAAGGGGGGTAGGGAGAGGGTAGATAGTGAGAATAGGGGGTTAGGGAGAGGGTAGATAGTGAGAAGGGAGGGAGAGGGGATAGATAGCCTGAAAAGAGGGGGAGAGGGGGTAGATAGTGTGAGAAGGGGGTAGATGGTGTCAGAAGGGGGTAGATTGGGTTGGGGGTGGGCGGGTCCCTTAACAGATTCTCACACCAGGGTGGGCGGGTCCCTTAACAGATTCTCACACCAGGGCCCTGTGGCTTCTGACCTTGGGGTGGATTTGCTGAGATGTCCACTCCTGGAAAGATTGGCAACCATCTTGAATGTTTTCCACTGAATAATCTGTAGAATGATGGATTGTTTGGATGCTCCAGACCAGCAAACTGCTAAAACTTCAGCTTTTATAGAGGTGGTCACATTTGCTGATGATCAATTTAATCAAGGGCATTTGATTATCAGCACCTATCTGCTACTTAGCTCCTTTATTGCTATGGAAGTAGTAATGATATACTATGTTTGTTACAATTTTGCAATATTCTTGGTAACACAAGCATGATGCGATTCATCACTTCAGAGAACATGCTCCCACTGCTCCAGAGTTCAGTGACAGTGTGTTTTTATACCTCTTCAGTTGACACTTGTCTTTGCACATAGTAATCTTCAGCTTGTATGTAGCTGAACTCATTTCACAAAGCTTCTGATGCACAGTGTTTGTGGTGACGTCACTTTCGGAGGCAGTTTGGAACTCTGAGGTGATTAACTCTACAAAGGACAAGCAATTTTTATGTGCTACGCAACCCCATTCTGGAGTGTGTATGGCATGTCTGTTCTTGGCTAAGCTGTTTTTACTCCTAGACACATCCACTTTACAAGCATTTCGCCTTCAGTGAGAGATCAAGCATTGAAAAACTGGCTTCTTATGATGCCATGTTTAAAGTCACTGAGATCTCCAGTATGACCCTTTCTTCTGCCAGTGTTTGTCTATGGAGATATGTGCTGGATTTTATATACCTTTTAGCAATGGGTGTGGCTAAAAAACCTAAACTTAATTAATTGTGGGTGTCCACATACTTCTGTCATATAGTGTGTATCAGAAATTCCAATTTTGGGCTTCAAACCAAATGATGATTAAACTGATTGTATATACCGTATTTGCTCGATTACAAGATGAGTTTTTTTCCAGAGCAAAGGCTCTGAAAAATACCCCTTGTCTTATAATCGGGGTCGTCTTATAATTAGACCTCAACTGCGTTGCAGGGAACCTGGATCCTCCTGTCTCCCCCCCCCCCAACTTACAGGTACTTCTGAGTCCCCGGTGCTTAGTCCGGGCAGCATGTAGAGCTCTACGTGATTCGCGTAGAGCTCTACGCTGCAGCCGGGAGAAGGTGCGGTTAGCAGCGGGGGTTGTCTGCGTCCATCGTGCAGACCTTCCCTGGCTGTCAGAGATCAGAGTGGCATATAGGGGTATAAGGCAATTCTGGAGGCAGAGTGGCACATAGGGGGTCAAAAGGCATATCATGAGGCACAGTGGCATTTAGAGGGTTAAAAGGCATATCATGGGGCACAGTGGCATATAGGGGGTATAAGGCATTTCTGGGGCAGAGTGGCAAGCCAGGGGGCAGATGTGCGTAACTGGGGGGGGGGGGCAGGTTGAAAAAGAAGGAAATAAAAAATATTTTTCTCAATCATAGCTTTTATTAAAAAAATTGTTCACATAGTTTACATGAATTAACATTTACTGGTAAAACTTTTTTCCTATAGGGTCGTCTTATATTTAGGCTCTTTCTTTTTTTCATAAATTTATATTCAGATTTTGGGGGGTCGTCTTATAATCGAGCAAATACAGTAATTTACATTATGCCATCATTTTTGGCTTTCTCCTTTAACTACGTTCTTGGGACTGATCACCTAAGTACCATGCCTGTTTCTTCTGCATACTGGTCTCCGCTCCTCTCCTGTCGCTACTGACCAGTCCAGACATAAGCATACATTGAAACCTGTTTCATACCAAAATTTAATGGTACATGTCATGCAGAGCCTGTGTTGGGCTAACGCAGGAGTTTGGCATTGGAAGGGTTAACCTAGCCAGATTTATTTTACAGCCTACAGCTTGCCCTCTTAAGCCACGCAGACTAACCGACATCTTGTACACCCCAGAGCCCTGCCATAAATTTTCCAAAAAATAGTCAATTTTATCCCCTGGTGAGACGTTCCACCCTTCCAGTGTCACAGAGAGACATCCCAGGCCTAGTCCTTAGTATCACACACATATCAAACTACATCTTAACATTTGTAAGATTGACAGATCCCCTTGTGTCCTCAGGATGACCCTAACCCAGCATAGAAGACCATCACCCTAAATTCCATATCATAGAGGAGTTACCACTTATGGTCGCTGAGGCTGAACCAGTGCTCCGGTATCTAGAAGGTGTCAGTGAGTCTTTGTGGCTTAACAGGACAAGCTGTAGGCTGTAAAATACATCTGGCTAGGTAACCCCTCCAATGCCAAACCCTTATGTTAGCCCAACAAAGGCTCTGCATGACAGCACATATACATTTATAATTCACATATGTATGTGCACCTACATGTTATTCGCAGACCTGGAACTGTAATCCTTTGAATGTAAAAAAAAAAATAAACAAAAATCATACATGATTTTTTTGTATACATTTTTATATAACTTGAATGCAATTTCTTATTTATTTACAGTATTTTTTCAAAGATCTATTTGTGATTGTTCTATGACAAGCATTTTTAAAAGGTCTATAATGCAATCATAATCATTCTATAAATATTGACCAGGTGTATGTTTTGTCATTTAGATGAAAAGAAGGCAATTATATTTGACAGGTTAATTAGGATATGTTCCTGCAAGCAGAATGAATAACAAAAGAGAAAGCCTTCATAATAGTATTACAGCAGTGGTATAGTAATCTTATTTTAGATATTGTCACATAATCATGCAACTCAGAACATAAAAAACAATCACAAGCTCTACCTAACCTACTAAAGCAAAGTTCCTAAGAATATCTGATAGATCTTAATATTCCAATATAAAGATAAACTGTGATCCTGTTTTCTTTCAGACTTGATTCAGTAGCACCACTAAAATGTGGAGTCACAGTCATACAGCTATTATACCAGATGGTTTGATGCATAAAGTTAAACGTGTGTTCAAAAATGCTTCTGCATCAGCAGCAGTAAATGAAGTTGTAATCTGGCATAAATCTACTAATGCATCATCCTGCCTGATGTGGTGGGAATGCATCTATACTATTTTCTACAAAGAGTGTTCCTCTCCATGCTACAATAACCCTGTACAACCTGAAGCGTATTGAACTTCTTTAAGAACTCTTACATTAAAACAGAATCATATGTCATATGATTGGGTAGCGTGACCAAATGGCTGCTTCATCCAAGGGCACATTTAAAAGATGTTATGAAGCACAGCAGTGGTTTTAATGCAGTCCTGAAGTATGCATTTTCTATAAACGCCCCAATGCAAATGGAAATCAGGTCACCTTTTCACAGAATTAATTCCATTCACAGCAGACAATCTAAATTTTAGCCTCATACCAGGCTCATAAATTTACACAAGTAAGTTCTAGATAGGGACAATAATGTTTCAGTTTTATTGATTGTTGATTGAATATATTTTCCTTATTAGGTGCAAGTCTTACTTAAAGGTTATAAGGTGATACATAGTTCTATACATAACCAGAACTATAACCGAAAAATCAAAAAGGTTTCTCAGTGAGCTAAGCTAACTTATATCCTATTGTAATTACTGAAAAAAAGTATACACACAATAAGGATTTTTCGATAATGACGATATTATAAAAAAAAATTATGTTTTCATTTTCCCTGTATAAGTATTATTCAGTAATATAAACCTAATATTAGCACCTATTCTGTTTTAGCAACATTACTCATTCATGCAATGACAGGGCTGGCCCTGCCAAATACAAAAATTAGATAGCTGCCTATGGAGCTTAGGAGTGAGCTACAATAAGATTCTCTCCTTTATTTGGAAGCAAGTACATGGATGAGAGAAGCAATGAGGTATAGTGTGCCTAATGCACTAGAAATCCTGGGGCTGATCCTGGAGGAAAGATGACAATGAGTGTAACATGATGGCATGATGTCACAGCAAGCAACTCCATCGATAGCCTCAATTTGTGCATGGGCAATTATCAGTAGTCATGAGTACCAGGACAGACAGCAGCTAGAAAAAAGGCTGGCTGTCAGAACTTCAAATTCAGGAATGTTTGGAAAAAATGGGGAGTCACCATGAATGACACACTATCTCTGTTCCCTTTTGCAGAACCCTGTCTTCCTGAGAAAAGAGTGTAAGATAACACGTAGATTAGAGAAATCTGCTGGCTGGAAAATATAGACTTTCAACAAACGTTTTGCCTCTTAGTCTGGTCTATGGGATACTTGCCAACAATATAATTAATAGTCTGTGCTTGTCAAATATACTGTATAATATGTAATTTGAAGACTTCTTAGCTGAGTGATACTTCACTTTGGCACTTGGTATCCATTATACTGTGAAAAATGTGGAACAGTTTGAAATGGCCTCTGTACCTCTTACCACAGAAATAAAAAAAACTTGTAATGCCATCCAAAACTTATGTCAGGGACTGGGACCATACAGACGACTAATGACCCAGAGCACCCAAAGATGGTGTTCAGGAGATATTGCGCAGTAGAATAGTTGGACAGGGCCTGGTTCAGGGCGACTGCACTCTCCAGGGTGTTGAGCACCAAGGGTTGTGCGGCCACATACCAGGGCCCTGACATAGCAGCGGATGTTGTCCAGAACAAAACAAAGTGATATCCTGCAGGCACCCTGGAGCAGGCATGAGACATAGCTCTCCAGATGACGGTGCAGGATGCTGCAGGCTGGGAGTAGGGAAGCTAAGCAGAGTCAAGCAAGGGAGACAGAAGAAGGAACAGGGAGACGAGCAAGAAACATAGCCAGACAAGACATACATGGTACAGGACACAACAGAGGACAGGGAAACAAGGCACACAAGGGATGGAGTGAGGAGCCGGGATCCTCAGACGCTTCTCCTTTAAGCAAGCATAGGATATCTTAACTGGGACATGGGGAGAGGAGAGAGGAACCGAAATCCTCAGATGATTCAGGGAAAAGAGGGCAAAGGCAGATAAAAGACTAACACACAAATACAGGACTAGCCTAGGACTATATGATAACAATTGGAGATTTAGTCACATCTTATGGCCATAGTATGCTTAGCCCACCTCTACGCCAAAGTACTCCAATATACGGTGGGTCCTAGCGCTAAACCCTGCCAACTGAATCACTAATAAGCTGAAACTAAGCAGTGAATCTAAACACAAAACAGATTAGGACATACCTTTAGACTGAGACAAGCATAACAAACAGGTGCTGAAGCTAAGAGCAGGACTGGAATCAAAGAATCAGAAGTACAGGACAGAGCATAAGGAAATCCAGGAATGGATTACAGCAAAGGGGGAACTGTAGCGAGACAGGGGAACTTTAGCGAGACAGGGGAAACCAGAGATATGCAGCTCCGCGGCATGGATGGGGCATGACAGTATCCCCCTCCGAATGAGCGGCCTCCAGAAGCTAACAGAAACATCAACAGAGGCCCACTCTCTGACGGGAGAACTGTTTGAATAAGTCAACCCAGGAACTGGCTTACTGAGGATTCTGGAATCTCTTCAGAGGGAGTTCTTCGGCGATCAGCACTACCGCTCAGCAGACCAACGTCCTCCAAAGCATGAATTAGGATATCTGACCGGGAATGAGGAAGCCACCTCTTGCGAACTCTCCTCCGAAACAAGGATCAGCATATCTGAACGAGAATGAGGAAGCTGTCTCTAGCGGATTTTCAGGGAAGTGAAGGTACTCTCATAGAAGGGGGGCCCAGGCAGACCAGAAGAAGAGACCACTGGATGACCGGAACACTGCTTAGCAGACCGACCTCCTCCAAGACAGGAATCAGGGAGGAGGAAGCCGACTTTTGCAGACTCAGGGCTGACTTTTGCAGGCCCAGGTCTAGAAACAAGCATGTTTCATAACAGGCAGCAAGAGCTGACAAGCTGAAAGGACACCGGAACCAGCATGACTCAGAAGCAGACTCGGGCAGGAACAGCAGACGAGCTGAAAGCGCTGCAGTCTCCACTCTGCAAACTCCTGGCCTTTTGCCTATGGCCATATGTCATGAACATGGTCTATACAAACGACTGTAATGACCCACAGCGCCCAATTATGGAATTTCAGGAGTCACCGTGCAAGAGCGTAGATACAGGACCAGATGCAGGGTAACCACACTTGTTGGGCCATCAGGGTTGCGTGGCCACATACCAGAATGCTGAGATAAAAGCAGGAGGTGTCCAGTACAGATAACAGGATATAGAGATCTCTGGCAGCTATGGACAGAAAAGGCAGGACAGAGCCAAATTAGTAGAAACAGGTTGCAGAATCAGGCTACACACAAGATCCGACATAAATAGGGCAGGACACCCCTCTGCCGGGGCTCAGGACACCCCTCTACCGGGGCTTCAGGACAGGACACCCCTCTACCGGGGCTTCAGGACAGGACACCCCACCACCTGGGCTTCAGGACAGGACACCCCACTGCCTGGGCTTCAGGACAGAACACCCCACTGCCGGGCTTCAGGACAGGACACCCCTCTACCCGGGCTCAAGACAGGACAAGAGAGTACAGGGCTGACAAGACTGACCAGGTTACACATGACAAGACTATAACAGGACTATATGATAACAATTGGAGATTTAGTCACATCTTATGGCCATAGTATACTTAGACCACCATTATGCTAAAGTACTCCAATATATGGTGGGTCCTAGCGCTAAACCCTGCCTACTGAATCACTAATAAGCTGAAACTACTTGATGTATTTAGGAAGGGAAGAGGTAGAAATAATAGGATCGCTTTACAGTAAGAAGAAATAGTATTGAATTTATGCTTTTATGGATCCTTTTCCTAATGATGCTCAGCCTCTCAAAATAAATACTTTTATTATGATGTTAATAATAAAAATAGTTTGCACATTGCTCCAATTAGGACAAACATTAGCTGGAAAGTGATCCAGTATTAAATATTCAATGAACAATAAAAACAGAATAGAATTTACAGAGAGATGCCTAGAGTGTTTAGCTATGTATTCATATACATGACAAAATATTAATATAAAATAGAAAATAAGAAATAATATAATTTTGTCATAAATGGTTAATATAAAAATATACATTTTACTCGTGATTGTTTTGCCTATGTTCCAGAGCATTTAAAAAGCACATATTGTTTACACAGATAAAACTAACCCAACATTTTGCTACATTACATGATCTAGTTTTGTTTTTTCCGGAGAAATCTATACCTCTGTTAATATCGCAATAACATAACACTATATAAGGGAAACTTCTGCTGGAAAAAGTTGAAAAAGGGTCCAACGGGGCTGGTAACCTCGCATTTTCTTCTGTTATCATGGTAATTCCTGTAGGAGTCCTGGTAGTCTGCACTAGACTTGTGTATTTGGATGAACAAACAAAAACAAAAGAAACCACCGAATATTCCTTATTCATTGATTCATTTGTCTGTTTTGGTGTCATTACAAACCATTTTGGTGGTCTTTAAGCAGGAAAAGTGTGAAGGAATTATGTGTAGGAGCGCACACAATGAGTAATTGACACAAGTAGCTAATACATGGCATGAAGTGAGGGGGGTCTCATTGGTTATGTCTGTGATTAATGGGCATTATGGGTTATGAATTGTTATTAATGAGCATTAATTGGACGGTCCTCAAGCCATTCTGCAATTCAGCTAAACTACTGCAATTTGGGGCCAAGTTATCCCCTTATTTGCTCACCTGTAAGGGATGTCTTACAGGGCAATAATCCCTTGCACCTATGCAGAGAAGCAGCGATAGATTGCACAGGAGACTTGAGTTCCACAGAACTGATGAGATTTGTTATTTTATTTTATTAAATAAAGTCTTACCTAATGTAAGAAAGATTTACTTTACTCAGGGGATGGTGGATATGTGGAACAGCCTCCCAGCAGAAGAAGCTTAATGTCCACTGAACCCATGTTATTTGTACTTTCATTTAAAGTAATCAAGTCCTAATTAATGTAAGGAAGATTTACTTTACTGGGGGTGGTAGAGATGTGGAACAGCCACCTAGCAAAAGAAAGTTGAGACTTCTGAAATTTGTACTTTTATTTTATATGAATTTATTAAAGAAATATTTACATTACAGATGCCTCTCAAGGCCATTTCATAACTTCACTAAGCACTCACCTGGCATCTGTTTACTTAGGAATTTGTTGATTAATCTTTCTTAGGGACTCCCACAACTAACACACATGTCTATTCTAACACATTCATGGTAACACCATGCATATACATACACATTGTTAAGAAGAGTACTTACCTCAAGAGTTTCAACTCCTCTGCATCCAATCAGGTCCCACACCATCAAAATATCACTCAGGTCGTCGCTCTTCTGCTGCGACGGGAGCACAAGGCTTCTGTCTTCCTTCTCTGCTGCAGTGGCCGCTAGTGATGTCCGGATCATGAACAAATCGTTCATTTGATCCAAATCTTTTTAGTGATCCGGATGAATCGGTTCAGTAGACTGAACGATTCATTTGTAGCAGTTCAGTCTGTGAATCATGCAGTTGTAACCTGATCCTAGAGTGAGTCATCTGCAGAGCACTCAGACACAGACTCTGGGATCAGGTTACAGCTCATTAATTCACAGAGGAACGATGACTCATGGAGTCAGACAGTAGTGATGGGAAGTTCGGATCATTAAAGTGAATCGGATCATTTCGATTCGTTCACTGAAATGATCCGATTCATGATCCGAATCTTCGGATCACTCAGTGTGACTCACAGGAGTTACTGTTTTCCAGTAACTCCGTGCAGGCACACTAACGATTGGCCCCGCCCCTTTCATTATGAATCCTCCCCCCTGCCTCCAGTGATGTCAATGAAGGCAGAGAGTCGTTCAAAGATTCGGATCTTACAGGGATCCGAATCTTACAGTGATCCGGATCACTGTAAGATCCGGATCACTGTAAGATCCGGATCTCTGAACGACTCTCTGCCTTCATTGGGATTTGAATCAGTCAGATAATATCACCATACTGTTATAAATAAATACATTAATAATCACTGCCCCCAGGATTTACATTCCCCTTTACCTGCAACTGCACCTTAAGCTAACTTTATTAATTAAATTAACCCTCACCATTAAATTAACCCTAAACACCCCATCAACCATGTCTGCCCCTAAAATTAACCCTTAACACCCCATCAACCATGACTGCCCCTAAAATTAACCCTTAACACCCCATTAAGCATAACTGCCCCCAAATTAACACTAAGGACCCCATTAAGCATAACTGCCCCTAAATTAACACTAAAGACCCCATTAAGCATAACTGCCCCTAACTTAACCCTAAACACCCCGTTAAGCATAACTGCCCCCAAATTAACCCTAAACACCCCATTAAGCATAACTGCCCCCAAATTAACCCTAAACACCTCATTAAGCATAACTGCCCCTAAATTAACACTAAAGACCCCATTAAGCATAACTCCCCCTAAATTAACCCTAAACACCCCATTAAGCATAACTGCCCCTAAATTAACACTAAAGACCCCATCAACCATACCAATTTATTAGGTAATTTATCTGGAGTACATGCAATTAATTTAGGGGCAGTTATGGTTAATGGAGTATTTAGGGTTAATTTCAGGGGCTCTTATGGTTAATGGGATCTTTACAGTTAATTTCAGGGGCGGTTGATGGGGTATAAGGGTTAATTTTATGCTGATGACTGAGGGTTAATTTAATAAAGTTAACTGTAGGTGCACTTATAGGTAAAGGGGGGCAAACTTAGGGGAATCTAAATCCTGGGGGCAGTGTGAACATTATTAATGTATTTATTTATAAAAGTATGGTATCAGTAATATTCTCTGTAAGATTCGAATCTCTGTAAGATTCGAATCATTTGAATCATTGAATCATTCGAGTCTTCGGATCATTCGAGTCTTCGGATCATTCGAGTCTTCGGATCATTCGAATCATTGAACGAGTCTCTGACTCTATGAGTCATCGTTCCTCTGTGAATTAATGAGCTGTAACCTGACCCCAGAGTCTGTGTCTGAGTGCTCTGCAGATGACTCACAGCTCTAGGATCAGGTTACAGCTGAATGATTCACAGACAGAACCGCTACAAATGAATCGTTCAGTCTACTGAACCGATTCATCCGGATCACTAAAAAGAACCGGATCAAATGAACGATTCGTTCATGATCCGGACATCACTATCAGAGAGTCGTTCAAAGATTCATATGATTCAAATGATTCATATGATTCATATGATTCAAATGATTCATATGATTCAATGATTCAAATGATTCATATGATTCAAATGATTCAATGATTCAAATGATTCACATGATTCAATGATTCAAATGATTCATATGATTCATATGATTCAAATGATTCATATGATTCAAATGATTCAAATGATTCATATGAATCATTAACCATAACTTAGGGGCAGTTATGCTTAATGGGGTGTTTAGGGTTAATTTAGGGGCAGTTATGCTTAATGGGGTGTTAAGGGTTAATTTTAGGGGCAGTCATGGTTGATGGGGTGTTATGGGTTAATTTAATGCTAAGGGTTAATTTAATTAATTTAATAAAGTTAACTTAAGGTGCAGTTAGAGGTAAAGGGGAATGTAAATCCTGGGGGCAGTGATTATTAATGTATTTATTTATAAAAGTATTGTGATATTCTCTGAATATTTCGAATCCCAATGAAGGCAGAGAGTCGTTCAAAGATTCGGATCTTACAGTGATCCGGATCAATGTAAGATTCGGATCTTACAGTGATCCGGATCAATGTAAGATTCGGATCCCTATAAGATCCGAATCTTTGAACGACTCTCTGCCTTCATTGACATCGCTCGAGTAGGCAGGCAGGAGGGTTCATTGACTAATGAAAGGGGCGGGACCAATCGTTAGTGTGCCTGCACGGAGGGACTGGGAAACAGTAACTCCTGTGAGTCACACTGAGTGATCCGAAGATTCGGATCATGTATCGGATCATTTCAGTGAATGAGTCGAAATGATCCGATTCACTTTAATGATCTGAACTTCCCATCACTAGTGGTCTTCCCTGCCGCTGCATGTCCGATCGCCTGTAACAGCTTCCGGCATGAAAGCCGGTAAGCTGTTACCGGTAAACTGCCCGATCGCGCAGTTTCAAACGCGCGATCGGGCATTCCCTTCCGGGTTGCGTCATCAGTGACGCAACCCGGAAGGGAATGCCCGATCGCGCGTTTGAAACTGCGCGATCGGGCAGTTTACCGGTAACAGCTTACCGGCTTTCATGCCGGAAGCTGTTAGGTCTGTGAGGACCTGCATAGAGATCACAGTGTGATCGGTGCAGGGGGATCGCGGGGAGGGCAGTGAGAAACCATCTCTCTCACTCCCCCTCCCGTCCTGTAACAGAAAAGCTGAAAGAAAAAAAAAAACGTTAGGCATTTAAAAATAATATTAAATAAATCATTAAAATAATAATATAAATAATACTAAAAAAAATTATAATGTGAGCTGTGATGTCACTGTGAGGACAGTGATAGGAGGACCTCTAACCATTACTGTGTAAAAAAAAAATATAAAAAATACAAAAAATGTAAAAAAAATTAAAATAAAATAAAAATTTAAAAAAAATATATAAAAAAAGATAATAAAAAAAATTCTTTTAAAACCTTACATCCCATTGCCCTAGCATAACATCTAGCCAGTATAACCCTCCTGCCCCCGTTCACAACCCCCAAACCCGTTAAGCCATAGGCATAAAAATTATACAAAATTGTACACCTAATAGTATGCTCCCTGGTGCTGGGAAAGTCTGGAAAATCTATATAAATTAGGTATTTCTGAAATCAGGACACCTGAATTGATAAACTTGGAGGGGATTTTCCATCACTTTACCTAATTTTGTGAGGATTCAGAGGGAAAATGTAAAAAAAAATTAGTTTATTTTTCTAATCTTCGCTAGTTTTTACTAAATTTCTCATTCTAAATTTTCAGCTAATCATCCAACTATGGTATCAAACGAAAGCTCTATCTCTCCTTGAAAAAACAATATATAGTTTACATGGGTACACTATTCACAGGAAAAGAGAATCATCGCTAAACTGACATACCCCAAAAATGACAAAATTGCTCTGGGCTTTGAGGTACCAAAAACCCCTGGGATTGAAGGGGTTAATGATCTGAACTTCCCTTCACTGCTTAGCGCCGAAATATGACGTCATATTTCGGCGCTCAGCATGAAATGCAGGCCCCGCGACGGAGGTAGAGGTCTCCTGGAGGAGAATGGGGGGTGCAGAGCGGTTGCTAGGCGCCCCTCTCTCTCCTCCGCATTAAAAAAAATAATAATAATAATAAAAAAAAGACGGGATTTAAAGTCGCATTGCGACTTTATTCCAAATTCGGCAGGGGGGCAACAGGGGGGGCAAGGATTAACCTGGGGGGGGCAACTAAGTAACTTTATCTGGCAGAGAAAACATACAACCAGTCATGTCAAACTACAACAATTATTAGGGGCTAATCACCCAGACATATAGGCTTACAGAATTCCCCTGGGATACAGTAGGCAGCCCTGGGGCAAGTGGCCCAGTGATACATTTCCTGGTGTACTGGCAGGCCAGTTTGGCAATGTTAATGAGCAAGTGGTAAGTGACAAGTGTAATAAGTAGTAAGTTAAACATTTTAATATTGGAACTCCCAGAGAACGATAGTACCTATCACACATATTAAAGGTGACAATATGTAAAAACTTCAGGTTCAATGAACAGGATGTCAGACAGGTTGTCAAGCAAGTGAACAAAGTTCAAAGTTTCAAAGCAAAAACTACCCGAAGGTCTGTATAAACACATTGGCAGGAACAGAACAACTGAGCACTGAAGTTAAGTTAAATAAGCTATTTCAGTTAATTAAGAGGTGAGTCACAATACACTTTTAACTAGGTTACAAAGCTGGAAAAGAGAGAAGTTAGCATAAAAATGTGGTATGGAACCCTAACACAATAGCAGCATTGAGGGGTTAATTGTGTCATACTCATAACATGGCTTTAAACATAATGGGGCCTAGGACAAGCATCCCCTAGCCTAATTTTACCTGAGTATGAGGAAGGTGAAATCAGTGCAGTGGAGGACACAGGCCTATTCTCTAATGCTTCCTCCTTCACTAGTTATGTGCCTCCCATTCCTGGGCAACGGTATATATTGTCATATACCGGTGGTGTGGTGGTGAAAAGGCCACAAATAAAGCATTGGTGGATATATCTGTCTTGGCAGTTTCACAGATCTTCAGACTATGGTTACTGATGAGAGGGCAGAAGATACATCTGCCATGAGTTAAGCCTGGGCCTAGAACAGCTGCCCCTAATAGATGTCCCTGACCCCTAATAGAAAAATTAGACTAATGTCTTGGGCATACAGTAATAATTACCCTGCATATTCACTATTTTTACTATTTTTGAGTGGGTAACACAATGATTTAGTAAATATGCAAACTAAGCAATATAAACTTCAGTTATTGTTTCCTATTGTGTTTTTGCCATAATTGCGAATATTACATAAGAGACATACTGCTGCATAATTGCACTTATTTACATAGGAAATTTGATTTTTGTTAATGCCATGTCCTTCAATGCACTTCAAATTACACAAATGTGTAAAAACTGCATTTAAAAAAAACCATACATACATGCTTGTGAAGATGTAACAAAACATTTCTTAATATATTTTGATGCTTTATTTGTAGAGTCAAATAAGGTGAATTATACCTATTCTTTAAATACCAGGATAAATTAAATTAACTATTCTCTACCCCAATATGCAAACTGTTAGCATTAACCGAATCAAGACTATATTGCTAAGCCCAATTGGCAGCATATGTCCCTATGTTAATAAGCATAAATGTGCAATGTAATGCAGATTAGAAGTAAAACTTTAACAGTGGTGTCCTTTACTTTTTGACTTCTATAACATCTGGCTTTAAAAGCTCTTCTGTTTCTGTATCCAATTATTGTATAAAAAAAAAAAAAGCATTTACATTTTTTAGCTCCATGGTAACTCCACAGAGGACTCATGCCCACACCGAGTGAGATATTTAACAATAGTGTGTTATAAAATGAGATGTTTATTGCCATTAACTAAAATCTGGCAAAACATAATTTGCATTTGTAGGGTAAAAAGAGCAAGTTTTATCTTTGACTTCCTTTGAGATTACTGCAAATTATTTTGTTATAACAATAATTGTGCAAAATTGAAAGACATTTTAGAAAACTGTATGCTTCAACATTGTTAGGAAGGCCAGTTCTTGTTTCAGCATGACTGTGCCCCTGTGTACAAAGCAAGGTTCCAAAAGACAAGATTTGACAAAGTTGGTATGGAGGAACTTGAGTTGCCTTGACAGAGCCCTGACTTTAATCCTATTGAACACCTTTGAGATAAACTGGAATGCTAATTGTGAGTCAAGCCTTCTCGTCCAACGTGAGTGCCTGACCTCATTGATGCTGTTTTGGCACAAATTCACACAGACAGGACAGGCATCATAACAGCTGCTTACCTTATCTGTCCATCAACCTTGCTGGACAGATAAGGTAGGTAAAAGCCGTGATTGAAGTCTGCAAAATAATAAACCTCAATTAATGTCACATCGTGGATGGCAGGTGTTTGGCAGGACATCAGGGCAGTAGAAAAAAATGATTTTTAGAAGGCATTTCACAGAAACATTAAAAAGTTTGGCACCATGCTTAATAGCATGACCAATAGTCACGCCTCTCAGCTGTCAGGACGGTCCTGATTTTGCCATTCCATCCGCTGTCCTGTCAAGCTCTAGTTCTGTCACGATTTTTGAGGGGAAAAGCATGATGGGCTTAATGGTTAAGACTTAATAAGATTTAAGCTTGGGAGCCCTGTTAATGGTTTAATCTCTACAGACAGGCAAGGATTTTATTTTATTTTAGGGCAGCTTAATGAATCAAAATTAACTTTCAATTTAAGCAACTAAAAGTTAAAAAAAGCAGATTGAGGTCCACAGGAACCCTGAGTTTTTTTTAACTTATATTTAATGAAAGCTTTACTTTACTGAGATTGGTGGATGGTATAATGACACTACACACACTCCCTCTCCCTTCCCTGTATCACCCCATCCTCCCTTCTGTAATTTTCTTCTCTGCAGCTGCACAGTTTCACACACTACCCCTCAATCCTCCTTTCTACTTTCTACAGCTTCAAAAAGAGATCAGGGGAGACCAGACAGAGGCTAGAGAAGGTGAGTGGGTGGAGGGGCATATACAAGGTAAGGGTACAGACAGGGGAAGAAGGGGCGAGAAGGTTTTATGGAACAGCTTCAGAGAAGACTAAGATGATGAATGGGGCACAGACAGGAATGTGGGATGGGGCAGGGTTATAGAGAGAGACTTGTTTTGGCCAACAAATTTCCAAATAACACAAAGACCTCCAAATTTCCTCTGAAATGAAAAGGCAGTAAATTTAAATCATTGCTCTAAAAGGAAAAAGAAAAATATTGTTGAAAATGATTTCAGGCCTTGTGCACAAGTCTAATATACTGTACACTATATTACCAAAAGTATTTGGACCCTCGTGCTATTGAGTTTAGATGTTTCAGCCATACCCATTGCTAATAGATGTAAAAACTCAAGCACATAGAGAAACACTGGCAATAGAATGGGTTGTACTGAAGAGCTCATTGACCTTAAAAGTGGCACTGTCATAAGAAGCTATGATTGCCACAAGTCTTTGTAAAATGTCTGCCCAGTTAGATCTTTCTTGGTCCTGTCACTATCCCGGCTCCGGACGCCGCCGGGAGTGTCACCATCCCGGCTCCGGACGCCGCCGGGAGGAGGTCTGGCCGCGGTTCCTCCGCTCGCGGCACTAGTAGCGGGCGAAGGGTTGTCCGTGGGTCCTGGGAAAACATCTCCCCGGACAGCGGACGACCCTCTGCCCGAGGTATTGGGACACGGGGAGGATTCGGCCCCGGGAACAGTAGTTCCCGGAGCCTGTGTACTTACCCGTCCTCCGGACGTCGGCCCGCCTCCCGGGCACGCTGCACGTTGCAGGAGGAATGATGGACGGCTGGGGGGCGTGGTTTTGGTTCTGGTCCGGGAGGGGCTTGTGGAATGGCGCCAGTTTTTAAAAGCCGGCTGTGCCTTTCACAAGCACCCTGTTGTGGTCTTCAGTTTGTGTATTTAGCTCGTGCATCAAGTTTCCTGTTTTTGACCCTCGGCTTGCCTGACTCCCCCTTGCTCCACGATTCGGTACCTTTGCTTGTGATCCCTGGTTTTGACACCTGGCTCGTCTGACTATCCGCTTCGTGCATCTGACCTCTGGCTTGGCTGACTACCTGCTCCGTGTATCAGACCCCTGGCTCGTCCGACTACCTGCTCCGTGTATCAGACCCCTGGCTCGTCCGACTATCCGCTCCGTGTATCTGACCCCTGGCTCTGCTGACTACCCGCATTGTGCTCCTGTCTCGTGCTGCGCCTTGCCGCGGCTGCTGCCGCTCAGAATCTCCAGCTGGTGGGAGGTTGTCCACTGTTGGGATTGTCTAAGTCCTGGACTGCTGCTGCCGGGAATTCCCCTCTCAGTAGCGGTAGTTTGGGCAGAAGAACTTCTGCGGGGACGACCTTCCTTAATAGTCCAGCGAAACAGTGACAGGTCCACTGTAAGTGCTATTATTGTGAAGTGGAAGAATCTAGAGGTAACAACAGCTCAACAATGAAGAGGTAGATCATGCACATGTGGCCACTGAGTGGTGAAGTGTATAAAACATAAAAATCACCTGTTCTCTGTAGCATCATTCACTGCAGAGCTCCAAACAGTCTCTGGAAACCACCCCAGCACAAGCACTGTGTGTCAGGAGCTTCATGAAATGGGTTTCCATAAAAAAAGCAAGTGTTGGCTAGACTGGTGTAAAACACATTGCCACTGGACTCTGGATCAGTGGAAACATGTACTTTGCAGTGGCCAATCAGACTTCACTACCTGGATGAATGACTAACCAAAATGCAGAGCATAATATCATAACTCACCATACATATCACTGACCACAGTCCGACAGGTAGACTTTTGCATGGCAAGCAGAATTGGAAGACATTTTAGAAAATTGTGTGCTTCCAACTTTGTAGGAAAGGTGGTTCCTGTTTCTGCATGACTGCACCCTTGTGTGCAAAGCAAGGCTCCAAAAGGCATGGTTTTAAATGTTGTATGGAGGAACTCGAGTTCCCTGCACAGAGCTCTGACCTTAACCTCATTGAATAACTTTGGGATGAATTGGAATGCTGATTGTGAGCCAGGCCTTCTCGACCAGCATCAGTGCAACACAGACAGGGCATGGATCATAACTTCTGCTTACCTTATCTGTCTTACCTTGCTAATTATCCAAGTATGGGCAAAATGATTCCACTTTTCCAAGTGGAGGATGGAGAGAAGGTGTCCCCACAAGCGCCATCATTTTTGAAGTTCCTGCTGGGACATGTCCACAGAGATACGGACAAAGATAAAATATTGGAGTTAAAATAGAAGAGAGAAGATACAAGATAGATGAATGTGGAAGCAGACGTGGTCAGCAGAAGTGATCAACAGAAGGTAGGGAAACATTTAGAGAATGTGAGTGAACAAGAATGACAGTGTGTGAGTGTGAGTGAATCTAGGCCTCTGGATGACAATTCTAAGCTTTTTGGTCCGTGGAGGATATGGCCTCATTTTCGTGGCTTTGTGCAAATCGCCAAATTTGCCAAAATTCTGTAAATTTGCAATTCATACGAGACTGCACCAGTCTAACATCCCGTTGCTCAGCATCAATCGCCAGCACACAGGGTTAGGGAGGGGTGAAACAGAGGTCTGAAGGAACAGACCTTGTGCTCCCACTAAAGCCTGTGAAGAATAAAAATAATAAATCATCTTAATGCTTCAGCATACTAAGACATTTTGTACAATGCTGTGCTTCTAACTTTGTGGGAACAGTTTGGTTCCTTTTTTATTCCAGCATAACTGTGCCCCAGTGCACAAAGTAAGGTTCATAAAGACATGGTTGGATGATTTTGGTTTGAAATAACTTTACTGGCCCGTACAGAGCCCTGACCTAAACCCCATCAAACACCTTTGGGATGAACTGTGATGGAGATTGCGAGCCAGGCCTTCGCCTCTATCGTTTGTGTACCTCCCAAATGCTTTACTGGATGAATAGGCAAAAATTCCCACATAAACACTCCAAGATGTTTTGAAAAGCCTTCCCAAAATGGCCAAAGCTTCTTCTATGTATTTGGAATGCGTCTCCTGATGGTGTAATGGTCAAGTGTACATTCTGGCTTATCAGAAAGTATTTAATGTTGGGGGAGGAGCATGACGTAACACGTAGGACACTACGTGTGTGCTCCATGAGCTGATGTATGGTGTGGGAAGGAGATATGTTCCTGTTTGAGTGTTTGCCGAATCCTACGGATACTTACTGACATGGAGCCCATTTGAATGCACTTGCGGAAGGCCCTGGTTAGGGTGATAGGCGAACTCCTGCCTAGCTGAATTTGCAGCTCGATACGGCTTCCGCTTTCGCGATGTTATGCTCAGCGATTCTATTGGCTGGGTGTTATCGTGGGATCTCTGCTTAGGGAGACGCTTACAGTGGACGACGATTTGTTAGGTGGGAAGATGGGGCGGTTTGGAGGTCTAGGAACTGACAAGAAGGATAAGACCTTTTTGTTGAGTCCCAGAATGGAGGATTTGAGAAGCCACAAAGGGGGACGGTAGCCGAGTCTGAGGATTGAGATCGAAAGGAGAACACAAGTATTCTTTGGAGAAGGAGGAGTGACAAGAAAAGAAACTGTGAGAATATTGTCTATTAGAAGATTTCATATAGCTAATGCTATGAGGAAGAAACAAAGCTAATTTAAACTACATTCAAGCTAAACTACATGAGAATTTAAAAGATTTAATTGATCCTAAAGATTTCGGGGCACCAAAACAAAGATAAGTGAAAATTTTATTTATATTCTGTATTACTCTGTGATCAAATAAGAAAAATTACATACCATTTTTCTTTTATTGTTTCTTCTATGGAAATATTAAGGCAATATAGGACTTGGTTTGGTTTATGCCCCCTTTATGCATAGGGGAAAGGTAACACTCAATAATTTCCAATATCCCTGGATAGGGATTATATACTCTCAAATAATCCAACACAAATTCATGTATTATGAAATTAAATTCTATAAATTCCAAAAATGACCAACAACTTGAAGAGCTGGAAAGTACAAATGCAGTAAAACTGCAGTAAATGTGCAGTAATACTGCAGTAAAAGTGCAGTATTGCAGTTTTTTCATGTCCAAAAAACTGCAGTATTACTTCAGAAAAACTGCAGTAATTTTTTCGTAAGGGGGTATCTGTGATGCCTACAATGATAAATGATTGCGATAATAATAGGGTACCTGGTGACAAAGAGGGATATTGTATAATATTAGAAAATGGTTAAAGGGATGACGTTAAATGCTAGGGGAATTAAACAAAAGTATATAATGAACTGTTGAAAAAACATTTCTTTTTGTTGTTTTTTTTCCCTGGCATATAGTGGCAGTACACATGGGGTGTTGCTCTTCCTTAGGGACAAGGATCTGAAATACAAAGAGTTAAAACCCTCACCCTTCCCTAACTCCTCCTCCTCCTTACCCATAAGACCACACCGGACCAAACACAGCCAGTTCTTCCTTGTCAGGGACGGACGTGTAGTTCGGTGGGGCACACGGGTTGTGTCCAGGGGGATCCCTCCTCCGATTGCTCCCCGGGTGGTGAGCAGAGTGAGGTAGGAACATCCGCATCGGTGGATGTTATGGAACAGAATAAGAGTTCTCTCTTCAAACAGGCAAGGGAAGGAGCAGTAGCACAGCGGTGGAATGCACGCCCAGGAGACGTTGCATTCCGCTGAAGATCTGATCGTGTTACAGAGCATGCGCGGATCCGATCTTCAGGGCACAAAATTTAAATGTAAGCTGTGCAGTCCAGTCTGACAGCAGTGGGGCTTGTCAGTACTGTAACTGTAACTTTTTTCTAAAAGATTAAGGCTTCTTTTAAGTCCAAATATGTTTTGTGCACTTAGTGTGCCACCCCCTTGCCGGACGGCTGAATAAAGGAGTTAGGCAATCCTTGCTCAGCTTAATTTTTTGCTAAGAAAACAGGACATGCAGTTTTTGGGGGTTGGCTCCTAGACAACCTTGCACATAACCATTCAAGACTGCGTAGTCTCATTCACGTTGGTTCCTGAATCTGTTGTCCTCGGGGGAGATTACCGGAGAGTAAGCCTATGGCCATAATCTCGGTAGCTAAACAGGCGATTACAAGAGGTAATCCGTGAGAAGCATCCAAAGGATTTTGCATGTTGCCTAACAGGAGTATGTTCCAATCTTCAGCATTCCAGTGCAAGTAGCATTGTCTAGCGCTTCAGTGGCTAGAGCTCTAGGCATCTGGTAACAGGCATACCACCCTGTATGCACCTGATCTCATTTGATCTCAGTAGCCAAGCAGGGTTGGGCTTGGTTAGCACTTGGATGGGAGTACTTCCTGTCAAGAGAACCAGATACAGAAGTATCTAGCCAATTTAGGAAATTGAGCCTTTTATAATTGTTGTATCTGCCAAAGAATCAGTGGCCAGGAGAGCTTTTTGGTTGCCAACACAGCATCTAAGTCAGCCTTATTTGATTTAACATTTGTAAGGCATAAGCGGTTTAGACAATTGGATCCTGATGATCATTACAGACGGAAATAATTTTAGGCAATAAATGCATTGTCACCAAGTATGGAACAAAGTGCGGACAATTTGCCTTTAAATGGCCAACACAAGCCACATTCTTGTGAAACATTTTTTTTTTTTTTAGAATTTCGACAGTCAAATCATCACTGGTATCGTTTTGTTTCTCAAGCCAGTTACAAACTGGCCAGCTAATCCAGTTCCAGTCATAAAGTAGTTACAGCACAACACACGTTTCTTTGGACTGTACCTTTTCATAAAGTCTTAGGGCCTCTGGCTTAACTGCCTCTCTCCCTGTTTTCAGACAACTAATGCCTCTAACGGCCACCCTTTAAATGTCTCAGCGCAGGTTAATTGGATCCACCTGCTGACTTCCAGCAATTAACCCCCTCATACTAGAAATATAGATTGCCCAACCTGCCACTGATATAGACAGACAGGTTACCTTATATGTGCTGTTACCTTGCCACAGCACATATAAGGCCACTTCAATGGGACATCCTTGGGCATTTGTCCCAGAAAAATAAACATCAACTTCAGTGTCCAAGCCCAATTGAACTGGTGGAAGAGGACAGATCGTCTCAGCAAGGGTCTTTGCTTTACTCAACATCAGTGGATCACTCTGACCACAGATGCCTTAAAAACAGGCTGGGGAGCGCATTTTGGTTACCTCTTCAGGCAGGGCAAGCGGTCACTAACAAGCTTACCCAGTCCTGAATTTATCGAGATCTTTAAGCGTTTTTTTTGGCCCTCAAGTAGTTCAGTCCTTGGCTAAAGGAAAGGCTCTAAGAATCCAATCCGACTACGTTACCACAATATCATGTATCAACAGACAGGACGGCACCCGGATTCCAAAACTTCAGGCCTTCTTGGAAGAAGTCATGGCATGGGCTAAACAAAACCAAAAGATTTGTCAGCCACATGTTTCAGGGGAAGGAACAATTGTATTGCAGACTACATCAGCAGATCGGATTGATTCCCTAGACAGAAGAATCTTCTTCATCCTGGTTCTAGTTTGGTCTTCCAGGTTTCAACCTTGTAGCAACCAGAGACAACAGTAATCTTCTGGGTTTTAGCCTCTCTGTATTCATGGGTCAATCCTCTGGTGCTGCACATTATGCCAGTGATATGGAGATTCAGGATGGCTTACATTTTTCCTCCGGTGGCTATGATCCCACGTGTCCTCCTCAAGATTCAAACGGGCTAGGCCAGGGTCTTAACATCTATTCCATACTGGCCAATACAGACTTAATTCTTAGAGCTAAACAATATGGCCTTAAGAGTTTGGGAGCTGTCATTTTCGTCCCAGCTGGTGGAGAACAGAATTCCTTCAGATGGTCATTTTGATGGCCTAGCTTTGGCGAGGATTATCCTTAGAGATAATGGACTTTCCCATGACATGGCTGAGGTCCTCCTTATTCGGAGGTTTCAGGTTTGGAGGAAATTCCTCTCCTGGTTATGCAGGTTTTTTTTATTTCTACTTGTTCCGTCCTCATGTTTTTTTGCAAGACAAATTCTTAGCAGGTCTTAATATCTCAACCTCAAAAGGGCTAGTATCGGCCCTCAGTCTTTTTCTCCTTTCGGATTTGGCCTTGTATGTTCTGATCAGGCATTTCTTTAAGCGGCAACTATTCGGCAACCACCAGACAGTCTCATTTTTTCCTTCCTGGGTTTTTGACCTTGATTTTACTAGCTCTCTATTCTGTACCCTTCGAACCTCTGGAAGAAGTCTCTAAAGTTTTTGTCACTGAAGATGGCATTGTTGGTGGCTCTTACTTCAGCAAGGCAACTGGGTAACTACTATCTCTGTGTTCAGCTGCTATTGTCACCATTTTTCCATCAGGATCAGGTAGTTCCAGTGGAGAAAATGGCACATTGGGATGTCCAAAGAGCGCTAGACATTTCTACAGATCGCACCACTGCTTTCCGCTATACGGATCAATTATTTGTCCTTTTTTGGTAGATATTCAGATCACGTTAGCCATCTTGAGGTAGCTTACAGAGACCATTTGACTAGCTCACTCAAGCAGCAGGCAAGTCATCTTGTCCCATATTTCGACTCGCTCCACAAGAGCTATGTCTGGGTCTAGGTTTGGAAAGTCGACCTCATCTCCTGAAGAAATATGTGTAAGGCAGCTACCCGGTCTTCCTTTGATAAATTTGTCCAGCATTACTTACTAGACATCTTCTCCTCCTCTGTGGCATTTTTTCTGGCGCAGGATGCACCAGTCAGTGGCCTCTTAAGTATTCCCCTCCCATTTGGTTATCTTGCTATATCCCATGTGTACTGCCACTATGCCAGGAACAGGAATTTGACTCACCATAAATTCTTTTTTCCTTAATATAGTGGCAGTACATGTTTCCCTCCCTCATGTTGTCTACCATTAAAGATATTTTTTCAAGCATGTTTGTATTCTTGGTACTTACTGGCTGTGTTTGGTCCGGTGTGGTCTTACGGGTAAGGAGGAGGAGGAGTTAGGGAAGGAGGAGGGTTTTAACTCTTTGTATTTCAGATCCTTGTCCCTAAAGAAGAGCGACACCCCATGTGTACTGCCACTATATTAAGGAAGAAAGAATTTACGGTGAGTAAAATTCCTGTTTTTTACTGAGAAGCACTTTAATAATATCCTGATGTGGCCACAAATTATGACAATATTTTTTCAAAGGATACTTTGTGTATGAATTTAACACTGATGAATGCACTTTAAAAATACCTTGATGTAGATATAAATTATGGTTACACTCTCTGATTGATATGTAACACTAACTATACGTAACTGCCACAATACTATATTTTTTTTTTTATTCATTTATATATTTATGTATCTTTTCTCCCAACTGAGGATACACTTTAATAATATCTCGAGGTAGATATAAATCACGGTGCACATTTCGATTGATACTTATCTCATACATTTTTTCATTTTATTTTTTTTAACTACTGAGAAGCACCTTAATAATATCCTGATGTGGCCACAAATTATGACAATATTTTTGCACCTTTTTTTTGCACCTTTTTTTCCCCTTTATCTTCTATTACCCACAAAACTAGATAGATCTGGGAGTTTTTCGGTCCGGGGGGAGGTCAGTCTACTCCGCCTAAGTTGCTCTATGGGAGTTTCAGAGAAAGGTCATATTGTCTTTTTTTACACAATTTTTCTTTCTTTTATGTGTTTGGTTTTATGTTTTTAGAGAGGGAACTTGTCTCTCTCTTTTTTGTTATGTCTCAATGTCGGTCCGATGGGATACATAAATCTTTATTTGGTGGTCGTCTTTCTAGGGGGAGGTTCTTTCTAACTTTATTAAGGTATAATGGTTAAGTGTCTTTCAGCCAATGTCCGATAAAAAGAAAAAGAGTGTATGATCATTTGAGACATGAGAAAGTAGATATAGCCCTACTTCAAGAAACTCATTGGAGAAGATTTGATAAGGTCAGATGGGGGGTAAATACTTTCCTAAGGTCTTTGATTCATCTTTAGAAGATAAAAAAAAAGGTGTGGCTATAGCCTTTTCATGCAGGGTAAAAATAGAGACAAAATGTATTGACTAGGATTTAGATGGACGGTTCTTGATTTGGGTTGGAACACTAAATGATGAGAAATGTCTACATCCCAATACAGAACCGACTGGGGCTCTTTCCAAATTATCAGACAAAGTTGAGAAGGTCAAAGAGGGTGTTCTTTTGATCGCTGGTGACTTTAACTGTATCCAAGATTTGGAATTAGATAAAAAGGTGGCTGTTAGTGACCAGGAACCAGATGGACACGAAACGTAAAATGCAATCACCTTTATTGTAATAACAATAGTGATCAAAGCCAGGGTCAGGAACCAAAACGGGTACTCAAACAAGCCGGGATCAGGAATACGGGAGGGATGCCAGAGAAAGCCAGGTCATGCACAGGAATTCAGGAACACAGAGATAGCACTTGCAGCCGGAAACAACACAAGGACAAGGAGGAAGTGAAGGTTAGCTGCTTAAATAGCCAAAAGGGGCGCTGGCTGTGGGCTGGACAATGAGCCACAGGAGGGACAGGACTGTAGCCATGGCAACCCAGCCAGGCTGTATTAGCTTCCAGCAATGCAGCAGAGAGAAATCTCACTCAGAGAGCAAATCTCTATCATATTTAGAGAGTTCTACACCCTGTGGAGAAAGATTATTCCCATTTTTCGAAGTACATCAAACCTATTTGAGGATATGATTTTTGGAGAATGATAACACTAACTAAACAATTGCCTATTAAAGACAATATATGGTCTGACCATAGTCTGTTGATCTTAGAATTAAAAGATAAGATAAGTCTGTGGGGAATTGCATAGAGATCACAGTGTGATCGGTGCAGGGGGATCGCGGGGAGGAGAGTGAGAAACCGTGTTTCTCACCCTCCTCCCATGCTGAAAAACAAAAAGGAGAAAAAAAGGTTAGGGATTTAATTTTTTTTTTTAAATCACAAAAATAATACAATAAATAATAATTTAATAAAAACAATAAAGTGCGCTAAGTGATGTCATTGTGACATCACTGGCATTAACAACATGTTTAAGAGGTCCCTAAATAAAAAAATATATATATAAAAAATAATAATAAGAAAAAAGAAAAAGCCTTACATCCCATTGCCCTAACACAACATCTACCCAGGATAACCCTCCTGCCCCCGTTCACAACCCCCAAACCCGTTAAGCCATAAGCATAAAAACTCTAATGTACACCTTATAGTATGTTCCCTATAATTAGGTATATCTGAAATCAAAACACCTGAATTGATAAACTTGGAGGGGATTTTCCATCACTTTGACTAATTTTGTGAGGATTCAGAGAAAATTTATAAAAGAAAAGGTTTTTTTTTCTAATTTTCACTAGTTTTTACTAAATTTCTCATTCTAATCATCTAACTATGGTATAAAAAGAAAGCTCTATCTCTCCTTGAAAAAACAATATATAGTTTACATGGGTACACTATTCACAGGAAAAGAGAATAATCACTGAACCGACATAGCACAAAAATAGCAAAATTGCTCCGGGACTTGAGGTACCAGAGACCCCTGGGATTGAAGGGGTTACACAAGATCACTTGGAATTGCTTAATTTACCAATCACAATCCAAGAAATTAGAAGAACTATATTACAATTAAAGCTTAATAAAGCACCAGACCCAGATGGCTTCTCAAGTTTATTTTATAAAACTGTTTTAAATGAAATTGATGTATATTTGGAGGATTTTTTTAATGAGATAAGTCTAGGAACATCCCTTCCATCTGAACTTGGAACAGGCAAATATTGTTCCAATTTTGAAACCTAATAAAGATTGGTAATTACCATCCTATTTCCTTAATAAATTGTGATATGAAAATATACTCTTCTATCCAAGCATAATTCACAAAGATCAGGTGGGTTTTGTTAAAAATAGAACATCAAGCTCCCATATTAGATGTTTAATAAGTATACTTAGCAAGGAGGGTGTCAAAACTCGGGTGATCAGGTCACGTAGGAGCCCATGTGCAGGGGATACTTGGGGTTCGGTCTGTAACCCACGGTGCATGATTATGCAAACAAAGACACCACAAGCAAAAATCCAGGTAATGCAATGTATTTTATGTATATAACAGGACCAGCAAATAAGGGTAATAAAGTCTAAGCAAGAAACCGGACGTATGGCAAAATAAATACCGGTAAGTCTTTTGGCAGGGAGCCCGTTTGGAAGGGCATGAAAGGCAGAGAGCCCGCTTGGAAGGGCACGACAGGCAGAGAGCCCGCTTGGACGGGCACAACAGGCAGAGAGCCCGCTTGGAAGGGCACGACAGGCAAAAAGCCCGCTTGGAAGGGCACGACAGGCAGAGAGCCCGCTTGGAAGGGTACGACAGGCAGAGAGCCCACTTGGAAGGGCACGACAGGCAGAGAGCCTGCTTGGAAGGGCACGAAAGGCAGAGAGCCCGCTTGGAAGGGCACGAAAGGCAGAGAGCCCACTTGGAAGGGTACGAAAAGCACACAGCCCACTTGGAAGGACACAAAGCAGGGAATCCACTTGGAAGGACACAAAGCAGGGAATCTACTTGATCAGGACACAAAGCAGGTAACCAGGAATGGTATAGGTGCAGAGCCACAGCAGAAAGATCCACAGACTTCAATACAAAGGCCCTGACTGAAGGGCAGGTTCATAAAGGCAGGGTAATCCAGGTAACAAGGCCCAGCTGGATGTATTGACTAGGGCTCAACCCAGGTAACAAGGCACACCTGATCCTAGTAATGAGTTCTGAGTGCTCCAGAGGGGGCGGAGGGTGGCCACTAGTGGTAGCAGATTTAAATGCCACAGGTATAAAAAAGCCATGGTTCAGGCAGCGAAAAAGCGGTTCCTGACAGAGGGAAAGCAAAATAATCCAATAGCGGTAATTATCCTTGATGCTGAAAAGGCTTTTGATAGGGTAAATTGGTCTTTTTTTTCAATACGTTTTAAAAGGATTTGGTTTTTACAGGCAGGATAGTAGAAGCTATTTTAGTCCTATACTCATCACCTTCCGGAAGGATCTCTGGTATGGGAATAACATCAGAATGGTTTAATATAAAGTGGAACCAGGCAGGGATGCCCACTATCCTCTTTATTATATGTTCTCTCTCTGGAACCTCTAGCGCAATTTATAAGATTTAACAAACAAATTAAGAGTTCATTCTGTACATTGGGAGAAGCCAAAATGAACTTTCATGCGTATGATCATACAATTATGGAAATAGAAAACTATGGAAATCTCTCTAATTCTAAATTAAACATTTCTAAATCGAGTATTATTACTATAAATGTTAACAATTCACTAAAAGAAAATTTTAATAGAAAGTTTGCCTTAATATGGAACAAAGATAAGATTGAATATCTAGGGATTCTTATATCAACGGAAGTAGACCATATATTGGAAATCAATTATCAAGTATTATTTAATAAAACTAAAAATTACTTTACAGATTGGAGACATTGCCATTTATCATGGTGGGGTTGCATAAATACAATTAACTCCTATATTCTCCTTATCTGGTTATATATGTTTAGGCTAATCCCATTGGCTTTATCAGATAAGCATTTCAAAGAATTACAGATAATCTTTGACCAGTTTATATGGAGAAATAAAAAAACTAAAATTATGAGGAATTTAATATGTAGGGGGCCTTGGAGTAATTGATATTAAAAAATAGCATGACTCAAATATACTGATACATATAAGTAATTGGTTAATATGCGAAAATAAAAGTCTTGGTATTTAATAGAGAAGGAAAATTAAATAAAATTGGAGCCAGAATTTTTTCTCTGGTTACATCCTTCATATTATCATAACTGGCTAAAACACGAGGAGAACCCGATAATTATTAATTTATTAAATGTGTGGATAAAAATAAAGCAAAAAATAAGAATAAAGATAGAATCCCTAACAACTGCTCACTCGATATAATTCAAATAGAGGTAGAAAATATTGATCTTAAAGACTGGAAACATAGGGGTGTTAATAAATTGAGCGATTTGATGGATGGGGACGGATCATCCAAAAACGATCTAGGTACCAAAAAAATAATCTGTAAATTCCTGGATTCAGGATTAATAAATACAAATCAGATAAGTGAGTTTCTGATCTGGTTGGTATTTATTAATCCCGAATCCAGGATATACCAATATAACAAAATGGGAAAGAGATACCGTCTGCAAATTCTCATATGTAGAGTGGATTGGAATAATCCCTAAAATAAAACCATACGTTCATTGCTTGAATCTCTTGGAACTACAATTTAAAATAAACCAGAGATGGCATATGGTACCAAAAGAAATATCTAAAATGTATCCAACTACATCAGCAGTTTGCTGGAGATGTGATTCTAGCCAGGGCACCTATATTCATATTTGGTGAGATTGTATCTGTCTACAACCAATTTGGAATATGGTATATGATGTAATTGGAATTATTGACATAAATAAAAGACCAGAAACTGCTTTATTATTTTTAACATGACCAAGATTAAAACTGGTACTCTTTTTTTAGGTATACATGTATTTTTAGCAATACCATTTTTTTTGGTAAAAAATTAGAAATCACACAATCTACCATCCTGGCCCCAATTTAAACAGCAGGTAGAATACCAATGGAAAATGGAAAGAAATAATAACAATATAGCAGAAAAATGATTTAAGATTTGGAGAGGTAAGTATAACCAGATCTAATATTATTATGGTGGTATATAGTTTCAGTATCCTCGTTGATTAGATCTAGGTACCCCCAGGATATTCTATTGTGTTTATAATGCAACTTAGCAATCATGAGGAAGAAAAATTAATTTATTGGCATCTTTTTAACTTTTCTATGTTTCATGTTATGTTAGTTTTTTGATTTCTTGGCAATAGCTACTGAAGCTGTAAGATGGTATACAATGAAATGGACACAGAATCAATTTTGTATTTATTTTTATGTAATTTTATGTATATTGTCCTCATGTTTGGTATTATATGAAAATAAAAGTATTTATTGTTTTGTCATTTGGTAATACAGGTATTGTGCATATATACCGTATTGGCCCGATTATAGGCCATACCTGATTATAGGCTGCACCCTTATAGTTTCGTGCTATTTTAAAGAAAAAAATATTTTTAAAGAAAAAATGCACAGTAGTGGAATGGTAAAACTATATGTCACTTTGCTCCCCAAATATGCCACTCTGCTCCCAAGATATGCTTTATGCCCCCTGATATGCCACATCTGCTCCCAGATATGCCACTCTGTCATAGAAGCCCCAGTGGAAGTGCCGGCAACAGCAGAGGTTGTCTGCCCGCATCGCACAGACGTTCACTGGCTGCCAGGGATCCAGGTGCGCTGCAGGGGATCCTCCTGTCTGGTAGCCGGTGAAAGTCTGCACAATGTACTCAAACGACTTTCACTGCTGCTGGGCGGTACTTCCGCTGGGGCTTCTATGGTGGAGCACCGGAAGGTCATGTCACGCCGGCACTTCCTTATAGAAGCCCCAGCGGAAGTACGGGCAGCAGCGAGGGTTGTCTGCATCACACAGACATCCAGCGGCTGCCAGAGAGGAGGACTCAGGTCCACTGCAGTGCTGAAAAAGAAAGAAAAAAAAAACACCTTCCCGGCGCCCGAAACTGCATGTCCCAGGCGTCGGGTAATACAAATTGCTCATCCCTGCGTTAAACCCCAATTATAGGCCGTACCCCCACTTTAAAGACAAAGTGGGGGGTGGCCTATAATTGAGTCAGGATTAGCTGTGAAGGTTGTTGGTTGTTCAGATTACTTAGACAGGATGCTGGCTGAGAGTGTTATGACGAAAGGTTGTATGCTTCTCGAGAGCTTTTGAAATTCGCATACACGGGAGAAAACAGGGAGGTGAATTCCAGAGAAGGGGTACAGCACGGGTGAAAGACAGAATATCACATTATTATTAAAATTCCTGGAACAAAAATAGTCTGCCTGTGACATTTTGCCCCAAACAGCCTGTCTGTGCAATCTGTACCCCCAAAGTGCCTGTTTGTACCATTTCTACCCCCAGACAGCCTGTCTGTGTCATCTTTGCCCCAAACAGTCCACATATGTAATTTCTGCCCTGAAATAGCCTACATGTGCCTTTCCCTCCCCCAAACAGCCTACCTGTGCCATTTTTGCTCTCAGACAGCCTACACGTGCCATTTCTTGCCCAAAACAGCCTGATTGTGCCATTTCCCCAAACAGTCTGTCTGTTCCCTTTCTGCACCCAAGCAGCCTGTCTGTGCCATTTATGCTCCCAAATAGCTTGACTATGCCATCGTCGCCCCCCAAAACACACAAACACTCACACATCCATGATAACACACGTAGACATTAATTCATTCACTCATTCATACTCCGTCACGCACACCCTTACCACTACTGCAACTTTCTTTGTGGCGCTCTCACACTACGTGACCAATCTCTCTTTTATCGTCCTGGTCCCTTACAATGGCATGTATGAAGGTCAGTGGGGACAATGCCTGAACCCCCAAATAAACACAGACACTGGCATCTGGATGTAAAGAGGCCACAGCTTAAAGTTCTCCAAAATCCTGTTAGCCAGGAACTACAAAAACCATGAACCATTTCATTATTAATAATCCTAACTCATATAAATAGCTTCATACAATAAGTTTAGTAAGATGATACAGAAAATAACCCTCTTTAAGGTGGTTCAAAAGGGATAACTGCCCTGGGTGCAGTAATTCCTGGGGGCTCTTGCCAGTAATCAGCTCTTTGAAGTGCCGGCATAAGTAAAACACTGGCTATGTGACAGAGGTAGCAGACTTACTCAAAAGGGTGGAGCTTCCTATTTAGCAGCCAGTACCAACAGAGAGACAGGTGAGGAACTATCTAGCCTTCTACCATGTCTTCTACAAAGACACTGATGATAGGGGTGATGATAGGGGTCTATCACAGGGCGCTGATTGCAACTTGTGTGTCCGTTTCAGGTCACTTGACCATTTGTTTAGTATGTGACTGGCATGTATCGTCTTCCTCCCCTGCCCTGCACTTGTGGTGCGAGGACATCTCACATGGAGTCACACTAGAGTAACAAAAAGTGAAGACCACACTGACTCTGACAGTCTCCTTCTAATCTGTGGAGACAGTGCGACAAGCACTTTTGTGTTTTTGTGTATTTTGGTGTTAGGGGTAGGGGCATAAATGAATGCTAGCAAATGCTTGGGGGCCCAGGATCCAATCAATATTAGAGATGGCCCTGAGTGTTCTACAAAGTCACAATAATGTTTATACAAAGCATGCAAAACAGAAGCCCACTGTTTAATTCAACTGAAACCTGTGTTGGGTGGAAGGGGCAGAGAATATTCTTGCCTGGGATGCAATTTGGTCTAGGACCAGCATTGCCTGCTGTCTGTTGAAATGTACAGCGGAGCAGACATGCTTGGTCAATATAATTATTTAGGATAAATATAAGATAGACAATTTTTTATTGGGTTACTTAAAAGAGGTATTCAATAAATGAACTATTGACATTTCATTAAGAAAATAAAACTCTGCAGATTTATCTAGTTATTCAAGTCTATGCACACAGTAAATTTTGAAAATCCTCTGGAGAAGATTTTCTGTATGCCTGCTAAAGCATAATAAGTTAATAAAAAGTATGCAGGATGTGTTAACCATTTCATTGCAAAGAGCGTAACTCACATTAATGACACTGGAAGTGCACTTAAATTTACTGGCTTTATAAACCTTTGGAAAAATGAATCCTGTTGCATTGAAGCACAACATTTTTTATTGATTGCATGCTTATTAGTAATGTAACACATATCTATGGCTACAGTTGTGGGAACAAGGATGGCACCACAATCCAACCCTCGTTGTACCTCCTCATACCGCAATGGACTATCTCAACAAAGATTTTATTAGACAAGGATGTAATGTGAAATTAATGGATCAAATAAAGTTGTCCATAATATCCACAGACAGTCAATATAGCATTACTACATACAGATCGAAGACACATCTGAGGTACTGATACCATATGGTCAGTTTTTAAGACTCAAGAGTATTATCTCTGATGATCAAATAAGAAGTTAACCAAATTATCGGATGTATTACTCTCCAGGGGCTATGAAACTAAGCAACTTGAACAGTGTGCACAACAGGCACATCCAAAGGACAGGTCTTTTCTGCTAGTTATTTTCTGAAAAAAAAACCCAATAAGAATCTAAACGATATTCCATGTGTTACTGCATACACTACCAAAAATCTACTGGTATGTCAAATAAAATAAAAAGGTGGGCCACTTATTTAAAGAGAGACCATTTATGTCTTTTAAAAGGTCTAAGAATTAAAAAAAACTAATTAGTCTCCTGGGATATGATTTTGTCAATTGTGTACAGTGTACTCATTAAACATATTGCAAAATAACTGGTTTGTGATCTACATAGTAACATAGTTTGTAAGGTTGAAAAAAGACCTAAGTCCATCAAGTTCAACCCTTCTACCTAACCTTCCTACTCTTGATCCAAAAGAAGGCAACAAACCCCTAAGAAGGCAAAAAAACCCCTAACTGTTGTACTCGTATACACACTGCGCATGTGCGATCTGGAACGCACAATTCTTAGATTGGAATGCATGGCATTGTGAAGTCATGACATTGTGCCATGCTGTTCATTCGTCTGCGGCTGCCATAATACTTTGCTTTACTTGTACTTGTACTTGTCTCCAGTATATAGTCAAGTGACCAGCATGGGACAAGTCAGATCAGCCTTGAGAAAGTCCACTAGCTCAAATGTTGGAGACCTCAGTATTACCACAATGCCTATTCTATTTTGGTTCTTTGATATTATGCTATAATAAACCTTTATTCTTTTGGCATGTATTTATTTTGTGGTATAATGTATTCTACTTTACTGTGGACCTCCTATAATTACATTAAGCGCTTAAGGACAGAGCTGATTCTTGTTTTTTGTAACCTTCATGACAATGGCTTTAACATTTCTAGCTGTAATTTTCTTCTCTCTAATTTAGTGTATCCACACAAATTATTATTATTATTATTATACTTTATTTATAAAGCGCCGACAGAGTCTGCATCGCTGTACAAAGATGAAAATGTTACAGACAACGACAACTACAATACAGCAATTAACATACAGATACAAGAGGAATGAAGGGCCCTGTTCCCGCAGGATCTTACACTCTAGGTGGATAAGCGGTGAGAAACAGGAGGTGAGGACTGCATGGTAGTTAATGATGTTAATGTAGGTTGAGATAAGGGTTGTAAGTGGGTGAGAGAGAAGTTTTGATGTTTATGTCAGTGGCAGGCTTCCCTGAAGAGAAAAGTTTTTAGGGACCGTTTGAAGGAGGGTAGAGTTGGTGAGAGTCGGACGGCACAGGGAAGAGATTTCCAGAGGGCTGGTGCTGCACGAGAGAAGTTCTATAGGCGGGCATGGGAGGAGGTGATAAGTGAATATGCAAGGAGCAGGTCATTGTTGGATCTTAGAGGGTGGGCTGGAGTATATTTGGTGATGAGGAAGGATAGGTAGAGGGGAGTGGCGTTAGTGAGAGTTTTATAGGATAGAGTTAGTATTTTGAATTTAATTCTGCTATGGATGGGGAGCCAGTGGAGGGACCCATAGAGGTGTGGAAGATGCAGAGCGTCGGTGAGATAGATTAGCCTGGCAGAGGTATTGAGGACAGACTGGAGGGGGGATAGTCGGGACAGAGAGGGGCCGGTTAGTAGGTTGTTGCAGTAGTCTAGATACAAGGATCACATATTATATATTGGGGGGGTGTTTCAGGACAAGAAGGACTTTCTTTACATACAATTATTTTGTTTATATCATATAATTTACTATAAAAAAGTATAAAATATGACAATAAATTGTTTTTTTTTACATAAAAAAAGCAAATGAAAAACCAGTCTATATACAAATCTAAATACAATCTAAAAATGCCCAATGTTTTATGTTTTTCGGGGGGGGGGGCAAGTTATAGGGCAATAAGTACAAGTAGCTTTTTGTCATTTCAAAATCTATTTTTCTCTAATCTGGTCATACTTCCCCATGTCCTATTTTGGGCATATTTGAACCCGGCCAATTCATTTTACCCAATTAAACCATATAACTATAAAACTAGTCAAGCCAGAGTATTTCAAATGCTAGTATTTTAACTCTTTCCATGTACTAGTTCTACTACTAGCATCTGTTAAACTTTGTGGTAGTACCGTATTTGCTCGATTATAAGACGAGGTTTTTTTCAGAGCAAATGCTCTGAAAAATACCCCTCGTCTTCTAATCGGGGTCGTCTTCTAATCAGACCTCAAATAGAGTCTGATTAGGAGACTAAGATCCAGATCCCCCGCACCGCTGCAGGGGACCTGGATCCTCCTGTCTCACCCCCCCCCCATCATACACACTTACCGGTGCTTCCTGCTGTATTGCCGGGGCAGCGGGTTGACGTCTACGCGATCCGCGTAGACAACGTCCGCTGCAGCCGGAAGGAGGTGTGGCTAGCAGCGGGGGTTGTCTGCGTCCGTCGCGTAGACCTTCCCCGACTGTCAGAGATCTCTGATCTCTGACAGCCGGGGAAAGTATACGCGACGGACGCATACAAACCCCCGCTGCCAACTCCACCTCCTTCCGGCTGCAGCAGAAGGCGACGTCAACCCGCTGCCCCGGCTGGAAGCACCGGTAAGAGAGGGCTGAGAGGGGAGAGAGGGGAGAGAGGAGAGAGGAGAGGGGAGGGGAGGGGGGGGAGAGAGTGTGTGTGTGTGTGTTAGTTAAATGGGGGCATAGGGCATTTCTGGAGTGGCGTTAAGGGGGCATTTAATAGAGCACTCTGCCTCCTGAAATGCCTTATACCTCCCTATATGCCACTCTGCCCCATAATATGCCTTTTAACCCCCTAAATGCCAGAGTGGCATATAGGGGTATAAGGCATTTCTGGAGGCAGAGTGCTCTATACAATGCCTTTTAACTCCCTTAATGCCACTCTGCCTCCTGAAATGCCTTATACCTCCCTATATGCCACTCTGCCCCATAATATGCATTTTAACCCCCTAAATGCCAGAATGGGATATAGGGGTATAAGGCATTTCTGGAGGCAGAGTGGCATATAGGGGGTCAAAAGGCATACCATGGGGCACAGTGGCATATAGAGGGTTAAAAGGCATATCATGGGCCACAGTGCCATATTGGTGTGGCAAGCCTGGGGGCAGATGTGCGTAACTGGGGGACAGGCTGGAAAATACAAGAAATAAAAACAAAAAAAATATTTTTCTCAATCATAGCTTTTATTAAAAAAAATAGTTTACATGAATTAACATTTACTGGTAAAACTTTTTTCCTTTAGGGTCGTCTTATATTCAGGCTTTTTCTTTTTTCCTAAGTTAATATTCAGATTTTGGGGGGTCGTCTTATAATCAGGGTTGTCTTATAATCGAGCAAATACGGTAATTCTTTTGCATTCTCTTTTACACACATTTTATGCAGGTATGAAATAAGCTGTCCTGGCATTATTCAATGACATTTGGTAATTCTGTGCCAATGCCCTATTTAGGGCATCTTTGAACCCAGACAATTCATTTTCCCCAATAAAACAATTTATTTTTGAAAACTAGACACCCCAGGGTATTTCAAATGCTGGTATTAACTTTACCACCAGGCATTGTCCAAGTTTGTGGTGTGTTTTTTTCACTGTCAAAGAACACCCCGATATGTGTCCAGCAACATTTCCTCCCATGTATGTGTTTGTTTGGTTGTCTGGAGGCTAAAAGGTCCCATTTAGGAGGTACACGATTTGATTGTTTTGACATCTGGTCATTTTCCACCTATGGCCTATTTGGGACATTTTTGTTGCTATTGTAACTTTTTCTCTGCCAGAATCTTTGGGAAGATACAGTGCCAATTTTATGACTTGCTCATAAATATTTATTTTAGATTTTTTTTACTTATTTTCTTTCAACTGGATTATTCCCCTATTGATGTCATGGTGACATCACTGGGGTCTTTTTATTAATATTGTATTACATTTTTATTCATTTTTTAAACTATTTTTACATTTTATGTTTTTGTATATTTCTTAATTTTATTTAACTGATCACATAGAGAATAGTGAGCTGGGCTTCTTTGACCTGCATGGTTGTCAACCTGGAGAGACCCCCTGGGAACGCTTTTATTTTGAATAGGTGCAATAATCTTGTTAGAGGCAGCATGTTAGGTGACAGTTTGTAACACTCCTAGGAGGGATCCAAGGTGGCCCCTGAAAGTTTTGTGTTGCCGAATGCCTCTATAAAGAACTTAGGAGCAAGGAACAATTTCGACAGATCTTTTACAGTAGTATTCCTACAGTCATTGATGCAGCAAATGGAGTAGATAAAATACTTTCTTCTGGAAAAAGAACACTTTAATTAAAAGACACTACCGTCTTTGCTCGATTATGAGACCAGGTTTTTTCCAGAGCAAATGCTCTGGAAAAATACCCCTCGTCTTATAATCAGACCTCAATCAGAAATGCCTTTTAACCCTCTATACGCCACTCTGCCTCCTGAAATGCCTTATACCTCCCTATATGCCACTCTGCCCCATAATATGCCTTTTAACCCCCTAAATGCCAGAGTGGCATATAGGGGTATAAGGAAATTCTGGAGGCAGAGTGGCACATAGGGGGTCAAAAGGCATATCATGGGGCACAGTGGTATTTAGAGGGTTAAAAGGCATATCATGGGGCACAGTGGCATATAGGGGGTACAAGGCATTTCTGGGGCAGAGTGGCAAGCCAGGGGGCAGATGTGCATGACTGGGGGGGCAGGTTGAAAAAAAGGAAATAAAAACAAAATATTTTTCTCAATCATAGCTTTTATAAAAAAAAAAATTGTTCACATAGTTTACATGAATTAACATTTACTGGTAAAACTTGTTTCCTATAGGGTCGTCTTATATTCAGGCTTTTTATTTTTTGTCATAAATTAATATTCAGATTTTGGGGGGTCGTCTTATAATCAAGCAAATACAGTATATTGTTTCTAGTAATTGAATTAAAAGCATAAAACAATATCTATTCCAGCATTCAATAACACTGCAGCGAACGATCTTAGTTTGACGCATTTATACACTGATTGAAGTGGCTTCTGAAGTTTTTTATTAAAACTTTTTTCTGCTCTTTATTGATGTAGAAAATGCTGTGTGGAACTTTAAATATTTACTTATGAATTCACATTACTGACTTTTAATAAATCTAAATCTAGTTTCAGCCCTTTGGCATTTAGTCCCAGTCTTGCTGTGTCTATAAAGTCTATGAAAACTCATTGCTTAAACAAACATCATGAATAACATTTGAACAGCCTAGGCAATTATTTTGCTGACATATTTGCATCCATACAAACTATTATCAGCCTACTGGACTTATTCATTTATTCATTCTATGGTGGAAAGTCTTATCAAATAAAGCAGTAGAGGGATGTTATTAAAAGAAAATCAACCCATGTTCTAAATAAATGTTTTGGTTCTTTAAGTTGTCATTACAGTTAAACATATTGTTATATTATATTATAGTTTATATTAGTTGGCAATGGTTCTACAAAAAATGCTTCCATATTAGAACTGATGTGTATTTAAAATAGTTATTGATAATACAAGGCAGTGGTCAGACATACAGATATAATAATGTAGAGAACAGGTGCAATTCACGGGAATAATGATGCTTATATAGTCAATTTTTTTGTAAGTTACTATAGTTCTAATAAAAAAAAGCATTGCATTCCAGTTTGCTTTAAAAGTTGTAGAGAGTTGTCAATGTCCAATGACAGGGAATTGCAGGGTGGAAAAGTACTTGTTGAAAGAGTGGAGAGACTACAGTTATGGATTGGTTGTAGAGTGGGTGTAGGTACATGGCAGGGTATTAGCGATGACATATAAGATGGGAATTGCAAAGCTTGGGCTAAAATTCCGAAAACCTAAAAAACCTTTAGTTCCCACACCACTGGAGAGACTTTAATATTAAACATTTTATTAATTGTAATACCACTCATGTGGTAGCCATTACATCAGTTTTAGTATGGTGTGAGTGGTGTTCCGTGGGAAAGAGAGTACTCAGGTGGCTGAGAAGTGATATGTAGAGCAGGAGACCAGTGAGCAAGGAGTTACAATGATTTAGATGGAGTATGATTAGTGAAGCCACCCACCATAAGACTTTAGCAGTTAAAACTGAAAATGTCAATGACTGAGTTACTTATTTTCCATTTCAAATACTGCTATCTGCTATCATGTTAGCTATCCAGGAGATTGCTTATGTTGAATTTCCGGTTAAAGTGGTGGTGTGGTAGATAGATTTGGGTGTCATCAGCCTATATGTAGTAGTTGCCCAGGGGAAGGAACAGTGTTGAGAGAAGGGGATCAAGAACAGACCCCCTTTGGTACTGAAAGGTAAAATGATGTATTACACAGATATTGTGAGAAAGGCAAGAATGGGTTGTTGGATGGACTTGGGGTACTTAGAGGTAGGTGACTGACCACTCAATCCAATGGTGATCAACATCATCCTTGCCAACTGTCCAAATTTTCCTAGTACAGTCACGATTTTTGAGGTACTGTCCCGGCAACATTTTGTACCTGGCATGTGCCGGGCTTATGCGTTTCTCGCCTCTCTTCACTAAGCTGCAGATACTCAGTAAAGCAGCCATAACTGCTGAAGAGATCTGTGGTGCCAGTGTCTCGCTCACAAGGTTTACAGAATCTCCCCGGCTCAGTGAAGATGTATCAAACCAGGCCTTCAGGAGTGTTTCCTCAAGGGAGCTGGCCTCATCATACACACTTTTCTGCCCTTTTCAGGAAGTGCTGCATGAGGCTTGGTCAGCGGTCCAGGTACCAGGGAGAAGAGTACAGAAGAAAGAGGACAGAAAAAGAGACAAGAGACGTGGAGCTGCAGGAAAGGAGAAAGGGACATTGAACCAATTGGCAGAGAAGGTAGGGAGACATTGAGAGAAAGAGTGAGAGCACGTGAAACTGAGGGAGAGCATGAGTGTAAGAGCATGAGATTGTGTAAGAGTGTGAGAGAGTCTGAAAGTGAGGAAGAGTGTGAAAGAACATGAAAGAGTGAGTGGTTGAGCATGAGAGAGCATAAGATTGTGAAAGTGTGAGTGAGAGTGTGAAAGAGCATGAGTGAGAGTGTCTGAGAATGAGAGAGTGTCACAGTTTGGCTGAACTGCTCTGTGTTTTTACACTTAGCTGGTGATTAACAAACAGCCTTTTCTTCCCTGTGTCATGCTGACTCAGCTGATGTTTAACAAACCCCCTTTACTCGTCTATTACTATGGTTACTCATCTGATTCTTATCAGTCAACCCCTTCCAGGCTATTTAAGCAACTAGGCCCATTTCATACCTCCCCTTGTGTTGTTTCTGGCTTCAAGTGAATGTGCCTGTTTTCCTGGTTATCTGTGCATGACTTGGCTTTCTCTGACAGCCCTTTGGGCTGCTTATGCCTGGCTAGTTCCTGAAATTCGTATTCCTAACCCTGGCTTGTCTGAGTAACAGTCTTGGTTTGTTTTGGTGTAGGCTCATGGATCATAATTTTGCTTTGTTTGCTTGGTTATTTCAATAAAGGTGTTTTGCACTTTACGTTTAGTGTCCGTCTGCTTCTTGGTCCCTATCAATGAGATAATGTGAGCGTGTGAGACCATGAATGTGAGTAAGTGAGTGAAGTGAGAGAGAGCATGAGGGAACATGAGTGGGAGTGTGACAGCACATGGAAGTTATTCTTTACCAGTCTAATTGTCTAACTTAATTTATGATTGGAGTTTCGTACTATAATCATCAGTATCTGGATCACTATATAATGATACGAGTCAAGCTATACCATGGTCTGTTTCTAGATCACCGTATAATAATGGGACTTATGGTGTACAACTAATCAGGCTCAGTATATACAGTGGGGCAAAAAAGTATTTAGTCAGCCACCAATTGTGCAAGTTCTTCCACTTACAAAGATGAGAGAGGCCTGTAATTTTTACCATAGGTACACTTCAACTATGAGAGACAGAATGGGAGGAAAGAATACAGGAAATCACATTGTAGGATTTCTAATGAATTCTTTAGTAAATTCCTCTGTAAAATAAGTATTTGGTCACCTACAAACAAGCAAGATATCTGGCTCTCACAGACCTGTAACATCTTCTTTAAGAGTCTCCTCTGTCCTCCACTTGTTACCTGTATTAATGGCATCTGTTTGAACTTGTTATCAGTATAAAAGACACCTGTCCACAACCTTAAACAGTTACACTCCAAACCCCACTATGGCCAAGACCAAAGAGCTGTCGAAGGACACCACAAACAAAATTGTAGACCTGCACCTGGCTGGGAAGACTGAATCTGTAATAGGCAAGCAGCTTGGTCTGAAGAAATCAACTGTGGGAGCAATTATTCGAAAATGGAAGACATACAGGACCACTGATAATCTCTCTCAATCTGGGGCTCCAAGCAAGATCTCACCCCAAGGTGTCAAAATGATCATAAGAACGGTGAGCAAAAATCCCAGAACCACATGGGGGGACCTAGTGAATGACCTGCAGAGAGCTGGGACCAAAGTAACAAAGGCTACCATCAGTAACACACTACGCCGCCAGGGACTCAAATCATGCAGTGCCAGACGTGTCCCCCTGCCTAAGCCGTCTGAAGTTTGCTAGAGAGCATTTGGATGATCCAGAAGAGGATTGGGGCGAATGTCATATGGTCAGATGAAACCAAGGTAGAACTTTTTGGTAGAAACTCAACTCGTCGTGTTTGGAGGAAAAAGAATGCTGAGTTGCATCCCAAGAACACCATACCTACGGTGAAGCATGGGGGTGGAAACATCATGCTTTGGGGTTTTTCTGCAAAGGGACCAGGACGACTGATCCGTGTAAAGGAAAGAATGAATGGTGCCATGTATCGTGAGATTTTGAGTGAAAACCTCCTTCCATCAGCAAGGGCATTGAAGATGAAACGTGGCTGGGTCTTTCAGCATGACAATGATCCCAAACACACCGCCCGGGCAACGAAGGAGTGGCTTCGTAAGAAGCATTTCAAGGTCCTGGATTGGCCTAGCCAGTCTCCAGATCTCAACCCCATAGAAAACCTTTAGAAGGAGTTGAAAGTCCGTGTTGCCCAGCGACAGCCCCAAAACATCACTGCTGTAGAGGAGATCTGCATGGAGGAATGGTCCAAAATACCAGCAACAGTGTGTGAAAACCTTGTGAAGACTTACAGAAAATGTTTGACCTCTGTCATTGCCAGCAAAGGGTATATAACAAAGTATTGATATGAACTTTTGTTATTGACCAAATACTTATTTTCCACCATAATTTGCAAATAAATTCTTTAAAAATCAGACAATGTGATTTATGGACTTTGTTGTCTCATTCTGTCTCTCATAGTTGAAGTGTACCTATGGTGAAAATTACAGGCCTCTAAATACTTTTTTCCTCACTGTATTAATGGAAATTATACTGTAGCTCCTTCAGGATATAGTGATGGGTGATATGATGTACCACCCTCAGTGTCTGGCTCACTATATAGTAATGGGATTTATGCTGCACCACAGATGTCAGGCTTACTATGTGTTTATGCTCACTATGAGCTGCACTGTATCATATATATGTCTGGCTAACTGTATGCGGATGAGGGCTATCCCCCATCAACATTACATACACAAAAAAGGAGTAAGGAGTGGCATTGAGGCACAGGACAGGGCACACGCCAAGCACTGGCAGAGAGATACATCCAGCCCTGACTGACCCATGGAATTAGAAAAAATAATTGATTCCCTACAGTAAGGAAGGGCAGACAGACACATGCAGCCACAAGACCCACTCACTCATATTAGAAAAAAAGTTTCCCAATAAAAAAAGCCCCTCGGATTCCATCTGAACTGAAAAGGCAGGAAATAGAAATGAAAGATTAGTCCAAAATTATTTGAGCACAAATCTGAAAGGGGTTACTATAAAGCACTGGACTGTTGTAATGACTTTTGGAGTCATTCAATTACCCCAGAAAGCTATTGGTTAACAGCTTTAACATGGCAAGGAAAGCAATATGTTTGGACATAGTTAACACAGGGATTAACTAATTCCCTAGCTTTGTCTACAGCTGATGTTGTACCCCTGTTGTAATCCATCCCAAACTTCTCACATGCTAAATTCTGAAAATGTTATCCTAGGCAGAATGTATTATATCCCTGACAAAATCTCAGCTAGGAAGACCTACCATTACATTTCTTGTTTTTGACCAATTAGAAACAGAAATTTACAAACATTGCTAGACCACAATCATTGAAGCGATTACAAAGTATTATTGGATTACTAAATTATGCTATGGTATTTGTACCAAACTATAATTTACTAGTAGCCCCTTTGCATAGAGCTATATCATGAGCAATTAGGAATGAACAGAATAACATTCCATTCACATGAACTTGTGAAGACGATACCTCTTTAAAATAATTTATCTTATCAGTACATCTTAAATTTGTTACAAAAGAATCCACACATTTGTTATTGTAACAAATTCTCCTTCTAGAGCTTGTTCACATTTCAAATAAATTCTATTGGTTTGTTATCTTATACTGCATACTGAGAGAAAACTCACTTCTCTCACTGAGAGAAATTACTAACTGCATTGTGTGTTGTACTACTGAAAAGCCGTGACTTAGCTCAAGTACAGACTATCATTATACACACATCTGTTGATTCTTTAGCAGCCCTGCAGAAACAAATGATTCCAGATTGAATGGCTTTAAAAAATCATTAGACAAAGTGGTTTTCTATTATAGAAGATCTTCATTTAAACTTTGTTTATGATAAAACAGTACCATCCTTAGATGATTTACCTTCAAATGTTACAAATAAAACTTGGGAAACTAAGACATTTTCAAATGATTATTATACAGCAATATATTAAATCTGCAAAACCACATGCAAATAAATCTGCTTGTTGTGGTATTGTTAAATACAGCCAGACTTCTAACCAATAATTTGGGAATTGTATGTAGGCAATCACTTAACTCAATATGCTGTGATTTATGCCTTTACTTTACACTTAAACTCAGGGCAATATGACCATGCTTGCGATCATGTCTTCTCACCTATCCTCCAATCCAAGTTTCCACCAGGTTATGTCTGTGGAGATGCGGACGATGATAGAAGATTGAAGAAAGCATATTGAAGATAGAAAAGATAAGAAAAGGGAGATAAAGATAAAAGCGGAAGATATGGAAGCGGAAGTGGTCGACAGAAGTAGAAGTAGTCACCAGAGAAGGTATGGAAACATTTAGAGAACCTGAGAGAGTGAACAAGAACGTCAGTGTTAGAGAGTGAGAGTAAATGTGGGCACCGGGCAATACATTTTGTTACCAAATTTTTGTCCGAAACGAATAGGCAGGAAATGTAATTCATTTCCTGAAAAAGAACGGGCCGAAAACTAACCAAAAAAATTGTCTGAATTGTTTTTGGCCCATTTTCACATGTTTAATATTGGAGCTTTACCAATAGGCAATTAACTTTGGCATCCTTTGGGAAATTAGTACACTACACCATCTTCAAAGTAGTGGAGTTGTGGGGGGGAAACACTGTATGAAATGTTATTTGGTGTACAGTATCATAATGTTTCCACTGACACTTATGTTTCTGCACCAGGGATGTTAGAATAATTGGCACTATTACATTAAATTTAGGGATCTTTTCCCCACCCCACCACATATCCTCCATTAAAGACAGAGGACATCACCAGAAGCTCTGCCATTTTGAGGGAAGTTCAAACAGGGTTATCTTAGGGCAAAGTCGTGGAGTTTCTGGTTTCTACCTGACCCTCAAATCAGGGGAGAGGACGCCACCAGAAGCTTCACCGTTTTGGCAGAATTTTGGCGGGAGATGGGGACGAAGAAAGAAATGAGAAAAGACAAGAACAATAAGAATCCATTCTTTAAGAGATATGATTGGAAGCACACATTTATATCCATTGGGGCATCTTCTGCAATATTTTTTGGTTTGTGCAATCTATGACACGCATCCATCTTCTCCCCATGTCATCTGTTCGAATATCTAAAGCCTTACCATATTCTTTGAGAAAATATTTCACTTTGATTCTAATTCCCCCTAAAACACAAGTTATAGCTGTGTGATTGATCCTCTAGGTCTTAAGCTGATTCATTGTTTCCTAAACTGAATTATTCTCATTTAACAATTTTAATTGGAAATCAAAATGAGAGCGTTTTCTTCTATTGTTTGAAGCCTACTTGTCATTAGACTTATTCCTTTTTTCAGCAACCTTTTCCATCTTGAGACTTTTTCGAAGTCATTGCTTTCGGAGGGAAATTGTTAACCATTTATTAAGGAGCTATCTTTCACAATCAATTGAATCCTAAAATCTAGTTATATATCCAGACTTGACAGAAATACTATTCAGAAATATATCAGGGAAAAAGCCTCTTGCTTAATTATGCAAATTGTGTCTCACCTTTACTTATAAAAACATATTCTTATAGTCTACACTAATTCAAGATAAGTCCACCTTTAAAGGCATCTAGGGGCTTCATTTTAACCTCTAAAGTTCTTACACAGTTTAAACATAGAATAGCGCATAAGCTTCTTATTGCAATCTTTTGTGAGACAATGCAGCCATTCTTAGGGGATACAGAAGGGTTGTCTCAAAAGCAACTGTATGAACATTGTTTTGTCAAAGTGGTTTCCAGCTTTCACTTATACTCTTTCCTACATACGATTGGGTCTGGATATCCCCCACTGTCACCTACTGCATCTTACCCAACGCACAGATTCTGGCATTCTGTGTAGGAATGTCAACCACTGTCAACCTATTATGTTAATGGAATCGGAACCGCCAAGACTGCTAAAACCATCAAGACCTTTGGATCAGTCAGTCACCCCTTGGCGTCTCAAAAGCAATAGCAAGCAAAATCGATTCGGACAAAATTTTTGTTTAATTTTGCCGCATTAATTTTCGGGAAACAAATTTTGTTTCCTAGCTATTCAGCTTGGAGGAAATTTGGAACCCTTTTTTGATTCAGAACAACAAAGATGCCACAGGCAAGCTGTTTTGGGGAAAATATGCCACAGGCAGACTGTTTTGGGGGGCAAAGATGCCACAGAGAGGCTGTTTGGGGCAATACTTGGGGCTTACTTATCCAGAGATGAAACGCCCTCCTGAGTTTGTATTGTAGTCACTTCAGAGGAGAAAACTTCCAAGGCCCAGAAATCAGTGAGAGGAAAAGTAAAGGTTTTGTATTATTTAATCAATTTCAATCTGCATATCCCATGTATGATTATTTTTTTCGTGTACATGATGTACTCCCAATCCCTTAACTAAGATTCTATTTTATACTATCTGCCTAGCACTGATGTTCTCCTCAGTGCACATGGATGCCGAGGAGTTAAGATTCTGTCTAACCAGCCCCCCATGGCATTTATTTTACAGAGCATTTGCTCTTAATCGAGCAAGTATATGTATGTATATGTTTATATGTGCATATATATGTACATGTATATATACATTAATATATGTATATGAGTGTATATTTTCTTTTTTTTCTCCTCTCCTTCCCCTTATGCTATCCCAGGGTATATGATGGCCTGTCCTCCACTTTGTGCTTAATTGTGCAAAGATTTTGGACCCTAGGAAAGGACTTAAAGGTTGTGGGTTGGGATCGGTTGAATATCCATAAATTAGTGTTTTAAAGTACTTTCCTAAAGATGTGTTTTTGTATACATTATATTTGAGCCTTGAATGCCTTGTTAAGTGGAGTGATGAGTTGTAAGTCGCTATGAAAATGGTTAGATTTGTTGACTGAACTCTCCAAAAAAGAAGGTTATTGTTTTCTACCTTGGATAAAGATACAACTTGCTTTTATTCAAGAAATCCATTGGAAAATTAAGGACTAATAAAAATACAATGGAAAGAAATTCCCTCTTATTATTCAGGCCTCCTTACTGGATTAACAGAAAAGAGATGTGATTATAGTATTTGAGTGTTCCTTGAAACCAGAGATTTTTTTTCAAGAACTTGATTCAGAGGGTAGATTTATAATTTTAATTTGTAAATTAGACAATGCACCTTAGTTAGTGTTAATTTACCAAATTATATATACATATATATGCCTTATTTACCTAATGATATATATATATATATAAATATATATATGCTTTTCAATGATGGCGGCACCTGGGGGTTAAAACGGATTTAGGAGGCAATCAATGATCACTTCCTAAGCTCAGCCAGTATTGCTGAGGTGCCTTTAAATAGAGGCATTCAGCAACACAAAAAAAACCGCAGAGGCCCTGTTTGAATGCTCCTAGGAGCATTTCAAACTGCCATCTGATACATGCTGCTTCTAACAAGATGGCGGCACCCTTTCAAAATAAGATTTCCCAGAGGGTCTCTAAAGGTCTCTTCAGGTACTGCAGCCAACCATGCAGGTCAATGGAGCCCAGCTCAATATTCACTGTAATATTGAAAATGTAAAAAAAAGACCCCAGTGATGTCACCATGATATTATAAGAGGAATCATCTGGTTAAAATAAAATATGTCCAAGATATGTAAAAAAGAAAATTTTTAAGCAAGTCCTTAAACTGGGGCACTGTATTTCCTCCAAAATCCTGGTTTGGAACAAGTTAAAATATCAGCATTTTAAAAACCCTGGGGTGTCTAGTTTTAACAAATAAAGCATAGGTACAAACTGACCAGATGTCAAAATGAAAACCAAAACAAAATGTGCACATGGGTTGTATCACTGTAGCCCTGTATTCTTTGGCAGTAACATATGTAAGTACTGTGTGTAAGAAAAAACACCCACAATTTACCCAGGAGATGTTGCAAAAATGAGTGCATGGAAAGAGTTAAAATACTAGCATTTGAAATAACCTGGGGTGTCTAGTTTACAGACATACATGTTTGATGGGGTAAATTAAGCTGACAGGCTTCAAAGATGTCCCAAATACAGTGGGGCAAAAAGTATTTAGTCAGCCACCAATTGGGCACGTTCTCCCACTTACAAAGATGAGAGAGGCCTGTAATTTTCACCATAGGTACACTTCAACTATGAGAGACAGAATGAGACAACAAAGTCCATAAATCACGTCTGATTTTTAAAGAATTTATTTGCAAATTATGGTGGAAAATAAGTATTTGGTCAAAACAAAAGTTCATATCAATACTTTGTTATATACCCTTTGTTGGCAATGACAAGGTTTTGTAGACAAGGTTTTCACACACTGTTGCTGATATTTTGGTCCATTCCTCCATGCAGATCTCCTCTAGAGCAGTGATGTTTTGGGGCTGTCACTGGGCAACAGGGCAACAGGTTTTCTATGGGGTTGAGATCTGGAGACTTGCTAGGCCACTCCAGGACCTTGAAATGCTTCTTACGAAGCCACTCCTTTGTTGCCCGGGTGGTGTGTTTGGGATCATTGTCATGCTGAAAGACCCAGCCACGTTTCATCTTCAATGCCCTTGCTGATGGAAGGAGGTTTTCACTCAAAATCTCACGATACATGGCCCCATTCATTCTTTCCTTTACACGGATCAGTCGTCCTGGTCCCTTTGCAGAAAACCAGATGTTTCCACCCCCATGCTTCACCATAGGTATGGTGTTCTTTGGATGTAACTCAGCATTCTTTCTCCTCCAAACACGACGAGTTGAGTTTCTACCGAAAAGTTCTACCTTGGTTTCATCTGACCATATGACATTCGCCCAATCCTCTTCTGGATCATCCAAATGCTCTCTAGCAAACTTCAGATGGGCCCGGACATGTACTGGCTTAAGCAGGGGGACACGTCTGGCACTGCATGATTTGAGTCCCTGGCGGTGTAGTGTGTTACTGATGGTAGCCTTTGTTACTTTGGTCCCAGCTGTCTACAGGTCATTCACTAGGTCCCCCCGTGTGGTTCTGGGATTTTTGCTCACCATTCTTGTGATCATTTTCACACCACCGGGTGAGATCTTGCGTGGAGCCCCAGATCGAGGGAGATTATCAATGGTCCTGTATGTCTTCCATTTTCAAGTAATTGCTCCCACAGTTGATTTATTCACACCAAGCTGCTTGCCTATTGCAGATTCAGTCTTCCCAGCCTGGTGCAGGTCTACAATTTTGTTTCTGGTGTCCTTCGACAGCTCTTTGGTCTTGGCCATAGTGGGGTTTGGAGTGAGACTGTTTGAGGTTGTGGACAGGTGTCTTTTATACTGATAACAAGTTCAAACAGGTGCCATTAATACAGGTAATGAGTGGAGGGGAGAGGAGACTCTTAAAGAAGATGTTACAGGTCTGTGAGAGCCAGAAATCTTGCTTGTTTATAGGTGACCAAATACTTATTTTACCGAGGAATTTACCAACTAATTCATTAGAAATCCTACAATGTGATTTCCTGTATTCTTTAACCCCATTCTGTCTCTTATAGTTGAAGTGTACCTATGGTGAAAATTACAGGCCTCTCTCATCTTTTTAAGTGGGAGAACTTAATACTAAATACTTTTTTGCCCCACTGTATATATATATATATATATGTATATTAGTGTATATTTTCTTTTTTTTCTCTTCTCCTTCCCCTTATGCTATCTCAGGGTATATGATTTAACCTGTTGTGACCCAGTTTGATTTCATAAATTTATAAAGCTATCCAAAGCCATGGATCCAAAGCAATGCCTCCCCTCCTCCTTGTTCCATGGAAATGAGGAAACAAATGTAAATAAATGAAATGATCTTCTGGGGCATCTATGCCCCCTACCACCTAAAAATCTTAGGGGGACACTAACTTTTTTCCGTGCCTCACCCACCTCTTACCTTTTCAGTGTTTATTGGGTGTTGTCAAATGACACCTTCCTTATCTCCAGCCTAAGGAAAAGGGGCTCTCTGAAAAAAAAATAAGGAAAAAGATGCCCGACAGGCCTTTTTTCAAGTCCATGGGCTCCATTGAAGTAAATGGGATCAATTCAAAAAACTTCTTTCCACCAAGGATGTACTGTATTTTATTTGTTTGCACAACATCCATTTCAGATTTTAGAAGAAACAGAAAAAGTATTCCCTTTAAATTCAATGGTCAGTTTCATTGATGAAATATATTTTTGTCTGCTATCTGCAATGAGACAATTAACAAATTCATAAGAAACAAACAAGTTGAACTATGGGCTTTGCTGAGCAGATTATTCTTGAGCTTGATGCAATTTTCTACTGAGCACAATAAAATTTAAGAAAGTTGTTATATCTAATATGTCTTCTGATATTAGGAAAAGTACAATAATGTAATGTAATCCAGAATAGCCTAACCTGCACACAATCAATCCATTTATAAAGATTAATGAGGATATCTAAACCCATTGGCATATTAATTAACTTTCTTATGGATTTTTTAAGTTGCATTCTGTGCAAATAGACACAGAGAGACTCATTTAACAAACATTTCTTAGTGACAATACAAAATAATTGCAGCATACTCAATGAACAGCTGTAGCTAGCCTAAAGGTGTGCATTTGAAAATTGGTGTCTAGCTTTATTTAACTCTTATGTTGAAGAAAAAAAATAGTACAGATGCCACTATGGGACAATGTTTATATAACTTTCACATCATTTATTTTCTTTACTCAAATCTAGATATTTTAAATATGATATAAATAACATTAGGGTATATTAGTGTTAAAACAAATTTCTAATTTTCTTAATTGTCATTGTTTGTGAGTGCATGTATGTATCTGCTACTAACAGCTATGGACAACAGCACTATTCCACAGGATGCTGGAGAAATTAAAATGCTCTATGTATAGAGATGCGGTGGTCATCTGGAGAAAGCTTCACGTTCTGGACGAACACAGTGGTGGAAAATAAATTACACAGAGTAACAGATGCTGGAATAGAAAAGTGGCTTCCCCAAACTGTTCCCATAATTTAGAAGGCATAGCATTGTCCAAAATATCTTGGTATGCTGAAGGGAACAAAAATTCCAAAATCTTGTGGAAGCCTTCCCAGTAGAGTGGTAGCTGTTATAGCTGCAAAGGGGAACTGATTACATATTAATGTCTATGTATTTAGAATGCAATGTCATAAAACTCCCTATAGGTATAATGGTCATGTGTACCAATACTTTTGTCCATATAGTGTTGAAAGAAGAAAACTCACATGGGCATCCTAGAGCAGCTGCAGATAGGAAATCCAAGTGAACCTAGATTTCTCTGAGACTGTCAATGTGACAGTACATGGTCCTGTCTTTATGGGAATATCTTGGCTATATCCCTGCTGTTATATTTTCTCTGATTTGTTTGGTATGTCGTCATGGATGAGTGGAAGACTCCTGTGGCAACCTGTGAAGCTCTAGTGAACTCCATGCCCAAGAGGGTTAATGCAGTGCTAAAAATTAATGGTGTCCACACAAAATGTTGACACTTTGGGCCCAATTTGGATATTTCCACTTAGGGATGTACTCACTTTTGTTGCCAAGGTTTAGACATTAATGGCTGTGTGTTGAGTTAGTTTGAGGGGAAAGCGGATTTACACAGTTATACAGGCTGTACACTCACTACTTTACATTGTAGCAGAGTGTCATTTCTTCAGTGTTGTTACATGAAAAGATATAATAAGATATTTACAAAAATATGAGGGGTGTACTCACTTTTTGTGAGATACTGTATAAGTCACCTGCCATCTTGGTGATTGCTTTATCTGAGGTATAAGCTGCAGGGTGTTGTAGGCGTTTGTGGCTGCCAGGCATGCCTTCTGTTGGCCATTCACCTGGTACTGGAAATGCCTACATTTTAGTGGTAGGTTGGGGCACTGAATGTGCCAACTGTTGTAGGTAGCTGTGCCAGCTGTCTGGCTTTTTTTTTAACCACAAGTGTTCAACCTACCTCTTCGTAATGGCCCTTCTTCTTCTTGTGTCCTCCTCACTCTGGAGATGATATTCATTGCCTTTTCTATTTGCTTTAATGCCCTCCTCTTCTACCCAGTGGCAGCTTTGGCCTTTTCTTTTCTGAATAAGACAGCCTCATTACACAGGATGAACAATGATGTACTACTCCTGGTAGGAGAACTGTTGACTTCTCATCCAGTTGTCATTATGATCATCACCTTCTACAGTGTTCTTTGGAAGATTTGCTGCAATTATCTCATTAGCATTGGCTGTATTTCCTGTAGCAAAAGCACACTCCAATGTCTTCATGTATTTTTTTTCATGTCATTGGTGATTAAGTGGTTTTGTTGTTGTCAGGATGCACATTGTGGCAGGATTATATGATACAGTAATTTTCCTGAAAAGTATTCTGAAGTGACTTGCGGGGCCATGAATCTGATTTTGAACCCTGAATGGGAAATAACCATTTATAAGAGGGCACCAAGTTATCTTTAGTGCTGAGTTTAGAAAACTGATATATGGCAGCTCAATAATCCTTTTGGTAGATTTGGTTTCTTTAGCCATTCAATATCTCATAATACATGCAACAGAATGAACAAGCTGCCCACTCACAAGTTTTACTGAGTCTCTATGACCTCAGTGAAGCTGTATCTGAAATGAGCATCTTCTTTCTCATGACTAGACACACACTCTCTTCCACCCTTTCATGAAAGTGCTCCGTGAGGCCTTGGTCAGTGGAGCCAGGGAGAGGAGGACAGAAGAATGAAGACAGAAGAAGAGGCAAGAAAATAAGTGTAGCTGCAGGAAAGGAGACATGGAAGCAGTCAGAAGAGAGAGTAGGGAGATATTGAGAGAGAGAATGAGAGCATGTGAGAGTGTGAGACAGCATGAGTGGGAGTAACAGCATACATGTGAAAGAGTGAGAGGATAAGAAAGCATGAAAAAGAGTGATTGAGAGTTTGCAAGCATGTGAAAGTGTGTGAGAGTGGGAGGGAATGTGAATAAGTGAGTGTGAGTCTGAGAGTGGGAGAGAGTGAGTGAGAGTGTGAGCAAGTGAGAGTATGAGAGAGCATAAATAAGGATAAGGGAGAGCGTGAGAGAGCATGAGATAGTGAGTGAGAGCATGAGTGAAAGTGTGAGAGAATGCGAATAAGAGTGAGTGAAAGTGTGAGACCGCCTAGCTCAGTATATAGTGATGAGAGTTATAGTGTGCCACTGTTAATGTTTGGTTCATCATATAGTGAATGAAGTTATCCTGTACCACCGGCTATGTCTGGCTTGCTATATAATGATAGGAGTTATACTCTAATGCCATCTGTGCCTGGATATATAATAATATGAGTTGAGCTGTACCACATATGTGTCTGGATCACTACACCGTATTTGCTGAAATATGAGACAAGGTTTTTTCAGAGCAAATATTCTGAAAAACACCCCTCGTCTTTTATTCGAGGTTGTCAGCTGCAGAGGACCTGGATCCTACTCTCTGGCAGCTGGTGAACGTCTGTGCGATGCCCGCAGTCAACCACCTGGCACTTCTGCTTTTTTTTCCAAAATAATATTCAAATTTTGGGGGGGTCGTTGCCACTGTGAGACTCATTATATTTTAATGGTAGTTGTACTGTAAAACCATCAGGATCAGTATATAATGATGTGAGATATGCTGTACCACCCTCAATAACTGGCTTACTATATAATTATGGGAGTTATGTAGTACAACCATCTGTATATGGATCACTATATAATGATAGGAGTCATGCTGTACCACCACATGTGTCTGAATTACTATATAATGATGGGAGTTGTGGTGTACCACTGTCAGACGCAGTATATATTTATGAGAGTTATACCGCACCACCGCCGGGCTCAGTTTATAATGATGGGATTTATGCTGTACCATCCTCAGTGTCTGGCTTTCTATATATTGGTGGGAGTTATGCTGTACTACAGTCATTGTCTGGCTCAATATATAACGATGGCAGTTCAACCATCAGTATCTGGATCACAATACAATGATAGGAGTCAAGCTGTACCACTGTATGTAATGATAGGAGTTGTGGTGGGAGTTATACTGTATCAACTTCAGGCTCAGGGTATAGTGATTGGTGTTATGCTGTACCACCCTCAGGTGTCAGGCTTTCCTCTTAGTCTTTTTTTAGGAGACTTGATAGTGTCCATATTGATTTTTGTGTTGACATTAAAGATGTCAGCAATTAGTACTGGATACAAGCCATTATTTCCCCCACACACTAAAATCTTGCTATACATAAGTTGTGTTTTATTGTCTACCATGTGCCTGAAGGTTTCTCTGCCTCCACAGGCTCCTACAAAATTTTGGTAGGGTGTGGAATATATGGCCTTTTTTCCCCATAAGAATTGAAGATGGATTTACGAACTATAAATCTCCAGTATATATGGGCTAAATTATAATTTAACTTGTTGGGACAAGTATGAGTCTCAAGATTCCACCCTTTCACCCTGGACTCCGTATTTATTTAATAGGGGTCATATCCGTTGCAGCCTGTAGAGGTTACCTGTCAGATCACAGCACTGTGTATACTAACAATCTGACCAGCTGCATCTATCACCTGGGTGTAACCCTCTCTCTTAAATACCTGCTTACTCCTCCATTCAGGGCCTTTGGATTGCGGTTTATCTGGCCCTGTTCTCCTGCTAGCGCCACTCTGTTTTGGATTATCCTGTTGTGACCTGGCTGGCCTCTGACTTCGTCCCTTTGACCCATAACTTAAGCTATGTGTCAAGGGTCATCCTCTGGGCCACATCCTGACTGTTGGCAGGCCATTCTTGCATAATCAATGCTTGGAGTTTGTCCACCCGCCTCTTGAGTATTAACCACAAGTTCTCAATGGGATTAAGGTCTGGGGAGTTACCTGGCCATGGACCCAAAGTTTCAATGTTTTGTTACCCGAGCCACTTAGTTATCACTTTTGCCTTATGGCAAGGTGCTCCATCATGCTGGAAAAGGCATTGTTTATCACCAAGCTGTTCTTGGATGGTTGGGAGAAGTTGTTCTTGAAGGATGTGTTGGTTTATTCATGGCGGTGTTCTTAGGCAAAATTGTGAGTGAGTCCACTGCCTTGGCTGAGAAGCAACCCCACACACGAATGCTCTCAGTATGCTTTATTGTTGGCGCGACCATCAGGACTGATGGTAGCGCTCACCATGTCTTCTCCGGATAAGTTTTTTTCCAAAAAAATCGGATAGGGATTCAACAGAGAAAGTGACTTTACCCCAGTCCTCAGCAGTCCAATCGCTGTACCTATTGCAGAATATCAGTCTGTCCCTGATGTTTTTTCCTGGAGAGAAGTGGCTTCTTTGCTGCCTTTCTCGAAATCAGGCCATCCTCCAAAAGTTTGCCTCACTGCAGATGCACTCACACCTGCTTTGCGCCATTCCTGAGCAAGCTCTGAACCGGTTGGAGCCCTGATCCTGCAGCTGAATCAACTTTAGGAGACGGTTCTGGCGCTTGCTGGTTCTTCTTGGGCGCCCTGACGCATTCTTCACAACAATCTCTCCTTTAAGTTCTTGATGATCCGATAAATGGTTGATTTAGGTGCAATCTTACTAGCAGCAATATACTTGCCTGTGAAGCCCTTTTTGTGCAAAGCAATGATGACGGCAACATGTGTTTTCTTGCTGGTAACCATGGTTAACAGAGGAAGAATAATGTCAAGCACCATCCTCCTTCCAGTCTGTTATTCTAACTCAATCAGCATAACAGAGTGATCTCCAGCCTTGTCCACGTCAACAATCTCACCTGTGTTAATGAGAGAATCACTGACATGATATCAGCTTGTCCTTTTGGGGCAGGGCTGAAATGCAGTGGAAATGTTTTTGTGGGATTAAGTTCATTTTCATGGCAAGGATGGACTTTGATTGCAATTCATCTGATCACTCTTCATAACATTCTGGAGTATATGCAAATTGCCACCTAAACTGAGGCAGCAGACTTCGTAAAAATTTATATTTGTTTCATTCTCAAAACTTTTGCCCACAATTGTACATGTCAACAGCCAAGAAATAAGGCATGGTTGTCAGGTCTAAAAGCAGCGCAATGCAATAAAAAAATATTGATAATATCCCCATTATCCCAAAAAGTCTCATACAAACAAACATTTATTTGGTTTTTTTTTATGTTTCAAACACCTCAACTAGAGCAGAGAAGAATTAATTAAATGAGATATTCTGCATCATATTGATTTGAGGAAATTGCATTTCTCCTGGAAATAACTAGCATAATAATCAAAGTAAGTGCAACTTAAAATCATCACAAAAAAATGTCATAGCATTGGTTTACCTGTTCTGCTGCTGATAAATACTGCAGAATAAATATTGCTTAGATAATTTAAATACTTATGCCTAGTTAATATAAAACTAAAATACAGAAAACACATTTTAATCTATAGGAATAATTTTACAGAGCTACTCTTTATTTTGTATATGACTGTTTGCATTTGGGAATATAAAACACACCAACAATATTATTAGTCCTTAAGAAAACAAATTACAGTTCCTTTATAGTGTGATCACTTGTCCTAGTCTGCCTTTGACAGTCCTAGAGTCAGAAATACTTACAACCTAAGCATTATCATTCTCTAACAATAATATTCACATCCCTTTTGTGAATGCTTTCCATGTACTACAGGGTTGCATAAAATTTGTATGAAAAAAATGGCCAATGTCATAACCATAAGTAACATCCAAATATTCACTTACAGTAAAATGATTATATGCAGACCTACTCACAACAAAACTCATAGACCCGCTCCCTGCCTGTCACACAATAAAATACACACTTACATACAGGGAAATACAACAGTGGTAGCTTGTTTTTGGGAGTACAAGGGGCAATACCTACTTCAAGACTATAAATATAAAATAAAATAAAAAAATGTTAAAAAACATACAAATACAGGTTACAATATACACCAACCAGCTAAAACATTATGACAACCTGCCTAATATTATGTTAGTCCCCCTTTTACCACCAAAACAGCCCTGACCCTTCGAGGCATGGACTTAACTAGAACTCTGAAGGTGTACTGTGGTCAGAGGCGTATCTAGGGTATGGCACCTATGCCCTCATGCCATAGGTGCCATTTGAAAGGGGGGCGCCAGTGAGCGGCTTTCAAACCCCGTCTTTTTTTTTTTTTTTAATGTGGAGGAGAGAGAGGGGCGCCTAGCAACTGCTCGGCGCCCCTCATTCTCCTCCACAAGGCCTCTACCTCCGTCCCGGGCCGCAGCGGGCACCAGCGAGCGGCTTTTAAACGCTGTCTTTTTTTTTTTTTTTAAAGACAGCGTTTGAAAAAAAAAAAGACAGTGTTTAAAAGCCGCTCGCTCGTGCCCGCAGCTTCACTGCTGAACACCGAAATATGACATCATATTACTGCGCTCAGCAGTGAAGCAGCAGGCACCGCAGCAGTGCAGGAAGACAAAAGCCTTGTGCTCCCATCGCTGGACCTCAAGGTGAGAGAACTACAAAGGGGGAGAGGGTAGATAGTGAGTAGGGGGAGGGAGAGGGGTTAGAAAGTGATAACGGAAGGAGAGGGATTAGAAAGTGATAAGGGGAGGAGAGGGGTTAGAAAGTGATAAGGGGAGGAGACGGGTTAGAAAGTGATAAGGGGAGGAGAGGGGTTAGAAAGTGATAAGGGGAGGAGAGGGGGTAGAAAGTGATAAGGGAATGAGATGGAGTAGATATAAGTAAAGGGTGTGAATTAATGTGTGGATGCATTGAGTGAATGAGGGAGAGCATGAGTTAGTATGTGAATGTATTGTCTGAATGAGAGAGAGCATGAGTTAATATGTGGATGAGTTGTCTGTATGAGGGAGAGCATGAGTTAATATGTGGATGTGTGTTCTGAATGAGGGAGAGCATGAGTTGTCTGAATGAGGGAGAGCATGAGTTAATAGGTGGATGAATTGTCTGAGTGAGGGAGAGCATGAGTTGCCTGAATGAGGGAGAACATGAGTTAATGTGTGGATGAATTGTCTGAATAGGGAGAGCATGAGTTAATGTGTGGATGAATTGTCTGAATAAGGAAGAGCATGAGTTAATGTGTGGATGAATTGTCTGAATGAGGGAGAGCATGAGTTGCCTGAATGAGGGAGAACATGAGTTAATGTGTGGATGAATTGTCTGAATGAGGGAGAGCATGAGTTAATGCTCATGAGTTGTCTGAATGAAAGTGTGAATTAGTGAGTGACTGTAAAAGTGTTTGTGTGTATCATAGATGTATAATTGTGGAAGGGCAAAGATGGCACTAGAAGGAGGTTTGAGCCTTGGGGACCAAGATGGCACAGGCAGGGTGTATATGGGACAAAGATGGCACAGGCCGGACTGTTTGGGGACAAAGTTGACTTGTGCTGGGCTATTTGGGGACAAAGATGGCAAATCTTATGTGTGTTATCTGGGTGCTGGTCAGGTTCTATGTGGGCAGTGTGGACGCCAGGGCTGGCTTTGGGGTGTACAACCTGTGATCTATGCCTGTAATTTAGGGGGTTTTAAATATACCTTTTAATGCTGTGTTTTTATGTGAATTCCAATTGATCTATAGCTATGCTATGTTTCCATACATTTTTTATGTATACCTGCAAATACAGGGTAAATATGTCTTATTCAGTTGATTAATACCTGCAATGCTGTTTCCATGTATTTATTTGATCTATACCTGCGGTGCTACGTTTCATATATTTTTATTGTATACCTGCAAATACAGGATTTGTATGTCTGATTCTGTTTATTTGATATATACCTTCAGTGCTGAGATCACAAGTGAATTTCAATTGATCTGGGTTTGTGTGTTGATCTATACCTGCTATCGGCAGCAGGGACTAATATTTATATTCGTCTGAGGGGTGTCACGTTCTCCCCAGGCTGCGGAGCTGCATATCTGTCTTGTTTCAGTTTCCCTGTTTTTCTTCGATCCATTCCTGGATTTCCTTTTGCTATGTTCTGATCTTCCATTCCTTGCTTCTGCTTCAGCTCTTTGCTTCAGCTTTGTTTCCTTTATAAGGTGTGCTCCACCTGTGTGTTCTGTTTGTCTCAGTCTGCAGTCTAAAGGTATGTCTTAGTGCTATGTGTTTGGTTTACATGTTTAGTTTGTTTCGTACCTCTGTCAGCAGGGATTAGCGTTAGGACCCACCGTCATTGGAGTACTTTGGCGTAGTGGTGGGCTAAGCATACTATGGCCATATCATGTGACGGAATCTCCAATTGTTATCAAACAGTCTTAGGCTAGTTCCTGTATTCATGTTTTTGTCTCTTATGTACCTTTGCCCTTCTTCCTTGTATCCTTGCCTTGTTCCCTGTCCTTTGTTGTGCCCTGTATCATGTATATCTTGTCTAGTAATGTTTATTCCTTGTCTGGTTCACTGTAGTGCCCTGTAACATGTATATCTTGTCTGGTCATGTTTCGTGCCTGGTCTCCCTGTCCCTTGCTTGTTATGTTTCTTCTATAAACTCTGCTTAGCTTCCATACTCCCAGCCTGCAGCATCCTGCACGTGATTCTAATGATATGCTTCATGCCTGCTCCAGGGTGCCTGCAGGATACCACTTCTCTTTGTTCTGGACTACATCCGCTGCCATATCAGGGCGCTGGTGTTTGGCTGCACTACCCTAGGTGCTCAACACCTGGGTGAGTGTGGTCACCCTGCAACCATGCCCTGTCCATCTCCACTACTGCACTGTGACTCCTGCATACAATCATCGCGCTGGGTCCTTTCAGTCATCTGTTTGGACCCAGTCCGTGACAAGGGGTATCCCGGAAGACATAGGCCACGAAGCCTTACCTGATTTTGTCATGGGCCTATTCAAACATTTTTTGGGCAAAGCCAATACTGCCAATTATACTGCGCTTCCAGACCTAAGGTGCTTTCCTCGAAACTCCCCCGAGATGTCTTGACCAGAGTACACTTTTATGACACCAATGATAAGATTATGCAGGCAGCCAGGCGCAAACCAGACCTGCCTTCCCGCTTTCAAAACATCATGCTGCTCACGGATATCTCCCAACTCACCCTTCAGCGACGACGATCCTTCGCCCCGGTGACAAGCCTTTTACGATCCCGGCAGATCCCTTACAGATGGGGCTAACCTATTCGTATCCTCGTCATTAAAGATGGCTCCATGACGATCTTACACTCCCCGGGGGAAGGTATGGCTCTCTTGCGGAGATGGGGAATGGAATTGAATGCGGACCCTTCCCCGATCGGCACGGCAGCCCCACCGGAGAGAATCTCACCGCAGAAATTTTTTTAATGGGACTGGTCCACGAAATTGCGAGGCATCGCCTTTTAGGACGGTATCAATACTTGTGCATGTTGGGCCTCCTATTGTGTTCTTGTTCTTTTGAACACTTAGCTTTTGTTTTTACATTCCATACATCTTTGCTGACCAGCTTGTCTTTCAACATTCCTCGTCACTATCACTCACACGACAAGCACCTTCACATTTTGGGTCCTGTCTACACCCAAAAGCTTTTCTCAATCTCCACTTACTCAATCTCGCACTCTACTTACCCGCACTTCACTACATAACACAAATTTCTTACTTTCAGCATCAACCGTTCGTTCATACTTTAAAGTTAATATTAAGTTCAGGCTCCACACACAGCCCCGTAACTTTCAGGCTGTGCGGACTCCTTCTGGTTGAGTCCTCTATTGTTTTACCCTCACCTCCCCTCCAGTGCTATCTACATCTTTAGCACATAATCACTTCCACAAGGTTGGAAAAGCTCATCCTTGTTTATGCGTCTTGAATTGTATTTTCTTTGTACATCATTTTCTGTATTGTTTTTACCATGGGATACCTTATAATGTGCCGATATAATCTAGCTGGTCGGGTGCGGTCTGCTGATACATTTTCTTAAATAATTATTGTCTGGGGCTCAGCTCCCCTGCAGGTCTTACCCTCCTTATAGTCTCCCCTAACCTCTACCAATGACTGACCTAAATATACTCTCTATTAACGCTAAAGGCCTCAATACTCCTCAGAAGAGACATTCCTTATGTCTCTTCTGAGCCAAGAACCTTAAAGCTAACATTATTTGTGTCCAAGAAATGCATTTAATAAAAAACAAGCAAAATGTATCTGTTTTCCAAGCGTTTCACTTGGCAATTTCCCTCCATGGCCGCCACTAAGCGAGTGGGAGTCTCAATTCTCCTATCAAATGTTCTCTCATTTTCTTTAATACATAAATGCCCTGACCCACAGGGATGCTACATCATCTTGGTGTGCAAAATTAACTCGGTATGTTATACTATTGCTTCTTTTTATGCTCTCAACACCTCCCAAACACAGTTGCTCAGTTTGTTTTAAGCAAAATAGATAAAATCAAACAGGGGCAAGTAATCCTATGTGGAGATTTGAACATCATTTTATAACCTCTGTTAGACAACTCCACGTGCAGACAGATCCCTCACGACAACCGCACTCATACACTTGGCTCCACCATGTCCTCTCTAATACACTCTCGCCAATTATTCGATGCTTGGAGGGTACTACACACTTCAAAACCGGACTACACATTTTTCTCAGCCCCTCACACATCATACTCCTGCATAGACTACATCTTTCAAGATTAATTTACCTTACAATCAGTCAGGTTGTGCTCGATAGTGTCATACCTGCCGTGTCCGCCGCGGTCCCTCGCCGGTCTGCCGCTGGTGGGCGGCGCTTGCGCGCTGACGCGCTCCCGTCCCCTCAGTGTGACGTGCCCGCGGCACGTACACTGAGAGGACGTGCCGCGGGCACGTCTTCTCGGTGTACTGTGCGCGCGGCACGGACGGAGGGGCACGTCAATGCGGCGCGCCCACGGCGGACGCATGATAACATGCGAGCCGCCGTGGCACGCCCACGACGCGCCAGTGGTCATGAGCGAGCCGCCGCGACGAGTCGGCGGCACTCGCAGGGTTATGAGCGGGTTGCCGCGACTCGTTCGCGGGGCTCGACTTCGGCGGCATCTGCCGATGTGGCACACCCGCGGCGCTCGCGGGTGTAGCACACGCAGATGCCGGTTTGTTTATTTATTTTTCGCGCCGACGCCATTAATGTGCGCCGGTCGCGATGACGTCTTCCTTTGTTGTTTCCTTTTGGTTGCTATGGTGTTTCCCGCCATTCTTCCTATTTAAACCCCCTGTCCCATTAGTTCATTGCCCGTTCAAAGAGTCACTGTTGTGTATCTCTGGGTTATCGTGAGTTATTCTGATTGATCTACGTGTTCCTGACCTTGGCTTTGTTTTCTGACTTCGATTCTGTGCTGCCTGCCCCGACTTTGGCTTGTATATTAACCTTGATCCTGTGCTGCCTGCCCCGACTTTGGCTTGTATATTGACCTTGCTCCTGTGCTGCCTGCCTCGACTGTGGAACTTCCAATACCCGTTGTGCTGTGCTACGCTACCGTCTCTGCATTGTGGGTGCATAATCCGTGTTGTCCTAGGTCCCGCATAACACATTGAACGGGCCAAACATGGACCCCGCGGAGATGGCAAGTGTTCTCTCCCGTCAGGAGCTGCAAGAACAACTACTGACGTCTCATTCCTCCCAGCTGCAGTCGCTGTCGCAAAAAATGGACACCATGACAGAGTTGCTCCGGTCAATGGCGGCTGCACCGCCCACCAGGTCCCCTTTTGCACCAAGGGAACCCAGTCCTGATGAACAGGATCCTACAGCACGGTTACCACTCCCAGACAAATATTCGGGAGAACCCAAGGAATGCAGGGGATTCCTGAATCAATGCCTTCTGCACTTCCGGAACAATCCTCGGGTTTTTCGTTCACATGCCAAACGAGTTTCCTTCATCATCTCGTTACTTAAAGGCGAAGCATTACTTTGGGCCTCTCCCTTGATTGAGCAGGGGTCAGAGTTACTCGATGACTGTCCTGCCTTCATGGAAGCCCTGCGGTCTGTCTTTGACATGCCTGGCCGTAGAGAGACGGCAGAAGCCTCCTTGCTGGAGCTCCAGCAAGGACATAAGACTTTGGCCCAGTACACCATCGAATTCCGCACTCTGGCATGTGAGCTCAAATGGGATCCAGGGGCCTTGAGAGCAGCATACCGTAAAGGACTAAACGAGAGAATAAAGGATGCGCTCTTATTTCATGATCCACCATTCGACCTAGAGGAGTTCATCGCTCTGTGTCTTCGCGTCGATAAACGCATCCAAGAAAGGAACATAGAGAAAGAGAGAAACCGCAAGTCTCGTCCCTACATGCCTCAGTCCTCACCTCTGCCACCACCGATCGTCCCCAGGTCTCCTACTGACGAACCCATGGAGATAGGCACCATCCGCCATCTCTCGGACACAGAAAAGACCCGAAGGAGGAACCTCGGCCTTTGTTTATACTGCGGACAAACAGGCCACCTCCTGCGTTCCTGTCACGTACGTCCGGGAAACGAAAGGGCTTAGGGAGCAGTCGAGGAGAACCCCTAAGCGCGACTATTTCCACTCCTCCAAACCGCATGTTGCTTTCCATATCGCTTAGGTGGCACGACCACACTGTGGTCACCCAAGCGTTCATAGACTCTGGTGCGGCGGGAGTGTTCCTCGATGAACAATGGGCAGCACAACATCGCGTGCCCCTGCGTACTAAGAAAACACCCTCAGTCGTTACTACTGTAGACGGCACCCTGTTGGGTCCAGGCGTAGTCACCCGAGAGACCTCGCCCCTTACCATGTTCATCGGAGCTACCCACAAAGAAACCATTGTGTTCGAAATAATCCAGTCCCCGCATGCGCCTCTCATACTGGGCTACACTTGGCTGCAAACCCACAACCCACGTATCGATTGGCAAAGAGGAGAGATCTTGGCTTGGAGTCCCCGATGTCACCGTCTTTGTTCCGTTCCTTGTCGACGAGTAAACCTTGTCCTGGAAATCAAGCCAACAGATCCCAAACTCCTGGTACCCAAGCAGTATTGGGACTTCCTGGATGTTTTTTCCAAAAAACAAGCCGAACGACTACCTCCCCACAGGCCTTACGATTGTGCCATTGACTTGTTGCCTGACACCATGCCGCCTAGAGGGCGTACCTACCCGTTATCAGAACCAGAAAACGAAGCACTGGAACAATACATAAAGGAGAGCCTGGAAAAAGGGTTCATACGGCCCTCCTCTTCACCTGCTGGTGCTGGCTTCTTCTTTGTGTCCAAAAAGGAAGGATCGCTTCGACCTTGTATTGACTACCGAGGTCTTAATCGCATCACCGTAAAAAATCGTTACCCCCTTCCTTTGATCACGGAAATCTATGACCGGTTGAAAGGAGCCACGATTTTCACAAAACTGGACTTGAGGGGAGCCTATAACCTGATCCGCATAAAGGAGAACGACGAATGGAAAACCGCGTTCAATACGCGATTCGGCCACTACGAGTACAGAGTCATGCCCTTTGGTCTCTGCAATGCGCCAGCGGTGTTCCAGGCGTTTGTCAACGACGTGTTCCGAGACATGCTACTCACGCACGTAATCGTATACCTCGATGACATCCTCGTGTTTTCGCCCAATAACGACATCCATCGTAAGCATCTCCGTTCCGTACTGCAGAGACTACGCGAAAATGGCTTATATGCGAAAGCCGAGAAATGCGTATTCGAACAACACAGCCTTCCCTTTCTGGGATATATCATCTCTGGCAAGGGATTGGAGATGGACCCTGCTAAACTGACGGCTATCACGGACTGGCCGATTCCGCGAACCGTGAAAGCGGTCCAGCGGTTTCTGGGTTTCGCGAACTACTACCGGCGATTCATCCGGAACTATGCCAGTATCGCAGCTCCCATCACCGCTTTTACTAAAAAAGGAGCAAACCCCAAGGTCTGGTCCAGCGAGGCCATAAAGGCGTTCCACCTGCTCAAACGAGCGTTCATCTCAGCCCCTGTACTACAACGCCCGGATCCTGCCCTTCAGTATATTCTGGAGGTGGATGCATCAGAGAACGGTGCGGGGGCTGTCCTGTCTCAACGTCATCCGACTACTTCCAAATGCCTTCCTTGCGCCTTCTTCTCGAAGAGCTTTTCCTCTGCCGAACGCAATTACGACGTTGGGAACAGGGAGCTGCTAGCAGTGAAACTCGCCTTGGAAGAGTGGCGACATCTCCTCGAAGGAACTAAACAACCCGTCGTGGTCATGACAGACCATAAAAACTTACAATACATAGAAAGTGCACGGCGAATGAATCCACGACAAGCGAGATGGGCACTGTTCTTCACCAGATTTAACTACGTGATGACCTACAGACCCGGCTCACAAAACAAAAAAGCAGATGCTCTCTCTCGACAGTTCGACTGTCACCACGACTCCCAACAAGAAGAACCCATCATTCCACAAAAACGCATCCTTTCCTTTCTGTCCTCTGCCATTATGGCTAAGATCCGTATACAACAGGCCCACATCACCGCGTCTCAAAGACCCCCTGCGGGACGTCTATTCGTGCCACAACGCTTTCGCACCGCTGTGCTGCGTTGGGGACATAACTCGTCACTTGCTGGTCACCCCGGCACGCGTAAAACGGATTTCCTTTTACGGCAAACGTTCTGGTGGCCTTCCTTGTCTCATGACGTCAACGCGTTCATAGCCGCCTGTCCCCAGTGCTCTCGTCACAAGACACCACACTCCCGTCCCCACGGCCTGTTGTTACCTCTCCCTGTGCCTAGGACGCCCTGGACTCATATTTCCATGGATTTTATAGTAGACCTCCCTGTCTCACGAGGACACACCACCATACTCGTGGTAGTGGACAGGTTCTCCAAACAGGCTCATTTTGTCGCGCTACCCCGACTTCCCACAGCAGCACAACTGGCAGACGTCTTTATACGAGAGGTGGCTCGGTTGCATGGTCTTCCCCTACACGTGGTCTCAGACAGAGGTCCACAATTTATTTCCCGGTACTGGCAAGCCCTCTGTCATGGACTGGGCATTCGCATGCACCTCACGTCTGCCTACCATCCTCAATCCAACGGGCAAACGGAGCGTACCAATCGAACCCTTAAGCAATATTTGCGTATGTACATCAACGACAGGCAAGACAACTGGTCTTCCCTCCTGCCCTTGGCCGAGATGACCTACAACAATTCCCTGCACACTGCCTTACAGTGTTCTCCCTTTTTTGCTGCTTTAGGGTACCACCCTGTCGTCCTACCTCCTCCTTCCTCGTCTCGTGGTGGAGGCTTACCGGCAGTGGAGAAACGGGTCTCCGACCTGCGGGCTCATTGGAGGAGGCTGGGTGCACAATTGGCTAAAGCTCAGGCTCGCGGCAAGAAAGCTGCCGACAAGGGACGCGCTCCTTCCCCTCGTTATAAAGCCGGTGACTATGTGTGGTTATCCACCAAGCACATCTCCCTTCGTCAGCCCTGCCGGTCCCTGGGTCCCCGATATGTAGGTCCCTTTCGTATCCTCAAGCGGGTGAACGAGGTTGCTATGTCCCTTGCTCTACCGCCATCTATGAGGATCCCCAATACCTTCCATGTCTCCCTTCTGAAGCCGTGTGTTGCCCCCCGTATCTCTATTGCTCGTCGCCCTGCTCCTGTTCTCGTTCGTGGCCACGAAGAACACGTAGTTCATCGCGTCCTTGATTCTCGTTGGCACCGTGGCTCCCTTCAGTACTTGATCGATTGGAAGGGTTATGGCCCGGAGGAGCGGTCCTGGCTTCCTGCTCGCTCCGTTCATGCCCCTCTCTGTGTCTCCCGCTTTCACGCTCGCTTCCCGCTTCGTCCTGGTCCTTCGCGCTCGGGGCGCGCTCCTGGGGGGGGGGATTGTGTCATACCTGCCGTGTCCGCCGCGGTCCCTCGCCGGTCTGCCGCTGGTGGGCGGCGCTTGCGCGCTGACGCGCTCCCGTCCCCTCAGTGTGACGTGCCCGCGGCACGTACACTGAGAGGACGTGCCGCGGGCACGTCTTCTCGGTGTACTGTGCACGCGGCACGGACGGAGGGGCACGTCAATGCGGCGCGCCCACGGCGGACGCATGATAACATGCGAGCCGCCGTGGCACGCCCACGACGCGCCAGTGGTCATGAGCGAGCCGCCGCGACGAGTCGGCGGCACTCGCAGGGTTATGAGCGGGTTGCCGCGACTCGTTCGCGGGGCTCGACTTCGGCGGCATCTGCCGATGTGGCACACCCGCGGCGCTCACGGGTGTAGCACACGCAGATGCCGGTTTGTTTATTTATTTTTCGCGCCGACGCCATTAATGTGCGCCGGTCGCGATGACGTCTTCCTTTGTTGTTTCCTTTTGGTTGCTATGGTGTTTCCCGCCATTCTTCCTATTTAAACCCCCTGTCCCATTAGTTCATTGCCCGTTCAAAGAGTCACTGTTGTGTATCTCTGGGTTATCGTGAGTTATTCTGATTGATCTACGTGTTCCTGACCTTGGCTTTGTTTTCTGACTTCGATTCTGTGCTGCCTGCCCCGACTTTGGCTTGTATATTAACCTTGATCCTGTGCTGCCTGCCCCGACTTTGGCTTGTATATTGACCTTGCTCCTGTGCTGCCTGCCTCGACTGTGGAACTTCCAATACCCGTTGTGCTGTGCTACGCTACCGTCTCTGCATTGTGGGTGCATAATCCGTGTTGTCCTAGGTCCCGCATAACAGATAGGGACGATCTCTTGGTCCGACCATGTTCCGCTTCTATTCTCCTTGAAGCTCTCTCACCCCATATCTGGGAGGGGTAGCTGGCGTCTCAATGACAGCCTTTTACTCAACAAAACCCACAAGGAATACAAACACACCTCACACACTATTTCCATGCCAATCATGATCCAGAAACCCCAATAGACACTCCCTGGAATGCCCATAAGGCAGTCATACGCGGCAGGTTTTATTAGCTTAGCATCCCATCTCAAAAAAAAAAATGGATTAGTGGCCTCCAGTTACTGTACAATAATGTACTATGCAAGGAATGTGCCCAGAAATTAGAGCTGATTACCTCTGTCAGTGTATTTCTTGTCAGAGGATAAGGGTGCCATTTAGACGTGTCTACTGCCATTGTTTTGGGACGCAGGATTGAGTTCTACTGGGGCAGCCCTGGAAAATTCATGTGTTGTAATTATGCATTTTGATAAGTAACCACAAAGCTTCTACACACACAATGTTATGTAGAGAATAAAATTTATTTCATAGTTTCACTTGAATTACAACACATGGCGATGAATCTGTCAAACTAGAGATCACACTCGCCAAGTGCACCTTCACATCCAAGATTTTTCATAAGCAAAAGCAATAAATATTACTCATAGACATTTCTTTTGTTTTATTAGACACATTCATTAACTTTTTTCTTTTTACTATTCTCAGAGAACAAACGTATAAATATATCAGTACGACATACCTTGTCATAAACAGCATTTTAATTGAAATTCTGATGCTCGGTACTGAACAGGACAATCTGATCAAGACTGAAAAGCTTGGAAAAATATTCTCATATGCAATGCATCTCATTCTCATCATTTTTTTACATATTTAGATTTTTATATATTTACAGTATTTAAGTGTTTTATGTTATTGTTATGTTAACGCACCTTTTATGTTTACAGCTTCTGTGGCTTTTGTAACTAAACCAACTATGGTGTGATGGGTTCACACATTTCCTCCCATGTAATGTCTTAAAAAGAGGTTATTCTCCACCCTAAGTGATAAGTGACGAAATTTCAATTTTATACATGTGGAGAGGTCTCACATTCAATAGATGAAATCGTGAGCACAATTATAAGAAAGAACTGATAATTCAAAATAGTAATTATTTATTAAAAATAATAAAAATTACAGAAATCCAAAATTAAAACAGAGTATAACATAGAATGCCTATTAAAGCTTATATGCATAAAAAAACAAAAAAAAAACATACCAGTCAGTCTCGATATGAAGTCTAGCTTCAGTCTCTCGGTCTGCCCCAGATTATAAACAAAGAGCTGCATATATATAAGGTTTTGTAACTAGACCTGCGTATCGCTACCACAAAAAGAGTACAGTCAGAAAAAAACTCGAGAGAATCAGGATAGTGATGTCCGGATCATGAACGAATCGTTCATTTGATCCGGTTCTTTTTAGTGATCCGGATGAATCGGTTTAGTAGACTGAACGATTCATTTGTAGCGATTCAGTCTGTGAATCATTCAGCTGTAACCTGATCCTAGAGCTGTGAGTCATCTGCAGAGCACTCAGACACAGACTCTGGGGTCAGGTTACAGCTCATTAATTCACAGAGGAACGATGACTCATAGAGACAGAGACTCGTTCAATGATTAGAATGATCCGAAGACTCGAATGAGCCGAAGACTCGAATGATTCAATGATTCGAATCTTACAGGGATCCAGATCTTACAAGGATCCGAATCTTACACAGAATATTACTGATACCATACTTTTATAAATAAATACATTAATAATGTTCACACTGCCCCCAGGATTTAGATTCCCCTAAGTTTGCCCCCCTTTACCTATAAGTGCACCTACAGTTAACTTTATTAAATTAATTAAATTAACCCTCAGTCATCAGCATAAAATTAACCCTTATACCCCATCAACCATAACTACCCCTGAAATTAACCGTAAAGATCCCATTAACCATAACAGCCCCTGAAATTAACCCTAAATACTCCATTAACCATAACTGCCCCAAAATTAATTGCATGTACTCCAGATAAATTACCTAATAAATTGGTATGGTTGATGGGGTCTTTAGTGATAATTTAGGGGCAGTTATGCTTAATGGGGTGTTTAGGGTTAATATAGGGGCAGTTATGCTTAATGGGGTCTTTAGTGTTAATTTAGGGGCAGTTATGCTTAATGAGGTGTTTGGGGTTAATTTGGGGGCAGTTATGCTTAATGGGGTGTTTAGGGTTAATTTAGGGGCAGTTATGCTTAATGGGGTCTTTAGTGTTAATTTAGGGGCAGTTATGCTTAATGGGGTGTTTAGGGTTAATTTAGGGGCAGTTATGCTTAATGGGGTCTTTAGTGTTAATTTAGGGGCAGTTATGCTTAATGGGGTGTTTAGGGTTAATTTGGGGGCAGTTATGCTTAATGGGGTGTTAAGGGTTAATTTTAGGGGCAGTCATGGTTGATGGGGTGTTAAGGATTAATCTTAGGGGCAGACATGGTTGATGGGGTGTTTAGGGTTAATTTAATGGTGAGGGTTAATTTAATTAATTTAATAAAGTTAGCTTAAGGTGCAGTTGCAGGTAAAGGGGAATGTAAATCCTGGGGGCAGTGATTATTAATGTATTATTTATAACAGTATGGTAATATTATCTGACTGATTCGAATCCCAATGAAGGCAGAGAGTCGTTCAAAGATCCGGATCTTACAGTGATTCGGATCCCTGTAAGATCCGAATCTTTGAACGACTCTCTGCCTTCATTGACATCACTGGAAGCAGGGGGGAGGATTCATAATGAAAGGGGCGGGGCCAATCATTAGTGTGCCTGCACGGAGTTACTGGAAAACAGTAACTCCTGTGAGTCACACTGAGTGATCCGAAGATTCGGATCATGAATCGGATCATTTTAGTAAACGAATTGAAATGATCCGATTCACTTTAATGATCCGAACTTCCCATCACTAAATCAGGAGAGGAAAATCACCAAGGCCAAGCTGTTGATCATTTTTACAAAATAGCAAAAACATTGTAATCTTAAAACATATAAAAAAAACTTATGTAACAAATCCTGCTAGTTCTGTGTAGTTAAATCCTTAACCTTAACTTCTACTGAGGCCTGTGACAATGGCCTTTTCAACCCACATGGTGTTCTGTGTGTTTCTTCGGGGGGGTCATTGGGCATGGCATAGCCTGGAGGCTACACTTGTTGTTATTGGAGAAATTAAATACCAACTTTGGTCTCTTTAGTCAATTAAAAGAAGCTCAGACAGTTTTTGTTTTTTTGTATACAGCCAATTGTACAGCCAATACACTGTATTTGCAGCATGCTTACACCTGTTTGGTAGGCCTCGTATTATACATTTGTATTATTTGAGACTGAGACTAGCTTAGCGCACCACCATTTTTTCTTTTCCCAGTCAGGTAGTAGGGTCTAATATTATATATTGGCACCAGGGTCTAATATTAATATATATTGGCAGCAGGGTCTAATATTAAAGAATGAAAAATAACTGCCAGTTCAGCTGTTATCATCTTGAAATCATATTTCAATCATGGTCTTTACTTCAAAGAGATACGTACATATTATGTAGGTAAAAGTATATATATATATATATATATATATATATATATATATATATATATATATATATATTACACCTGTGTGTGATCTCATATGTTTTTATAGTATGTCCCTGAATGGCGGAAATAAAATGTGGTTACCCAAATTAGTGTGTGTGTGTGTGTGTGTGTGTGTGTATATATATATATATATATATATATATATATATATATATATATATATATATATTGTGACATTCATGTAGGATTGGTGGTGGAAGGGAGGTATGTTTCTCCTAGGTTCCTTCCCTATGTGAAGTAACACCAGAGTCTTCCACATGCTAGGTGATTAATTTAGGTAAATGAGAGGGCGGATATAAAAGGGAAGCCAGGAGGGCAGATAGCTGAGGACACAGAAAGCCTGTCTGTGGGAGAGACGTTTGAGTAAGGTGAGTATAGGTTGCTGGACGTATTGTGTTAAGTTGGCAGAGAGAAGCTCTCCAGCTCGTAGTGAGGGACATCCCTTGTATAGTAAGTGCCGGACAGGCAAGGTATTTCTTTTGTTGCTGTGTTGTTATATTTCTTTTGTCTTTGCAACCTTTCTAATAAACCTGACCCTGTGTCAAATTGCACGAATTTACTGCTGTTTGCCTGGTTTGAATGAAGACGGGCACTTGTCCCTTGACCTCAGCGAGGGGCGATCCCAGACCTATCTCAAAATATATATATATATACCGTATTTGCTTGATTATAAGACGACCCCCCAAAATCGTAATATTAATTTAGGAAAAAAAGAAAAAGCCTGACTGTAAGATGACCCTATAGGAAAAAAGTTTTACTAGTAAATATTCATTAATGTAAACTATTTTTTCATATTTAACCCCTTCGTGACAAAGGCTGATTTTACTTTTTGTACCCTTCGTGACAATGGCCGTTTTAACATTTCTGCGCTGCTCGTGTTTAGCTGTAATTTTCTTCTTTCCCGTTTACTGAACCCACACACATTAGATATTGTTTTTTTCAGGACAAGAAGGGCTTTCTTTAGATGACATTGTTTAGATTGTATCATATTATTTACTATTAAAAAAAGTATAAAATATGGTGAAAAATTTAGAAAAAAATGACTGTTTCTAACTTTTAGTTGAAAAATCTTTTACTCATCTATAAAAGGTAATGAAAAAACCTGCTAAATAGATTCTACTATTTGTCCTGAGTTTAGAAATAACCAATGTTTTTATGTTTTTTTGCTTTTTTCTGCATGTTATGGAGCAATAAGTACAGGTAGCGTTTTGCTATTTCAAAGCCATTTTTTCCAAATCTGGTAATTCTTCCCCCCATGTGCCATTTCGGGTATCTTTGAACCCGGCCAATGCAATTTACTCCATCAAATCATATATTTTTGAAAACAAGACAGCCCAGGGTATTCCAAATGCTAGTATTTTAACCCTTTCCAAGTACTTATTCTACCATCAGCCTTTGTCAAACTTTATGGTAGTAATTTTTTTGCATTTGTTTTTTCACACACATTTTACTTCCGGTATGAATAAACAGGTTCTGGTATATGTCACTATCATAAAACAATGTTTAGCAACATCTCCTGAGTACAGCGATACCTCACATGAATGATTTTGCCTGGCTGTTTGGGGGCAAAAGGGCCACATTTGGGGCATGCACATTTTTCAATGTTGAACTTTGGCATTTGGGGATCCACTGCCCATGCCCTATTTGGTACATCTTTGAGCCGGGCCATTTCAGTGTGCCCAATAAAGCCATATATTTTTGAAAACTAGACACTCCAGGGTATTTCAAATGCTAGTATTTTAACTCTTTTCATGCACCATATCTACCAACAGGCTTTGTCAAACTTTGTGGTAGTCATTTTTTTGCATTTGTTTTGTCACACACATTTTACTTCAGGTATGAATTAAAAATTTCTTGTATATGTCACTATCACAAAACACCCCAATATGTGTTCAGCAACATCTCCTGAGCGCAGTGATACCCCACATGAATGATTTTGCCTGGCTGTTCGGGGGCAAAAGGGCCACATTTGGGGCATGAACATTTTTCAATGTTGAACTTTGGCATTTGGGGATCCACTGCCCATGCTCTATTTGGTACATCTTTGAGCCGGGTCATTTCAGTGTGCCCAACAAAACCATATATTTTTGAAAACTAGACACCATAGGGTATTTTAAATGCTGGTATTTTAACTCTTTGCATGCACACATTTTACCACCAGCATTTTTTCAAAGTTTGCAGTAGTATTTTTGTGTGTGTATTTTTCCCATACACACCTAGTTTATGTATGAATTTACAGCTCCTGGTATATGCCGCTGTCACACGACACCCCAATATGTGTTCAGCAACATCTCCTGAGTACAGTGATACCCCACATGCATGGGTTTGTCATTTTTTGGGGGAACTAAAAGGCCACATTTGGTACGTGTGGCCATCCTTCCCCCCGTGTTAATTGGGACCTTGTTGAACCTGGCCAATTCAATTTACCCCATCAAATCATACATTTTTTAAAAGTAGACACCCCATGGGCATTTAATATGCCAGTATTTTAACTCTTTCCATGCGAGAATTGTTTTAAGCTAATATGCTAATTTTAGGACTTGCTCACAAAAATATTTTTATATATATATATATTTTTTTTGCCTTTTTTTTAAATTTTTTTAACATTTTTTTTCAACTTGAAGGTTCCCCTGATAGTGACATCAGTGGGAAATAATTTTTACATTTTACTGTTTTTTTACTATTTTTTTTCTAATTATTATTAATTTTATTTTATTTTTAATTAATTTTTTCTAATCACACTGTGATTAGAAAGCTGAGCTCCATTGACTTGCATGGTTGAATGCAGTACCTATATTCAACCTGCAAGTGGAGCCAGAGTTCTCTAGAGGGTCAGGAGACCGTCTAGCGAACTTTTTAGTCTTTATTGGTTTTTTTCCCGGGCCGCCGCCATGTTGCTGATGGCGAAGATCACCGGCAGCTGCGGCTGTGACCGCTCTCCGGAGCAGTCACAGTCCATCCAAAGGTAAGTGTTTGGTGTCGCTGGATGCCTCCTGATCGAGGCATTCCAGCGACACCATTTAAGTTTAGGAGGCAATCGTTGATCGCCTCCTAAACGCTTTTAAAACGGGCGTCCGCCGCCATACAAAGTATGGCGTATGTTGACGCCCCGGGGAGGGGCCAGAGATGGCCCCTTTGTGCCGATAATGGCGTTGCTGAATGCCTCGAGGTCGAGGCATTACAGCAACGCCGTTTCGGTGCAGAAAGCGACTCTGCCTCCAGAAATGCCTTATATCCCCTATATTCTACTCTGGGGGTTAAATGGCACATCATGGGACAGAGTGGCATATAGGTCGGTATAAGGCATTTCTGGAGGCAGAGTGGCATAAAGGGGGTTAAAAGGCAAATCATGGGGCACTCTGCCTCCAGAAAAGCCTTATGGCCCATATAGCTCCCCCTCCGACTTACCAGTACTTCTGACTCCCAGGTGGAGGCCGGCATTAGTTCCGCCGAGGCTTCTATGACTGAGCACCGGAAGGTCATGTGACGCCGGTGCTCCGTCATAGAAGCCCCGGTGGAAGTGCCAGCAGTAGCGGGGGTTGTCTGCATTCCATCGAGCAGACGTTCGCCGGCTGCCAGAGAAAAATTACTAGACAGGAAGATCCAGGTCCCCTGCAGTGCTGCGGGGGGGGGGGGGTCTGGATCTGAGTCTCATAGTCAGACCTCTATTTGAGGTCTGATTATAAGACGACCTTGATTATAAGACAAGGGATATTTTTCAAAGCATTTGCTCTGAAAAAAACCTTGTCTTATGTAACCCAGTGCAGTCATTCTGTCTAATAACATTGCAGCTGGGTTGTCATGGATACTGACCTTTCCTTCCAGCATCCAGGTTACTTGTCTCCTTTGAGCCAATCAGTATCTCTCTGGGACATATGTCAGTCTTCCTGAACTAGAGAAATGTTTCTCAGCCTATCAGAGGGGAGGATCTAAGAAGAAGCTTCTGGAAGAGCAGGGCTAAGCAGGGGAGTGAAGAAGGAAGAGAGACAGACTGCCCTCCCTGTAAGCAGGCCTGAAGTAAACTTGTTGCCTTTAGTGTGTGTACTGCTGACATCCAAGTTGAAGTAGAAGTGTGCAGAGAATACAGCATGGTGCTGTATGTTCCTGAGTGAGTGTGAGAGGCTGCAAGTACCCAGAGCGTCCAAGTCCTGCATCCTGTACCAGTGAAGTGAAAGCAGAGCTGCAGACAGACATCTGTGTGGGAAGACAGTTATTACTCTCAGCCAGGAGGTTAAAGGGGCAGCATCCCAGAGTTGCCTGAAGACACTAGAGAGAGGTACTTCACTAATATATATATCAACATAAATATATCCTTGTCTCCCCGGGTAGCGCTACCTGCATCAAGGGCCCCAACAGTGCACCAACATTGGGACATGTGTTGGCAGTTGTTGGCAGTTGTTGGCAGTTATCTGTGTTATATATATATATTCTCAGGACTGTGCACCCACTGCTAGAACTGAACTGCATAGGCACAGCAGCTGGGTCCTTATATTATAATACCTGTTTATTTCAATATATTCTATAAATAATTTGCATTTCAGTTGTGTGTGTTATTTTCTTGTGTGAAAGGGGCCATTTCTCAGTGGGTGGGTTCCCCTACTCAACATAGTACAAATCACTTAGTGAAGGCACTGCATAAAGAAAAAAGATGTCCCAATCTCCCAGCAATTGCAGAGGCTCAGGTTTCCTGTCACCAGCGTCACTGAAATATGTAACTACCAGCCTGGCAGCAGAGCAAGGTGAAAAAAGGGTTACAGATGGAGGCACTGCTGAGATGAGTTTGGACCCTAGTAGAGTTATTAGTAGCATTTCGTACCCCAACTCCCTAGAAGTTCGGGAATGGGCACTGTGGAAATCTATTCCACCTAACCAGGCTGTGGCTATATGCAATATACCTCTTGCATTAAAAAGAAAAAGTTTTGATGATGCCATTCGACAGATACAAGGATTAGAGCATTTCCGTCTAGTAAAGACCCGGAAGGATGAAATGGCAGGATTGGCTGTGGCTCTAGTGAGAGGCTATGGGCCTCTGAACAAGGAAGATGGTCCTATGTGTATACAGTTGCCAGGGACACATATACCTGGCAGTCCTTTGATTTATGCTTATGAAAATAGCGACGATGATGGTGAAGTCACCGATGGGGACAATGACAACATTTTCAGCCCCGACTCTGATACCGAAATCCATAGTGACAGTGAGAGCGGTTGTGAAACTGTAAGGAGGCATCTTAAGCTGCCCACACGAGACAGATCTCGAAAGAAGTTTCATACCACCCCTGTTACTCAGAGAAATGAGGCAAGTCCATCCTTAACTGAAGTACTAGCTCAGCTGTCTAAAACTGTTGTCCAAGCATCTCATGAACAGCACTACAGGAAGTTGAAAACCTTTTCCGGTGTAATGCCTGTGCCCACAGGTGAGGAGGATTTCTCTACCTGGAAAAGTAATGCAGTCCAGATGTTAGAAGAGTGGACCTGTGTTGAGAATGTTAAACGCCAACGAATCATTGAAGGTTTGAAAACTCCAGCATTGGAATTAGTGAGACATCATCTCTTGCTATACCCTGACTCAACAGCCAATGATATTATCAAGGTGTTGAATGAAGTCTATGGAGATGATGATACAGAGGATGAACTACGTACTCAGTACTATAATACCATCCAGAAAGAAAAGGAGAAACTCCCTGCTTATTTGGTTCGTTTAGAGTTGATATTAGGTAAGCTGTTTGAAAAGAAGATAATTTCTCGAGATGAAATTGATGCATACAGAAGAAAACAAGTACTTAGAGGGACTTGATCATAGGATAATAGAGTTATGTCCTTAACTGCTCTGTTGCGGTCCCCGTAGCTTTTCAGATCTAATAAAGGAGGCTAAAGCCATTGAGAAGGAATTCTCCTATGCAGCTAGCCAAAAGGGAATTGACACCAAAGCCTCTGGAAAGGAAGAACGGAAAACTGAGTTCAAGGAAAAGAAAGTGGATGCTCAATCCAAAGATTTAGAAGACTCCTAGAGCGTGGCCACAGCCCGAGACAAGGAGAGAATTTAAGTGTTTCAACTGTGGGAAAAAAGGGACATCTGCTAAGTAAATGCCCTCTTAAGGCTGGTTCTGCTAATTTAGAAGTCCTAACTATTGAACAGAGTTCTGCAGAGCTTAAATTTCAGAGGAAGAAGAAGCAAAGGAAGCAAAGGAAAAAGCTACCTAGTAAAAGTAATGATGAACTGTCTACAGGTATTAGGATAGGCCCAAAGTCTCTCATATCTCTTATGGTTGAAGGGATTCATGCCTCAGCATTGCTGGACACAGGCTCCCAAGTAACTATAATTTTCCGTCCATTCTACGATGAGCATCTAAGCCATTTACCTATCTTGCCAGCAGATGATGTGAAGTTGTGGGGGTTGAGTTCCCAGGCTTATCCTGTCGAAGGAGTCGTCAAGGTGCAGATTGTGATTCCTCAGCTGGACACTGGAATGGTGTATCCTATGGATGTTGAAGCCTTAGTGTGTCCAAACCTAGGTCGGTCTGGTATTCCCATTATACTTGGGACGAACACTCACATGGTTCGAGGTCTGTTGCAAACCTACCTTAAGGAAGTGGGAGATGTCTATATGAAAAGGATGGAAGAACTAGAACCAGCCCTGAGACAAGAATGTCATAAATTGGCTCTTGAGACCCAAACTGGACAGTTTCATTATTGGGGTCCCCAACCTGTTTCTCTAAAGCCTGGAGAAATGAAGTCTGTTACAGCTGTTGCAGTCTTGGGAGAAGGTATGTTTTCTGGGGATTGTCAGTTCTGCCTGGAATCCCTTCCTGAGGAAGACTCCATTAAAGGTTGGACTATTATGCCAGAAGTGAGTCCAGAAGTCAGTATGCCTCTCCCATAGTCGTGGTGAGAAAGAAGAATGGTTCAGTGCGCCTGTGCATTGATTATCGCACATTGAACAAGAGAACTATCCCTGATCAGTATACACTGCCAAGGATAGAAGACCTCCTGAATGCCTTAACTAGGAGCAAGTGGTTTAGTGTCTTGGATCTACGGTCTGGATACTATCAAGTGCCTATGAGAGAAGATCAGCAGAAGACTGCATTCATTTGTCCCTTGGGGTTTTTCCAATTTACCCGTATGCCACAAGGTGTAACTGGAGCTCCAGCCACTTTCCAACGACTAATGGAGAAGACATTAGGGGATCTGAATCCAAGGGAGTGTCTGGTCTACTTGGATGACATAATTGTATTTGGAAAGAGTCCCGAAGAGCATGAAAAGTGGCTGCTTAAAGTGTTAGATCGTTTACAGGCTGAAGGCCTCAAACTTTCATTAGATAAGTGCAAATTTGCTCAGAATTCAGTGACATATGTTGGACACATCGTATCCGCTGAAGGAGTGGCCACAGACCCTGCCAAAATTGAAGCAGTTGTTAACTGGCCCAAACCAAGTAACATTGAGGAGTTGCGTTCTTTCTTGGGATTTTGTGGCTATTACCGGCGTTTTGTGGAAGGCTACTCCAAGATAGCCTGAAGTCTCCACAATCTTCTGCAAGTGGAACCTGTTAAAAAGGGGCGGAAAATTCTTTACCCCAAAGACCCTATTGGGGAAAAGTGGACTTCAGAGTGTGAAGAGGCTTTTCAGCTTCTTAAACAGAAGATGACTGAGGCGCCCGTTCTAGTTATGCTGATCCTGACAAGCCATATGTTTTACACGTGGATGCGAGTTTGGAAGGACTTGGGGGTGTCCTACACCAACCATATCCTGAAGGGCTTAGGCCAGTTGCCTATATCAGTCGGAGTTTAACCGGAAGTGAGAAGAATTATCCAGTACATAAATTAGAGTTCCTTGCCCTTAAGTGGGCTATTGTGTAGAAGTTGCATGATTACTTGTATGGTGTTAAGTTTGAGGTGCGAACTGACAACAATGCTCTCACTTACATTTTGACTACAGCCAAGTTAGATGCTACAGGTCATCGGTGGTTAGCTGCGTTATCCAATTATGAGTTTTCATTGAAATACAAGGCAGGACCCACGAATGTGGGGGCTGATGCTCTATCTAGACGACCTGGATTGCCTGCAATGAGAGATGAAGAGGAGTGGGTTGAGATCCCTGGCCCAGGAGTCAGAGCCCTTTGCCAAACCTCAACAGTGGAAGATGAGTGGGTAAATTTCTCAGAGTTGCGGTGTATAGACTCTCTCAGCTGTACGCCTGAAGCCATTCCAGAGGCTATGTGCCTTCCAGCCACAATTCCCCTGTGGTCCATGATTCGAATAGAGGAAAAGCAAAAAGCCCAGAACCAAGATCCTGTAGTTGGTCGTTTAAGAGCTGTGAAGACTAATAATCTTAAGCTTTTGAATGATTTACCTGCTGAGCTACAACAACAGTTTAAGAAGGAGTGGCGTCGATTCCATATTGAAAATAAACTCCTGTATCGTATTATACAATACCATGATCATCCTGGCAGGAAACAATTAGTCCTACCTCAAAGGTATAGAGGGATGGCCCTGAGGTCTCTTCATGACCACCATGGTCACTTAGAAGTTGACAAAACCTTTGGGTTGATACGAGATCGCTTCTACTGGCCTGGAATGAGAGAATCTGTAGAGCTGTATTGCCGGATGTGCAGAAGATGCATCCAGAGGAAGACCCTATCTACCAGAGCTGCACCCATGGGCCACCTAAGGAGTTTGGGCCCCATGGATTTAGTCTGCATGGATTTTCTCTGCATAGAAGCTGATTCTACTGGCAGCAATGTTTTGGTGATTACTGATCACTTCACCAGGTTTGACCAAGCATACCCAACAAAAGATCAGAAAGCTGCCACTATTGCTAAAGTATTATGGCAAAAGTTCTTTGTACATTATGGGTTCCCAAACCGGCTGCACTCCGATCAAAGTAGAGATTTTAAAAGCAAGCTTTTTCATGAGATGTTGAAGCTACTTCAGATTGAAAAGTCCCCATACCACCCTGAGGGAGATGCTCTTCCTGAGAGGTTCAACCGAACTCTGCTTAATATGTTAGGGACACTTAAAGATTGTGAGAAAAGGTCCTGGAGTTGGCATGTAGAAGCAATGGTTCATACATACAATTGTACATGACACGAATCCACTGGCTTCTCCCCGTATTTTTTGATGTTTGGAAGAAAAGCAAGATTGCCCATTGACATCCGCTCGGGAGTGTCCTCAGATGGAATGAACCATGGATCTCACTACCGCTATGTCAATTAAAGGAGAACCTACAAAAGGCTTATGGGTTGGCTGAGCAGGCCACAGCCAAACTGAATGAAGATAACAAGCAAAGGTATGATACTAAAGTACGTTATAAGGACATTCAGCCTGGAGACAAAGTCCTGCTGAGAAATTTAGGCATTCCAGGAAAACACAAGTTGGCTGACCGTTGGAAAGATATCTTGTTTGAAGTTGTTTCCAAGATCCCAGGCATTCCCGTGTACAGAATCAAAGGGCCTGAAGGCCGGATAAGGGCATGGCACAGGAATCACTTATTACCTGTGGTTTTTCCTGAAAATAGTCAGAGTAATGGAAATGAGGGGCCCAGTATGCAACCTCCATCAACAATTGATCCTGGAGAAGGTGCTAGTGGAGTTGTTCCTGTTAGCAGAGGAGCTGCTGAAACTGGCTGTGAACAAGACTGGCGGACTTTACCCCAACCTTCTGTCCCTGTTTCTCCTCCACATTGTCTGAATCCCGAAAGCCCTAGCTTTGTCCCAGGTTCCTCTGAAAGAGACTTAAGTACTATGGGAGAACCAGAGCCTCAAGCAACTGGACCCCTCCCCAACGGTGCAAGGGGAAGACCTTGTGCTGAAGATATCAGCAGATTTCCTCAGAGGAATCTGGGCCACAGCAGGAGAAATAGAAGGCCACCGAGGTTTCTAACATGACAACATTGGGGAACCCACCTACTCTCAGTCCCAACCCATGTACAATAAATTGATAAATGTGTTGCACACCCTTACCGAAATTCTTGGTGAGAGTGCTTTACTGTTCTAAGTCGCTGTTCGTGTATCACGTACCATGTTGTGTTTTTCTGTTTCATACTTAGCTAGGATGTTCTGTTCCTGCCAGTGGGAGGCAGGATATTTTTTTTTTGCTGCGGAGGATGTTACCCAGTGCAGTCATTCTGTCTAATAACATTGCAGCTGGGTTGTCATGGATACTGACCTTTCCTTCCAGCATCCAGGTTACTTGTCTCCTTTGAGCCAATCAGTATCTCTTTGGGACATATGTCAGTCTTCCTGAACTAGAGAAATGTTTCTCAGCCTATCAGAGGGGAGGATCTAAGAAGAAGCTTCTGGAAGAGCAGGGCTAAGCAGGGGAGTGAAGAAGGAAGAGAGACAGACTGCCCTCCCTGTAAGCAGGCCTGAAGTAAACTTGTTGCCTTTAGTGTGTGTACTGCTGACATCCAAGCAGTACACTGAAGTTGAAGTAGAAGTGTGCAGAGAATACAGCATGGTGCTGTATGTTCCTGAGTGAGTGTGAGAGGCTGCAAGTACCCAGAGTGTCCAAGTCCTGCATCCTGTACCAGTGAGGTGAAAGCAGAGCTGCAGACAGACATATATATATATATATATATATATATATATATATATCAACATAAATATATCCTTGTCTCCCCGGGTAGCGCTACCTGCATCAAGGGCCCCAACAGTGCACCAACACTGGGACATTTGGGTGGTAAGAACACCTACATTTGGGGTGGGGAGCGGCCGTTGGCAGTTATCTGTGTTATATATATATTCTCAGGACTGTGCACCCACTGCTAGAACTGAACTGCATAGGCACAGCAGCTGGATACCTTAGATTATAATACCTGTTTATTTCAATATATTCTATGAATAATTTGCATTTCAGTTGTGTGTGAAAGGGACCATTTCTCAGTGGGTGGGTTCCCCTACTCAATAGTGATGTCCGGATCTTGAACGAATCGTTCATTTGATCCGGTTCTTTTTAGTGATCCGGATGAATCGGTTCAGTAGACTGAACGATTCATTTGTAGCGGTTCAGTCTGTGAATCATGCAGCTGTAACCTGATCCTAGAGCTGTGAGTCATCTGCAGAGCACTCAGACACAGACTCTGGGGTCAGGTTACAGCTCATTAATTCACAGAGGAACGATGACTCGTTCAATGATTCGAATGATCCGAAGAGTCGAATGATTCAAATGATTTGAATCTTACAGGGATCCGGATCTTACAAGGATCCGAATCTTACAGAGATTCGAATCATTCAGAGAATATTACTGATACCATACTTTTATAAACAAATACATTAATAATGTTCACACTGCCCCCAGGATTTAGATTCCCCTGAGTTTGCCCCCCTTTACCTATAACTGCACCTACAGTTAACTTTATTAAATTAATTAAATTAACCCTCAGTCATCAGCATAAAATTAACCCTTATACCCCATCAACCATAACTGCCCCTGAAATTAACCGTAAAGATCCCATTAACCATAACGGCCCCTGAAATTAACCCTAAATACTCCATTAACCATAACTGCCCCTAAATTAATTGCATGTATTCCAGATAAATTACCTAATAAATTGATATGGTTGATGGGGTCTTTAGTGTTAATTTAGGGGCAGTTATGCTTAATGGGGTGTTTAGGGATAATTTAGGGGCAGTTATGCTTAATGGGGTCTTTAGTGTTAATTTGGGGACAGTTATGCTTAATGGGGTCTTTAGTGTTAATTTAGGGGCAGTTATGCTTAATGAGGTGTTTAGGGTTAATTTAGGGGCAGTCATGGTTGATGGGGTATTAAGGGTTAATTTTAGGGGCAGACATGGTTGATGGGGTGTTTAGGGTTAATTTAATGGTGAGGGTTAATTTAATTAATTTAATAAAGTTAGCTTAAGGTGCAGTTGCAGGTAAAGGGGAATGTAAATCCTGGGGGCAGTGATTATTAATGTATTATTTATAACAGTATGGTGATATTCTCTGAATGATTAGAATCCCAATGAAGGCAGAGAGTCGTTCAAAGATCCGGATCTTACAATGATCCGGATCTTACAGTGATCCGGATCACTGTAAGATTAGGATCCCTGTAAGATCCGAATCTTTGAACGACTCTCTGCCTTCATTGACATCACTGGAGGCAGGGGGGAGGATTCATAATTAAAGGGGCGGGGCCAATAGTTAGTGTGCCTGCACGGAGTTACTGGAAAACAGTAACTCCTGTGAGTCACACTGAGTGATCCGAAGATTCGGATCATGAATCGGATCATTTCAGTGAACGAATCGAAATGATCCGATTCACTTTAATGATCCGAACTTCCCATCACTACTACTCAACAAAGTACAAATCACTGAGTGGAGACACTGCATAAAGAAAGAAGATGTCCCAATCTCCCAGCTCAGGTTTCCTGTTACCAGCGTCACTGAAATATGTAACTACCAGCCTGGCAACAGAGCAAGGTAAAAAGAGGGTTACACTTATAATCAAGCAAATACGGTATATACTGTATATATATCAATAGAGATAAAATGGATTTCTGGGTTGCATTTCAACTACAACAAAGGATAATATATATGTATATGTGCATGGTATGTGTTCAATTTCTAAGAACTTATTTGCAACAAATTTTCTCCCATTTGCAATTTATATTTGAAGGATGTTAATTAAAAACATTAATAAAATTTTAAGGACGTTAAAAAAAAATGTTTTTACATGAAACATTGCAAACTTATTGAGAAAAAATAAAACCAACACCAAAGTAATCCTATAACTATCTGAAATCCCTATTTGTCAGCCAGTGACCAATATATCTTGTTTAGCTACCAAAATGTCCTTAAAACACCTGTTGAGAAACAAATTATTAGTTGTTTGCTATGGCGTTCTTTTGTTTCAGAGAGTAATAACTGAAACCCAGCATTAATCCAGGTAGTCTTTAAGGGATACTGTAGTGCTCCCAGTTAGGCACCTGAAAAACAATTATTATTTATATTCCACAGCACTGTACAATTGGTAAACAGGACATAACCAGTAATATATAACATCACAATTTGACTTACAGAAAACAGGTTAAAAAGGGCTTGTTCAAATAAGCTTACAACCTAGAGAGAGTTAGTGTGTATTATACAAGAGGTAAAAGTGCCAGAGTTAGGGATGCACCAGCCACACTATAAGTATTGCAGGAGAGCTACTAGGAAAAGTGAACTAATATGGGAGAAAGGGTTCCCTCCTGCCTTAGATCCAACATGTAAGGAGAAGGACTGAAGGAAGGGGGAAAGGCAAATAAGCTGGGGAGGGCATTCAGAGAATAGAGGCATCCCTTGAGAAATCTTGCAAGCGTGTATGAACTGAAATCAGTGTAGAGGACAAATAGAGATCATTGGATGAGCTCCAGTTAGGAGTGTATCTAGAGATGAGTGAAGGGAACCACTTTGGAAAGCTTTGGAAGTAAGAGTCAGGATTTTTCAAATGAATCCTGAAGCACACAGACAGCCAGTGAAAAGACTGACATAGGGGAAAGGTGTTAGTGAATGGGTAAAGAAGATAACTATGGCAGCAGCATTCATGGTGGATTGTAGAGAGGTGAGACGTGTATGAGGAAGATCAGATAAGACAGGTTTACAATAGTCGAAGTGGGAGATTATAAGGGCATGGACAAGAACGCCATGTTTTAAGATGGCTTTGATATAGGTGGTAAATAAGAGGTCTGTGCCAAGGGTGACACCAGGGCAGTGAGTGTGAGTGGATAGAGTGATGATTGAACTATTGACATTAAGGCAAACAGTTAAGGGAATATTAGCATTGGAAGGAGGGAAGACGAGAAGTTTGGACATTTAGTTAGAGCCAGACGAGGCAGTAAGTTACATGATTTAAGACAGAGGCAGTAGACAGGTAGATTTTGGTGTCGTCTGCATACAGATGATATTAAAAACTAAAAGATGAGATGAGTTTGCCAAGTGAGGTAATGTAAATAACAGAAGAGGTTCCAGAACTAAAACTTGAGTTACATTAACTGAGAGGGGAAAGGGAAACTGTTACTGGAGAGGCAGATGCTGAAGGTACGATCATAAAGGTAGGATGTGAACCAGGAGGGAGCAGCGTCACAGAAACCAAGATCATAAAGTGTTTGAAAGAGAAGTGGGTGATCCTAGCTGTTTAGGGTGGGGTCCTATAAAAAAACTGACTTAGAAGTACAGGAAAGATCTATCTACCTACATTAATTCCAGAGCATGGTAGCGTCAGCATTAATACTTCAACGGAACCCCAGGCTGTGGTGACCAAACAGGTTGCTACCTAGATACCACTCCCGCACTGGAGCCAGCTGTTGGGACTACCCCGCCATAGGAAGTCTGAGAGACCCCATACTCAGTGTTGGCTACTCCAAACAGCCACTGCCTTTTCCAGGCCGGCCAGTATCTTGAAATTCCAGGCCCACTAACTTAAGGTTAACATCATCAGCTCCTCCAATTCTCGATGTTAAACCACTAAACCTCTGTTGTTGTTTTTTTTATGGGATTATTTAATCACTAATCATTAAACCACCTTAGACTAACGATCACTAGCCCAGGGTATAAGAGACACGTTTTGAGGACTTCATGGAGAGAATTAGGTCTATAAGAGGGACAGAGCAGAGGTCATTGCTTTTAGTGTGGACCAGTAGTACCTGGGGTACTCCAAATTTGTTAACACTATCGCTCATAGCCGTGGAGACTAAAGACCTGCAAATGCCTCACCAACCCATGTACTGTAGCATTACTAAATAGTGAGGGAGACCCAACTGTTCTCTGTTGAGGCTCATAGCCATCCCTCTTAGCAGCACAGAAGACAACATTGTTCCCCAGTAACTTGCAAGTGTGATGAATATCAATAGAAAGATAAGAACAAAAAATGACAGGTAACCATGACCCTGAAAACATGACACACAGATACATTTTGTTTTTAATTTTTTTATAACTGCAGGTTTTATATTTATGCTAAATGTCTGGCAAGTTGTGTTTTTTAACCCACTGAGACTCTATTTATTTATAGCCCTCTCTGGACACCATTAAGAAGTTACCTGCGTGGTAGATGGTGTACTTAAGGTCTGGTTAGAACCGGCAAATAGACACAAAAAAGTACAGAAAGGCAAGCACACCCTGGTAATGTACTTGACAGCCACATTGATGCCATATCACAGTGGCGGATCTACCGGGGTCGCAGGGGTCGCGACTGCGACCGGGCCCCGGCGGCAGGGGGGCCCCAGCCAAGGGGCCACCCGAAATCTTTTTTAAGTTTTTTTTTTTTTTTTTTTTAAATAAGGCAGGGGCGTCCAACATGCGGCCCGCGGGCCAAATGCGGCCCGCGAGACCTCGAGGTGCGGCCCGCGTAAGATCGGCAGCCAGGGCAACCGATCTTACACGAGCCGCACCTCAAGCCCTGCTACTTACTTGTGGGAGGGTCTTCTGGACAGCACAGAGGAAGCGGAGTTCACGTGACATCCTACTTCCTCTGTGCTTTAGCAGAGAAGGCAGAGGGAGGCCGCGCCCCCTGCTGAAGTCTGTGAGCGGCATCGAAGGGAGATGCAGTGCAGGTAAGGGGGTGGGGAGGGTGTTTGAATGAGTGTGTGTGATTGAGGGAATGAATCTGTGAATTAATGATTATATGAATAAATGAGTGTGTGTGTGTGTGTGTGTGTGTGTGAGAGATAGCATGGATGTGTAAGTGCTGGAACCTAGGCATGATGGGACTGTGATTGCTGTTAGCAATCACACTCCTATCATGCCAAGTCAGCCAGTACATGCTGAAACCTGGCTAGCTGCCCCCCTTGTGTATTGATGCTGCCAGCAGTATGGGGTCTGCACATCACTTACAGCCATCCTGTACCAGCGTGTATTGGCTGACTTGGCATGATAGGAGTGTGATTGCTAATAGCAATCAGAGTCCCATCATGCCTAGGTTCCAGCATTTACTGGATGGATGTGTAAGTGCTGGAACCTAGGCATGATGGGACTGTGGCTACTGTTAGCAATCACACTCCTATCATGCCAAGTCAGCCAGTACATGCTGAAACCTAGCTAGCTGCCCCCCTTGTGTAGTGATACTGCCAGCAGTATGGGGTCTGCACATCACTTACAGCCACCCTGTACCAGCATGTACTGGCTGACTTGGCATGATAGGAGTGTGATTGCTAACAGCAATCACAGCGAGCACAGTCCCATCATGCCTAGGTACCAGCATTTACTGGTTGCCTGGGTATGATAGGAGTGTGATTGCTGTTAGCAATCACACTCCTATCATGCCAAGTCATATTGCTAATTTTGTCCAATTGTGTGTTACCTACTTTTATTAAACATGTGAGTTTTTATTATTATTTTTAAAGGTGGGGGTCATTTTCAGTTTTGGCTAAGTGAACCCTGAATGTTTTGGTCCAGAATTTTCATTTTAGTTCATCCCTAGAATAAATCTAGGGAATCCTGAATTTGTAGTCGCAAAACTTTCAAGGCCCAGAAATCAGTGAGAGGAAGAGTAAAGGTTTTGTGTCATTTTACTTTATTTTAATCTGCATATTTTATTAAAGGCCATATCTTTTGTCACAGTGAAAAATGAGTGCGGCCCGCGCACGTATACAATTCTGATGAAGTGGCCCACTGCAGAAAAAACTTGGACACCCCTGGATTATGCCCTTTGTACATGCGCCCCTTTTTCTTTGATTTTTTTACAGATATGATTCAATATGTAAATTGAATTTGTTGAATTAGTTGAAAAAAAATTGTTGGGTAAAAATCATTTTTTTTTTGGGGGGGGGGGTGGGCCCTTAACAGATTCTCGCACCCGGGCCCTGAGGCGTCTAGGTACGCCCCTGCCATATCACAAGACCCCTCCAGGAGCCCAGGGCTTGACAAGCTCCTCTCTACAGACAATGGGACCTGGCCTTGGAAGGGATTCTGTTTTTGGGGAGGTGGGTACAGGGGGTCCGTTTGGACTACTTCTTCCCCCTGGTACAGAGTGCCATGTTTTGCTAGTTACTAGAGACTCTAATGAGTGTGGAGCTTGTTTTATGTGTCGTGTGTTACTCTCCATTATGTCAGGACAGAGAACTCTTTTGGCCTGTATTTGCACCAAGATCTGACATCCAGATGGTTTTAGCCAGAAATGAGGGAACTGCCCATGTTTACCATCTTCCCTATAGACTACAATAGTGACCCCCTACTGTGCTGAGGTGTGCAAATACTAAGCCGTGTGCAAAGGAGGGCCTGATTGAGAACTATGTGTGTTTGGCTGTTACTATTGTATGTAAATTACCCCATTGCATTGTTTTAAATATCACTGTGTTTCTCATTAAACTGAGTTCATTATTTTATCCTCAAGCGTCCAGTCTCGGCAGATGTTTCTTGAGTGGAAGACGGTAGCATGGCCGATAATAATCGAGAAGTTCAGCAGTAAGAGGAGCGGAGAAAGCTGACTTCAGCAGATATACCCATTCGGGGTACCGAGATCTATTACAGCCATCTAATTTTCAGAGAGAAGAGCTTAGTTGGCCATGCGTAATGCTTAGTTCAGGCAGTGGATGTCTCTCTTGAAACCTCTGTGATTTAAATATGTTTTGTATATAACAATCCAAGCTATTTTTCAAAACACTCCCTCCTTGTGGCTTGGCCATCGAGATGCTTAACAAATTACCGTATTTGCTCGATTATAAGACGAGGTTTTTTTCCAGAGCAAATGCTCTGAAAAATATCCCTCGTCTTATATTTGAGGTTGTCTTCTAATCTGACCTCAAATAGAGGTCTGTGCATCCCTTTACTTGTGACCAGGGCCGGCCTTTGGGGTGTGCGACCTGTGCGACTGCACAGGGCGCCCCCTCTCCAGGGGGCGCCGCCGCCGCGGGGTCCGCTGCCGCCCCCTCTGCACCTAAATGAAAACATTGTTGGTTTTTTTTGTTGTTGTTTTTTTTAACTTTATTTAACATCCTCCATGTTAAATAAAGGTTTTTTTTTACTTTATTTAACATGGAGGATGTTAAATAAAGTTAAAAAAAACAACAACAAAAAAAAAACAACAATGTTTTCATTTATGTCCCGGGCAGGTGCTGGCATCTCATGTTGAGCGCCGACTATTCCGGCGCTCAACATGAAATGCCGGCAGGACTCCTCAAGGTAAGTTAGGATAAGGAAAAGTAGGGAGAGGGGGGGATAGTTTGAAGGAAGGGACGGGGGGGATAGTTTGAAGGAAGGGGCAGGGGGGGATAGTTTGAAGGAAGGGGCAGGGGGGGTTAGTTTGTAGTTTGAAGGGGCAGGGGGGTCATTTGAAGGGGCAGGGGGGTCGTTTGAAGGGGCAGAGGGGGGGTAGTTTGAAGGGGCAGAGGGGGGGTAGTTTGAAGGGGCAGAGGGGGGTAGTTTGAAGGGACAGGGGGGTAGTTTGAAGGGGCAGAGGGGGGGTAGTTTGAAGGGGCAGAGGGGGGGTAGTTTGAAGGGGCAGAGGGGGGTAGTTTGAAGGGACAGGGGGGTAGTTTGAAGGGACAGGGGGGTAGCTTGAAGGGGCAGAGGGGGTAGTTTGAAAGGGCAGGGGGGGTAGTTTGAAGGGGAAGAGGGGGGGTAGTGAGGGGGGGCACCAGAGGAGTAGTTCGCACAGGGGCGCCGGAACACCTAATGTCAGGACCCGGGCGAGCAGGTCTGGTAGGAGTCCATGTGCAGGGGATACGGGGGACTCTGTCTGTACTCCTTTATGCATGGTGACAGAGAGATAGGTACAGACAGAGTAGCAGAACTGGAAAGGACGGGAGCTGAGGCACAGAGACGGGAGCAGAGGAAGGTGCAGGCTCGGGAGCTGAGGCAGAGAGACGGGAGCTGAGGCAGGTACAGGCTCGGGTGCAGGTGCCGGCTCGGGTGCAGGTGCAGGCACAGGCTCGGGTGCAGGTGCAGGCACAGGCTCGGGTGCAGGTGCAGGCACAGGCTCGGGTGCAGGTGCAGGCACAGGCTCGGGTGCAGGTGCAGGTGCAGGCACAGGTTCGGGTGCAGGTGCAGGCACAGGTTCGGGTGCAGGTGCAGGTACAGGCTCGGGTGCGGGCCCACTGGCAGGTAAGCCCACAGGCAGGTTCAGGCACAAGTACAGGCTCGGGTGCGGGCCCACTGGCAGGTAAGCCCACAGGCAGGTTCAGGCACAGGTACAGGCTCGGGTGCGGGCCCACTGGCAGGTAAGCCCACAGGCAGGTTCAGGCACAGGTACAGGTACAGGTGAGGCCCACTGGCAAGGCGGACGGGAACGGAGGCCCACTTGCAGGGCGGCCAGGAACGGAGGCCCACTGGCAGGGCGGACGGGAACGGAGGCCCACTGGCAGGGCGGACGGGAACGGAGTACTACCGGGCCAGGCACGTGTACAGGTTCATGCACGGGTACGGACTTACGCTCGGGTACTGGATCATGCACGAGTACCGGCTCAGGCACGGGTTCAGGCTCAGGCACGGGTTCAGGCTCAGGCACGGGTTCAGGCTCAGGCACGGGTTCAGGCACAGGCACGGGTTCAGGCACAGGCACGGGTTCAGGCACAGGCACGGGTTCAGGCACAGGAGCAAGCTCAGGTACAGGTAGCGGCTCAGAGCAAAGGCAGTCCTTTAACATCAATGCCAAGGCCCTGACTGATGGGCAGGGCAGGTCTTATAAAGGCAGGCTTCACTCAGTTCATGAGGCGCAGCTGTACCTGATAATCAGGTTCAGCTCACTCCAGAGGGAGGAGGGTGGCCACTAGTGGTAGCAGATGTATTAGCTTGATGTATGATTCAGCCATGGTTCAGGGAGCAGAGAGTGGACCCTGACACCTATGGCCGGCTCTGCTTGTGACCCATGCTTCAGACTCCCTGGTGTCTAGTGAGGCAGCCGGTGGAGGTCTGTGCGATGCAGACTTCCGCTGCTGGTGGCCAATACTTCCGCGGAGGCTTCTATGACTGAGCACCGGCATCACATGACCTTCTGGTGCTCCACTATAGAAGTGCCAGCAGCAGTGGAGGTTGTCTGTGCACATCCCTCAGCCGGTGAGCATTTGTGGGATGCACACAGACAACCTCCGCTGCTGCTGGCATAAATAAATAGAACCCGTAAATAAATAGAACCCATTTCAAGGAAGTTTTATTGTGTTATCTGTTAAACAAACAATCTAGCATTCCATACAATAGACTAGAGCAGTGGTTCTTAATCTTTTTGGTGACACACTTCCCTTGTGAAAAATCTTCTGACCCAGGTCTCCTGTGTTTTAACAGCCCAAAATTTAGGCTTAGGCAGGATGAGTTTGCATAAAACAATTTATAGTTTATATGTGAGGCTATACCCCACAGATTAAGAGCACAAGGACAAAAGTAATCACAATGCAAATCCACATAGATAGGTTAGTGTAAACATCATATAAATCTGTTATTTGTAATCAGTACCATCTGTACTCTAACTTACCATTTCTAACCCACTGTTTTAATGTTTTATGGTCTGTTGCTAGGTAGCACCAGCGGCTTAGTAAAAGTTAATGCAGTTTTTAGGTGACTTGGAGCAGTGAGATATAAAATAAAATTACAGATCTGTTTATTTTTCTTTTACATGATACATCACTAATTGTATGGGCACCTTAGGTGAAAGAGCACCTTTAATGTTTCGTAAGATTGGAAATAGCAGGGATAAAATGTTATAAGAAAACCTCAGCAATAATATTTTCCTTTATAAATCATATATCATCTTGTTCGATCAAGCCATATTTTGGTCAATATAATACACATGATGCATGATGTGCAGTCTAAATTGTTCATGACAGCTAAAAATCAACTGTGTTCTACATGATGTCATGTTATTCAGCTACTCCATAAATCATGTAGTATTTGGTTGAGTTTACTTTGTCATGTGTTATTCAGTTGGTTTATACTTGTGTTTACAGGTTTTGCATGTGGTTGTCGTTCAGTTGGTTTATACCATTTTTTGAGTTGTTGGTTTTCAGGGCATTTTAAGCTACATATGTTCTTACTATTTGGGAAAGGGACACTTAACCTGGAAATGTCTCTTTTTTTAGAGTTGATAGATAAAAAGGGAGAAGGAAAAAGAAAACATCAGAAAGGAGGGGCAGAAAAAGAACGTGATAAGAAGAAAAAAATTATTAGGAAAGGATTCAAGCCAGTGCCAAAAAGTCAGTTCTATGTTTAAGACCATTGAAAGCAAACAAGTACTGGATTGTGAAGATGATGAAGATTTACACGAAGGCACCAGTGCCAGCTTTAGCACTGCTGCACATGCAGCTGTACAAAGCACATTGATAACCGATTTTAGTGCTAGTGAGGCCACTAAGCACATTGTAGAAGCTTGTATTGATCTACAAGGTGATGAAGAAATTTCAGTTGAGTATATTGAAGAGTCCCAAAAACATCCATTCGCGAAGGTGTGCATGACATCATTGAAGATAAAAACTGGTTCTTTAGGCCATCATCAGAAAATCTTAGTGCCTTTTTAAAGTTCCATCCTTCCCAACCAGATGTCCTCCACTTGAATTCCAAAAAGTTGAATACCAAAGACGAGATGGGGAAAAAAACTTCAGTGGTTAACATATTCACGCAGTCAGTAGAGAAACAGACAACAGTGCTTTTATTGATGGGTGCTTTTATGACAAACATATGTACCAAAGAATTGAAGAACATGATTTACCCATTTATGCAATCTTCATAATACAACGTCAGAAGCCTTCCTCATGAAGTGTAAGGGCATGTAATAGGTTTCATGAGAAACAAATGTCTGCCAGAAATCAAGAAGTGAAGAGAGAGTGTGCAATTCTTGAGAGAGTAATTGAAACTGTTAAATTTATAGGCAAAAGAGGATTGAGTTATAGGGCATCTACTGAAGAAGTTTATACTCTATTAGATGAAAAAGTCAACCACGGCATTTTCTAGAAATTCTTCTACTGCTGAGTAAATTTGACCCTATGCTCAAAGGTCATCTTGATGACATAATTAAAAAGAGTGAAAAATATGAGGGTGCATAGGGCAGTAAAGGACGTGGCAGCTTTGTAACAATGATTTCAAAAACTACAGTTGATAGTATTATCTCGATAATTTCAGCACTCATAAAGGAAAGTATTGCTAAAGAAATCAAAGAAGCTGGTATGTTTTCTGTACAGCTGGACACAACACAAGACGTAAACGTCTCTGATCAATGTGCCATTATTATTCGGTATGTCACAGATGTGGTGCATGAATGGCTTGTAGCGGTAATAAATTGTACATCTACCTGAGAAAAGGCTCTTTGTGACCTAGTTTGTGAAGTTCTAGAGTCAATGGAGATTGATAATTACCAATTGTGTTGGCAATGCAACAGACGGAGCTTCAAATATGCAAGGGCAGTACAATGGGTTTATTACATGGTTAACCAGCAAAGCACCTGGCCAAGTTCATGTAGGGTGCTATGCACATGTACTCAATTTAGTCATAATGGATGTCACCAAGATCTCTATACAGGCAGTATCATTATTTGGACTGCTAAATTCTTGCGCTGTGTTTATTCGTGAATCCTACCTCCGCATGACTGTTTGGAGAGAGCAGTCTCATGAAGAGCGAATTAGATCTCTGTCTGTTATTGGAGAAACAAGGTGGTGGGCCAAGGATGCAGCACTAACCAAAGTGTTTGGTTCATTTAATGACCAAAGCCAAGCAATGTACGTGGAACTCATTCAAGCCATGGCTGAAATCTCAACATCCCTTGTTTTTAATGCAGAAACAAGGTACAAGGCTGGGACATTCCTAGAGTCACTGAGAACGTTTCAAACTTTAATCACAGCCCAAATGTACCAATTTATTTTCAAACATACCTCTCCCTTGTTTCTTTACCTGCAAACCCAGGGTCTGGATGTTCTTCAGGCATATCGAATGGTGACAGAGACAACAGATACCTTAAGAGACCATGAATAGGACTTTGAAAGCATTATGAGTGCATCACAGAATTTCATTTTGTGGGGAAATAAGAAAGCAGGCTATGAGTTTGTGATTGAGGAACATTTTCCTATACCTGGAAGGGTACGCCAAAAGAAGAAGATGTGCAGATGATGAGCCTATCATATTATACATGTCCACCCTGAATTTGTCACATTCTGATATAATACTGGACAAGATTATCAACAGTCTGCAGAGCCGGTTTACTACCCATGGCCATCTGTTTGCAGATTTGTCGTGTTTGGACCCTAAACATTTTGAGGACATTTTAAAGCACATTCCCCACAATGCTTTAGAACAACTGAGTAAACTACTCTCAAGATTTGATTCTGCAGCATCTAAAGAAAAGCTGCAAACTGAACTGCTTGACTGAACTGCTGATCAAAGTGAAACAGGCTAAAAATGTATCTTGATGAAGAGTATAGTGTGACCTATGAAGAAGCCATCCATCTGATCACTGCGGAAGGACATTCAGGTGTTCAGCGTAACATTGGGAAGTGCAAGACTTGCAAGAACTGCATCACATGCTGCTATAATGTACTTCTATGTTTCAGCTTATACAGCCTTGCATACAGTTCCCTTTTTAATGCCTACAAGTTAATTTTGACACTATCCTCTTCTCAGGTGGCATGTGAGAGGTCTTCCTCAAAACTTAAATACATTCTGAACAGACTCCGCAACTCCCTATCCCTGCAGCATTTGGAAGCCTTTATGCTAATTTCAATAGAAAAATACATATTGATGGGCCTGAACAATGATACCATAATTGATGTTCTAGCTTCAAAAAGTAGCTTGCTACAAGGATTATTGGTTGTTTAAAATGTTTTGTATCTCAATACTCTTATTGTTTTCACTGTTAATTCTATGCCACATTTAGTGGTTTTCTGTGTTTTGCCCTGTAAGGGCTTTTTGCACAATAAGATAGAAACATTTTGCACTTTTTACGAAAGTTTATAAGAATTGGTTAATATAAGCTACTGTGTAGCTAAACAGTTTACATTTTTTATTTATTTATAAGTATTATTATAAATATTTTTTCATTAACGGTAAGTGTTTCCACCTTATTTCAGTTTCAAGGCACATTGTTTTTAGTGAATTATGTAAATTAATAAAACTTTGAAAAAGGTTCCACACTATAATGTGGCTTCAGGCTTCCCATGTTGAATGACTTATCGTTTTTAGAGTACTGATGTTCTCTTAATCCCTTTACAGAAGATTATATGCTTTACAATCTGCATAGCACTGATGTCATCTGTATCCTTTACACATGGACCCCGAAACGTTAAGATTCTGTCTGTTCCCCAGGTACTTATTTTGGCCTTTTAACATTTGGTTTATGGGATTTTAATAATAATGTGATATAAAAGAATGATTTTTTGAATGGCAAATAGTGTGACTCAGGTATTTATAAGGTGTGTGTGGATATGAGAGCTCGACCGCGACCTACAATATATGGGGCTGGTCTCCAAATGTTTCCAGGGCTGCTTTTAATTCCCAGTCCAGCCCTGCTCATATATGCCTGTTTGACTACGTTGATTTCTCCATTCCTGACCCGACTTGCTTGACCATTCTATTGAACTGTTACTTATCTACTTGTGGCCCTCATTCAAATCCCTGCATACTGGGTTCCTCATCTGATTCTCACGTAACAATAGCACTAGATTATCTTGTCAAAGTTTCTCTGGGTAAAGTGTCATCTGTTTATAAGGTTATTTTCTAAAAATATCTACAGGTAAATTATGATAAGTGGCCTAGCCTTCCTTGCAGAAAACTGCCCTGACCTCAGGCACTCAAAGAGTTAAATAAAGTACCGTATTTGCTCGATTATAAGACGAGGGTTTTTCCAGAGCAAATGCTCTGAAAAATACCCCTCATCTTATAATCGAGGTCGTCTTCTAATCAGACCTCATTCTGCTAGGGCCAGGCTGCTTACCGAGCTTTGGTCGCGAGCAGCGTCACTCCTACTAGCTGCAGGAGAACAGGAAGCTAGCACAGTCCTCACATAACTCTGCCTCCCCCCTCCTTCCTCTGGGGGCGGGGCCAGAGAAGTTGCTCGCACAGCCGGACCCCTGCAGAAGTCTGCGAGTGGGAGATCTGCAGTTCAGGTAAGGGGGTGGGGGAGGGTTTTTGTGATTAATGTGTGAAGTATGTGTGATTAATGGAATGAATGAGTATTTAAATGTTTGTGAATGAGTGTGTGTGTGTGTGATAGCATGGATGTGTAAGGGGGGTGGTGGTGGTAGCATGGCATAGGGAGGCTGTAATCACACTACTATCATCCCCAGGTTCCAGCATGTACTGGCTGCCTTGGCTTGATAGGAGTGTGATTGCTGTTAGCAGTTATATATATATATATATATATATATATATATATATATACCTCCAGAAATGCATTTTAACCCCCTATATGCCACTCAGCCCCATGATATGCATTTTACCCCCTATATGCCACTCAGCCCCATGATATGCCTTTTAACCCCCTATATGCCAGAGTGGCATATAGGGGTATAAGGCATATCATGGGGCAGAGGGGCATATTGGGGGTTAAAAGGCATATCATGGGGCACAGTGGCATATAGGAGGGTAGAAGACATTTCTGGAGGCAGAGTGGCATATAGAGGGTTAAAAGGCACATCAAGGGGCAGAGTGGCAAATAGGGGGGTATAAGGCATTTCTGGGGGCAGAGTGGCAAGCCTGGGGGTAGATGTGCATAATTGGGGGGGGCAGGTTGGCAAATAAAAAATATATATTTTTCTCAATCATAGCTTTTATTAAATATGAAAAAAGTTTACATTAATTAATATTTACTAGTAAAACGTTTTTCCTATAGGGTAGTCTTATATTCAGGCTTTGTTTTTTTCCTAAATTAATATTTTGATTTTGGGGGATCGTCTTATAATCACTGAGAATAGGGAGGTTTGAAGGCTGCCATGAAGCATTTGAACAATTTTATTAAAGAACTAGGGGAGAGTCTGACTAGTACAGGGGCGTCCAACATGCGGCCCGCAGGCCAAATGCGGCCCGCGGGACCTTGCTTGAGGTGCGGCCCGCGTGAGATCGGCAGCCAGGATCACAAGAGCCCTGCTGCTGCTTACTTGTGGGAGGTCTTATTGTCCTGCACAGAGGAAGCGGGAGGCCACGACCCCTGCTTAAGTCTGTGAGCGGAATCAAGAGCTGTAGTGCAGGTAAGAGGGTGGGGGTGGTTGTTTGAATGAGTATGCCTGATTGAGGGAATGAATCTGTGAATTAATTAATTTGTGTGTGTGATAGCATGGATGTGTAAGTGCTGGAATCTAGGCATGATGGGACTGTGATTGCTGTTAGCAATCACACTCCTATCATGCCAAGTCAGCCAGTACATGCTGAAACCTGGCTAGCTGCCCCCTTGTTTATTGATGCTGCCAGCAGTATGGGGTCTGCACATCACTTACAGCCACCCTGTACCAGCATGTACTGGCTGACTTGGGATGATAGGAGTGTGATTGCTAACAGCTAACAGGAATCTGCTAACAGCAGTCAGTCCCATCATGCCTAGGTTCCAGCATTTACTGGTTGCCTGGGTATAAAAAGAGTGTGTTTGCTGTTAGCAATCACACTCCTATCATGCCAGGTCAGCCAGTACATGCTGAAACCTGGCTAGCTGCCCCCCTTGTGTATTGATGCTGCCAGCAGTATGGGGTCTGCACTTACAGCCACCATGTACTGGCTGATTTGGGATGATAGGAGTGTGATTGCTAACAGCAATCTGCTAACAGCAGTCACAGTCCTATCATGCCTAGGTTCCGGCATTTACTGGTCACCTGGTATAAAAAGAGTGTGTTTGCTGTTAGCAATCACACTCCTATCATGCCAAGTCATATTGGGGGTTTTTTTGTCCAATTGTGGTGTTACTTTTAACAAAAGTGTGGTTAACGGACTAAAATTGGACAAAAAAATACAATAACCATTCATTTCTATATGATTGTTGACAGCAATCACACTCCTATCATGCCCAGCCAACCAGGTTTTGTGTCATTTACTTTATTTTAATCTGCATATTTTATTAAAGGCTATATTTACTCAAAGTGAAAAATGAGTGCGGCCCTCAGACACCCCTGGACTAGTAGGACATTCTAAATTCAATATATTATTGTATACAAAGCATGAAAAGTAGATGTTAGAGAAGGGGCACACAAAGATAATTAACTGAGTGGAGGGACCGAGTAATAATTGAAAATAAGTGAGGAGATGTAGGTAAGGGAACTTTTGTTGATGAGATTGGTGATTTTTGCAACATTGACATAATGGACAAGATTTGCAAAGGAATATTAGCCCCGGAGGAATATAAGAATTTCAGTTTTGGAGAGATGAAGTTTTAGGAACCATACAGACATCCAGTTAGGAAGATGAGTGAGGCAGTTGGCAACAAATAGGTGATCAGGGTAAGAAAGGTAGTGTCATCAACATACAAATGGTACTATAAAACAAAATATAAAATTAACCAATTAACAAATGGGTTCCTGGAATGAAGCCTTGTGGTACACCAACAAAGAAAAAGAGATCAGAAGCATATCTTGGCTGGGTCCTGCTCTAGACCTGACTCTTCCCACTTTTCCTCTTAGTCTAGTGTCTAACTTGCTGAGTGCCAGGATGCTGCTATGCTTCAAGTGCAGCAAAGAGTAAGGTTACTGTCGAGGCTGTGGATTAGGTAAAGGGTGCTTAAAAACCTTGGGATACATAGACCCCATCCCAGACCCTTCCCCTCTATACCTGGAGTTAGGGGGTCTAAAATTAACTGTTAAAAACTTGTCATTTTATAGTGCGTGCTATTGGCTAATGCTGTAGTACTTGGTAATTTACATGGTTTGTGCCACTATTTTATTAACAAACTTGAATTAAAGAGAAAATAATTAAATGACTATATCATTTTGATCATAAATATGTTATTATATTTAACGTTAAAGAAACTGCATTATTCAACTTTAATCATGGTATCTTAAAGCTATTTGATATGTTAAACGACTTCGCTTTATTTGACATTACCATAGATATTAGAATCACGCAATCTCTGCTCCCTGCTCTAATAGAGGTATACAATACTTTGATCAGATCTTCTTTTGTATGTTATCATTCTTCTGCTTGCCCTACATGACACAGAGTACTTTGTTTCAATCAAACAATGAAAATAATTAATTCTATTTTTATCAGATAATTTTTGTTAATTTTCACCTGTTTCCTATTAGAATGTTAAATTCCTTAAACACGTTTGGTCTGTGCACCATAATTATGCTGCCATCAAATGCAAGCAATCACAAAACATGCTTTGAGAAGGGAAGCAATTTTGATAGCATCGTCCTTATATCTAGCCTTTATCTAGAATTTTTCAAATGAAATTACAAAGGTCTGGTAGCTGGATAAAAGAGGCAAAAAAATTCTCAAAGGTTTCTTCTTTAGATAGAATAAAAAAGAAGATACCTCATGCATCCTGAATGCTTATGTAAGTTTACATGATTTTGGCCCAATAAAAGGTATTAATTTCGACTTGAGCTAATATAGCTATATCAAGTTTCCTTATACCATCTATCTATCTAGAGCCAACTGTAGTACATCTGCCATTTTATGGAAGTGGAGGGAATGGCACTTGGTGATTTTAAACCTGAGTGAAAATGAGAAATAGAGGTTTTAAGCTTCAAATTATTAATCTCTTGGTGTATGATATACCATTCTAAAAGTATTCATAAACTACTATACACACACAGTCATTTGTGATCCCATCCAGAATCTCCCCAGAAAAATGGTTTGCTTTGACTAATGTTACCTTGGTAATTATTAGCCCACATATAAAGTGAATGTAAAAATGTAAAATAATTCAAAATTATGTAAGAACACAAAAACGAACATAAAAAATACATATAGAGAAAATGACCTTACAAAAAAAGATAATCACATTTTTATTTTAAATCCCATTACAGAAATGAAAAATAAAATTATGCATTGATAGATGTTTTCATAGAGGGTCAAAGAGGTGATTGTCAGGAAATTGGACAGATAAATAAAAAAAACTCTTGAGTTATATAAATATGACAGAAAATATGGGATTTCAATAAAAATGATAATAAGGAGCTTACAGGTGTTAAATCATAATTCTATAAATAAAAAAGTTGCATTACCATTGTCAAAGTTTTATTTAGTAAAATAATATACATAGGAAGTAGAACTAGCACTGAAGAAGTTTTATTGTGAGATTTTGTTTTTACTGAATCAATTCTCCTTTATTAAATATATGTATGTAGATGAAATAATACATAAATATATAGTTGTGCAGTAGGTACAGTGTAGTACATTATGGGCCAAGACAATGCAGGTAGGACCTAACGATGATACATCAATGATAATGCATAAAAACATAAGAGGGTCAAATAGCACCTTACAATCGAGCAGTGTTGTGCAGTGAATCATATTCATTGTTATTAAAAAGTAAAACTACTTAATGATTCATTTAATGAAAATCAGCATACAAAACACAAAGTACAAAGATACAATTCGACTGTACATTTACAGTTCAAGTAAGTGATAAAAATAATGGATACAATCATTAAAGTATATCTTAACCAGCATTCTATCATCAAATTACCACCCAGTGGCATAAATATAGATGTAATGTACCGAGTGGTCTGAGGGCCAACCCCTATCGGGTAGTTTGTTATATGGCTTCCACAAACGGATATGAAAAAAATCCTAGTAACAAACAAGTAACAAGGTAATGAGTCTGATGTGTGCCAGAACTGAAATGAAAACGACTGTTATGGATGAGTTCTTATGGACTTATGTCCACCTTAAAAGTAGGTTTAAGCAAAAGGTCTAAAATCAGCCATACAATGAGTAAATGGATAAGATTCAGCCTTAAGTAGAGTAAGGGGCTAGTGCTCCCACAACTGTCTGGAAAGATGAGGAAGACAGGAATGTTTTCCAAGGCAACTATTTCAAGCTGTTTTTGTATTATAGAACCTTCCAGGCCATGACCAAATCTTCCATATTGCAAATAAATATAACCCTTTTAATCCATGCTAGGATGGGTTGCACTGCAATAGATTTTCAATATTTTAGAATCATTGATTTAGCTGCATTAACTAGGTGAACCGTTAACAACCTCTTGTATTTCCCAACAGATGTATCAGAGTAATGAAATAACAAAAAATCTGGGGAAACCTGAAAGTCAGGGATGTCCACCTCACATATCGCCGCCACTACCACATTCCAAAAGGGTCAAATACGAGTGCATGACCACCACAAGTGAATAAAGGTAACACCTTCAACAATTGAGGGGGACATGCGGCAGGAAGCAATGAATATCAGCTGGTAAAATAAAAAAGTAAAACTACTTAACACATAATAATAATAACGATAGGTGAGGATGCTGTAAATTGCTCATCGATCAATAAGCGATTGCACAAGAGTTGTGTTTGCTACGACCCTATGCAAAAATTATCAAAAAGAATTACTGGGGCGGTTAGCCAAAATTGGAGCGGATGTAATTAGGTTAGGGTGTAGATAGTGGATCCATGCTGAAAATGGACTGGAACAATGTTGAAGTTAGGAAGGTATGCCAAGACCAATTTTAGACCAATTTTATTTGCACACCCTTAAGCTGTTGTAACAAGATCTTCCATACTGCATATAAATATTACTCATTTAACCCAGGCTAGAGGAGGAGGGGTAGCTGGAACCTTCCAGTATTTCAGGATCATTGCCCTTGCAGCATTTAAAAGATGGACAGTGAGTGAAAACTTGTAGGTGCCTACTGGTAAGTATATAACCAGAATGAGGAATCTGCACATTCCAAAGGAACCCAGGTGCTTAACTGTGCCAGGAAGGTCCAACTCCCCAATAAATCAAAATGATAGATAAAGGCTTCAGGCACTCAAGTTGAAAAAGACCTCATTGTGAGGTGGAAACGTTGTCTTTTTCTTCCTTCAATAAATCTGCCTGATGCTGGAACCCTTGAGTGCCTGGAGCCTTTATCTATCTTTTTGACCTACTGGTAAGTATGTGAAATGGAGGAAAATTAGCTGTGGCATAAGCCGAAACTCAATTACCTGCTGAAGGACCTTTTCAACAATAGCCCCAAATGGGTTAACCGTATATATGAAAGAAAAGGTTTCAAAAGCAAAAATATCATCAAACAAGAGAAAGGTGTAAAACAGGAGAACAGAGAGTCAAATCACTCACTGAATGGCACAGTATAACTGATAAACTTCCTAGGGTCAGCTGAGGTTTTTATAGGGCTCAAAACCACCCTCTCCTTATCAAGAACAGCCAATGCCACTTTCTGTTTCCATAGAGATGCAGCTGAATCAAGAATGTCAGTGTCTTAGAGCAGGGCAGTGGGCAGGACGGATTGAGGAATTTTCCACTTTATGGCAAGAATAAATTTCCACTTTATGGCAAGACAAACATTGTCATGTCCGTTTGTCGGAGCCTGTCTCTTCTTGAGAAGATTGTGTGATTGTTAGAAAGAAAGAGACTGATACATTGTAACATCGAGTTTTGAAAGTATTTTAATTTAAAATGCACAATTTGCGTGTCTTAAGCCTTCACCTTCATTGAAACATTCAAGAATAACATTCTCAAAACTACAACCTACTTAAATTTCTACATAGAACTTTTTCTTCATGTATTGGCCATTTTTAAAATTCAAAAGAATTGTTGAAAGCAATTCTTATTAGGTACACTGCCTCTTTTTTATACCAGGCCCTGCAGAAGGGCAGTAGGAGCTAACAGACTCTCCCCATTAACTTCAAATAAGGTTTATTAAAATGAGATAATTGAAAAAAAAATTCCCACAGAGACGATAACATTCTATTTACAGAAACCAGGTATGACTGTTTAATCTTAGGCCTCCAGGGCAGAGTTGTGACTCCTTGTACGGGAGGGCAGTTTTGCTGGAATCTCATAATTCTTCTTTCCACCTATGTGAAACTACTCTAAATGTTATTATAACAGGGAAGCCAAACCAATGGACATAGCCATAAAAGGAAACAGTTAAAGACCTCGAAAATGTATAAGCAGACTAAGCGTATTTTGGTTTCCACCAACAGTTTTGGGCTTTTTTAATTTTATTTCTGCAGTTTGGATCTGTTTTACAGTTGACACTTTTCATTATATGAACAGATTGTAAAGTCAGTAATGTAACCATTTTACTAGCTAGCAGCCCTAGAACATATGCAAATACACTGAAAATTAGACATAAAAAGGGCTATGAAAGCATATTATACTAGCAATACATGGTAAGAAACATGATGCTTATTATTGCACAGTAAAGACCCAGAGGTTGGAAAAAAAAAGTTTTTGTTGTGTTTTTTCTAGAAGTTATCATCATGCTTTAAAAGTTATATAGCAAGTTATCAGAAATTATTGTACATATCCTTATCACTCAATGTTCTTTTGTTTTTATGTATAAGACGTAGCAAAGGGCATTTGCATGAAGGGCAATAGTACTGAAATATTGTTTTTTTATTGTTTGAAAAGACATCAGCATTTAGTGTACCTTTTAGATAAGCAAATCTCACCACACCTTTTGTATCTATCATCAAATCCAGCATTTTTGTGGTCGTTAAGGCATATAAAATATATAAGGCATATAAGGTTGTTATTTGCTCATAAAATTATTTATCTTAAATGCTTGTGATTTATATATGATCTAGGTTAGATCATATTATATAATATTTTAGAATAAACCTAAATACCTATAATTTGCATTAGAATACCTCAAAATTACCAAAGTGTCAGATTGATTTGAAGACAGGAAAGTGATTATTACAGAGGTCATTGTCTTCCTCCACCACCAAGATAGACATTAAAACTCAGTGAACAGTATTTGTGCATTTAACCTAATTGTTTTATGATAGCTATTCTTAATCTCATTCTTTCCCTCTTCTGGTTCCAGTTAAGGATTAATTCTACTGACAATACTCAAATTTAGTCACATGCCCTCGCATACTAACACTTGCGAAACATCTGATGCATTCATTGCAAGTGCATGCAAATGAAACTGACTTTTATAAATTGAAGGTGAGGACGCACAAAATGGCTCCAGAGATCAGTCACAGCAAGTTCTCAAGAGGGTCTCGCCAGACCAACCGTGCAAGTCAATGGAGCCCATCTTACTAATCATAATGTGATTACTAAAATAAATAATAATAAATTAGAAAAAAGTAGTTAAAATTAATAAAAATATGTGAACATGTAAACATAATTCTCTACCGTTCAAAACTTTGGGGACACTTGTTTTTGAAAGAAAAGCACATTTTGTACATTAAAATACCATGAAATGGATGTTATTTTTATGAACAAACCCTAAAATTAGCAGTGTATCTTCACAAACATCCTGACATGGAAAGAGTTAAAATACTGGCATTTGAAATACCCATGGGTGTCTAGTTTTCAAAAACATATGACTTGATAGGGTAACTTGAATTGGCCAGGTTCAAAGATGTCCCAAATAGCACATAGGCAAAGACTGATTACTACCACACAAATTGACAAAGGCTGATAATATAATTGGTGCATGGAAAGAGTTAAAATAATAGCATTTGAAATACCTTTTCTATACCTGAAATACCTGTCTAATTTTTTTTAAAAATATATGGTTTGATAGGGGTAAGTTAAACTGACAGACTTCAAAGATGTCCCAAATAGGACAGTGGATGTGAATGACCAGTTTTGAAAAAAAGGGTTTTTTTTTTTTAAAACAAAAATTCAAGACAAGTAAAATATTTTTCAATGTTAATGTGGTACCATAACCTCTTACTATACAAATTATTATAAAATTAGGTAGCATAAGGCTCTATAATCATACTTCTGAACTGTTGTACTGACTAAAGAGAGACAATTTAATTTTGGGAGGTATTGTTTCTCATCTTGTAGCTTTCATGCACCAAAACAAATAGCCAGCTTACTATCTCAAGCCAAGCTCTTGCAATGGAGAAAAGGAATTAAAACTCATTTGTACTACTACGCCAGATCTGCAAGCATGTTTCTTAATTCATATTTTGGATAATTGGATATTTTTCATAATTATGCATGTTTTCCTGTATATTTACCAAATACGTCATTTTGGGATATTGGTTCTTTTTTGGCCAAATGCTGGTATTTACCTGTTTACACATTCCTTTGTGCAGATCCATCCTCTGGCCTCCTACAGTGACAACTCCTCCTCTTTTTAACATCAAACTTTCTCTCTCTTAATTCTCTCTCTTTCTGCTCAAAAGCCCACCTTTCATGTCAGAAATTTTGTGTAAAAGTTTTTTAAGGCAAGCTTACAGGCAAGGTTTTTAACATGATTTTACACATTAATATTGATGTGTCTGTTAATGTATGTATTAATGTATGTTTGTTATGTGTGTTAACTGTCCCTTAAACCGTACAGCGTTGCGTAATATGTTGACGCTTAATAAATAAAAGCTTATAATAAAAGTAATATTAATATTTGTTTGAGCTGTGGCCAAAAGGTCAGAATAATATATTTTAGGCACACAATTTAATTTATAAACACATTTTTGGATGTTTAAATAAATATTATTGTAAACAAAGAAAAAATGGTTCTGCACTCAACTCCCAGGAAGCTGGGTGCTAGCAGGAAAAAAGGGACAGCATAAACCCTCTTGAAGTACACAAACAAAGAAAAGGAATCCCAGCACTCCAAACAGCTTCCAATCTTTAGGATACTTTATTTAGAGAAAGCAAAAAAAAGCAACGTTTCAGCCAAACAGGACCTTTGTCAAGCTCGACAAAGCTTGTGGACAGGACATAACAAGTAGTATGTAACATAACAATTTGACAACAGGTGAGGAGGGCCCTGCTAAAACGAGTTTACAATCTAGAGGGATTTAGGATGTAATAGGTAAAAGTGCCATTGTTAGAGATGGACCAACCACACTAGTAAAAGTATTGCGGGAGAGGGACTGGGAAAGGGTAGCTAAAGGAATATGGGAGGGTATTAATGTGCAATGTTGTAAGCGTCCTTAAAGAAGTGGGTATTGAGGGATTTTTTAAAGGAATAAAGGCAGGGGAAAGATGGATAGGCTGGGGGTGGGCATTCCAGAGGACAGGGACAGCCCTTGAGAAATCTTGTAAGCATGCGTGAGAGCTAGATAGATCATTGGATGAGCGGAAAGGCAGGTGAGAAGTGTATTAAGAGATGAGTGAAGAAATGTAGGTAGGCAGGGAACTGCTGCGGGCAATGTTTTTAAGATGAGATGGCAGTTTTTAGAGACAGACTTGATGGGGGTGAACGAAAGGTCAGAGTCAAGGGTGACACCAAGACAGCGGCATGAGGTGACGGGGAGATGATAGCATCATTAACATTGAGGGAAATTAATGGGAGAATATTAGCGTTGGAGAGAGGGAAGATGAGAAGTTTAGTTTTGGAGAGATTGAGTTTCAGGAAACGTGCAGACATCCAGGTAGAGACAAAGGCGAGACAGTTAGTTACATGATCTAAGACAGAGGGAGAGAGATCAGGGGAGGATATATAGATCTGGGTGTCATCAGCATACAGGTGGTATTGAAAGCCAATGGATGAGATTAGTTTGTCAAGTGTGGAAGTGTAAAGAGAGAACAGAGGGGTCCTATGAGTGAACCTTGTTGTATCCCGACTGAGAGGGGGAGAGGAAGTCTTACTGGAGACAGAGACGCTGAAGGTACGATCAGAGAGTTAGGAAGTGAACCAGAAGAGAACAGTGTCATGGAGACCAAAAGCATGAAGAGTTTGAAGAAGAAAAGAGTGGTTCACAATGTCAAAAGCAGCAGAAAGGTCCAGTAAGATTAGCATGGAGTAGTAGTCCTTTGATTGAAGAGGGTGAAGTATGGAGTTGGAATCAAGAAAGTTAATTGGGTATAACAATTATTTCAAGAAGCTTAGAGGTTAGAGGAAGTATAGGACGATAATTGGACAGATTAGTCGGGTCAAGGGAGGGCTTTTTCAATATTGGAGTAATGGTAGCATGCATGAAGGAGGATGGGACAGATTCAGTAGTGAGGGAGAGGTTGAAGATATGAGCTAGAGTAGGAACAAGAGTAGATGAAAGAGACTGGGTAAGATGGGAAGGGATGGGGTCAAGGGGCCATGTGGTTGGACAAGAGGAAAGAAGAAGAGCACATACCTCCTCTTCCGTAACAGCAGAGAATTTATGTAATGTAATGAAGGGAGAAGAGGTCAGTGGGTAGGAGGGCGCATAGTCAGAGGGAGGATGAGGGCAGGGTGGTGACTGTGCAGATATGTCATATGTGACAGTTTAGATTTTATTATTGAAATATGTGACAAAGTCAGAGAAATTAAGGTTAGTAGGGATAGGTCGGAGAAGGAAATTGAAAGTGCTAAAGAGTTGTTTAGGGTTATGAGACAGGGAGGAGATGAGGGGGGTGAAGTAGGTTTCTTTAGCAAGGTTGAGAGCAGAGTAGTAGGAACGTAGCATAAATTTGTAGTACAGAAAGACAGCCATGGAATAAGTTTTGCCAACTATGCTCAGCAGTGCGGGAACAACGTCGTAGGTGTCGCGTTATAGTCATGCGCCAGGCTTGGAAACGTGAACGTCGTGAAGAGCGGGTAGTAACTAGGGCTACATCCTCAAGAGCAGATGTGAGAGTGGAGTTATAGCGAAAGGTAGCATTATTAGGGTACGACATGTTAGAGATAGGAGAGAAATGAGGGAGTAAATTGGTTGAGAACTTCTTAAGGTTAATAGAGCTGAGGTTAGTCGAGGATGGGGTGCAGGGGAGTGAATAGGAGGCAATGTTAGAGAGCAGGAAAGGAAGTGGTTGTCAGAGAGAGGGAAAGGGGAATTAGAGAAGTTAGTGAGAGAGCACATGCTAGTAAAAAGGTCCAGGGTGTGACCATCATCATGAGTAGGGGAGTTAATATGTTGTGTGAGATCAAAAGAGGAGGTAATAGAGAGACATTTTGAATCCACAGGACTTAATGGGGTATCAACTGGGATGTTGAAGTCCCCAAGGATAACAGAAGTAATATCAGAGGAGAGGAAGAGAGGCAGCCATGAGGAGAAGTGGTCAAGAAAGATGTTAGCTGGGCCAGGGGGACAGTATATAACAGCTATGTCTAAGGAGATGGAATTAAATAGTTGGATACCATGGAGTTCAAATGAGGAGAAAGAGAGTGATGGAGCAGAGGGAATATGTTGAAAAGTACAAGTTGGGAAGAGTAGGAAGCCTACCCCACCACCCTTCCTGTCATCAAATCTGGGAGTGTGAGTGAGGTGGAGGCCACCATAGGAGAGAGCAGCGGGAGAGGCAGTGTTACAAGAGGTTAGCCACGTTTCAGTTAGAGCGAGAAGGTGCAGGGAACGAGAGGCAAAGTGGTCGTGTAAGGCTGTTAGTTTGTTACAGACAGAATGTGCATTCCCGAGTGCAAAGGTAAATGCGGGGTAGGAGGAGCAACAGGGGTATGTGGACAAGATTATTGATGCTTCTGGACTGTTGATTGGGAGATGATGAGGAAGAGAGAACCAAAGGAGGGTATGGACCTCACCCCTGACAGGGGGCATTTGGGAGGTGTGCATTTTTCAGTTTAGAATTTTACCATCTTGTTATTCTGTCCACCATGTCTTATTTGGGACAACTTTTAACTCACAGCCCAGGGTATTTCAAATGCAAGTAGTTTAACATTTTTCATGCACTCATTCTACAACCAGCCTTTGTCAACATTTGTGGAAGCTATGTGGTTTTCCAGGTATCACTTTATAGCTCCTGGTATATGTCACAGCCAAACAATACCCCAACATGCGTTTAGCAATATCTCTTGAGCATGGATTTGTCTTGAGACATAATTGAAGTCAGCCAATTCAATTTACTCAATTCAAGCCATTCATTTTAGACTAGACATCCCATGGGTATTTCAAATGCCAGTTTTTTAACTCCATTTTCCAAACCAGGATTTTGGGGAACATATACATATATTTGCTCATAAAAAGCAACATTTTCTTTTTTTTATTCTTTTTTTATATTTTTGGACTATTGTATTTTTTTTTTAAAAGTTTTAATATATTTTACTAATCCCATTATGATAAGAAAGCTGGGCTCCATTGACTTGCATTGTTGAATGTAGTACCTCTTGGAAACTTGTGTATATTTTAATAGGCACCACTATCTTGCAAAATTCTAGCAAAATGTCTTGCAGTGGCACTTGTTACCGCTCTCTGGTGTATACTCACAGTCACAATAGCATACATGTTCACACTCACTCCAATGCAATATACATATGCACACACTTTAACACTGTTTACTTTTCACTGAAAAACTCATCTATTTCTCTACTCCCCTCCCCATCTCAGAACTTTCCCTTGCTCTCCCAGCCCCCCTCTTGACTAAAGTACTACCCATGTCTAACACTCCTCTTTGAAAATAACACAAAAACAACATATTCATTCAAATAAAGTATTTTTTTATTATTAATGTCCACTATAGATGAAAAAGTCCACAGTGTGTCCTAGATTACTCATCTGTGCCATGATACTCGTAATGACGTCAGTTACATAGGCCATATTGGTAATAGTAACCAGAAACAAACTGTGATTACCTGAGATTTGCTTTAGCATGTCAACTTAAATCTATTGTCTTTGCCTAACAGATGTCATTTACCTGGTCCCGTGGGATGTGCTCCTCCGCCATTCTGTCAGGGTCAACCAACATCCTGTGTCCCGCCCACAGCAGTATCTTCTGACGTGCCCAACTCCTCTCCTGCACCCATGCACTACAGGGGCCAGCTGCAACCAACTACAGATCCACACCACACACAAGATGGCCTTGGGCGCACATCCTGAACAAAGTGGTTTTACTCCATTTAAATGTTTGTGTCAAATATGAATTTGTTGCCTTTCCTCCTCCTCCTCCTACAGAATGCCACTACAGTTTGCACTCTGATGGTCGTACCTATGCTTGTCATAGTGTATCCTATCCCAACTCGTTCTGTACAACTATCCGGATTTCATACTAAATATTCTGTTTTCAGGCTTCCTGACCTTGGCCTGCTTATACGACTACCTTGAACTCCAGACTACCTGAACATGGATTGATATTGGTTATCCTGAACTCCACCTTCTTGCTTACTGCCAATCTATTATGTGTGTGCACCCATAGAGTTTGTCCCGGTCTTGAAGGATCATGAGAAAGTGCCCCAGCTGCTCGAAACCCAAAAGCCTCAACCCAAGGGGGAACCGGTTGGAGGGCGTAGAATTCTTCTGAGACTGACAGACTTTCTCCTGTAGGGACACAGTGCCCTACCATTCACCAGCATCTCCTCTGATACACTGATACATGCAGAGACAAATGCAACACATTTTATTTCAATAATAAACATCATCAAACATTATCCAGCAATATGCTTTAAACCATCTTAAACAAACTTTCTTTTATGAGCGTATAAAACTATATCCCAGCTGCAACCACCAGTGTCCCTAAGGATGGCAGCCAAAGCTAAACCATATCACAAGGGCAAGTACCCAAGGAGCGACCTGAGCTTATGCCTTAGGCTTGAGCACCACGAGTCAAGCCACACCCGTAGATGGCTAACTCTTGCCCAATACCGGTATGTAAAACCACCAGGCCACGGCCAGAAGGTGCGATCCCACCTTTTTCCAGACCGGACTAAAAAATCAGTAACAATATGTCCATGCCAATATCTGAAATGTGAACGCTATCCACCCCTAAACAACCCACAGGAATCACATTCCAAGTCAATATGCTTCACTACTAGACCACTACAGAAAGCCACAAAATTGGAAATAGTCTTATTAACCTGTTTCCCATGCCCTTTCAATGCCTGCATAGGAGTTTGCTACATGCCACCTCAACCATGTAATAATTTTGGACCAAACTATGATTGTCAAAGGATAAGCTCCCCAAAACTGCTTCAAATCAGCCTTCATATTAGAAATCAGAACTCAACACAAATTGTTATCTCCCACATTCCACAGCAGGACCTGGGGCATCTCATGCAAAGTAATATCCAGCAACAGATTCCTGGACAACCCCTCCCAATGCATACCTTGAAAACCAAGCCACCTGACTAGTATTTTGCAAGGCTCAAAGCCAAGCTGCCTTCAAACAGGACAAACTGCCGCCTTTCTCACCGTTTAGTACATGTACAAGTGCCCCATACCACCTCAGTGGAGAAAATTGTAACACATTATGGAATAACAGTATCAGCTTAAAAAGAATGCGGCTGAATATATACTTTAAACCGTTCCGACTGTAAACGGCCAATCTTCATCCAGCCATTTTGAATGTAGCAGCGAGCCATCAGCTTTTGGCTGACTCAACCAAATGAAGTTTTAAACAATTACAAGAGCTATCTGGGCTTCCTGACAGCTCCTGCAAACCATGCAACCTTCACCACCAAACTGCTTTCGTATTTCATGTTTAGTCTTTCCCGCAGCTCTACTTCTTCTCTTGTATCTTCTTGTTCTTCTGTCTTTATCTGCTTCTCCCTGTGTCTTCTTCGTTCTACCACTCCAGGAACTCCCTCTTCACAATTGGAGAAATGAAGGAAAGGCTGTCCCGTGACTCTGCTCTTTTGTGGAAGTACTCAGAGAGGCCAGAATAATCAACACAGATTCGAGAAATAAGATAAATATTTCTGCACCTCTCTTTCTCTGCAAATCTGTCTATATTGTTCTGACCTCTCATAATATTCTTTTATACTTTAATAATTCTAACCAAAGTCATTTATACAACATGATGTGCTCAGTTCTAAGCAACTTTCCCAACTGATGGACCCTTATAAAACACTACCAGTCTTGTGCAATTTTTCAACCAATGCCTAAGGGTATATCACCAAAGTGGAGTGCCGAGCAGGACAGGACCCAATCATAATGCAGCATTACCATTGGACCTTGTTTTTAATCCTTGCACTGTGACCAACAACTTTCCCAGTAACATGCTCCTTATGGTTAATATAATAATAAAAATGTATAATTACATGATTTATGTAATCTAGAGATAAAATAATTGCAGTGTGGCAACATAGCTACTGTTGCATAGTATAAATAAATGCATAGGTGAAGTAAGTTATTTGCCAACCTCAATTCCTATTGTAAAATAGTAATATTCTATACGTATGTATTACATAGTAACATAGTAACATAGTTCATAAGGTTGAAAAAAGACCAAAGTCCATCAAGTTCAACCTATATACATATTGTGTCCCTACTGTGTTGATCCAGAGGAAGGCAAAAAACCCTTATGAAGCAGATGCCAATTGCCCCATACCAGGGGGGAAATTCCTTCCCGACTTCAAATATGGCAATCAGAATAAATCCCTGGATCAACGTTCTGTCCCTATTAATCTAATATCCATAACTTGTAATATTATTGCTTTCAAGAAACACGTCCAGGCTCCTTTTGAACTCTTTTATTGAGTTTACCATTACCACTTCCTCTGGCAGAGAGTTCCATAATCTCACCGCTCTTACTGTAAAGAACCCCCGTCTGTGCTGGTGTAGAAAGCTTCTTTCCTCCAGCCGTAGATGTCCCCTTGATACAGTCCTGGGTATAAATAGGTCCTGGGAGTGATCTCTGTACTGCCCCCTTATATATTTATACATAGTTATTAAATCCCCCCTAAGCCGTCTTTTTTCCAAACTAAATAACCCCAATTCTGATAATCTTTCTGGGTACTGTAGTCCTCCCATTCCCCTTATTACTCTGGTTGCCCGTCTTTGAACCCTCTCCAGCTCCACTATATCTTTCTCGTACACTGGTGCCCAGTACTGTACACAGTATTCCATGTGTGGTCTGACTAGTGACTTGTACAGTGGTAGAATTATTTCCTTGTCGTGGGCATCTATGCCCCTTTTGATGCACCCCATGATTTTATTTGCCTTAGCAGCAGCTGCCTGACACTGGTCGCTACAGGTAAATTTACTGTTAACTAAAACTCCTAAGTCCTTTTCCATGTCAGTCGTCCCCCGGTGTTTTCCCATTTAATACATATTCCCAGCCTGGATTTTTCTTCCCCATGTGCATAACCTTACATTTATCTGTGTTGAACCTCATCTGCCACATCCCAGCCCAAGCCTCCAACCTATGCAGATCCATTTGTGCACTGTCCTCTATTGTGTTAACCACATTACAGAGTTTAGTATCGTCTGCAAAGATTGATACTTTACTATACAATCCCTCTACAAGGTCATTAATAAATATATTAAAAATAATAGGACCCAAAACTGACCCCTGTGGTACCCCACTAGCAACAGTCACCCACTCAGTATGTACCATTAATAACCACCCTCTGTCTCCTATCATTGAGCCACATACACACATTCTCCCCCAGCCCAAGCATTCTCATTTTATGTACCAGCCTTTAATGTGGCACCGTATCAAATGCTTTGGAAAAATCAAGATATATGACAACCAGCGATTCACCCCGATCCAGTCTTGAGCTCACCTCCTCATAAAAGCTGATCAGGTTAGTTTGACAGGACCGATCCCTTGTAAACCCATGCTGATAGTGAGTCATACATTTATTTTCATTGAGATACTCCAAAATAGCATCTCTTAGGAAACCCTCAAACAGTTTACACACAACAGAAGTTAAACTAACAGGCCTATAATTCCCCGGGTCACTTTTTGTCCCCTTTTTGAATATTGGCACAACATTTGCTATGCGCCAGTCCTGGGGAACAGACCCTGTCACTATAGAGTCCTTGAATATTAGAAATAGGGGTCTGTCTATTACATTACTTAACTCCCTTAGAACGCGGGGGTGAATGCCATCTGGACCTGGTGATTTGTCTATTTTGATTTTTTTTAGGCGGCACTGCACTTCTTCCTGGGTTAGACAGTCGACATGTACTGGGGCATTTATCTCATCCTGCTGTATATTACCTGGCATTTCATTTTCCTCTGTGAATACAGCAGAGAAGAATATATTTAATAGATTAGCTTTTTCCTGATCCCCGTCTATAACTTCTCCCTCATTACTTTTTAAGGGGCGCTTTCATTTTTAACCTTTTTACTATTTATATAGGTAAAGAACATTTTGGGGTTTGTTTTACTCTCTTTGGAAATGAGTCTTTCTGTCTCCGATTTTGCTGCTTTTATCTGATTTTTACATATTTTATTTTTTTCCCGATAGCTTTTTAGTGCTTCCTCACTGCCTTCCTGTTTTAGTAGCTTAAATGCCTTTTTTTGCCATTTATTGCCCCCTTTACATTTTTATTTATCCACATTGGGACAGATAATTATCCTTACTTATAGTCAGAAACCGGTTTCCTTTATGAGATTCACAGGTCTCGGTTTCCCAGTTTATGTCGGGATAGTTAAAGTCCCCCATAATAACCACCTCATTGTGATTAGCTGCCTTGTTTATTTGCTTTAATAATTGATCTTCTGCTGCTTCCATTATATTTGGTGGCTTATAGCAAACCCCGATCAGTATTTTATTATTTTTCTTTCCATATATTTCTACCCATAATGACTCCACATTATCATTTCCCTCACATATATTCTCCCGCAGTGTGGCCTTTAGGCTGGACTTTACATAAAGGCAAACTCCTCCCCCTTTTTGTTTTTTTCGATCCTTCCTGAATAGACTATACCCCTGTGTGTTAACCGCCCAGTCATAGCTATCATCCAACCATGTCTCTGTTATACCCTCTATGTCATAATTTTCTTCAGACATTATTAACTCCAGTTCGTCAGTTTTATTGGTCAGACTTCTGGCATTAGTAAGCATACAATTTAGAGGTGTATGGTTTTTTTCCCTATGAAGCCTATATTAACTATTCTAACCCCTCCCTCCGCTCCACTCCCCAGGTACATTTATAAGCCCCAGCTCTCTATCTACACTATCTTCCCCTTCTATATTGTAGTTTCCCTCCCCCCCTTTCCCTAGTTTAAACACTCCTCCACCCTTCTGGCCATCTTCTCCCCGAGCACAGCTGCACCCTCCCCATTGAGGTGCAGCCTGTCCCTACCGTAGAGCCTGTATCCGACAGAGAAGTCGGCCCAGTTCTCCATGAACCCAAACCCCTCCATCCTACACCAGCTTCTGAGCCACTTGTTTAGCTCCCTAATCTCCCGCTGCCTCTCTGGTGTGGCACGTGGTACAGGTAATATTTCAGAAAATACTACCTTGGAGGTCCTTGCCTTAAGCTTGCTACCTAAGTCCCTGAAGTCCCTCCCAGTAATCTGTCAACCCGATCCGCAATGTGCCGAACTCGAGCGCCAGGCAGACAACACACTGTTCGGAGATCCCGGTCTTTGTGACAGATCGCCCTGTCTGTCCCCCTAATAATTGAGTCCCCCACTACCAGCACCTGTCTGGTCTGCCCTGCGCTCCTCCTTCCCTCCTTACTGGAGCAGACACCCCTCCGGTGGTCAGAGGCAAAGACTTGCTGCAGTACTGCTAACTCTGAACTAACATCCCCCTCATCTGCCAACCGCGCAAACTTGTTGGGGTGTGCTAGATCAGGACTAGCCTCCCTGGCGCTTTTCCCCCTACCCCGCCTTCTAACTGTAACCCAGCTAGCTGCCTGACTGTCCTGTACCTCCATCCCACTATCCTCCCCCACCTCTACCTGCGAGAGAGCTTGCTCAGTGAGCAGCAGACTCCTCTCCAAGTTGTCAATAGATCTCAGTGTTGCCAGTTGCTCCTCTAGACTTAGGATTTGTGCTTCCAAATGAGCAACCCGCACACATCTCGCACAGCAATATGCACCCTCGAAGCGCTGCTCAAGGATTGCATACATTGAGCAGGATGTACACCTGACCACATTGTCAAACATGGAGGACATCTTGGCAATGGGGATAGCTCAAATAACTGACAAAAACAGACAGTAAGGTGAAATATATATATATATATATATATATATATATAAATATATGGAATCACAAGGATTTATACTTTACCCTCCTTCTTGCTTTTTAACTCCTTCTTTGCTTGTAACTCCTCACTTAGAGATGTCACTTAGGAGATTCGCCCCAGCTCAGGATTCGCTTGTGTGTCCAAGCTAAATGCAACTGCAAAAGCCAAGCAGAACTCACAGAGAAGATTACTTAATTAGCAACACACCTGAAATAGCCCTTACCCTTTTTTTTTGCTTTTTTCAACAAAACTTTACACTGAACACAACACAAACAAGCACAGTGCTCCCCCTTGCAATAGTAATGAATATACTCTCCTTCTTTGCTTTTAACTCCTCGCTTAGAGATGTCACTTATTGATGATTGTGTTTCTGTATCTGTGTGATAATTGTGAAACAATAGCAGACAGTTGGTGACAATGAAATTAGAAAGCAAATTTGGTGGCACTACGAAGGAAATGTAAGAATGGTCAGGTCATGCCCTGGGTGAGAAGGCAATTAATAGGAGACAAAGTACTGGAAAGGATGTGGGTGGCCTCAACAGAAAGATATTCTAAATAGACTGACAATCACAAAGAGAGTAAATTGGAAACAGAAGTTTGTAACGTCACCATTTGTGAAGACATTCGTTAAGCTGCTTGTCCCTTGCTGTCTGTTGTGCAAGAATTTGTGCCTTAGAGTAAACATATCTAAGATTCTGAATGAGATAAAGGATTGGTTTTATCTGATGAAGGTCTACTTCAGATGGAAGTTCATATCTTCATTATTCATTTATTTCCTATATAACTCTGCAGGTCTTGCAACGTTATTCCTTCAAGCTATTCCAGAACAGCATTACTGTCACATCTCCCCTTTTCTAAAGTAATTGGTGCAGTAATAGACTTGCACTTCAATTGAGTTAATTACATAGTTATATAGGCTGAAAAAAGACATGCGTCCATCAAGTTCAGCCTTTCCTATATCTGTTAATTTGTTGCTGTTGATCCAAAAGAAGGCAAAAAACCCCAGTTTGGCTCATTCCAATTTTGCACTAACCAGGGAATAAATTCCTTCTTGACCCCAAAATGACAGTCAGATTAGATATATTTTGTGTGCTAAAGTGGTATTAAACAGGGCACGGCATTAGTCTGTGAAAGTTTTAAGAAAACAATTAAGGCTTCCTTCTTAAACCCTATAAGTTATGTCAGCAAAGCCATGAGTTTCATCAATGTAGAAACACATCTGACTTAACCCTAAATCTCAAATTTTACTGGAGAAAAAATATATATACCGTATTGGCTTGGATATAGGCCGCCCCCGTATATAGGCCGCACCCTAAAAGTTTGGTGCTTTTTTAAAGAAAAAGTTATTTTCTTTAAAAAAGCACCAAAAAAACATGCTGCCACTCTGTTCCCCCCCCCCGAGATATGCTGCCACTGTCCTCCCCCCCCCGAGATATGCTGCCCCCCCGACTTACCAGCAGATGTGCTGGCACCAGAAGTATACGCGTATTGCGTGGATGTCCCCCGCCGGCCCCGCAAGACACCCAGGAGTCTGCTCTGGTAAGTCTTGGGGGCAGAGGTAAAACGCATCGTGCGGACGGTCACCGGCTGCGGCGATGCGGGTAAACAACCTCCGCTGCCGGGATATCTGCACGACGTGCCGGCAGCGGAGGCTGTTTACCCGCATCGCCGCAGCCGGTGACTGTCCGCACGATGCGCTTAGACAACCTCCCGTGCCGGCACCCCCCCCCGTGGAAAGTGCTGGCAGGGGAGGATGTCTGAGCGTATCCGAGAGTAGGATACAGGTCCCCTGCACCGCTGCGGGGGATCTGTATCCTAACCCCGCTGCCTGCCCAGCGCCCGGGACTGCATGTCCAGGGCGTCGGGCGCTAGACCCCGAATATAGGCCGCACCCCCACTTTAAAGACTTAAAGTGGGGGGGGAAAGTGCGGCCTATATTCGAGCCAATACGGTAAATACATTTACTGTTTAGCATATTAATAACACTCTGTGGCAGATTTTGCTGTTTAGAAATTCAGTATCCAACATCTGTTGTGCTAAAATTAGATATTATGCAAATATTTCTTAAGTTGTTACTTGACAATTGTCTGCAGAAGCATACATTTGCAATTCTATAGCAAATTTAATTGATCTAAGTTGTACTCTAAGTTTCATAGGAGCAAGTGTATGACACAGAAGTGTGGCAGATGTTTGACTAAGCTAAATGGTTTATATATTTTATTCTCAGCACTATTATGATATTGCATATCAAAACAATATTTTATGTGTTTAAATTAGCTGTGAAAACAAAAGGAATTTCTATTTATTTTACTCCCATTACTTCAAAAGATGCCTGCTATAATTATTTTCATTTAATTTGCAACTCTGGGTATTTCCCAATCATGTACTTACTAAACCTGATACAGAAAAAATATGCTATTAGGCTTTGGTCATGGTACCGGCTTAAAACCCTCCAATTACCATTAGACTTAGCTTTTCCAACATGGCAGGGACCTTAACTTGTCAAAATATAAAACATGACATCCATACATACTTGGCCACAGAAACTATGAAAGTGTCAGGAAACCTAATCATAGTGCCTGCTAAGGCAACCTGCAAAAAGTGTTGTCTAATTTCCATTTGGTTAATACGCTGTTTGGTTGTGGAATAAATGTTAGAATACCCTTTGTTGCCATGTCAAGGTTATACAGACTTGTCATAATCTGTATAGCATATGTTTTAGATAAACATATGGCTCAAACACTGGAAAATAAATCCGAACCTCACAGTCCCATCATCCCATAATTTGTTCCTGTGATTCTAAACAATGCTGCGTATGATTAAAGATATTGCACAATCAATATTACTGATTACTTATGGTGGTCATTCAAATCACCTATGACTAAATCCACTGGTTGGACAAAATGCATCAGGTGACATATCAGCATGGAAGGTGTGATTATTTGCCTCCGTTTTATTTAAAATGTTTCATCTTTTCACATGTAATAATAAAGAAAATGTTCATATTTTTCTTATATTTGGGTGTGGCTTTTACCCATTTGTTTAAAAGCTTCGCAATAGAGCAACTTTCTCCCTGTATAGTGGTCATTCAAATGATTCAAATTTTGGGACCAACAATGCCATATTTTATCAAAGAGCATTACTGTGTTAATAGAATGCGTGATCTCCTCCATACAATAAATCTTTGAAGCACTTCCACAACCTCTCCATTGGTAGGCAGGATTGCTTGTCTCAATTTTATTGCTCATGGTTTTTTATATAAAATATATCCCAATAATATATTATGCTTAGAGCCAATTCTGATGATGGCGGAATTTGCATTTGGAATACCATGGCTGATAGATGAAATACTGTATACTTCAGACTCCCTGCTGTCTAGTGGGGGCAGCTGGTGGACATCTGCGCGATGCGCATAGACAACCTCAGTTGTACTCCCAGATAGCGTTTATTTTCCTGATTCCTGTGTTTGACCTTGGCTTGCCTGACTACGTTGTTTTCCTGTATCCTGACCTCGGCTCATTTATTGTTTATCCTGATCTCCTGAATCCTGACCTCGGCTACGTTTATCGACTATCCTGCTCTCCGGAATGCTGACCTCGGCTTGTATGAACTGTTCTGTCCTGGAGTCCTACCTGACTACGGTGTCTCCTTACTACTTGTACGTGACAGAATCAGAAGGCCATCATGAGACCCGCTTCGGTGGGACTTCAAGGTTCCTGTGAGGCTCGTCTGGATGAGATGGATCATCGTCCAGATCAGTTTGCCCAGGCGTTCCAGACTCTTCTTCAGCGCACTGATCCCGGATTACAGGTGCACTCTCCTGCAGTAGCACTTCCACCAGTTCCTCCTTCGGCTCCAGTCGCTGTGGTTCATGCTCCTATGAACCTTCCGCCGCCACAACGTTACGGAGGAGATCCTGCTACATGTCGTGGTTTCCTTAACCAATGCGAAATTCATTTCAAACTTTCTCCTTATGCCTTTGCTTCTGACCGGGCTAAGGTTGGATACGTAATTTCGCTCCTGACCGACAAGGCCCTGGCATGGGCTTCACCTCTGTGGGAGAGAGACATTTCGGTAGTTCGTTCCTTATTTGTGTCTGCACTACGTTCTGTATTCAACGTTCCAGGCAGGAGTTCAACTGCTTCGTCCTCTCTTTTCAATATTCGCCAAGGGGAACGTTCTCTGATGGACTATGCTATAGAATGTCGCACCCTAATGGCTGAAGTGGATTGGACTAGTGAAGCACTGATTGCAGCCTTTTTGCACGGCTCTCAGAGACTTTAAAAGATGAGATTGCTGCTCGAGATCTACCGTCTGACCTAGACTCTGTGATAGCTTACATCGCACAGATTGATCTTCGACTCCGCGAGTGACAGGCACAGCGTGAAGGCTTGAGAGCACGTGCCAGAGGAGTTCGTCACCTTATGCGTCCTGTTCCCCAGTTCATACCACCTATGAATTCCTCCGCCTTTGAGGAATCCACGCAACTGGGGGCTACCCATTTGTCGGAGCATGAGAGGTCCAGGAGACACAGAGAGGGGCTCTGTTTGTACTGCGGCACGGCAGGACATTGGGCAAGTTCTTGTCCTAAGAAGTCGGGAAACGCCAGCACCTAGAGTGGTTCAGAGTGGGTGTGCTGGGTATGTCCTCTGACACAAGTAACACTCGGATGACTGTTGCGATTCGGGTGTCCTGGTCTGCGGGGTCTGTTTGCACAGAGGCCTTCCTGGATTCGGGTGCTGCTGGGAACTTTATCGATGCCGGTTTCTGTGAACAACAGCTTATTCCCACAACGATTAAGGACATTCCTGTGAGACTCAAGGCCATTGACGGCAGACCTCTTCATCCTGCTCAGGTTACCCATATCACTACACCGGTGACACTCTCCGTGGGCATGATTCATAACGAGACGCTTCAGTTCCTGGTTATCTGCTCTCCCTTTACTCCAGTCATTCTGGGCTTTCCGTGGCTACAGGCGCACAATCCCACCATCGATTGGACTACTAGAGAGATTACCTCTTGGAGTCAAACGTGTGAGGAGCATTGCATCAAACCAGTCAAACTGGCCATTATGTCCACTGACTCAGAGACCGTTACTACAGCTCTTCCCAGACAATACCAGGAGTTTGCGGATGTCTTTGACAAGAGGGAGGCAGAGAAATTGCCCCCACACAGACCGTATGATTGCCCGATTGATCTCCTTCCGGGTACTATGCCGCCCAGAGGCTGGGTCTATCCACTATCCGTTCCTGAGACCAAGGCTATGGATACCCACATAGAGGAGAATCTCAAGCGTGACTTCATCCGTCGGTCTACATCTCCTGTTGGTGCGGGGTTCTTTTTTGTTAAGAAGAAGAATGGAGAGTTGAGACCATGCATTGATTACAGAGGGTTGAATAAGATCACAAGACGTAACTCCTACCCGATTCCCCTCATCTCCGAACTATTCGACAGGTTACGAGGGGCTACGATCTTTACTAAACTGGATCTTTGTGGGGCCTATAACCTTGTCCGTATCCGTGCCAGTCATGAGTGGAGAACTGCGTTCAATACGCGTTCTGGACACTATAAGGATCTAGTTATGCCGTTTGGATTATGCAATGCCCCGGCGGTGTTTCAGGACTTTATCAATGACTGTCTCAGAGATTTCCTCCAGCAGTTTGTCGTGGTCTATTTAGACGACATCCTCATTTACTCTACAGACTTGCCTTCTCATCGCGAACAGGTCCGTCCTGTACTGTCCCGTCTTCGGCAACACGGACTGTTTGCTAAATTAGAGAAGTGCGTCTTCGAGACTCGCAAAGTGACGTTTTTGGGGTACATTATCACTCCTGAGGGGTTCGACATGGACCCATCTAAAGTTCAAGCAATCAAGGACTGGCCACAGCCCGTGAGCCTCAAGGCTCTTCAACGTTTCATTGGATTTGCCAACTATTATCGGCGTTTTATTCGCAACTACTCCAAGATCGTTGCACCCTTAACGGACTTGACAAAGAAAGGTGCCAACGTTGCGGAGTGGTCTTCTGAGGCAGTGTCTGCATTCGCTATTCTCAAGGAGAGATTCACATCTGCCCCGGTGCTACGGCATCCCGACCCGCACCTACCGTTTGACCTGGAAGTAGATGCTTCGGAATCTGGGGTTGGTGCCGTTTTCTCTCAACGCGCATCATACAGCGGACCGCTGCACCCTTGTGGGTACTTCTCTCAGCACTTTTCTGCGGCTAAGAGGAACTACGATATCGGGAATAAGGAGTTATTGGCTGTCATCCTGGCTTTGGAGGAGTGGCGTCACCTGCTGGAGGGAGCCGCTGTACCTACCTTAATTTTGACTGATCATAAGAACCTCCAGTACATGGAATCTGCTAAATGCCTCAATCCGCGCCAGGCCAGATGGGCCTTGTTTCTCTCCCGATTTTGTATTGACGTATCATTCAGGCTCTAAGAACACCAAGGCAGATGCATTGTCCCGTATGCACACGCGATCAGAGGAGGAGAATGGGGAACCTGAACCCATTATTCCTTCTGCCAAGGTCATCGACGTGGTTATACTCCCCTGCTGGATCGTATTTCTCGGCTGGGAAACTATTTGTGCCTCCTAGCTTACGCGCCCTTGTGCTACGCACGCTTCATGGCGCTAGAACCTCGGGACATTCTGGAGTGGCGCGCACCAAGGACCTGATTTCTCGAGCTTTTTGGTGGCCCCACTGGGGCAGGGACAGTACAGCCTTCATCCAATCATGCACCAAATGCGCTGCCAACAAGTCCTGTTGCACACGTCCTGCTGGACTTCTTCGGCCGCTCCCTTGTCCCTCGGTTCCTTGGACTCATGTGGCCATGGACTTTATCGTCGAGCTGCCTCCTTCTAAGGGCCATACCGTGATTCTCGTGGTGGTTGACCGCTTTTCAAAGATGGCTCATTTTATTCCGCTTAAGAAGCATCCTAACGCCTCTACTTTGGCGGATGTTTTTATCCGGGACATCGTTCGCCTGCACGGAGTACCGTCTGAGATTGTGTCGGACAGAGTTACCCAGTTTGTTGCTAGATTCTGGCGCGACTTTACTAAGTCCTTGGGAATCACCTTGGCTTTCTCCTCTGCGTATCACCCTCAGACGAACGGCCTGGTTGAGAGGACTAATCAACACCTGGAGCAGTACTTGCGCCTCTTTATTAATGACCACCAGGATGACTGGGTCGACCTACTGCCACTCCAGGAGGCTACCAGGATCTCTCCGTTTTTCTGCCTTTATGGCCTCCACCCGCAGTCTCTCCCAGGGACTTTACCGGTTTTGCCTGTTCCAGATCTGGAGGAGAGACTCGCTTCCATCCGTGCCACCTGGGCCTCTGTTCACTCCGTTCTGGAACGTGCTGCTCAGCTCCAGCAGAGGCAGGCCAACAAGAAGCGGTCTCCCAATCCCTCGTACCAACCCGGTGATAGGGTTTGGTTGTCTACGCAGTTCCTGAGACTCCGGGTTCCTTCTATGAAATTGGCTCAGCGTTTTTTTGGGCCCTTTCCGGTTCTATGTCGGATTAATCCGGTGGCCTACGAACTCTCGCTCCCCAGAACGCTGCGTATTCCTGGGGTATTTCACGCCTCCTTGCGGAAACTGTCACAGTCCCGGGTCCCGGCAAGGCGACGGGCACCACGAGGTGGAGACCCCCAGAGACAAGTACTTACCCGATCTCGGCACATCAATGGAGTAGAAGATGGGGGGGTGTTGTCACAGCATAGCTGGGGGCGTGGTCTTGATGACAGGCTGAAGCTGCATCAGTGATGTCATCCAGTGGGCGGAGCTTAGGTCTGGCACAGGATTAAAAAATCCGGACATCCTCCTCCCAGTTACCTTGTTGTGGTCTTTGCTGTGTGCACCGTGCTGTTTAGTCTCCTGAGTATTTTGACCCTTTGCTTGCCTGACGTCTCTCTTGCCTGCTGATTTTGTACTGCTACCTTCTCTGATTTAGCTACCGATTTGGCTCTTCTGACTACCCTCTCTGGATTTTGACCCCGGCTTGTTCTTCTACCCTCTCTGGATTTTGACCACGGCTTGTATGACTACCCGATTTTGGCATCATCTCCACCCTGCAGGATCCTTTACCAGATCCTTCTACGCTTTACGAATACCTTGTTGATCCAACTCCGTTCCAATATTACCTACCTCTACCTGGCCTCCTTACTGTTGGGATCCTCTAAATCCTGGGGTGCTGCTACCGGGGGCTTCTCCTTCAGCAGTAGTACTTTGGGTAGAAAAACTTTTGCGGTAAGTGCCAGTGTGGTGGTGGTCGTGACAGAAACCTTTAGTCTGCAATCAGTTTACCCGAGGTGCACAGTCTACGGCTGAGACTTCCAGGAGGGGTTTGGAGAGTCGTATCCCCCAGGCCATTCTCGATTCCCGGCGGCAACAAGGCAGTCTGCAGTACCTCGTACAGTGAAGAGGACTCGGTCCCGAGGAACGTTGCTGGGTACCAGCGGCACGCCTTTTGGTACCACGATTGATACGTGCATTCCATGCCAGACGTCCTTCTCGTCCTGGTGGTCGCCCTGAGGGTGCCCTTTTGAGAGGGGGTACTGTTACTCACCTGTTCTCGGTTCCCACGTTGCCGCAACAGCCGCCGCGGAGGAGAGGAAGACCACCCTCCAACGCACGGCCACCTCCACAGCAGCCGCCACGAAGGAGAGGGAGACCCCCCTCCAACGCACGGCCACCTCCACAGCAGCCGCCACGAAGGAGAGGGAGACCCCGCAGCCGCCACGAAGGAGAGGGAGACCCCCCTCCAACACACGGCCACCTCCACAGCAGACCCCCCTCCACCGCTCGGCCACCTCCGCTGACGTCCTCCGAAGTGTCCTGCTAGTAGGCCTTTATGAAGGGAGACTTCGCCACACTCAAAATGATTGCGATTCCCGGACACCAGAAGTGATGTCATGAGGGGCTGATGGGAGATTCAGACTTCCTCCGCGGTTCTCCATTTAAACCCTTCAGACCTGTTACGCCTTGCCTTCTGATGGTCGTCTATGCCTTGTGCTAGCACCCAGATAGCATTTACCTTCCTGATTCCTGTGTTTGACCTCGGCTTGCCTGACTACGTTGTTTTCCTGTATCCTGACCTCGGCTCGTTTATTGTTTATCCTGCTCTCTGGAATCCTGACCTCGGCTTGTATGAACTGTTCTGTCCTGGAGTCCTACCTGACTACGGTGTCTCCTTACTACTTGTACGTGACAATACCTAAATACATTTTAGGAGATTCTTTTTTCCATTTGCACTGGTTATATATAGTTTTTTAGGTTAAACTGTGAAAATTGTGCATTTTTTTCCTAATTTCCCCCCACATTTTTAGATATTTTTCATATTAAATGATGGTTTATATCCCACGGGATATGGTAATAGAAGATATGTTTCCCTAGGTACTGAACCATTTTTAAGATTCCTAGTCCTTTTTTTCTCCTGACACAGCTGTACATTTCATGATAACTCAATTCCTGTATTAATGATTATTTTTTTATAAATCTAATATATATATATATATATATATATATATATATATATATATATACAATACAATGGGGGAATCAATAATAATAGCAGACCATGGTTGTAACTGGGCCCTGAGAATAAATTTTATAGAAACAAGTGATAGGGAGGCAATATTCGGCAGCCCCAGATAATCCACGTCCTCCACCAGCAGCCTGTTCCCACCGAGTGTCGCACAATGCAACGTCTCCCTTTGCTATAGTAGAAACTTTCACAAAGCAAAACGAGCAGATTCATGCGCACCTCATGGGAACCAATAAATACATAATAATGTTAATATATTTGCTTCATGAATTACATGGGATTATATTTAGCTTTATATATTTTTTCTATTTTTTCTAATTTGTATATCATACATCACATATTTATTCATATCTTGATTCTGGATGATTTATTTATTTTTGTTTATGAATCATGGGTACTTTTACTATTAGAATTGATCCTTTCCTCTGATTATCATATAATTGTTTCTGTTGACTAAGAGTTAATCAATAATTATGTATGTCCAGAGGCACGCATGGAAAGAGAGTGTATATCTAACTTCCAACAGGTTGTCAGGGCACTCAGTGCCGGATCAGGTAAGCGTCTCATTGCAGGGGCAGGTTCAGGTTCAGGTCCAGAACATGGCTGTAGGCAGGCTGATGTGTCCAGTTCAGGGCTGTGCTCTACTTTAGCTTTAGATTTTCTCTTGGGCGCCATCTTTAGGCGTTCAGAGAGAGCAAGATAAAAACAGGCAGGAAACTGGAAGCCCACAAGCAGGGCACACGGCTAGGAAGCTCACTGGCAGGGCACACGGTTAGGAAGCCCACTGGCACACGGCTAGGAAGCAGCCCGACAGGTAGGTACGTCTCGGACATGCCGAGGTCTGGTACACAAATCGGGATCGTTGAAGTAGCCAAGAGTCATACACAGAAAACAGATGCAGAACCGCAGTAGGTCGTTATACAGGGCCAGGAACACAATGCTCTAGCAATGAGGGTAGGCTGATGTCTGGTTTATATTGAGCCTTAATTGACCAAACGAACAGCATGGTCCAAGGAGAGGCAGAAGGAGACCCTGATCCAAGGTCCATAGTGGATAAGTGATTCACCTAGATTCCACAAGGATGCAGGTTTGAATCCCTGTGACACAGGTGTTTTGTTTGTTATGAATTTGAATGTTTTTCTTGTTTTTGTTGTCTATAACCCTGCAAAGGTGAAACACTTGAGTGTTATCCTCATTCTTTTATGATGTGGTAATAAAGCTTTCAAATTTACCCAGACAATGTTGGCACTATTCAGTACTTATTGCTCTGTTCAATAATAAAAATTACCATTTCCATATATCTTAGAGAAATATAATATTTTATTTACATACTATATAAAATAAGGGAATTAGAGACAAATTGATACAGTTGCCACACTCATATATGATCCATCATCACTTTTCAGCAATTCCACTATTGCACTGTCCTTTTGATGCCGATGTTCAATCTTCAAAGCCTATAATTTTTGTTTTATTAGTGATAGTGTCATTTTTTTCTCATGTTTAGTGCATTAGGAATATAACCCTAGCCCTGATGGCACTGATGTGTCCATTAATAGATCATGAACAAGTTATGAGAATACAAATAATGAACTGCTAAACTATTCTTAAATTAAGGTAGCAATTATTTTATTTAGAATTTTTAACAATCAAATGTCCAAAAAAGTCCAAAAATATTCTTTATATATTCATTATTAATCTTTCAAAGGAAATGTTAGTTTCGAGTGCCCTTTGGTTAAATTTAATTTGTACAATGTACATTAAAGAAATTGAAGACAGGTATTTAATGCCCACATCTACAGTTGAATGCTAATGATTACAAATGTTAAATAATTATTCACCAATGGTTATTTAGCAGATCAAATTGACAGACCATGACATTTTATGATTCAATTATACCATTATCCATAGACACATTACAGGAACTTCTTACAATGCTGAAATACAACATAGATTTCCTATTTAATGATAATATTTGATGCACAAAATTATAAAACAAGGCTTCTCTTATTTCTTCATTTTTAAGCTGCTATAGCATCTCAGCTTTCCTGTCTTAAATTTAGGATGGCATCGGCAACTCACTTTGAGTAAAATCTTAGAAGAAACTTTTGATATCAATGTCAACTATAAACTGTAGCAACCAGGAAAAAACAATATTTGGCTTTACTAATCATGTCCTAAATGTTGTATGACTCAACTCTGCTGTTCCACTTACAGAAAATGCTAATGTCACTCTCTAGTGTGTTACTCTATTCTATAATTGTCTCATTTCTTTAATCATACAGAAACAACACATTAATATTAAGAAACTTTTTTGGTTTCCATAGAAACAACTTATCAGTGCTGACTAGCACCAATGCTGTTGGTATGATACTGCAGCACACCAGTATACCATTTGGATAGGCAAATTTGGATTATCCAGTCTGCAGTGCCTTTTCAGCAGACTCTTCACGTGAAAAGGCTAAATTTGTGCTTCAAATTAGTATTTTACTTATGCTTGGGTAGAAAAATGGGGCACAAATGAGGGTATCTGTGTAGACCTATTTCCCTAGGGCTCTTGCACAAACAGTCAAAAGTGACTAAAAACCCCAGATTAGGGGAAGTTTACCCCATTAACTTAAAGCTCTTCTGTGTCCAACTGATACAACGTGCCAGGGTATACAGTATCTCACAAAAGTAAGTACAACCCTCACATTTTTGTAAATATTTTATTATACCGCATTTGCTCAATTATAAGACAAGGTTTTTTCCAGAGCAAATGCTCTGGAAAATACCCCTCGTCTTATAATCGGGGTCATCTTATAATCAGACCTCAAATAGGTCTGACTATGAGACTAAGATCCAGATCCCCCACAGCGATGCAGGGGACCTGGATCCTCCTGTGTTATGTCCCCCCAACTTACCTGTGGTTCTGAGTCCCCGGTGCTTAGTCTGGGCAGCGTGTAGAGCTGTAAGTGATTCGCGTAAACAACTTCTGCTGCAGCCGGGAGGTGGTGCGGTTAGCAGCGGTGGTTGTCTGCGTCCATCAGAAGCACCGGTAAGTTGGGGGTGGGGGGGTTTGGGGAGACGAGACAGGAGGATCCAGGTCCCCTGCAGCGTTGCAGGGATCTTAGTCTCATAGTCAGACCTATTTGAGGTCTGATTATAAGACGACCCCGATTATAAGACGAGGGGTATTTTTCAGAGCATTTGTTCTGAAAAAAACCTTGTCTTATAATCGCGCAAATACGGTTCTAGGGCTGCAACAAATAATCGATAAAATTTCGACGAATTTCATTATCGATTAGTTGAATCGATTTTTATCGATTATAAAATGAGGGGTTTTTGCTCTGAAAAATACCCCTCGTTTTATAAACCATTTCAGTGTGACTCACAGCAGTTCCTACTTACCAGTCCCTCCCTGCAGTGACTGCCGATTGGCCCCGTCCCTTCTTTCTACCAGTCCCTCCCTGCAATCACACTGAAGACTGGCCCCGCCTATTTCCTATAATGTCCACATGGCTGTGACACTCATCTAACTGTGAGTATAAAATGTATATTTGGGTTGCTGAAAGTTAGGGGAGGGGGGTTAATTTAGCGGCAGTTATGATTAATGGGGTGGTTAGGGTTAATTTATTGGCAGTTATGGTTGATGGGGTCTTCAGGGTTAATTTAGGGGCAGTTATGGTTGATGGGGTCTTCAGGGTTAATTTAGGGGCAGTTATGGTTGATGGGGTGTTAAGGGTTAATTTAGGGGCAGTTATGGTTGGTGGGGTCTTCAGGGTTAATTTAGGGGCAGTTATGGTTGATGGGGTGTTTAGGGTTAATTTAATTAATTTAATAAGGTTAACTTTAGGTGCCGTTAGAGGTAAAGGGGGGGCAAACTAAGGGGAATCTAAATCGTGGGGGCAGTGAAGATTAATCCTGTATTTATTTATAAAAGTATTGTTTCAGTGTGCTGTGAACAAGTCTGTGAATCTATGAGGGCACTTTAGCATATCTGAGGGTATAAGGCATAATGGGGTATAAGGCATATCAGGGGGCACAGTGGCATATCAGGGGGTAAGGGCAGAGTGGTATATCTGGGAGGGAGTGTGGCATATCTGGGGGTATGTGGCAAGCCTGGGCTCAGATGTGCATATTTGATGCCAGAGGAGGTCCCTGCAGGTGACCAATAGGCTCACTCGCACTGCCCTGTAACCCCTGACGGCGAACTTATGGATTTCCGCTTCCGTCAACCCCTGCGATGCCGTGAAGATAAGGTACGCTAGATGGGGAAGGGACCACGGAAATTAGCAGACGAAGACGATCACGAAGATTCTTCGTGTTGTGTGTCTTCGTCTTCATCTACGTTTTACCGCCGCTATCTTCTCTTCTTCATGTCTTCGGAACGAACACAAAAACGCACTCTTCGTGTTCGTTTTCATGTTCGCCTGAAGATCCCTTATGAAAAAATTACTGCAGTTTTTCTGAAGTAATACTGCAGTTTTTTTGACATGAAAAAACTGCAGTACTGCACTTTTACTGCAGTATTACTGCACATTTACTGCAGTTTTACTGCATTTGTACTTCACTGTACTGCAGTTTTACTGGAGTTATTTTTGTACGTTTTGTACGTTTTTGTACAAATGCAATAAAGCTGCAGTACATTGAAGTACAACTGTAGGTTTGCAATATAAAAAAAAAAGTGCAGTAATACTGCAGTAAAAGTGCAGTATTGCAGTTTTTTCATGTCCAAAAAACTGCAGTATTACTTCAGAAAAACTGCAAGTCTAGTATATACCTTTCCCTTTTGGTAATCACATGCTCATATGGGTTATAATATGTGAATAAATATTGGTGATATATACACTCACAGCGGTAGAGCCCAAACTCGGCTCTTTAGTATGTGCCTGTAGGTTATATAGTTAACCCCACACCCTCTGGTCTGGAAGCAGTCCTCCTCATCTAACGGCAATCTTGTAAAGAGCCTGTTAGTGAAACACTGGTTCTAGTGTATATGTTCTGGTGCTGACTCAGGGCAGCACTTCCTTCTTTAGCCCTTAGGCGGTGGGATACAACCACAAAAACAGACTTTGCAGATATGGCTATATAAAGGTATTTATTTTAACAAATACGTTAAAAAAAAACGAACAAATATCAAATGCTACTAAAGTCCCCTATGCCACGTTTCGCCCTGGATGGGCTTCCTCAAATCGGTCTGGTTGTACTCTGGAATCAAATACACAAAAATATAATATAAAATAATTTACCCATATATATTTAATATTTTAATACTCCTCTACAGGGAGGAACAAGTATACAACAATATAGTATATCTTATAACGTGCCCCTGTGGATTAAGCTTTGTTGGAAGGATAACACATGCTCTTCATATATGTGTTGAGGAACATGTAAGGAACATTGCAAAGGGCTCTGAGTTTCATAGCCTTTCCTTACATTACAAATTGAAGCACAATAATGATCACAAGGCACTTTATTTATAGGAATACAGAGAGTCAGTAGAAATTGGAGAGGAAATTATTTTTTTAAAGAAACTTGGTCAATGTGAAATAAGGTGGAATTTTTATTTGAATGTTCTTCCACCAAATGGTTTAAACTAAGATTTTTAGTTGTGTCACTTTCTATAACGTATATGTGTATATTGGGAAGTTTTTTTATAGGAGGTTCCATATTTATTTATATATATTAGGATAAGGTTTTAATATTGGAGATATTGTATGGATACATTTTGAACTCCTACATGTTCCTCAACATCCTCAACTCCTACATGTTCCTACATGTTCCAGAGCATGTGTTGTCCTTCCAACATAACTTAATCCACAGGGGCACGTTATAAGATATACTATATTGTTACTGTGGCATCTTATCAACTCGTTAATTTTAAAATTACTATTAGGGACGTAAGGCTGGAGAAACGCATCATCGGGGACTTTATCAGCATTTGATATTTGTTTCTTTTGATTGAACGTATTTGTTAGCCATATCTGCAAAGTTTGTTTTTCTGGTTGTATCCGGCCGCCTAAGGGCTAAAGAAGGGAGTGCTGCCCTGAGTCGGCACCAGAACATATACACTAGAACCAGTGTTCCACTAACAGGCTCTTTCCAAGATTGCTGTTTGATGAGGAGGACTGCTTCCAGACCAGAGGGTGTGGGGTTAACTATATAACCCACAGGCACATACTATGGGTTTGGGCTCTACCGCTGTGAGTGTATATATGACCAATATTTATTCACATATTATGTGTAAAACATATTGCACTATTGTGTTGTGTTATATCTTTATTGTTAGAGTATTACCCATATGAGAGCGGGATTACCATAAGGGAAAGGTATATACACAGCCGTAAATGTCTAAACCTTGGAAACAAAAGTGAGTACATCCCTAAGTGGAAATGTCCAAATTGGGCCCAATTAGCCATCATCCCCCCCCCGGTGTCATGTGACTTGTAAGTGTTACAAGGTTTCAGGTGTGAATGGGGAGCCAGTGTGTTAAATTTGGTGTTATCGCTCTCATACTCTCTCATACTGGTCACTGGAAGTTCATACATAAAGATGGCCCAGGCTTGCCAAGTTTGCCAAGATCCTGAAACTGAGCTGCAGCACCATACAGCGGTTTCACAGGACAGGTTCCACTCAGAACAGGCCTCGCCATGGTCGACCAGAGAAGTTAAGTGCACATGCTCAGCGTCATATCCAGGGGTTGTCTTTGGGATAGACGTACAAGTGCTGCCAGCATTGCTGCAGAGGTTGAAGGGATGGGGGGTCAGCCTGTCAGTGCTCAGACCATACGCCACACACTGCATCAAATTGGTCTGCATGTCGTCCCGGAAGGAAGCCTCTTCTAAAGATAATGCACAAGGAAACAATCAAAGCGGTCTATATTAAGTTTATATTTACTTATTAACCCCCCAACAGACAGTAAGCATAAGTATTTATTAGACTGAGAGCATAACTTACAACAAGATTGGGGAGGAATGGCAGGTGATTCTGGAGCAGATCAATTACACGTTCATCAATCTCTCATACAAATAGAACAGTATTAAAATACTGATGAGGTGGTGCCCTACTCCAGTTCACTTGCCTAAGATTTAAGAGTTAACCTCAGATGCTTGCTTTCACTTTGGAAACTTTTTTCACATTTGATGGAAACACCCTTTAGTTGGTTCAGTTTGGACACAATTGTTCCAAATTAAATCTTTGGGGTTGGAGCACAGGTTGTTTGGGGACCCATGGACTACTCTTCTAAAAGGCTTCTAATGCACAAAAGAAAGCAAGAATTCAGCGTGTACCCAGCGAATACCATTCAAAAAACACTTACCTGAGGCATAAATATTGGGAATTCTATCACACTATATGGTCAGAAATTGCTTAGCCTACCATTAGGGCCATATACAGTAGCAAGACAAGTGTTTTTTGAATGGTATTCTCTGGGTTTGTGCTGAATTCTTGCTTTGTCTTGAATACAAATTGATCTTTATTATTTTAGCAGCAACCTGGCTATCTGATAATGTACTTCTTTTATGATTTTTTAGGTTTGTGCACTCCCCTATTTTGTATATATTTTTTAGGCTGTGCATATTTGTAGGTTCTGACCAAACCTTATGGTTGAGCAGCCCCTCCTGTCACACAGCTGGCTCATTAATGGTGTCCAGAGAAGGCTTTAAATCGCCCGCCGATTCAGCTCCTTGGTAAGCAATATAGTCATGAAAAATTATACAGATAAACAGACAAAGGCTCAGCACTTCAAGTTGTGAGGTGTTTTAATGTCCACACACAAACAGTGTGTGATTGAGGGAATGAATGAATGAGTATCTGTGAATACAAGAACCCGGACAAAATATTTATCAAACTAGGTTTTAATACCTAAAAAAGTTTTACTAGTAAATATATATTTCCATGTAAAGTTTACCTGATGTTTAGTGGAGGCAGCCGGTAGACGTCTGTGTGATGTGCGTAGACAACCTCTACTGCTGCCCACCACTTCCACCGGGGCTTCTATGACATGAAGGTCATGTCACACCGGTGCTCCATCATAGAAGCCCCAGCGGAAGTGGGGGGCAGCAGCAGAGGTTCTCTGCACGCATCACGCAGACATCCACTAGCTGCCAGAGAGGAGGATCCAGGTTCCCTGCAGCGCTTATAGTCCAACCTCTATTTAAAACATTATCTTATATTTGAGCAAATCAATTCAACTAATCAATAATGAAAATCGTTGACAACGCTCAGGTTAACATAGCTAACAAATATAGTAACTTGTCCCTTAACTAACATCTAACATTTCTTTGCATACTTAAGCTTTAACCCCTAATAGGCTCAACACACTTCAACTTTCAAGTTGCCTTCACAGTGCACATACCACAACCTCTGTCCATGGGCAGGCAGAAATATTCCCCAACAGGTAGGCGATAAACCTAAGAGGGCTAGTCAGAGGCAGTTACCCCTTCATACCCCACATATCCACTTGGTGGCAAAACCCTGGCCATACAGCTGCCACCAGCAGCCCTCATGCAAATCTATTGTTGGCAACATTACCTCTAGGGCAGGCAGGATCATGTTAAACCCCTTCTTCTTAGGTGACTCCAGGTGTTCTCTAGTATTACGACTAATAAGAAGAGACAAAGAGAAATTAAATTTTTTAGTAGTTGGAAGGGTGTGGGATTGTTTTGGGGTTCATAGTTTGGTAATTCAGATGTTTAATACGATTCCATTGCAGTGCTAAAAACATATTTCTCCTCTTTTTCTTTCTGTCTGTTTTGGTGGCTAGTTAGTTGATGTACTATTGTACATGAAAGCTTGGCCTTCAGGTAAAGGCATATGTTTGTGTTGTAATTGTTTTTTCTTTTTGCCTTTTCTGGAACCAATCACATTTTGACTACAAAAAAGTGGGGCACAATTGCTCTAACATTGATGTAGATATGAATACAAATGAGTACAAATTCATTAGATACTGGATTGCATAAAATGATCTTTGAAAATGTAAACCTGGAGCAACGCAGCATTGGAAGACAGACATAAATCCAATGATTCTTAAGGTATAATTATTATCCATAACTCATTTGAATGTCATACACTTGCCAATGCCTGCTGGAGAAATGCCTTGAACAGCTTTACTGTATGACAAGCAATTCACCTCTCACTTTTAGGATTGATTACTATTAAAATTTTGAGATGAGGCATAATGGAACAGTATGTGTAAGCTTGTTATGTGGCAGTTGTGCAGTGTCGTAACAGCAATAAAAGTTAGATTCATCTTTTTTAATTCAAATAACTTCCCCTTAACCTTTGTGGGAGCAAAATTATCAACGACTTCTTTGATTAAGCTCATTTATCAGAAATGCCAAGGTATATAATATATTAATTGGAGCTGATTCCAGTAGTATCTTTTGAAACAATAGAAACAAGTAAAAATATAATAAATTTTTTAAAATGAGTAGACCATTAGGTTCTATGGTGACTATACAATATAACCTCTCTGGGGTCTAATCGGAAGCAGGTCTGGTGGGGGGGGAGGCAGTGCCCTGATGCAAAACCAGGGGGCAGATAGCCCTCTTGGGTGATCACACCCTTGTTTTGCTGCTGCTCAATGGGTTCAACAAGGCAACCTCTATTCACATTGGACCACAGGTGCATGGGAGTACATAACCATTTTCCAGGGAAATATTGGCCATTGTACATTTTATAGACAGACTGCCCTTACATACACAAGTAGTCACACCTTCCCTTACACACAAACATACTTTTGCACTTATACATACATACCTGCCCTTACACAGACACATTGACTTTCTCTCTTCCCTTTCTCTTTTTATCTCTATCTTTCCTTACTGTCCATCTTTCACATTTATCTCCCACCTTTCTCCTATCTCTTTGTTTCTGTATGCAAACTGCAGGCAAATTAATTTATTTCTTAGTACATGGGGTTTGGAACCATTTACTAATGTGGTTACTCATTATACACAAAAGACTACATCAGCCCTGTTTAGGAAGTGTGTTGGATGTGTACCTGAGTAATTGGTTGCCCTTGTGAGTTTATAAATCCACGTAATGCAAAACAACTGTAAGGCAAATGAGTATCTAGCAACAAATTTGTACGTCAGCAATATGTGAAAATTGAGTATGTCCTGGAAAACAAGACCAATGCTAGCTACAGTCTAGAAACACCAGTGTCGGACAAGCCATGTGCAGCAGCAGAGATCTGGATGTTAAGAAATCAACTCAAAAATCAGAATAGGCAGCATACTGGTTAGAAAACACAATGAAAATGTTTCGCCCCTCCTCTTATGGGGGACACCTCTCTTGAGCCGAAAGCCTCCCGGGAGCTCTTGAGTAAATCTGCAGAACCTTCAGAGTGGCAAGCGCAGATATCTGGGAGAAGTAAATAATTCAGACACACACAAGGTGTTCGTTCTCAGTCACTTCTCAATTTATTCATTGTTGCGAGCGGTTTAAATACTATTTCAGGTAGACTGCTACAAAACCATTCACAAAGAAAGATGTAACACTCAGCATATAGTTGGTACTACTAATCCACATCAAACACAGACTAAGGTAAAGAGTTCTTATTTACACAAGCGTAAATATCTTCCTAGCATACAGACAGGTAAACATATGTTATCTCGTTACTTTAAGGATGAGAAAGAAATCATTAACAAGACTTGTCTACGTTGGCAAAAGTGTCTACAACAACATGTATATTTAATACAAAATGGTGTTCATTTAAATTTCATATTTACACACAATAACTGGCCATGATCAATAGAAGTCATGAATGTAGTACAGATGTTGTGGAACCAAAATATACATATATATATCAGCAAGAAACGCTTATGGCTTTAATGAATATAAGCTGGCTCTGACTAGTATAAAGGGTCAAACCTCAAGACGCAAGTAGCAGTATATTAGGACATTCAGTATCAGTTAAACAAATAAGTACTCTATGTTTTACTAACCACAGAGATATCCGGCTAGAATTTTGTTCTAGTTACTGGGAAATTGCTTAACATTGTGTAATGTAGGTATATAACGGTTTTCTGCCTATATCCGCATAGTTTTAAGGATTTAACCAATTGATGTGATTTACGTATTAAGACGTCCTTCTTTTTGTACACTATATAACCTATAACACAAACGTAATAAAGCAGAGTGATTTTGGACCTGACCCAGAGTGTGTCGTGTGTCGGACGGCTGCGGACAAGGTTACGATACCATTACAAAATGGGGAACGTAAATAGTGTCCCGAAAGGGTATTGTACGCCCTTCCAAATGGTTGTGAATAGACGAGGGAAAAAGTACATCAAACAATTGCCAAAGTTAGAAAAACGATATAAAATACCCAAAGGAGGAACATTATCAATTGGTGTCTGGCAAAACCTCCTAAATGACATGGCAGGAAAATTGAGCAATGAGGGATTGAAAGATACTGTCAGAATTTGGCTAGATTGTAGCAAAGAATTTTAATCGCTAAATGGTGAGGAAATGTATGATGACAAACATTCGAGATACTTGTGTAAAATTCCAGTATCGTATATGCCACCGCCCTATAATGGCGCCGAGTTGTTGGATAAGGGGTGGAGCTGCCCAGCCTGTAATACTGTAATGTCAGGTCCTTTTTGTCAATACTGTAAGGCGCCCCGCCCCCTACCTGATCTGTCTACCATGTCATGTCTGACACGGGCGTCAGCGCCATCTTGTGATGCACCTTTCCAACCAGTGGTAGTGGAAAGTTACCAATCCCTTACAGTGGAAAGTCCCTGCCCACTGCCTACTCCGCCCACTACGCAATATCCGGCGCAGACGTCGGCGCCATCTTTAATATCAGACAACGCCCAAAGCTCAGGCCTACCTCCAGTCCCTTTACCCTCTATGACTGTTCCCACGACGTCACTGTACCCAGTAATCAACACCGATGGTACATATGTGTTGCCTACTCCAGCGATGACACCCAATTATATGACTCCGATTATGGTTATGGGAGATAGTGCCGAACCAGGAAAGGGGAATACTATTATTAATGTCCAAATAGCCCCGATCCATGATCAGGGTGAGGAGGGTATATCAACCCGAGAAGGGAAAACATTAGAAAGGCCTACAGCAGTATTATTTCCACCCGCTTCTCATGAAGGTATACACCCGGGACCTGCACCCAGCACTACTGCCCCGATAATGATGATGAGCCCAGATGACGGTGCAGAAGGCACTACTGCCCAGTCCCAAACCCCACGAACCTTTCAGTTAACAAACAAAGGGACTGCGAGTTTCGAAATAGATATGCCCGAAGGTGCAACAGCTGCGCCGACCCAATCCGATACCGACGATGGTATGGTACTTAAAAAGGGAAAAAGGTTACTTAGACCGAAACCAACCACTAAATCCCAGAGAAGAGCTAGGCCCCTTGTAACACAGTCCCCCCTGGTGGGGTTTGACCCACCTGTTCTCCTTGCTGAGGAGATGGGAGCTAGGCCTAAGCACCAACCTATTTGCACTACTGAAGAAATAGGTACTTATGATAGTCTATCAGAAGAAGAGGGCTCAGAAGAGGAGGAATCCCAAAGTATTTACAAAGGCTTACCCGTTCCCCTATAAGACACGCTCGACAATCTGATACTGAACAACAGTTGCATCCCAACAATCCATTTTCTCCTACGAGTACGTCAGCCCCTCAATCATCCACGGGGAATATACATCCCAACAATCCATTTTCTTCTACTTCTCCTCCTCAACCGCCTCCGTCAATGGGAGATACTAATCCCAGTAACCCTTTCTCTTCTCAATTCGCTGAAATTATATCTAACATGACAGCTATAGTACAAGCCACCCGATTCGCCACCAAAAATGTTACTCCGCGAGATGGTCTCGCCTCTACAGAGCCGCGTTCCAAGTATGTAGCATTTAATCCGCAACAACTGTATACGATTATCAAAGATCTCCCTGAACCCGATACACACCCAATGCCATTTTATCGGAAAATCTCACAGGCCTGGACTACCTATGAATGTACCTGGTCTGACCTTGTTAGTATTGTCCAAGCCAAAGCAGGAGATTACGCAGATCTTATTCTCAACCAAATTATACGAGACCCATTTTACCTACCTTGCGATCCCAGATCCACCGAATCAGGTCAACAGTTTAGCAACTAGAAATCTGGGCGAAGGATAGATTGTCCGAACAAACAGTATCTCTACAAGATATAACCCAGGAAAAAGGAGAGTCAGTGGAGAAATTTGCCTACAGAATCAAACGACACTTTCGTGATCTAGGTTTCTCACTCCAAGAGATGGCACATATTCGTATGTTGGGTCGGGCCTTTGTAGACGGCCTCCGTCCCGATCTCAATAAAGTACTCACCACCTGCCTCCCGGAATGGAGAACAATGGATCTTGAAGTTCTGATACAAGTTGCGAAAGGATTGGAAGCAGGTAGCAGCAAGAAGAAGTCCGCCATCGTGGCAGTAATGACAGGAGCCGATGCCGCAGATGCCACAAATGAGACTACAGATGGACAACGACAACCTCGTAAATGCTACGGATGTGGAAAAGTCGGACACATAAAAAGGATGTGTCGTAGTCGCCATTTGTGGGCTGCCCATCAGGCTCAAAATCAGAACCAGAGCTCTCTTCCTCCTCCACCTCCTCCTCAGCAATAGGAAATAGGCAAGCAAATGGAGGAGGGGGACTCTATTTGCATGGCCGTCTCCGCCCCTCCTTCCGGCCCTTCCCCTAAGATCACTCTCGATGTAGCCAGAAAACCTTGCTCATTTCTTGTTGACACTGGCGCTGCTCGCAGCGTGCTCTGTGAGACGGATGCGCTACCATCCTGGCTATCTGATATACAGCTTCCTTGCAGCGGGTTAGAAGGCGTGGTTCAACATAACCCACTCACACGCCCCTTACCCGTCACAAGCTCTTCGATACATCTGCCTTCATCTACTCTAGCACAATTTGTAGTCAGTGCCACCTGCCCTTTTAATCTTTTAGGAGCAGATTTTCTCAGCAAAATCCAAGCCAATATTTCCTTTACTGACAAAGGAACTGTCACTCTTAACACCGCTCTTGCCCCTGAAGAAACATGTATGCTTATGGCAGTAATACATGATCCAGGTGCCGAAACCTGGGATGATCTATCTAATTCTTTGAATACCTTGCTTAACCATCTTCCAGTTACCCTATGGGCCTCTGGGCCTATGGACATTGGACGACTCAAAGTTCCACCAGTACAAGTTGTACTTAAGGATCCTAGTATTCTTCCATACAAGGCCCAATATCCTCTATCAGTGGCCCAACTAGATGCAATATCTATTCAAGTAGCTGCACTTCTAGAATCCGGTGCAATAATACCTACCTCTTCTCCCTGCAATACTCCGCTGTATCCAGTTAAAAAGAAGCAGCTAAAAGGCCAACCTCCAGTGTACAGGATGGTACAAGATCTACGTGCTGTCAACAAAGCCACGGTTTTGGATGCCCCTATTGTGCCAAATCCACATACTCTTCTGTCCAGTATCCCACCTACAGCATCCTGGTTCACCGTAATTGATCTTGCAAATGCCTTTTTCTCCATTCCATTACACCCTTCGTGTCAATATCTTTTTGCATTCACTCATGCTGGTCGACAATACACCTGGACGGTGATGCCACAAGGAGCTCAGAACAGCCCGTCCAGCTTCAGCAAAGCTATGTCTTCTGTGCTTTCTTCATGGCAGGACGCTCACCCGGAAGTTGAACTCGTGCAATACGTGGACGACCTACTTCTCTGTGCTCCAGATCCATCCACGTGTCAAGAAACTACCCTGGATTTGCTCACTGCTGGCTGCAAGGTCTCCAAAGCGAAACTACAGTTATGCCTTCAAAAAGTGATTTTTCTGGGACATTGTATTACCAAAGGCCGTAAGCATCTTACAATGGCACGGAAAAAAGGCCATCCTAGAGTTGACTCCGCCAGAAACTCCACATCAACTACAGACCTTTCTGGGTCTCATTTCATATTGTCGTCCATGGATTCCCGACGCTTCTGTTCTGATGCAACCACTATATGACTGTATTCCTCGAGAACTACCAGCAATTTTCTATTTAACACCAGAAGCACTGGACTCATTCGATGCTCTACAGCAAATGATTGCTTCATCTCCAGCTCTGGGAATTCCGAACTATTCTCTTCCGTTCCGTCTCTATGTTATGGAACGACAAGGCCATGCCACAGGTGTTCTCACTCAGATGCACGGTGGTCGACATCGTCCTCTCGGATTCTACTCCAAACATCTGGATCCGGTTGCACGCGCAGCACCCTCCTGCATAAGGGCTATTCATGCTGCCAGCTGTCTTCTAGACGTCACTTCAGATATTGTTCCCGGACATCCTTTGACAATTCTAGCTCCACATGATATCTCAGCTATTTTACAACAGACTCAACCCAGACATCTCACTGCTCAGCGTCATCTTCGTCTCCAAGAGAGTCTGTTGTTGCCCGACAATGTTACTATTCAACGATGCAACGTTCTCAATCCGGCTGCCCTCCTTCCACTTCCAAGGGGGAAGTATAATGATATTCCGTCTACGGATTTTATTAATCTAGCCACAGATGAGGATCTTCAGGAACAGCTATTGTGGCATACACAGTCATCTAATGTTGATTTTCCAGATGTACCACCTGAAGACGACCCACATGATTGTCTGACCATAATGCTCGCCTCCGAACATACAGGATACCCCACTCTCAAACCCAGAATGGACCCTTTTTGTGGACGGCTCCAGATATGCTGATGACAAGGGTCGCTTCCATATGGGAATGGCGGTTACGACTGAAACCACAGTGCTCTGTGCAAAAGCTCTGCGACCGGATCAGTCGGCCCAGGAGGCTGAACTAGCTGCCCTCACTGAGGCCTGCATTATGGCTAAACATTCTACCGCGAATATCTATACGGATTCCAGATACGCCTTCGGAGTTGTACATGATTTTGGAGTCATCTGGAAGGCAAGAGATTATATCACCGCAGCTGGGACTCCAATCAAGAACGGGAAAGCGGTTGAAGCTTTGATGACTGCGGCCCTACTCCCAAAACAAGTTGCAGTAATCAAAATCAAGGCACACTCACGGGCTGACACTATGGAAGCAAAAGGAAATGCCCTAGCAGACAGTGCAGCCAAGCAAGTAGCCTTCAATGAAGACTCAACGGTCCCTCTAATGACGGTGACCAAGGAAGCACCAATGGAATTAGACTGGGATATTCTAATTCAATTACAACAACAAGCTTCAACCAAGGAACAAAACCAATGGATACAAGAAGGAGCATCTAAGGATGAGCGGGGAACCTGGGCCAGAGGCCAATATCTTTGTTTACCCCGGACTTTATATCCTTTAGTCGCATCACTAGCTCACGGACCGACACATCAGTCTAAAACCATTATGAAGGAGATTATTGACAAAATCTGGATCGCACCAGGAATCACCCCGATGCTAGCACGAACCACCGAATCATGTTTAATTTGTGCTCAGTGCAATATCGGAAGGACAGAACCTACACCATCTAAATGTTTACCGAATGCTCAATACCCTTTCCACTGGATTCAAATTGACCACATTCAAATGCTGATGTGTCAGACATTTCAGTATGTGCTGGTAGTGGTAGATGTGTTTTCCGGATGGCCAGAAGCCTATCCAGTACGAAACCAAACCGCACCCACTACTGCAAAGAAGCTTGTTCAGGAACTCATTTGCCGATTCAGTGTCCCAGAAGTCATAGAAAGCGATCAAGGACCGGCATTTACAGCGAACATCACTCAAGAAGTATGGAAAATTATAGGTTCACATCTTGCTTTCCATACTCCCTACAGACCGCAGAGTAGCGGGAAAGTGGAGAGACTGAATGGCATAATCAAGTCAAAAATGCTAAAAATGACTCAAGAAACTGGTCTAAATTGGGTACAGTGCTTACCCATCGTACTTTTTGCTATTAGACATACGCCAAAGGCGTCACATAAATTGACTCCACATGAAATACTTTTTGGAAGTAGTCCTAGACTAGGACAGTACTTCCCACAACAGTTGCAAATGAATTATGAAACGATGGCAAAATATGTTATTGCTTTGACTACTCAATTGTCTAATATACATGCCCAAGTTTTCTCTTCTATTCCAGATCCCAATACCCTCGAAGGTATTCACTCTCTGTTGCCTGGAGAGTGGGTGGTCGTGAAGAAACACGTCCGATCTACTCTGGAACCAAGATTCGAGGGCCCTTTCCAAGTGCTGCTAACAACTCCTACCTCAATAAAAGTTGAAGGGAAGCCCACCTGGATACACGCGTCGCATTGCAAGAGAGTCAAAGGATACGATCCTCCAGCCAACGACTCCTAGAATTTATATCCTTTGCAATAGAGTGGGCATCCTGCTATTATGGTTCATGTTACAGTACACAAAAATGGTTAGATCTCACGGGTATACAGGGTCTACAGCTCAAGCTATCAGTCATCAGGGGGGTCGGGTAGCCATTACAAGAGACGCACGACAAGCGGGTCCTCCCACTTTTTGGTATAACTCCAGCAGCACAACAGTAGCCACATTCTCATTCCAACCCTGCCACATTATAGATTGTATTTCCAGATGCTACACCAGTGTACACTCAACAGTATATACAAAAGAAGGGGATATTACCTACAATTTTGAACCCGGATATTGTGATGTTAAAATAGGGGAATATGTTGGGTATATATGCTATGCAGGAGGTCAATGGGGGGACGACTGCAGATATTGGGGCTCTGTCATAACTAACTCAGGTGCTAAATGGGGATATAAGCCCCTTGAAGCCCTAGCTCTCAAAGATCAATATGGTAAATCATTGCTCACACGAATGACTCTTTTATCCACCGGAACTGGTGATAACCAACGGTACACTCTTACTATAGAGAATCCACGGCCAACGGATGCTCGAAAATATATTTTCGGGATTTACAAATATGGTGCCATCAGCGGCAAGGCCCCCTTCTATCTTAGGGATATGTACAATAATTCAGAATGGAAAGAGCCGCAAAACAACCAGTCCCCAAAAGTAACCCCTTGAACCAACCAGTCTCAAGGCAACCAGAAATCCCGTACAATGCCTTGCGTGCCATCCAACGTATGATAGCTATTGTAAATCCCACTTATGATGATACTGTAGCTATAGAAACAGGATATAATGATATTAATCTATGGCTCGAGTGGATGCAATATTCTGCCATTAAGCACAATAACTCCAATTGCTATGTGTGTGGTAGAGCCCGTCCACATCTTGGAACAGTACCTTTACAGTTGCCCTATCAGTCACTGTTGTGTCTATTGAGCCTTTATACCAATACCAGTAACAAATTTATTGAATGTGAAAACTGGGAAAGAGAATATCCCCTATTAACCGAGGCTCCCAAATTTAGTGACGGAATAGCTATATATTCTGGTGCTTATACTTGTATTTCGAACACCAAAGGAACTGGCAAATTTCTTGGGAAATTCTCTAATGGTAATTGTGCTGAATACAGCAATCTGACTGGTTCCCCCACACAGAATCAAGTCTATTCGCTAGGAGATATCTATTGGCTATGTGGGGACATGAAACTGCGCACCAGACTGGAAGGTAGTTGGACTGGTGAATGTGCACTGGCCAAAGTTATAATGCCATTACTTAATGTCGGAAGAGCCAGAAGCTGTTGAGGCCCAGTCCACCCTGTCTCGTAAAAAACGCAGTGTCCCAAAGACCCCTGAAGGAAGTTTTGACCCCCATGTATATATAGATGCAATAGGAGTCCCTAGGGGGGTCCCAGATGAATATAAAGCCCGAGATCAAGTAGCCGCTGGTTTCGAATCCATTTTTCCAATTGTTACAGTAAATAAAAATGTTGATTGGATTAATTATATCTATTCTAATCAGCAGAGATTTGTCAATTACACTCGAGACGCGCTTCAAGGACTATCGGAACAATTGGAGGCCGCTACCCAGATGACTTTCCAGAATCGTATGGCATTAGACATGATCCTGGCAGAAAAAGGCGGGGTCTGTAAAATAATCAGAGAAACTTGCTGTACCTTTATCCCATGTAATACCGGGCCTGATGGAAAAGTGACTGTGGCCATTAAAAAGTTAACTGCTCTAGGAGATGAATTGAAGCGTAATTCCGGAATCGATCATCCCTGGGCTGAATGGTTCAGATGGCTCAAAGGTTGGAAGCAAGCCCTGGTCCAGCTGGGAATAATTTTACTGATTATTGTGATTATTGTTGCTTTTATGCTATTATGTGTAGTCCCTTTTTTTTGACGTCTATGTGATAAGATGCTTGCAGTAGGTGAGGCTACCCCATTAATGCTCATGTACGATGACACGATGCCAAACCTTGCACCTTCCTATGAAACACCATTCAGTTCGATAGTTCCCCCTGACGGTAATCCCCGCCCCGTGTAGGGACATATAGATCCGAGGGACATGACCAAGACCTGAAACTGGGATTTTATCCAGTAGGGATAATTTGTCGCCACTGCAGGTGTAAGGCACGTACCGTACGCCGGACGGTACGTGCCGTTCAAGGTCCGGGACTTACCTCCCGTGGCAGACCGCGTCTGCTCGCGGCAGGTTCCCAGTCCCTGCCGCCGTCTCGGGCGATGTGTTCTTCACTCCCCGCGACCACGCGGGGAGCCGGGGAACATGCCGGCGACGCTATTCGGGTCCCCATGGAGGGGGCGGTGCTCCAGCACGCCGCCCCTAGTTCCTCTCCTCCTGCTAACGGTGTGCAGGAGGGAGGGGGAGGAGTGGGGGTAGGGGCTTCCCCTGGAGGGGCGGCACCTCTTGTGCCGTCTCACAGGGAAGAGGTGGTTGGGGGCGGAACAGTGGGTGGAGATCTAGACGTGACGTCAGACGCCACGTCTGGGATCTCTATAAAACCCTCAAGCTCCCTTATGTCGGCGCTCAGATATTCTGAGACGCTCTGTGCCCTACACAGCGTCCCCAGTACTGTGCTCCTCTACCTATTTGTATCCTGATTTGAGCCGTTACCTGACCCTTGCCTGTGACCTGATTACGCTATTTGATTGCTGCCTGGACCTGACCCTTGCCTGTGACCTGATTACGCTACCCGATTGCTGCCTGGACCTGACCCTTGCCTGTGACCTGATTACGCTATTTGATTGCTGCCTGGACCTGACCCTTGCCTGTGACCTGATTACGCTATTTGGCGTCCTGCCTCTACCTGATTTAGTTATCGTGCCCTATCTCTACTATTCTGGACTGTTCCTGTTACCTCCAGTAGTCCTGCATTCTGGGCTCCTTCTACCCTGCTAATACAGACACCAGCAAGTGTCTGACAGCAGGTGAAGAGGATGCGGGATCATGTCCGGTAGGATCTGTCAGGAATAGGGACAGTCGGCCATCATATATTCAAGGGGGGATTGTTGTGGAACCAAAATATACATATGTATATCAGCAAGAAACGCTTATGGCTTTAATGACTATAAGCTGGCTCTGACTAGTATAAAGTATTGCGAGAGACGCAAGTAGCAGTACATTAGGACATTCAGTATCAGTTAAACAAATAAGTACTCTATGTTTTACTAACCACAGAGATATCCGGCTAGCATTTTGTTCTAGTTACTGGGAAATTGCTTAACATTGTGTAATGTCTGTTTATAACGGTTTTCTGCCTATATCCACATAGTTTTAAGGATTTAACCAATTGATGTGATTTACGTATTAAGACGTCCTTCTTTTTGGACACTATATAACCTATAACACAAACGTAATAAATGTCACAACCGGGGTACAGGTTCTGGATCCGCGCTGCAGAATCAGCGCCCTCTGGAGGAGAGAAGACGTACTGCCACCAGGCACAGGAGACAGATCGTACACCACCAAGAATAATGAAAGGTGGAACTCAGGAACAAAAAAATAAATAAATAATAATAACGGTATCCGAGGGGTCAGGCAAAAGAGTAGTCGGGGTCACAAGCAAAGGTCAGGGCAGGCAGCAATATAACAGAGGTCAGGTTCAAGCAGGAGTCAATACCAGAAAGCTTAATCAGGATTCAAACGCTAGTGAAAGGCAAAAAGGCACTAACACAGGCAATGGTGTAGTGCCAAATGAGGGTTTAAATATCCCTCCAACAATATGGATCCTCCTACCCTCCTAATTAGGGGGAGGAGGAAAAAGAATAAATGTCGAATGCACGAACGGCTCTCACGACGTAGAGGCGCGTGCCCCGGAATTATCCCTCGAAATCGCCGGGGACGCGCGTCTCGCAGGAGAACGGAACCGGCGGCAGCTCACCGTGACGGCACGAGCAAGGAGCCGACTGCGCGGGCTGCGTCTCGGCGTCCCTGCCGGCAGCCCGACGGAGGAGGTAACAATAAAGCAGAGTGATTTTGGACCTGACCCAGAGTGTGTCGTGTGTCTTATTTCTCTCTCCGTGCACGTACATTTATATTCATATAATTTGGAGCAGTTCAACAATTGAAGAAAGGCTTTATTGGAAAGCATCCAAAACACAGAAAACTGAGTCCCAACTTTAACTAGATCAAAATAATGAAAATAATCACATCCTCTGTCATTGTCTTCCTACCTTCTCTGTGTCTTCGCTTCTACTTCACCCCACTTTTTGTTCTCTGTTTTCTCCAGTGGTCTACATCTCCAGGCTCTATCCTGCCTATCAACCGAACTGTGCAGTTTCTTTAAAATTTGCCCCTGCTGTCAATATATATATATATATATAAATATTAGCCACTGCTGTCAATATGTATCAATATTAGATCCTGCTGCCAATATATATATATATATATAAAACTATTAGACCTTGCTGCCAATACATTTCATAGTGAAAAAATTGGACCCTACACAAGCATTTCCTTGGGCCCCGCTTCACGCTCCTTAGCAGGCTCCCTCTGCTCCAGCACCACAAAATAGGTATAGATCAAATAAACAACACAATAAACAGCACATTCATGTATAGATCAACTGAATAAGACACAAACCTACATAACTACACACATAAATATATGTATGGAAACATTGCATAGCAGGGATAGATCAACACATTAACACACAAACCCAAATTTGCATGTACAGATCAATTGAAATTCACATGTGAACTCAGCTCTGAAGGCATAGAATCAGACAAACAAATCCTGTATTTGCAGGTATACAATAATAATGTATGGAAACATAGCATTGCAAGTGTAGATCAACTGGAAATCACATGTAAACTCAGCACTGATGTTATAGATCAAATAAACACACAAACCCAGCTTTGCAGGTATATATCAATTGGAATTCGCATAAAAACTCAGCAAGGTAAAACCCCCTAAATTACAGGCACAGATCACAGGTTGCACACTAAAAAGCCAGCCCTGGCATCCACACTGTCCACATAGAACCTGACAAGCACCCAGATAACACACATAGGACCTGCCATATTTGTCCCCAAACAGCCCAGCATGAGTCAACTTTGTCACCAAACAGCCCGGCCTGTGCCATCTTTGTCACAGAAACACCTGTGCCATCTTCCACAAATCCATCTATGATACACTTTTACAGTCACATACTAATTCACACTTTCATTCACATAATCGTTTATTCTCTTACTCACACAAATCATTTACACATATTTATTAATGCATTCTCACAAATTCATTAATTATCACCCTCATTCAGACAATTCATCCGCACATTAATTCATACTCTTCCTCATTCAGACAATTCATCCACACATTAATTCATACTCCTTGATTCAGACAATTCATCCACACACTAATTCATGTATTCTCACTCAATCTCACTCTTTATTCATTTCAATATATTTCAATATAATCTACCCCTCTGTCCCTCCCCATAACCTACTCCCTTCTCATCGACCCCTCTCCTAACTTCTCACAATCTACCTCCCTTCTTATTATCTACCCTATCCCCCCCCTTCACTTACCTTCTAGCAGTGCTGCGGCGAGAGTCTCCCTGCTCTGCCGCTGTGCGCGCTGCTTCACTGCTGAGCGCCGGAAATGACGTCATATTCCGGCGCTCAGCATAACAAGCCGGCACCAATACCGAGCTAGAGGGCTCGCAGAGGAGAGAGAGGGGCACCGAGCATATAATGAAAACTTGATAAGCAAAAACCACTCGGCACCCCTCTCTCTCCTCCACTTAAAAAAAAAACGACGCTTGGGGCGGCAAAGTGCTGCCTCTTCAAAAGTGCCGCCTGGGGCAATTGCCCCACTCTGCTCCATAGCAGGGCCGGCCCTGATTAGAAGAATGGAGGAGAAGCTATCCCCATGTTGTTTGGTGAAGTACTACACAAGGCCAGAATAATGCAGTTGAATCCGCAGAGGCTCTGTGCTATTGAGAAAATGCATGGAAAAGGCCAGTATAATGGAGGGGAGAGAAGAAGAAATATAAGAAGAAGAGGAACTGCCAGAGAAGAACACAAAAGTGATTATTAGAGAAGGTTAGAAGACAGTGAGAGAGACCGTAGAAGTGTGTGAAAGAGTGTTTGATAGTGTGTGAGAAAGTAAATGATCCAAAAGCAAAAAAAAAATTTTTTTTTGTCCAGTTGAACAAGTCTAATAGGTAAGCTAGAATGGAAATCTAGTGTACACTAAACTGCAACATGCTTGTAAATTGGCAAAAAAGTTACTTTGCAGCAGCTAATTTTATGCGAGTTTAAAATAGCACAACTAAGACCATCTATAAAGACACAAATATTGATTGGCCAACTTGCTAACACACAGTGACAATCCAACAGTAAATATTAACATTACAATGATAATAAACTTGATGCAATGTATTCATGTCAATTACTGAAAACATTAGCCACACTTTTGTGTTAAAGCACAAAATTCGACCTGAAGTTCTAACATACCTTTAAAACAAACCAACCCTGGTATAGGCGTTTTTTAACCCACGGCACACTTGTGTGGACAGGCAGAGGTTAACAGGTTCGAACATACTGACATGACACAAATCATTTATATAGTTTATTAACCAAAATACATGCATAATAACTGGGCAAAACAAGAATTAAACAGATGTTTCTTATGTCACTTCCTGCACTGGGAGACCCTCAAAGCTATACACTCGGGTTGCAGGGTAAATGCCTCACCACTTCTGGAAGGGTTACACATGTTGTGCTCCCTATCCTGTAGTCAGGGGTTTCAAGCACCCAATTTCCCAGGTTCAAGGACATATTCAACAATGTTCATCTGCACTAGAACATTCTACAAGACATAAGTGTCTGATATACTTTAATTTAGAGAACAACGGAAAACATCATATTAACCCCTTCCTTAACAACCCTAACACACACTATTAATCATTTGGTATCAACATTTTCTTACAAGCACTGCAAGGTTGTTACAGGGTCACCGTACCCAAGGCTGGGTCCCCCTGTTTGAGGGCTGAGGAATCACCAGTCAGTCCCTCATACGGATAGCACTCAGCTATCCACGGATCATCCAGACCACCAGTCGTAGTAAACCAAGAAGAACTCTCTTTATTACAAACACACAGAACTTATATACAATCTCAATGCAATGTGTACCGAACCCAACCCCCAATCCCATCAGCCACATCCCATCACAAATCCCATCAGTATACAGGGGATGTATCAAGTGAGGGGATTACAGAATACAATGGGTTCCCCCACCTGTGTTATCCCCCCTGTAGTGCGGGGGCCGTCTGGGCAGACAGGGCTGTGTTGGCTGATTAAGAGCCCCAGCCAGATTATAGGATTGTCTCCTTGAAGGCTGGAGCTGAAGCCACATCAGTCTCTGGGCCGGTTACACAATAATACACAATATAATATATTACCGGGTCACGGTATACGGAACCGGACACAAAAGTGCTCCGTGACCCGGCTAAACTTCATATGACACATGAGCCAGCTAGCCTGGCCCTGTCACAGATCTCCCAACAGTCCGGCAGACCAGGCAGATCCACACGGGTCTGCTGCAGGCTGTCCGAGTGGACAAAGTTCAAAAGGTGCAGGCCTTAGTTCATGGCCCCCTTTGTCAGAAGCATCCAGAGAAGGTGGGCCAGGGCCCTGGTTGCCCAAAAAGATAGTCAGTAGTTCTCTGTGAATTGGAGGGCGGTCCCAGCTCAGTCGGGGGCACATGGCTATCCCCCTCACCAGGATAACAGGGGCACCTGGAGACTCTTGCTCCCTAGTCTTGGGAACTGAGTCTGGGGCAGCTGCCAGGCCAGGGCGGTTGCATGGAAGGAAAGCCCTGCTGATTGGGCCGGGGGCACTCGGGGAACCAGGGAAACACGTACAGGTAGTAAGAGGGGCCTCTACCGGGACACTGGAGTGACCTAGGGGACCCTCTGGGACAGGAACGGGTGCCCTTACGGGGTTATTGGGCGAGCTAAGCAGCTCTGCGGGGTACTCAGGGGACCCAGGGGAATACTCCGGGGCAGGGACAGGTGCCAATACTGGACCACCGGGAGGGTTAAGCAGACCCTCGATCTTTCTCTCTGGGACAGGTGCCTCTGCCTGGGCACGGAAAGAGTCAGAGGAACACTCTGGGACAGTGACCTGGGCTTCTACCAGGACACTTGGGGAACCAGGGATAGGAACCAGGGCCTGCGCCAGGCTACTGAAAGGACCCAGGGAACTCGGCAGCCCCTCTGGCGCCCTCGCTAGGTCGGGGAACGGTGCCTCTACCGGGTCACCGGGGACTTCATAGGGAACCTCTGGGGCAGGGACCTGGGCTTCTTCCAGGACACTCGGGAAATCAGGGGGACAGTCTGTGGCACTGGCTTCTACGGGCATATCTAGGGGTTTGGTGAGGGGGATTGTGCCACTTACTCGGGCGGTGGGTACAGTCATCTCTTCTGCCGGGGTAGAGCAGCCAGGGTTGTTGGTAAGGACTTGGGTCGGAGCTTTTGGCTTCCTCCTCCGCTTCTTCTTGCTGGCGAGGACCTCGGTTCTTCTCGCCAAGGCAGGGGCCACAGAGTAGGTGAAGAGGACCTCGGTCCCACTCCTGCAAGTTGTAGTACCATGCTCCCAGTCTCCTTGTAACTCCTGAAGCTCCACTCTCCACAGCAATTCTTTATAGTCCCTCTCGAGCTGCCATTCCTCTTGGACCAGGCAATCCATAACAGCCTCCAGCTCGGGGGGAATAGCATAAACCAGGACTTCTGCACGGTTGTCCCAGATTGTATCCCTGCGGTACTGGCACGGGCTTCCGAAGGACGAGTCAAATTGGAAGGCATCATATATCAGTCCTGGGTCGACAGGGCTATACAGCATCAGAGGGTCGCTGTGGTCTTCACCTGCTAACTGCTGGGAGAATCCCTGGTAGCGGCTCTGGAGGTCGAGCTCTGCATATATGAGACCCCTCAATTCGTCTTCCCACTCCGGCAATGGGTTCTCCCCCAGGAGTGGAACTCGTAGATCCCACATTGTCCAGTATTGTGCCCAGTACGTTTCAAAGTGGGGATGGGAGAAATCATCCCTCCAGTCTGCAGGCGCAGACTCTAACTGCCATTGCTGGTGTTCCAGCTCACACACCTCGGCTGTAACCCGGTCTGTCTCATACTCTGGTTCTTGGAAGGGTTGGATATTCTGGTGCAATATTTTGGTGTTCTGTTCCCCTAGTCTGGGAGATACAGACCCACTCTGGCTCAGTTCCTGGTGACACATTTTAATCACCGCCGTCACTTGCTCCGATGTAGCCCCTCCTGGGTACAGGGATAAGTGCCATAGAATGTTCTTTTGCAGAGCACTCAGTCCGAGGCTCTCCTCTGGGGCATCCTGGTGCCGGTCCATCTCTCTGCAGTCCGCAATCAGAGTAGCCTTTCCTTTGCTACAAGCCTCCAGGAGCTCTCTTGGTGTCTCTCGTCTGCAATCCCAGTTGGTGGTTTGGATTTCACCCAAGTCGTGGGATTCATCCCACCGCTGCCAACCAATGTTACAGGGTCACCGTACCCAAGGCTGGGTCCCCCTGTTTGAGGGCTGAGGAATCACCAGTCAGTCCCTCATACGGATAGCACTCAGCTATCCACGGATCATCCAGACCACCAGTCGTAGTAAACCAAGAAGAACTCTCTTTATTACAAACACACAGAACTTATATACAATCTCAATGCAATGTGTACCGAACCCAACCCCCAATCCCATCAGCCACATCCCATCACAAATCCCATCAGTATACAGGGGATGTATCAAGTGAGGGGATTACAGAATACAATGGGTTCCCCCACCTGTGTTATCCCCCCTGTAGTGCGGGGGCCGTCTGGGCAGACAGGGCTGTGTTGGCTGATTAAGAGCCCCAGCCAGATTATAGGATTGTCTCCTTGAAGGCTGGAGCTGAAGCCACATCAGTCTCTGGGCCGGTTACACAATAATACACAATATAATATATTACCGGGTCACGGTATACGGAACCGGACACAAAAGTGCTCCGTGACCCGGCTAAACTTCATATGACACATGAGCCAGCTATCCTGGCCCTGTCACAAAGGTATGCTGCCAAAACACTTTCTACCCTGAAGCAGTTGGGACCCCCACTAGTCTGGTGGCTACAAACTGCTTATTACTGGAACACTAGGCCGGGAGAGTGTCTTGTAATGCTCCTGAAGGCTTTGGCACCATAAGAAACCCCATACCTGACGGGGCCTGATCTTGCACTATATAAGGGCAAAAACACGCAGAAACACACTATCCATTATAACTTATGCATAGGGAGGGAGGACAGTGAAAGAAGGGTGCCAAATGCATCCCACAATAAATAGCCCTTTTCAAGGCCCTGCCTACCTGTCCAAACAGACCACCCATTCCAAAGTTAACCTGTTATCAGGTTTGACCCATCCTCCCCCTCTTCCCGTGACTTCACCCCCTCCAAGGCTTGTCTGACGGCCTACAAATGAATTTACCATTTGCCAACATAAACAAATACCTAGTGCAATTGATCCCCTCCCCCCTCATTGTGTGTGGTGGCTTAGGGGGTAAAAAAATAAACTTGGGGGAAATATTGCTCAAATATATCCCTAGTCAAACCTATCCCCTGCTTAGTGCCTGAAAGCCCCTTTGGTGGAACTCCATCCCATGCCCCCAGCCATGTCTGTCATGTAGGATTGAGGGGGGGACAGGTGAATGACAATAACCACTACTCAAAGACATCCCCAAGAGGTTAGTAGGACAAGTCAATAAGGACAACAACCATGACATTGTACAACTAGATAAGGCAAAGGTCGACTCTCAAGAGTTCTCCTCGGGGTCATATTCTCCCCAAATTTGTCATGTCCATCAACAATGATAGGTGGGGGTAGGTGGGAGCAACAAAGCAGGAAAGGGATTTTGGAGAACGGCTTTAAAGAGGGGAGACATGTGGAATATTGGATTTAACATGAAGTTGACAGGCAACTCCAAACTAAATGTCACTTCCTTTATCTAGTTAGGGATACTTTTTTGTAGACAGAAAGGTTATATCCCTCACTGCAAATTGTGTGAGAAAAATCTACATCTACTATCTGCACGAAATTCGTGCAATGACCGGGCCAAAGTCTGTTTAAGGGTTCATATATTTGACAGAGTTTCTCAAGGAATGGAGCCAAAAAAGGTTTAGAGGAAAGAATAAATCGTTTCATAAGCAATTTATGCTAAAGGAAAGAAATTATACCAGTTATCTTGATTGAAGGAAGATAAGCATTATACTGTTCCAGTTTTTTTATTTATTCATTCTGTCTGTCCATTGTACAGAGGATGGTGGGAAAGGTGTTAGACAATGAATTTGATGTGCAGCACAGAAAGCACACCAAAAATTTAATGGGAGTTTCATTCTGAAACGACTTTAAGAGGAACCACAATACGTCTGAAAATGTATTTAATGAAAATGCTGTCTCAGAAGCAGGTGGTAAGTATTCTAAGGGGACATCTTGGTAGCATATATGTATTGCAGAATAATGTGTGGAGAAAGAGAGGTGCAGAAACGCTTCTCTTTCTCAGTGCATCTGTTTGTATTATTTTGGCCTCTTGAAGTATTTCCTCAAAACATCAGTGCCAAGGGGTGCACCACAAGAACAGCCTGTCCCCGTTCTTCCAATAGGGGGAGAAGGTGTGAGCGAGGGGTTGGCACTTTTGCAGAAGCATTTCGGGAGACCTGTTGAACAGAGATGATACTATAGAGAAGCATAAAAATATAGACAAAAAACCCAGAAGAGGCAAGAAGCCAGAGCTGTAGAAAAGGAGACAGGAACATGAGGTCAGTGGAGAAGGTAGGCAGAGATAAAGCATGAGAGAGTGTGAGTGAGTGACGACAAATTTAATTTGTATTATATATATATATTCACTATTTCAATATTGTAGCTCCATATCATTACAGCATTAATTTACACTTGATCCCCCAACCAGGTGAGGAGTACAAAGACAAGTGTGTCTTGCCTACAGTCAAGAATGGTGGTGGGAGTGTCATGGTCTGGGCCTGCATGAGTGCTGTCGGCACTGGGGAGCTACAGTTCATGGAGGGAACGATGAATGCCAACATGCACTGTGACATACTGAAGCAGAGCATGATCCCCTTACTTTGGAGACTGGGACGCAGGGCTGTATTCCAACATGATAACGTCCCCAAAACACACCTCCAAGACAACCACTGCCTTGCTAAAGAATCTGAGGGTAAAGGTGATGGACTGGCCAAGTATGTCTCCAGACCTAAACCCTATTGAGCATGTGAAAGTTGAAGATTTTTGCTGATTCTGGATGTCAGCACAATGATCTTTACCTCATTGCTTATTCTGCTGATAGCAGATAAGATAACACTACAATCACCTGTCTACCTTTCTTAGTTTACTTATGTCTTGTTTGTGTCTTGGAAGAATGTGTACGTATGGTATGTTTTTGTGTGTTTTCTTTGCTCTAAGTGCCTTGTTGCAAAAGAATCAGAGTCCACCACGACAAAGGACAAGTTGTCCCTTTCTTGACCTTCTGTAAGTAAAGATTTCACATGTCTGGGGGGGGGGCTATTTTTTCTTGACCTTTTTAAACCATGTGTGTCAGCAAATTAAAGTAAATATACCAACAGATGGCTAGACAATATGCTAATAACTGTTTGCGCTTCTTTGCCTATATATTGTTAGAAAATTAAGGAGGGGGAGAGAAGTCTGCGAACTGGACTCTCCCCTGTGCGCACTTGAATAAAGAAGCTCTTGCTTACTCAACTCATTGAACTGGTGTCGTCAGATCTCTTGCCGACATTCACACTTGGGGGCTCGTCCGGGATCCCAACAGTCTCGGAAGCGGTAACCGAAGGAGCGGACTAAACCTTGATCCACCTAATCCTTGGCCATCAAAAAGAGTAAGGCACCTTTTGAAATGCCTATAGTTTAATTATTGGGTGGATGAGGGTAAAGTCGTCCTCGGTATTCTATCTGGGTGACGGGATCCAGAGTTGAGTAAGTAAGACCTATAAGATCTTGAATTGTTTAATTGTGATAAATGTTTTTAGTACATGGTCAGGGACCATTGTAACGTACCTAGTTGTGAGAGACTAGTGTAACTATTGTTAAGTACATGGTCAGGGACCATTGTAACGTACCTGGTTGTGAAAGACTAGTGTAACTATTTAAGTACATGGTCAGGGACCATTGTAATGTACCTAGGTGTGAGAGACTAGTGTAACTATTTGAGTACATAATCACGGGCTATTGTAAAGTACCTAGTGGTGAGAACTAGTGTAAATATTATTTCGGATTATTGTAGCGGTGGAGATGAGGCGTTTGTTGTCAAAAAATGTGCCTAAGGGGACGCCCTTAGAATATATGATAAGGAAACATGGAAAGGAGGCAGGAAAATATATGTCTCATTGGAAGTGAATATCTGAAGAGGATAATGAAAGCCGTTATGTTTGGCCAGCTGGCGGTAGTTTGAATGTAGAAATATTAGATAATTTGAAAGAATGTTTGAATATGTGTGATGTGAAAAGGAACGAGAGAATGATTTTCTTGAAGTGGTATCAAGAAGGGTGGGACAATGTTAAAAGACAGAAACAGCAGAAGTTACTAGACCCCACCTGTTCTGCCAATTCCCAATATCCTTGCCGTCCGGCAGGTACCTTTAAGAATCAAAAGGGTGCTCAAACACCTCAACCTGTTGAGACTTCTAAGAAAGCACAGGAGGTGTCTGTAACCCCAGGACCACCTAAGGTCCATAATTCGCTATATCCATCCTTAGATCCATCTGATCTATGGACTCAAGAATTATTTGACCCACTCCCATATAATGGACCTCAACCAACAGACCCTAATATGCCTGGTTCTAATCAACACCCTGCAGGTCCAGAAGCAGAGTTGCCACTTTCTTTGGAGCTTGTCCCATTTTTACCACCAGCTCCTATTTCACCCCTAGACCAAGAAAGGCAACCTGATAAAATGTCAAGGTCCAATATTCAGCCCACAGGAACATCATGTAGAACTAGATCCAGAAAGCCCTATTTAGATCTTCCTTCAGATTCTGATGCTAAGGAAAATACATTTGTGCATGCTATGCCCATGAGAGAGACTGGGGGGGCTAGAGATGAGAGAGGTGTACCCAGGGGAGGGCTGGCAGCCTAAGGCCTGGGGGGCAAGTCTAGTCAACTGGCCCGTTGCACCATCAAAGCGGCTGCGAGCGACATTGAAAGCGGCCGTCGTGCGGCAGTCACTCCACCAGCGCCTAATGAAATTAAAGTGGCCGGCGTGCACGCACCGCATGCCTCAGCTCTTCATCCCACCACTTTTAAGACGTGGGAAGAGGAGCTGAGGCATGGCCATTGGGTCTGACAGCCGCATGATGCAGGGGGGTACCTAGAGTATTTGGCACCTGTGGCAGACCCTGTATGTGGCACTCCCCCCACACACACACTTTAAAACTGCATAGTTTCTATGGTTAGGCAAACATTGACAGGGGTACAGCATATTTGTTATCATTATATGCTTAGGGATTATGCGGTACCACCGTCAATGTGTGCCTATACATTGAGCCAGACACTGACAACCCCTATCACTATATACTAAGCCAAACATTGATGTGGTGTAGGCTTACCACTTTAGTGACTGGCATAGTATATAGTAGGGATGCAACGAAATGAAAATTCTGGACTGAAACTAAAAATTCAGCATTCACTTGGCCAAAACTGAAAAAAAAAACAAAAAAACCCTTTAAAATACTTTATTAAAAGTAACACCAAAATTAGACAAAAAAATCAACAACAATATTAACATATATATACACAAACACACATATATATAACAACAATCACAATCCTATCATGCCCAGGTTCTAGCATGTGCTGGCTGACTTAGCATGATAGGAGTGTGATTGCTGTTTGCAATTATATATATATATATATATATATATTAATACTGTCATTGAATTATTCTGTCCAATAAAAGTGTTAACACACCGAAGTTGGACCAAAAAATAATTTATAACAGCAATCACAGTCCTATCATGCCTAGGCAGCCACTACATGCTGGAATCTGGGCATGAAAGGAATGTGATTACGGACTCCCTATGCCAAGCTATCCCCCAACACTTACACATCCATGCTATCTGAAACCCTCATTCACAAACATTCAGCATAACACCCATCACTCTCACACACTTACATTCAGCATAACACCCATCACTCTCACACACTTACATTCAGCATAACACCCATCACTCTCACACACTTACATTCAGCATAACACCCATAACTCTCACACACTTACATTCAGCATAACACCCATCACTCTCACACACTTACATTCAGCATAACACCTATCACTCTCACACACTTACATTCAGCATAACACCCATAACTCTCACACACTTACATTCAGCATAACACCCATCACTCTCACACACTTACATTCAGCATAACACCCATCACTCTCACACACTTACATTCAGCATAACACCCATCACTCTCACACACTTACTAATCCACTCTTTCCTACCTTTTCTTCTTTCACTCTCACTTTTCCTCCTCCTCCTCTTCTTCTTCTTCCTGTCCTTCCGGTGCACTGAGCGCGGAAGACGGTGGGCGTGGCTTCAATGTTGTGCCGCGCGCATCGTTTCTGAAGGCGTGCCGGCATGGTGGCACCCCTCAGATGAGCGGCAGCCGGGGCGGACCGCCCCCCTCCCCCCCACGCCAGGTACGCATGACGGCCGCATTCAATCCTGCTCGCGGCCGCTTAGTTTTTAACTTTGCGGCCGCAGCCGCATTGAATGCTCGTCAGTCCGGCCCACCGGCCCGGATTTAGGGCGGCCTGGGGGGCAATTGCCCCCCTGCCCCCCGGCCCAGTCCGCCCCTGGGTGTACCTCTATCGGTCCATCATCCATGAACACCAGGGGAATTATTGCTGTTGAAAGATCGATTCCCCAGACCTGAAATTGTTGGTCAGTTTTGTAAAGAATTACGTAGTGTGTCTACTGCTTATGATCCAGTGAAAAAGGATTTTATGCAATTGTTTGATTTGGTTATGACTGACGCAGAGAGAAAACAGTTAATTGAAGCTTATAATAGAATTCCTGGTGTAACACCTTGAGCTAATTAACTGTTTATTGAGAGATTGAGTACTGAGAGACAGCAGACAATAGATTGTATAATACAAGCTTGTGAGACTGCATGGCTACAGCGACCTGACTGGGGAAAGATTAACTCTACAATGCAAGGAAAGAATGAATTAGTAAGTGAATTCGCTGACAGAGTAGCGAAAGTTGTAATAGGACACAGTGGTGTGACAGATCCAGAGGAGAATGCAAGACAGTTGATTGTATCTTGTTTTGTAAAAGGGTTGTTACCAGACTTCCATAAGGGTGTCACTAATAATGTTTTAGGATGGGAAGAGAAGCCGCTTTCTGAAATGATAGCAGCTGCTAAACATTTTGAAAAACAAAAGGAAGTGAATAAGGAGCGCCATGAGAAAGTTAGAGAGAAAGAACAGAGAATGTTGATGGAAAGTCAGAGACAGTTCTATTCACAGAACTCTCCGTCTGATGTAGTGGGAGATAACGGACAATCTTCCTCTAGAAAGGAAACTAGAAAGAATGTTATTTGTTTTAATTGTAACAAGCCAGGGCATTTGGATAGAAATTGTAGATCTGCTAGTAACAATTTGCTGGTGCTTGCTCTATTGAACCTAATACTGACGATGCTGAATTGATTTACCCTTTCAGTTAAAAGAGGCTCTGTTGAGTGCCCCTGCTCTTGGGCTCCCTAACTATGATATGCCATTTACTTTGTTTTGTCATGAAATACAGGGTAATGCCTCTGGAATATTAACCCAGAGCCACGGAGAGGGACAGAGACCCCTTGCCTACTATAGCACTCCACTTGATTCTGTGGCAGCTGGATTAACCCCTTGTTTGCGGGCTGTGGTGGCGGCTGCTGCCTTACTGGAATCAGCACAGGCCATAGTTCAGGGACAGGAACTGAAAGTGATGGTTCCTCACAATCGACACAATCGACACAATTTACTAATAGTAGGCTGACTAAATACGAGATTGTTTTGCAGGGTACACCCTGCCACTCTTTTGCCAGATCCAGAGGAGGGACCTCCTCATGATTGTGTGATTTTGACAGAACAATTACAAACTACTCGCGACCGATTGTATGAGCGACCTTTGACTGACCCTGATATTGAATACTTTGTAGATGGTTCCTCATTTATGGATATTGACGGCAGGCGTTGTACTGGGTATGCTGTAGTTACATCAGAAGGAAAAGTGGAAGCTAATGATCTCCCACCTCACTGTTCAGCACAGGTGGCTGAATTAGTTGCTTTAACTAGAGCATGTATTTTGGCTGGTGGTCGTTCTGTTAATATCTACACTGACTCACGATATGCTTTTGGTGTTGTTCATGATTTTGGAGCAATCTGGAAATACAGAGGTTATTTAACCTCTTCAGGGTCTCCTATTCTAAACCACAAGTATGTACAGGCTCTATTGAATGCATTGTTGCTACCAACTGAAATAGCAGTGGTTAAGGTTTCAGCACACACTAAAGGAAATGACAAGGAATCAGAAGGAAACAGGTTAGCAGACAAAGTAGCTAAAGAAGCTGCACTGCGACCTATAGAGGAAATGGGATCATATCCTCTGAGACAGACCGACAACCTAATAGATATTCCACTGGCACTAGAAAAATTCTATGATCAAATAACCAAGGAAATTGTTGATGATTGGATAAAAAAAGGGAGCCAAACAAGTAGGCAAAATCTGGGAAGGCCCAAATGGGAACTTTGCCCTACCACCTGATCTATTACCTTATATGTTAAGGATCACTCATGGAGTTTCACATAACTCTACCCAAGCAATGGTGGACCACTTAAGAAAAGATTGGTGGTACCCAAGATTACGTGAGATAGTCCAAGATTTTTGTAAACAATGTGTAATTTGTCAGCAATATAATGTGGAGAAAAGGGTGACGACTGATGGGACTGGAAAGACTCCCTGTCCTCGAGGACACTTCCAAAATTTGCAAATTCATTTTATTAAAATCCCTAAATCTCTACATTATCAATATGTACTAATGGTGGTGTGTACATATTCCCGCTGGATAGAAGCCTATCCTTGCCAACATGCGGACGCTCTAACAGTTGCTAAAAAGTTGCTACAAGAGTTCATTCCTACGTATGGAATTCCTCAGCATATATACTCTGATCAAGGAACTCATTTTACTGCTGAGATAGCACATAGGCTAGGAATTGTGGATTATTTACATTGTCCCTACCATCCACAAAGCGCAGGAAAAGTAGAACGCGCTAACGGCACCTTAAAGAATAAGATTAGCAAGATATGTGCCAAGACAGGTTTAAAATGGCCAGATGCATTACCTATAGCCTTAATGTCAATAAGAAATGCCTGACACTCAGCTATTAAATGGTCTCCTCATGAACTCATAATGGGTCGACCCATGATAGCTGCTAATACTCTAGAGTTACTAAGACATGATCATGCTCTAACTGATGACACAATAGAAATGTATTATAAAAAACTAATAAAATCTCTTGAGCAATTTAAATCCCAGGTTGCTGCTGTGCGCACGAACACCGAGGACGAAAAACCAATTCATCACATCCGACCAGGTGATTACGTGCTGGTAAAGCATTTCCAACGGAAAAAGACTCTTCAGCCCAGGTGGAAAGGTCCATACCAAGTACTACTGATCACTAAAACAGCTGTAAAGGTAGTTGAAATTACACCGTGGATTCATTGCACTCATTTTAAATTGGTGCCAAAACTCAATCCACGCTCCTAAATTAACCATTCCATCGGGCACAATAATCCCAGCTGGTTAACCAACATAAAACGAGATTGGCAAGTGTCACTAACGGTGGTTCAGGCTGTGGATCCACGCTGCAGTACAAGGAAAGGTGCCCCCAAGCGGTGAGAGCATGCGCGAACGGCTCTCATGCTGCTGAGACGCGCGTCCCGTCTAACCTCAGATCACCACACGGGGGCGCGCGTCTAACGGCCGGACGGACCACAACGCGTCTTCCCGCGAACAGAACGAGCAGGGGGCTGAACGCGCGGGCTGCGTCTCGGCTCCCCTGCTCGCGGCAACGCTGGAACCGCCGGAACCGCCTGCAAGGTAACAGCAAGAGCCCCTCGTGAAGATACGTGGAATGAGGTCATCAGGAGATGCAAAAATGTTTGAGTATATTATCGTTACTTGTTTTATACTAAATGTATTTGCTATTTTTTTCTTTTTTCCTTTCAGTCCTTTTCAGGTGTTCAGATCAGAACTTACTAAAAATATAGCAGAGAATAAGATACTTTCACGAATTAAACATGTTTTGCACGCTTCTCCTTGGGAAAAAGATAATACCTTTGTAGAAATGTTGAGAAAGGTGTATAATGCTTCTAATGTTTCGGAGCCTTGTTGGGTTTGTGGATATATTCCGCATACTCAGCAGAGCCCTTGGATAGGAATACCTTTTACAGGAGATGATTTTGGAATAAATTTTAATAGGAGCTACACTATCCGCACAAGTAGAACTAGTGCCCCTATTAGTTCCGAGAGAATACCATTAATGGATGTAGGACCAGCGGGTGGGACCCTATGGATGAGGCGGAATGAGTCTAGAGGTGCTCCCCGTAAAGAAGTAGGTTGCCGTTCCAGATTGTTAAATATGACAGGATATAATATCTGGGAATCCGTAGAGTACGGAAATACCAGTGATTGGGTCGTGGCACAATTTCTTGCAGTTTATGCCTATGATGCTAATCTGATGGTATCTAGTGAGAAAACTCACATCTCATTACAAACATTTGGAAACAATCTGCAAGTAGGGGTTTATTGGTCGTGTGGAAAATGGGCCTATAGAGTATTGCCATTAGGTTGGGTAGGATGTTGTTTATTAGGAAGAATAGTACCCGCAGTTACAATGCATAATACTTTACCGGCAGGTAGAGTTAGAAATTATCGGGCTGTTTCCTCTGTATCCAAGACGCACATTAAGTCAGGACTTTGGGAAGAACAATTTTGGGGATCCTTATTCCCTATGGTGGGTGTGGGTCTATTATATGATAAAGTTAATGCTTTAGCTGATGTACTTGATGATATGCTTAATCATACTACTGCTGCGATAAGGAAACTAAATGATGAACAAAGACAAATAAGAATGCTTGCCTTGCAGAATAGAATGGCATTAGATTATATATTAGCTTCAAAGGGAGGGGTTTGTGCACTTCTAAAAGATAAATGTTGTGTTTACATTGCAGACAATAGACTATCCATAGAATATGATATGGAAAAGGTGAGAAAACTTCAGGAAAGACTTAGATCTAGGGAGACTACTTGGGATCCTTTTGGTCTGGGCGGACTATTTGGTTCACTTGGAGCAAAGCTGATGTCTGGTATGTTTTTGTTGCTTGTGGCTTTTGTATGTATCTATGTAATTGTTGTTTGTTGCAAAACACTAATTCAAAAATGTCTCGGACCAACAAGAGCAATCCCACAGATACAGGAGGAGAAATATGATGATGACTTCCCACTTGATGAGTTTCCCCTAGAGACTTTGCACAGTGACATGTTTGAAGATCAATATGAGAAGGAGCAAGGCTCATGGAATTGGCCAACTTAGACCTCCACTGGACTCTGAAGAAATTGATTCTTACAGTGAGTCCGTAAGAATAAAAAGGGGGGACTGTGGAAGTTGAAGAATTTTGCTGATTCTGGATGTCAGCACAATGATCTTTACCTCATTGCTTATTCTGCTGATAGCAGATAAGATAACACTACAATCACCTTTCTTAGTTTACTTATGTCTTGTTTGTGTCTTGGAAGAATGTGTACGTATGGTATGTTTTTGTGTGTTTTCTTTGCTCTAAGTGCCTTGTTGCAAAAGAATCAGAGTCCACCACGACAAAGGACAAGTTGTCCCTTTCTTGACCTTCTGTAAGTAAAGATTTCACATGTCTGGGGGGGGCTATTTTTTCTTGACCTTTTTAAACCGTGTGTGTCAGCAAATTAACGTAAATATACCAACAGATGGCTAGACAATATGATAATAACTGTTTGCGCTTCTTTGCCTATATATTGTTAGAAAATTAAGGAGGGGGAGAGAAGTCTGCGAACTGTACTCTCCCCTGTGCGCACTTGAATAAAGAAGCTCTTGCTTACTCAACTCATTGAACTGGTGTCGTCAGATCTCTTGCCGACATTCACAAGCATTTGTGGGGCATCCTCAAACAGAAGGTAGTGTAGTGCAAGGTCTCTAACATCCACCAGCTCCATGGTGTCGTCATGGAGGAGTGGAAGAGGACTCTAGTGGCAACCTGTGAAGCTCTGGTGAACTCGATGCCCAAGAGTTAAGACAGTGCTGGAAAATAATGGTGGCCACACAAAATATTGACAGTTTGGGCCCAATTTGGACATTTTCACTTAGGGGTGTACTCACTTTTGTTGCCAAGGTTTAGACATTAATGGCTATGTGTTGAGTGATTTTGAGGGGGCAGCACATTTACACTGTTATACAGGCTGTACACTCACTAATTTACATTGCATCAGAGTGTCATTTCTTCAGTGTTGTCACATGAAAAGATATAATAAAATATTTATAAACATGTGAGGGGTGTACTCACTTTTGTGAGATACTGTAAATGGTTTGCTGGGTAAGGAGGATGACTGCCGGGAGGTAGTTAAAAATTGTCTAAATGGATAGGGAAATAATTCCTTCTTGAAAATATGGGATACTCATTTTTAAGTTATTTGAGAGGTCCATCTGACACTGGTCTCTAAGGGCAGGTAGGTTACATCACGAGTCCTTGGCCCAAAGGCAAATCTCAGAAGCTTCTGTTGAGCATCGCCTATATTTAAGGTAAAGTAGGTCACTTTCGGCAAAAGAAGTACAATGTGGATCATTATAAATGAATGCAATAAAAGAGTCCATCTGTTCATATTATTATTATATAGCGCCATCAGATTCTGCAGCGCTGTACAAAGGGTAGACAGGATATAACAATTAGTATATAACATAACAAGATGACATTCAGAAACAACAGGTGAGGAGCGCCCTGTTCAAATTAGCTTACAAACTAGAGATATTTTAAATAAATCCTGAAATGACAGGTGAAATGAATCCTGAAGTGCACAGGCAGCCAGTAAAGAGACAGACAGAGGGGAGAGGTGTTAGTCAAGCAATGGGAGGAAGATAAGTCTGGCTGCAGCATTTATGGTGGATTGTAGAGTGGCGAGATGGGTATGAGGTAGACCAGCTAAGACAGAGTTACAATAATTTAGGTGGGATATAGCGAGGACATGAACAAGAGCCTTAGTGGCATCTTGTGTTAGGAAGGGAAGGATGTGGGCAATGTTATTAAAATGAAGGCAGTAGACTGAATGTCAGGAGTCAACCAAAACCCACTGTACCAAAACAATTATCCCAAACTATCCCCGCCGCTGTCAAATAACGGGGTAGACACCTCCACAACCCACTATTAAAGGGAGGGAGGATGGGACAACCCAGATTTGGAAAAACAGTTAAGTGAGCCTCTTACAAAATGGCTCCCACTTACATACCCTTAATGTTAGCTACACAATAACAAAATTGGACCAATTAATTTAAATTACTCCTTCATGCACACCCACTAGCTCTGTCAAGGCCCACTCCACTAAGCTGCGCTGCTTTATGGGATTCAAATGAATAATGGTTCTATTTAAAGTTGAAAAAGGAAAAGTTAGATATTTACTCATTTACATTCAAATAGCCACATTTAGTGAAGGCATCAACGGAATTATTTAAAATAACAATACAACTCACTGCATTTCCATGCTTTCACTTCTCATTGTGGTATATTTATTTTGTGTTTATTTTTAAAACAGACCTCATTATTTAAGTTTACTTATAGTGGGGAGATGGAAATTTATGTAAATATCCATAAACAAAAACAGAACATAATTTTTTTTTGCATAACAATACTTGTTACTGTTTTAGCACTATAGTCTATTGTAGACTGCAAAAAAAAATTACTCTAATACACAGCCCCATACAAATAAAACAATGCAATTTTAACCCTTTTACAGCTGGAAAAAATCCAAACAACACAATTGACATATGTCATCTTATATACCCATCCTACACTTTCATCCACTCTCACAATGTCCCTGGGTTTGGGGCGTCAAGGGTTGGTGGTGTTGGAGTTTGGGACACATTCTTTACGGTTGAGTCCACCACAGAGGCAGCAAGGTTGGGCTTTGTTTGACCATGTGGTGTGATGAACAGGGTGGTAGGAATAGGCATGTTTTTGGATATATGTTAGGTCCCATAGGTTATTATGTTGATTTGGGCCAGTTGGGGTGGACTCCTTAAATGATTATATTGGGCATTTTCACTCTTTATTTCCCTTCCTTCCCTTGTTTCTGTTTTACAGCTGTGCTTTGTCATATTAATTATTGGCCATTACCATGTGTACTGACCCGAGGGAGAGCCACAGCTAGTAACAGTCTACAGCTGGGCTTCCCTATGGACTTGGTTCACATGAAATGGTTTGAGGTACGGGGCATGTTGTAGAATGGGGTGGTGTTGACCGATATTAAGGATCTTTATTGGGGCTTTAGGCCCGATATTTTGGTTATTCATACTGGGGCAACAATATTGGTGTTACGCTTCAGCTGGAGTTAGTCTGGAGGGTGAGGCAAGACGTGTGGGGTCCCTGGCGGAAGCTAGCAGGTATATAAAGGTTTAATGCAGTGGTATGTTCAGTGGTGGCAATGATTGGGGTAAGGTTCCTGGAGGGGGTTTTGGTGAGGCATCTCGGTATGCTTTTGCATAAGATTGTGTTTATTAAGTGTGGCACCTTCATGCCCTGGCAAGCTTTTAGGTTTTACTACTGTTTATTAATCATGTTTTTTGGTTTTCTTTGTCTGTGTTAAGCCAGTGGGGCCTCCATGGATCTGACTTGTTTGCCCAGCACAACCCACAGATGCTCGATTGGATTGAGATCTGGGGAAATTAGAGGCCAAGTTAACACCCTGAACTCATTGTAAATGGTCTCCAACCATGCCTAGGTAGGTGGTTTCTGTCAATGTAACATCCATATGAATTGCAGAACCAAAGGTTTCAAATTAGAACATTGCCCAAAGCATCACATGCCTTCTTCTCATGGTGCATCTTGGTGCCGTTTGGTCTCCAGATGAGCGACGCACACATACCTGGCCATTCACGTGATGTAAAAGAAAACGTGATTCATCAGACCAGGCCACCTTCTTTCATTGCTCTGTGGTCCAGTTCTTATGCTCAAGGGCCCATTGTAGGCACTTTCTGCAGTTGACAGGGGTCAGCATGGGCATCCTGACTGGTCTGCAGCCACACAGCCCCATACGCAACAAACTGAACAAACTGTAATGCACTGTGTGTTCTGACACCTATCTGACATCAGAACCAGCATTAACTTTTTCAGCAATGTATGCTACAGTAGCTCATCTGTTGAATTGGACCACATGGGCCAGCCTTTACCCCCAAGTACATCAATGAGCCTTGGCTGCTCATGAACCTGCTGCTGATTCACCGCTTTTCTTTCCTCGGACCGCTTTTGATAGGTACTGACGACTGCAGACCAAGAACACCCCAGAAGAGCTGCAGTTTTGGAGATGTTCTGACCCAAAGCCATCCCACTTTGACCCTTGTCAAAGTCGCTCAGATCCTTACACTTGTCCATTTTTTCTGCTTCTAACACATCAACTTTGAGGATGAAATGTTCACTTGCTGCCTATATATCCCACCCACTGACAGGTGCCATGATAACAAGATTATCAATGTTATTCACTTCACCCGTCAGTGGTCATAATGTTATGGCTGATCGGTATATGCAGTAAGAGTCCCCATCTGCCTTTATATAATCTATTCACATCTATGAATGGTGCATAAAGAAGTAAAACAAGTATTCCCCCTCCATAGGTGTTCTCTAGACATGTTCTACTGCATTTGACCCATATGTGTCCATTGTTTCTATAGTGATTAATGGGGCAATGCTAGTATGTGTTGGCACCAATACCCCTATTTTCATGGTTCTGAAAGTGGGCAGTGCTGGCCGTGTCCTGCAAGGGAAGCTGGAGCCCACAAGTTTTCAGGAATAATCATGGGTCGGTTGGGAGATCAGGTGATCTTCCCTGATCTTCCCATTGCGCGCTGCACTTTTGCAGCACAGACCTTAATAGCACCTTCAACATGGCCACCTTGCAATGTAGTAAAGCACAAAAGGCAATACCATATGCCAGGATTCTCCTTCACTACACTGCTAGGTGGCTGGATGGGTAATGTAGGTGAAAATGTTCTTCCAAGCCATATCTTGAATTTGTTTTTGATTACATAAATAGTTTCAAGCTCTTGTTTAAATGTGGTAAATGCCTACAACGTAATTAAGGGCCTGTTGTGGAATTATAATTTATTAAATTATACACCGAAGTTAACCTAGGGTTAGTTGCATCTGGGTGCAGTATTTCTTCGGCATCCCCTATAAATAACACAAGCAAATTCACTCTTACACCACTAACACACACTCATTCTAGTACCATACACACTACCCCTCTCCTAGGGGCCACTAACTCTTACCATTGATACCATATGCTGACACACACTTACATTTAAAAGTATACACTCACATACACACTAAAATACATACTAACATTCTTACACCATACACTTATGCATACAAAAATTTATATATATATATAGTTGTATGAAAAAGAAATTATACAATCTTTGAATGCTATATATTACATATCAGGACATAATCAAGGTGTTGCAATGGCTCCTCAACCCGATTGAAATGCTGTGTCTGGCCCTTAAGAGAGCTGCACATCAACAAATGCCCCCAAACCTCAATGAACTGTGTGTGTATATACTGTATATATATGTATATATATATATATATATTATATATAGTCACTCTCTCTCACCTTCTTCTCTTCCTATCACTCTACCGCTATTTCCTTTAATCCCACTTCTCTTTCTCTCCCTCTCTCCACCTCCCCAATCCAATTTACCATGCAGCTCGCACAGCTCCCCTATCTCCCTCTTACCTCGCTCTCAGCGCTCTCGCACTAAGCCGAACCTCAGCAGGGTAATGACATGATGTTATGTGACCATAAAATAAAAGCATGGCTGCTTGTATAGTATGTGCGAGCAACTAAAAAGAAGGCTCCAGGAAGGTAAAGGGGTGAGATGAGGGACAGGAGAGGGGATGAGTGAGAGATAGGGTAAGAGGGTGAGGGAATGAGTGAAAGTAAAGAATTGAGTAAGCAAGAGTTAGAGTTAGTGTGTATGTGCTTACATGAGTGTGTGTTAACGTGACTGTGTATGTGTGTTAGAGAGAGTGTGTTTTAGCTTATGTATGTATGCATGCCAGTGCATATTTTAAGTACCATGGATGGAGTAAGGGACGATTGGGCCACTTGACCTTACTTGCTAGAGGGTGCTAGACCTCCTCTGATGTTCTGTATAGTAAAAATGTTGTACGTTTCATTTAGTATGTTTTGTAATGATTTTTGTGTTATCATGTAAAATTATATGTATCAATAATATTGTATTGCATTTTTACAGATTAAGTACTCTAGTTTGTAGGATTTGTTTTGCTCTGTAAAAATCTTTGTCCTATCTTCATAATGTTAAAGCAATTGGAGATATTAAAAAAGATTATTTATCTTAACATGTTTTCTGACTGCTATGATTCAGCTACTGAAAGAAAGAAAATTGATCAATGAAAGCCGTTTTTTTAAATTCAATGCTTCATGGAAATGCTTGCTAACAGAAGTTCTGGTATTACATGCAAATGAGAATAAGAAATGGTTTCTTTTCTTCTTAAGGCCTCTACGGATAGTAATGCTCACATGCAAATTAGCTCATGAAATCATCCAAGTAATGTCAGATGCTCATTCCAAAGATAAACACCAATTAATCCTCCCCTGCACAAGCATTAGGAGCTGCACCCCTGCAAAGCACATCAAGAGAATAATTTTACTCTGCTTGAGTAGGAAGGCACATTGCAATCAAGAAAACATTGTCATTCTGCACTTTTATCATGTTCAAGTATTCTAGCTCCTAATATATATAAAATAAAAGGCAAAATTAAAATATATTAAAACTGAGTTTATGCTTACATTTTGAATATTTAGTATGCACTACTATTGTAATATTTGATATATATATATATATATATATATATATATATATATATATATATATATAAAAACAATGATGCATTAGGGCTTACGTTTTTCCTCTTTCATATTAATGCTAGTACACAGGGTAGAGTGACCACATTCTCCATGTTTACAGGACACACATAATTTCACTTATTGCTGACCAGCACATGTGATGTGGAATGTATGAGTTCATGCAAAGGAACAATAAGTCAGTTACACATGCTACAGCACAGCACTTCACCTTTGCTGGTTAGCAATATGTGAACATTATGTGTGCATGTGCAACCGGCAATCTGTTGAAGCCAAATAACCACTTACGGACAGCTGTTTCATACTTAATGGGACTTATCTGCATGAAGTTTGATCCTGACTTATGGCTTGAGGCTTGGAGCAATAAGAGAAGCACACACTACATACTTTAAGTCATAGTGAGGTAAAGGTGATGGAAAAAACCCTCAACTTAGGGGTAGCAGATTCAGCAGTATACCTAGGGGGGGCGGTTCGCCCCGGGTGCTGTTCATCAGGGGGTGTCACCACGCCAGCACCCCTCCAGAGACGGACAGTAATGTCCGCCGCTAGAGAGGCAGGCTCGGTTAGGGAGATCAAGGATCTCCCTCCAATCGGCTTAAAGTCCATCAAGGGAGCGGGAGGTCTGTTAATGCAGATCTCTGATCCTGCTCCCTTGTGATACGAGCGGCAACTGATGCTGCGTGTCGGGATTTTATGTCATATCCCAGCACACAACACTGAAGCCACACCCACCGCCTTCCGCGCTCACTGTACCAGAGGGACACAGAAGAAGAAGAGCCAGAAGGAAGAATGAAGAGGAGGAAGAAAAGGAGCTGTAGCGAGAAAAGTGACAGTGACAGAGAAAAGGTAGGAAACTATTCAGTGAGAGTGGCTTAGTAAGTGTGTGAGAGTGATGGGTGTCATGCTATAGTTTATGCTGAATGTTTGTGAATTAATTTTTGTGAATGAGTGTGTGTGTGTGATAGCATGGATGTGTAAGTGTGGGGGGGGTAGCATGGCATAGGGAGGCTGTAATCACATTCCTATCATGCTCAGGTTCCAGCATGTACAGCTGCCTGGGCATGATAGGCGTATGATTGATGTTAGCAATTATATAATTTTGGTGTGTTAACCACACTTTTAATTAACAGTAGATAACAAAATTGGACAGAAAAATTCAATAACAATATTAATACCGTATTGGCTCGAATATAAGCCGCAAATACCATAGGTACACCCCTAAGCAGAGCCATTATTAAACTCTAATCTCCAACCACCAGACAAGTCAGAGACTTGTTTTTCTACACAGAAATCTTGTAGTGCTACCACCACTGTAAGGTATTCTGGGTAGGCATGTGCAAATTAGGTTAACAATTATCACCTATTTGCTTCTATATCCACTTTAACAATAAAGCATTCTAAAGTAAACAAAAGATAATCTGCTAGAATTGTTGATTTATATTGCTTTCAAACCATGGAAAGTGGAAAGGGGAGATCTTTAATGCTAATTTATTTCACTCAATCAGAAATTCGTAGGCAGAAAGGTTTGTTATCTCTGAAAGGAAATGTTTACCTCAACATTTAAAATAATAAGAGGCTATGCAGTAAGTATTATAATGGTTTCTTTTGTAAATAAAACAAAGAGGAAATAGGTTATTGTAACCAAATATGCTATTACACAAATGAGGGTGAAGAGGCAGAAAATACATCTCTGCAATCGATAGGAGATTTAAAGCTATGTGTTGAAGTAAGCACAATATTAAATAATATTGATATTTCATATTGGTATGTAAATTCCATATAAATCAAGTGCCCATCTTACTGTGATTATAAAGTGTTTCTGCACCTCTCTTTCTCCATGAATCTGTCTGCATTATTCTGGCTTCTTGGAGTACTTACCCAAAAGGGTGGAGCCTTGACGTACACTTCAGGGACAACCTTTCACTTGTATCGGCTACAACTGTACAACTATAGTGAATTTTATTGATTTACTGGGATTGCAGCAGACTTTTCTTTTTATGTAATAACAGATTCATTTATTTACCTATTAAGTTGTGCTTTAGCAATACACATATACTACCAGGAAAACCTTTTATTTTTGGAAACACAAAACAATAAATAATTAAACCTTTAAGGAGAGAGGTTTTTTTGGAACATTCATGACATTGGCTGTTTTAACATTTCTGTGGTGCTCATACTTAGCTGTAATTTTCTCTCATTTAGTATACCCAAACAAATTATATATTGTTTTTTTACAGGAAGGGCTTACGTTACATGCTATTATTTTGATCATATCATCTAATTTAATATGAAACAAATGTATAACATATGGTGAAAAATTAAAAGAAACCTTTTCTGACTTTTATTTTCAAAATATTTTACTCATCAACAACATTTAATGAAAACATTAATATTTGTCTTGAGTTTAGAAATACCCATTGTTTTTATGTTTTTTTGCAAGTACAAGTAACATATTGCTATTTCAAAACCATGTTTTTCAAAACTAGTCATTCTGCCCCATGTCCTATTTGGGACATCTTAAAACCAGTCAGGTTAATTTACCCCATCAAACCATATAAAACTAGACACCCCAGGGTATTTCAAATGCTCGTTGTTTAACTTTTTCCATGCACTAATTATACCGCCAGCCTTTGTCAATGTGTGTGGTAGTATTTCTACACACACATTGTACTTCAGGTATAAATTTACTGCTTCTGGTATTTGTCACAGCCAAACAACCTCCTGAGTACAGCAATACCACCCATGCATAGGTTTGTGGGTTGTTTAGGAGCTTAAAGGCCACATTCAGGAGATGCATGTTTTTTAATTTGCAAATCAGTCTTGTGTTGGATGTGTCTTGCCCTGAGCCCCAACCTGACTCTGCGGCTCCATTGCCTTCCTCATGCTGCCTCATGTGTTATTTGGGACATCTTTGAAGCCAGCCAATTTAATTTATCAACTCATATATTTCTGAAAACTTTACAACCCGGGGGATTTCAAATGCTGGTATTTTAGCTCACTCTATGCACTAATTCTACTACAAGTCTTTGTCAAAATTTGTAGCAGTATTTTTTGTGTTTGTTTCCACAAAAATTCTACTTTAGATATGAATTAACAAAAATACTACTACAAACTTTGACACATTGCAATTGAGGTATGAATTTGCAGCCCCTGGTATATGCCACCCCAGGGAGGAGTCTAACGAGCAGGAACACCTGATTCCACAACAGCCACTGGTACAGCCACTACCACAAATACTGCCACCTCTGAAATGCTTCTGACTCCTCAGAGAAAGATGGACAGGCAGATGATCAGATGATAGCAGCAGATCTATGTTTTAACAAAAGAAAGTAAGAAGAGCTTCCCTCTTCTTACTTTCTTGTCAACCCTTACAGCAGGAGTGAGTCTTTAACTTGAGTCTTTAACTTATGCGCATGTGGAAAAAGATATGGTCATCGACAATGTCAATCACAATGACCTGGATTTAGATTACGAGCCAGAGGAGGATGAGTCAAGCAACACATCTTCCAGTAATACCACTGCTGGGACTACTTGGACCTCCATTATCTTCATCACTAATGCTCTAATGGAACAAAAAACCTCCCAAAAACTCTAGTATCACTGCTACCTCACCTGATGCAAGGGTTGACAATAAAGGTGTACAACACCATAGTAAAGTCTGGGATTAGTTTGAGAGTGAGGGAAAAGGGAGATTGCAAGGTGCAAAGGTACATGTCGCCTGTCTAACCCAGGAAGAAGTGCAGTGCCGCCTAAAAAAAATCAAAATAGACAAATCACCAGGTCCAGATGGCATTCACCCCCGCGTTCTAAGGGAGTTAAGTAATGTAATAGACAGACCCCTATTTCTAATATTCAAGGACTCTATAGTGACAGGGTCTGTTCCCCAGGACTGGCGCATAGCAAATGTTGTGCCAATATTCAAAAAGGGGACAAAAAGTGACCCGGGGAATTATAGGCCTGTTAGTTTAACTTCTGTTGTGTGTAAACTGTTTGAGGGTTTCCTAAGAGATGCTATTTTGGAGTATCTCAATGAAAATAAGTGTATGACTCCATATCAGCATGGGTTTACAAGGGATCGGTCCTGTCAAACTAACCTGATCAGCTTTTATGAGGAGGTGAGCTCAAGACTGGATCGGGGTGAATCGCTGGATGTCGTATATCTTGATTTTTCCAAAGCATTTGATACGGTGCCACATAAAAGGCTCGTACATAAAATGAGAATGCTTGGGCTGGGGGAGAATGTGTGTATGTGGGTAAGTAACTGGCTCAGTGATAGGAAACAGAGGGTGGTTATTAATGGTACATACTCTGAGTGGGTGACTGTTGCTAGTGGGGTACCACAGGGGTCAGTTTTGGGTCCTATTCTTTTTAATATATTTATTAATGACCTTGTAGAGGGATTGCATAGTAAAGTATCAATCTTTGCAGACGATACTAAGCTCTGTAACGTGGTTAACACAATAGAGGACAGCGCACGATTACAAATGGATCTGCATAGGTTGGAGGCTTGGGCTGGGATGTGGCAGATGAGGTTCAACACAGATAAATGTAAGGTTATGCACATGGGGAAGAAAAATCCAGGCTGGGAATATGTATTAAATGGGAAAACACTGGGGACGACTGACATGGAAAAGGACTTAGGAGTTTTAGTTAACAGTAAATTTACCTGTAGCGACCAGTGTCAGGCAGCTGCTGCTAAGGCAAATAAAATCATGGGGTGCATCAAAAGGGGCATAGATGCCCACGACAAGGAAATAATTCTACCCCTGTACAAGTCACTAGTCAGACCACACATGGAATACTGTGTACAGTACTGGGCACCAGTGTACAAGAAAGATATAGTGGAGCTGGAGAGGGTTCAAAGACGGGCAACCAGAGTAATAAGGGGAATGGGAGGACTACAGTACCCAGAAAGATTATCAGAATTGGGGTTATTTAGTTTGGAAAAAAGACGGCTTAGGGGGGACTTAATAACTATGTATAAATATATAAGGGGACAGTACAGAGATCACTCCCAGGACCTATTTATACCCAGGACTGTATCTATAACAAGGGGACATCCTCTACGGCTGGAGGAAAGAAGGTTTCTACACCAGCACAGACGGGGGTTCTTTACAGTAAGAGCGGTGAGATTATGGAACTCTCTGCCAGAGGAAGTGGTGATGGTAAACTCAATAAAAGAGTTCAAAAGGAGCCTGGACGTGTTTCTTGAAAGCAATAATATTACAAGTTATGGATATTAGATTAATAGGGACAGAACGTTGATCCAGGGATTTATTCTGATTGCCATATTTGGAGTCGGGAAGGAATTTTCCCCCTGGTATGGGGCAATTGGCATCTGCTTCATAAGGGTTTTTTGCCTTCCTCTGGATCAACACAGTAGGGACACAATATGTATATAGGTTGAACTTGATGGACTTTGGTCTTTTTTCAACCTTATGAACTATGTTACTATGTTACTATGTAAATTGTGTCATAAGGAAACAAGCATGGATAAGGTCTTAGGACATGTGAACCAATACCTATGTACACACCACAGCACATCATTTCTTCAGGGGCAAACTGGCAGCAGTGACTCTGGGGTCTTTAGGGTTAATTTAGGGGCAGTTATGGTTGATGGGGTCTTTAGGGATAATTTGGGGCAGTTATGGTTAATGGGATCTTTGGGGTTAATTTAATGCTGAGGACTGAGGGTTAATTTAATAAAGTTAACTTAAAGTGCAGTTAGAGGTAAAGGGGGGGTGCAAACTAAGGGGAATCTAAATCCTGGGGGCAGTGAAGATTAATCCTGTTTTTGTGTCAGTGAGATTGTCTGAATCATTCTCTGAAGGATTCGAATCTCTGAAGGATTCTCTGAACAACTCTCTGCCTTCAGTGACACCACCAGAGTAGGCAGGTAGGAAGATTCATAAACTCTATTGAAAGGGGCGGGTCCATGATCAGAAGAATCGGATCATGAATCGGATCATTTCAATGAACGACTCAAAATGATCCAATTCACTTTAATGATCTGAACTTCCCATCACTACTCTGGTGATCAATTCTTGTTTTTTTTCTAATTTGGGAGGGGATTCACTCTTGTGACTGGATGAGTCTGCCTTCCAGTGCCTGCCCTGAGCCTTGCATCAGCAACTAAATCACCTTCTTTACTCTGGGGGATCAATTCCCAGTGCACACATCTTAAAAGGGGTGGGACGAAAAGCTGAGGCACGACCATTGGGTGGCGCAGTGTGTGCACACCGGCCCCTTTAACTTCATGAATGCCGGCCTCCACCTGCTACCCTCACCAGACACCAGAAGCAGTGGTAAGTCGGGAGTGTATGTGTGTTATATGGGGGCTTAAGGCTTTTCTGGAGGCAGAGTGGCCCATGATATGCCTTTTTACCCCCTTCATGCCACTCTGCCTCTAGAAATGCCTTTTAACCCCCTTATATGCCACTCTCTCCCATGATATGCCTTTTATCCCCCATTAACCCCCTTATATGCCACTCTCTCCCATGATATGCCTTTTATCCCCCATATAGGGGTATAAGGCAGAGTGGCATAAAGGGGGTTAAAAGACATATCATGGGGCTGAGTGGCATATAGGGGTTAAAAGACGAGTACTCAGACCAGCGCGTCTGTCACCACCAACCATGCAACGTTCAAAGTCACTTAAATCCCTTTTCTTCCCCATTCTGATGCTCGGTTTGAACCAAGTCTACATGCCTAAATGTATTGAGTTGCTGCCATGTGATTGGCTGATTAACTATTTGTATTAACAAGCGATTGAACAGGTGTACCTAATAAAGTGGCCAGTGAGTGTATACTGTATTTGGAAACAGCTGCAACAATCAAAATGCCCTATTATGTCAATCCATGGTTAAGAAAAACATGAAGGCATTTGGCTTAAATTCTTACTCATTTCAAACTTACCATATTTGCTCCATTATAAAACGACCCTCAAAATCTGAATATAAATTTAGAAAAAAAAAGAAAAAGCCTGAATATAAGACGACCCTATAGGAAAAAGTTTTAGTAGTAAATGTTAATTCATGTAAACCATGTGAACTATTTATTTTTTTAATAAAAGCTATGATTGAGAAAAATATTTTTTTTGTTTTTATTTCCTTTTTTTTTCCAACCTGTCCCCAGTTATGCAGATCTGCCCCCAGGCTTGCCACTCTGCCCCAGAAATGCCTTATACCCCCTATATGCCACTGTGCCCCATGATATGCCTTTAACCCTCTAAATGCCACTGTGCCACATGATATGCCTTTTGACTCCCTATGTGCCACTCTGCCTCCAGAAATGCCTTATAGCCCTATATATGTGGCATATAGGGAGGTATAAGGCATTTCAGGAGGCAGAGTGGCGTTTAGAGGGTTAAAAGGCATTTTTGGAGGCAGAGTGGCATAAAAGGGGTTAAAACACATATCTGGAGGCAGAGTGGCATTAAGGGGTTAAAAGGCATATCATAGAGCACTCTGGACGCAGACAACCCCCGCTGTTAACGGCACCTTATTCCGGCTTCAGCAGAAGTTGGCTACGCAAATCGCGTACACGTTTACCCGCTGCCCTGACTACACACCAGGGAGCAGGGAAGTAACTAGAAACCTCAGGGCCGCGGTGCGAGAATCTGTTATATATATATATATATATATATACACACACACACACACACACACGTTAGACGTGCATCTTTAACTACATAATATGTACTTAGTTATTTTTCATTCTTTAATATTAGTCCGTGCTGACAATATATATATATATATATATAAATATTAGACCCTGCTGCCGATATATAGAAATATTATACCCTGCTTCCGATATATATTAATATTAACCCCTGCTGCAGATATATATTGATATTAGCCCGTGCTGCGGATATATACTTATATTATACCCTGCTGCCGATATACATAAAAATTAGATCCTGCTGCCGATATATATTAATATTAGCCCCTGCTGCCAATATATATATAAATATTAGCCCCTGCTGCCAATATGAATATAAATACTAGAACCTGCTGCCAATAAATATTAGCCCCTGCTGCCAATATATGTTAATATTAGCTCCTGCTGCCAATATATATATATATATATATATATATATATATATTAGCCCCTGCTGCCCATATATATTAATATTATCACCTGCTGCTGATATATATATTAATATTAGACCCTGCTGCCAATATATATAAATATTAGACCCTGTTGCCAATATATTTTATAGTGAAAAAATTGGACCCTACCCAAGCATTTCCTTGGGCCCCGCTCAAAGCTCCCTTACATGCAATCACTCCCTCCGCTACCACACCCAAAAAAAATATTTGCCACACTGAGGCTAGGTTTCCACTTGGTTGTTTTTTTGCTAAAAACGCCCATAAAAACGCCAATTCAGCCACACTGCGTTTTTTTTGTGAAAAAACGCTGCAGCCAGATGTTATCTGTTCTTCAATAGGAAATCGCACAATGCCATATCCACTTGGCGTTTTTCTGTTCGGCGTTTTTTCAGTCCTCTTTGGCGTTTTTCTGCTTTTTTCTGCCATGATTTCCTTGCAAAAAACGCCAGAGTGTCAACATGCTGCGATTTTGAAAAACTGCCACAGAGTCCACTGTGGCAGTTTTTCAAAATCGCAGCATGTTGACACTCTGGCGTTTTTTGCAAGGAAATCATGGCGTTTTTCTCTAATAGAAGTCTATGGGAGAGAAAAAACGCCATGAAAAATCCATGTGGGTTTTTTGCCTTGGCGTTTTTATGGCGTTTTTTCCACAGTTACAATGCAGAGGATGGACCCAGTATCTGTGTGTCCTACGAGAAATAGGCTGGAAACAAACAGTTTCACACAAAACAAAGTTCATATTGAATTTTACACCATTTGGAACAAACATGCCATTACAAACAAACATACACAACTGGATCCTGCGTGCCAAAGCAACAGCAAACAATTTGCACCATCATTTGGGGCCAATCTTCCTAGAGGAGCAGACATTCGGAATAAATCATGCCTTACAAACAGTGGCGTCGCTACAGGGGAGCAAGGGGGGGCAATTGCCCCCCTAGGTTAATCCTTGCCCCCCTGTTGCCCCCCTGCCGAATTTGGAAAAAAGTCGCAATGCGACTTTAAATCCCGTCTTTTTTTTTTTTAAATGCGGAGGAGAGAGAGGGGCACCTAGCAACCGCTCGGCGCCCCCCATTCTCCTCCACGAGGCCTCTACCTCCGTCGCGGTACCGGCATTTCATCCCGAGCGCCGAAATAAGACGTCATATTTCGGCGCTCAGCAGTGAAGCAGCGGCCACCGCAGCAGAGAACGAAGACAGAAGCCTCGTGCTCCTGTCGCTGGACCTTAAGGTGAGAGAACTACAAAGGGGGAGGGTAGATAGTGAGTAGGGAGAGGGGTTAGAAAGTGATAAGGGAGGGAGAGGGGGTTAGAAAGTGATAAGGGAGGGAGAGGGGGTTAGAAAGTGATAAGGCAGGGGCGTCCAACATGCGGCCCGCGAGACCTCGAGGTGCGGCCCGCGTAAGATCGCCAGCCAGTGCAACCGATCTTACGCGGGCCGCACCTCGAGCATGTACTGGCTGACTTGGCATGATAGGAGTGTGATTGCTAACAGCAATCAAAGTCCCATCATGCCTAGGTTCCAGCACTTACACATCCGACCAGTAAATGCTGGAACCTAGGCATGATGGGACTGTGATTGCTGTTAGCAATCACACTCCTATCATGCCAAGTCAGCCAGTACATGCTGAAACCTAGCTAGCTGGCCCCCTTGTGTATTGATGCTGTCAGCAGTATGGGGTCTACACATCACTTACAGCCACCCTGTACCAGCATGTACTGGCTGACTTGGCATGATAGGAGTGTGATTGCTAACAGCGAGCACAGTCCCATCATGCCTAGGTACCAGCATTTACTGGTTGCCTTGGTATGATAGGAGTGTGATTGCAGTGTGGACGCCAGGGCTGGCTTTGGGGTATGCAACCTGTGATCTATGCCTGTAATTTAGGGGGTTTTAAATATACCTTTTAATTACGTGTTTTTTTGTGAATTCCAATTGATCTGTACCTGAAAAGCTGGGTTTTTATGTTAATCTGTAGATCCATATCTGCTATGCTATGTTTCCATACATTATTTATGTATACCTGCAAATACAGGGTTAATATGTCTTATTCAGTTGATTAATACCTGCAATGCTGTTTCCATGTATTTATTTGATCTATACCTGCAATGCTACGTTTCATATACTATTGTATACCTACAAATACAGGATTTGTATGTCTGATTCTGTTTATTTGAGATCACAAGTGAATTTCAGTTGATCTATACATGCAAAGCTTGGTTTGTGTGTTAATGTGTTGATCTATACCTGCTATCGGCAACTAGGGCTAATGTTAATATATATGGGCAGCAGGGGCATCAATACACAGGGGGCAAAAACACTAAGGGGGGTATAAACGACAATGCAGTGTGAAAAATCCATCCTGATGTAGACATCTGTGACGTAGATTGTGTCTTGCTGTTTGTGTGTTTTTGGTTATCAGTGTAGCAGAGCCTGTCCTCGGTGTATGTGTATAGGTGTTGGTGTGGCAGAGCCTGTCCTGGTGTGTGTTTGGGTGTTGGTGTGGCAGAGCCTGTCCTGGTGTGTGTGTTTGGTGGTCAGTGTGTCAGAGCCTGTCCAGGTGTGTGTGTGTGTGTTTGGATGTGGCAGAGCCTGTCCTGATGTGTGTGGGTGTCTGTGTGGCAGAGCCTGTCCTGGTGTGTGTGTGTGTTTGGTTGTTGGTGTGGCAGAGCCTGTCCTGGTGTGTGTGTCTGAGTGTCGGTGTGACAGAGCCTGTCCTGGTGTGTGTGTCTGGGTGTCGGTGTGACAGAGCCTGTCCTGGTGTGTGTGTTCAGTTGTCAGTGTGGCAGAGCCTGTCCTGGTGTGTGTGTCTTGGTGTCGGTGTGACAGAGCCTGTCCTGTTGTGTGTGTGTCTGTGTGGTAGAGCCTGTCCTGGTGTGTGTGTGTGTTTGGTTGTCGGTGTGGCAGAGCCTGTCCTGGTGTGTGTGTCTGTGTGACAGAGCCTGTCCTGGTGTGTGTGTCTGGGTGTCGGTGTGACAGAGCCTGTCCTGGTGTGTGTGTCTGTGTCACAGAGCCTGTCCTGGGGTGTGTGTCTGGGTGTCGGTGTGACAGAGCCTGTCCTGGTGTGTGTGTCTGTGTCACAGAGCCTGTCCTGATGTGTGTGTCTGGGTGTCGGTGTGACAGAGCCTGTCCTGGTGTGTGTGTGTTCAGTTGTCAGTGTGGCAGAGCCTGTCCTGGTGTGTGTGTCTTGGTGTCGGTGTGACAGAGCCTGTCCTGTTGTGTGTGTGTCTGTGTGGTAGAGCCTGTCCTGGTGTGTGTGTGTGTTTGGTTGTCGGTGTGGCAGAGCCTGTCCTGGTGTGTGTGTCTGGGTGTCGGTGTGACAGAGCCTGTCCTGGTGTGTGTGTTCAGTTGTCAGTGTGGCAGAGCCTGTCCTGGTGTGTGTGTCTGGGTGTCTGTGTGGCAGAGCCTGTCCTGGTGTGTGTGTTCAGTTGTCAGTGTGGCAGAGCCTGTCCTGGTGTGTGTTTGGTTGTCGGTGTGGCAGAGACTGTCCTGGTGTGTGTGTCTGGGTGTCGGTGTGACAGAGCCTGTGTTGGTGTGTGTGTTTGGTCATCTGTTTCCTGGCACTTAACTTACAGTAGGAATTATTTAATTTATATTTATCCAGAGATAAAATGCCCTCCTGAAGTTGTAGTGACTTCAGGGGACAAAACGTTCAAGGCCCTGAAATCATTTAGTGGAAAAGTTATTTATTGTGTTATAATATTTATTTCAAGGATTAGTCGCACTCATTTGTGGCTTCAGGCTTCCCATGTTGAATGATCAAGTATTATTTTAGCCCAATAACAAAAGTATAATTCCATAGCACATTACTTTTGGAAATTATGAATGCCCCCCCAGTTTGACTGTGGTATCTTGTGTGCCCCCCCCATATATTGTTTCTAGAGTCGCCACTGCTTACAAACCACAGAAAAGAGACAAAAGGGTCCGCCGGGGCGTGTTTAAGTAGAACTCTACCAAGAACATGACATCAGGAGGGGGCAGATACTTGCCATTTATCCTAATCCCTTTTAGCTGGGTGAAACTTCTAACTTGTAAAGGCTGGAAAAACTGCCTAAGGTCAAAAAAGCAATTTCCACAGAAAGGCTAAAACGCCAGAAAAAACTGCAGAAAAAACCCCAAAACGCAGGTAAATGCAGTTGCAGTTTTCTTGGCGTTTTCCCTGGCGTTTTTCATCAATAAAATAACGCAGGACAAAAACCCAAGTGGAAACCTAGCCTGACTGCAGGTCAGGGGAAGACTGTGAGAGTCAGTCCTGCACCGAGAGGTCCTCTGCCCTGTAATCATCCCCAGAGTCCTTTTGTCCCCTCATTCACTAAACCATACCGCTCTTTTACTTACACCTTTTCAGGTATTGATCAACTGAATAAGACATACAAATCCTATATTTGCAGGCAAACATAAATCATGTATGGAAACATAGCCGATACAGATCAACAGAATAACAAAAAACCAAGCTTTGCAGGTATATATCAATTGGAAATCTCATATAAACTCTGCATTAAAAGGTATAAACCCCCCTAAATTACAGGCATAGATCACTGGTCACACACCCCAAAGCCAACCCTGGCGTCCACATTGCCCACATAGAACCTGACCAGCACCTAAATTACACATACATAGGACGTGCCATCTTTGTCGCCAAACAGCCCAGCATGAGTCAACATTGTCCCCAAATAGCTGAACGTACGCCATGTTTGTCCCATAAACACACTACCTGTGCCATCTTTGTCCCCAGTGCTTAAACACCCTGCTTTTACCATCTTTGCTTTTTTGACAAATCAATAATACACCTATGATTCACACAAACACTTTTACAGTCACTCACTAATTCACTTTCATTCAATCATTTATTCTTTCACACAAATTATTTACACATATTCATTAATGCATCCACACATTAATCCATTCATTCTCTCTCTCATTCTGATTCTTTATTTCAATATTCTTGCCACCCTCCCTTCTCCCTATCTATCCCCTCTCCCTCCCTACCTAGGGAATTTAGAGTTTTTATGACCTACACTAAGGGCAGGGGAGGGCTGGCAGCCTAAGGCCTGGGGGGAAAGTCTAGTCAACTGGCCCATTGCGCCATCAAAGTGGCTGTGAGTGACATTGAAAGCAGCCGCCGTGCGGCAGTCACTCCACCAGCGCCTAATGAAATTAAAGGGGCCGGCGTGCACGCACCGCGCCGCCAAATGGCCGTGCCTCAGCTCTTCAACCCACCCCTTTTAAGACGTGGGACAAAGAGGACAGCCATTGGGTCTGACTGCCGCACAATGCAGGGGCATACCTAGAGTATTTGGCACCTGTGGCAGATCCTGTACGTGGCATTACATATATATATTATATACAACAATCACAATCCTATCATGCTCAGGTTCTAGCATGTGCTGGCTTACTTAGCATGATAGGAGTGTGATTGCTGTTTGCAATTATATATATATATATATATATTAATACTGTTATTGAAGTATTCTGTCCAATAAAAGTGTTAACACCAAAGTTGGACCAAAAAAATAATTTATGACAGCAATCACACTCCTATCATGCCTAGGCAGCCACTACATGCTGGAATCTGGGAATGAAAGGAATGTGATTACAGCCTCCCTATGCCATGCTATCCCCCCACACTTACACATCCATGCTATCTAAAACCCTCATTCACAAACATTCAGCATAACACCCATCACTCTCGCACACTCACTAATCCTGAATCTTGTCCTACCTTTCCTCTGTCACTGTCACTTTTCCTCCTCCTCTTCGTTCTTCCTCTTCTTCTTCTTCTGGGTCCTGTCCTTCCGGTGCGGAGAGCACGGAAGACGGTGGGCGTGGCTTCAGTATTGTGCGCCGGGATTTGACATCAAGTCCCGACGCACAGCCACAGTTGCCGCGCGCATCGTTTCTGGAGGCGTGGTGGCACCCCACAGATGAGCGGCAGCCGGGGCGGACCGCCCCATCCGCAAGGTACGCTACTGGCACGACGGCCGCATTCGATCCCGCTCGCAGCCGCTTAGTTTTGAACTTTGCGGCTGCGTTGAATGCTCGTTTGCCGTCCGTCCGGCCCAGCCCAGTCCGCGTCTATTAAAAAAAAAAAAAGACGGCGTTTCAACTGGGGGGCACACGGGGGGGCACAGCATGATGTAGGGGGGACCATGGCCCCCTCTGGCCCCCCCCTGCCGACGCCACTGCTCGGCACCCCTTGGGCCCCCCTGACTGGCAGAACTCCAGGACCCGGTCGCAGTCGCGACCCCTGCGACCCCGGTAGTTCTGCCACTGCCAGGGAGTCAACAGCACCAGCAGTGGAGGTTACCAGACAGGAAGATCCAGGTCCCCTGCAGTGCTGCGGGGGATCTGGAACTTAGTCTCATAGTCGGACCTCTATTTGAAGTCTGATTATAAGACGACCCCGATTATAAGACGAGCAAATCTTATAATCGAGCAAATACGGTACCTATATAGCAATGTTCATATGAAAATCCTTATTTGGAACTATCCAAAATGATTTTGTAGAGCAATAAAAATATAAATGTATAATTCAATTGACAAATCAAATAGAAAACATGATTTCTACACTATGAACCATGTTAATTGAAGGCATGACATATCATTAATAACAATTGCTTATTCTCTACTCTATTCTTTCAAACAACAGCCTTTTAAACCACAAAGCACATAGAATCCAGGCCAAGCATTTTCTCCTTTTTAAAAGCCCATTTCTAAAGGTCATAAAGAAAATTGCCCTAAATGTTCACTATGTGATATCTAAGTTCTATATTCTCTAGGTAATTGTATATCTTCAAGACAACTTAAGCTGGCTTGTATGAAATGGTGAACTTTTTGTCTTCAAATGTTAGATTCTGTCTTAGTAAAACAAAGTAATTCATTTTATTTAGACATAACATAAAACAAATATTTTCAATAATTGAGAAAAAACGATTCACTTGCTTCATAGTTTTTGATTGCTTGTCCCATTGTATAGCGCTGTGGACTATGATGGTGTTATATGAAACAATCATAAACAATAATGTAACAGGAAGATGTTTTGCCTTTGTGGATTTAAAGAAATATCACATTGTGCACTTTTTTCGATTTATATGCTGTGGGAGTTTTGAAGGACTTGTGGGAGCATGTGTCATTTGTAGTAGATATGGTATAATTCTAGTAATAATAGAGTTAAGGACAATCATCAATAATCTGGGTAGGCAGTAGGTCAGGTTAGTATGCTAGCAGAATGACAAGAATTTGAACATTTGAGTACTGGATGTTAAGTGATTCATTATACAAAACATACAAACAATGAAATTACAAAGAACAAACTCAAGAGCACTCAAGAGCAACACTTTCCACATATAGATAAGTGATTAAATCAGTTATGCAAAAATATTGTTTTTTTTACCTCCTAATCCTATTAAAAGGTCCAATATAAAGAAGTGGGAGTACTATTGGCGAAAAATAACATTTTGTTATATTGAGTGCTGATTCTAAAAATAAATCTAATATACCAGAATATATATGTTCTCTTTTAGTGGAACATACAACAAACTAAGTAAAAAAATGTATATCAGAGGATTTTTTAAGATGCGAATGGCTGCAAACTGGATTGACAGCCTCTTCCAGCCGTCGGTATCCCGGTGGGCCAGTCTGACCCTGGCCTCACCCTTCCTCTGCCCCTGCAAAGCAGGACAGAGGAAGGGATAGGCGGGACGGCGGGACAGAGACCCAAAATAGGGACTGTCCCGCCTAAATTGGGACAGTTGAGGGGCATGCATTTTGGTAAAAATTTGCTTTTATGTGCTGAATCAATCTGGTTGACATATTAATTAGGGCAAACCACAAGTCTTGATAATAGTGAAACTATAAACTTTTCCTTGGTGGGTAAATCAATAGTCTGAAAAGTATTAATTTTGGGGAATTAATTGCATTTGAGAATATCCTGCATCCTCAAATAATTAACGGCAAAAGGAGAAGTTGCAAGAATACTTTCACACAAAACAGTGCCTGAAAGTTTTTAAATTAAAATGTCATGGTTTAATTATCTTCCTATTAAAATGATGCAGTTTTGTCTTTGATCCATAAGAGGACATTTTAAAACTAATTTGTAAAATATAAGAAGCTATTAATGTTAATCAAACCAATATCCTTTCAAAGGCCACATAATTCTCCAATGAATACCAAGAGTACCTTGGAATGGTTTAGCAAGGAGGGTAAAAAGGCTGCTATCAGTGGAGTACATCCATTATTAATGTATGGGGCCCAGCAGACCTGTGGCCCTTTTCTTGACTTTAAGGGCCTGTGAGCCCTTTTCAGATTTTAGGGCTTAATGGCCCCATTGAGAGCTTGAGGTTGGGCAGTAGGAGGAGCATGGAACAAAATAGTGGAAAGAGCACGGGGTGGTGGGTTTGTACTGGGCACCAAGATTTATGATGACATACCTGGGGGTCAATAAAACTATAGGTAGCTCATATTTAAATATTGTAAACCCCTACCAGAAGCTTTAATTTTATTTGCAATTCCACATTGCTGTCTAAGGTATAGATTTGAAATAGCATGTACACCACAATTAGAGTAAAGGTAAAAATGTATTGTTCCTGTACTGAGTTTCCACTGACATATATCTCTTGAGCATCTAGTGATGCTACACTTGAAATTTTAGGACACAATGCATGCACTGTGATTTCACTGTGCAGAAACTTCCACCCATGTCCTTGCTTGTCAGTGTTTTTCCTAGGGTTAGTTTAAATGCAGATGAAAAAGTTTCTCTTTTCTTGTTATCTCCTGGAGATGCATGTTCTTGTATTTGCCAGGCCGAACCATGTTATCTCTTTCTCTGGATAGAACTAGATGATGTGTAACTATGTGTGCATCAGCATGGATGTGTAATTGTGTGTGTGAGCATGAATTAATGTGTACGTGTGTGTTAGTGAGTATGAGTAAGTGTGTTTACATATGTGTGCCAGAGTGTATGTTGGAAGGGGTGGGAATTATATAATTTTCACCCTGCCCCATTTAATTGGGTTATGGGAGTATCTAGACCTTGAAGAGATATTTAAACCCTTAGTGTTTAGTCTGAAATTGACATGGTTCCCAAGGCTTCCTAATATAAATATATTGTTGACGTGCATATGTGAAAACGTGTGTATGTGATTTCATATATATATATATAATTTTACAAAAGTCAATGGAAGCCGCCATTTTAATTTCATGTTCTCAGGATATGTATGATTATTCCACTTGATGTTTTAACAAAAGCTTAAATATTGTGGTACTCTGCAATATTTAACACAATATAAGTCAAGTATATATGAATTTGCATATTTGCAGCTTACTTCAATCCACGTGATAGAAGAATAAATAGAATAGGTGTTTGAGAAAATAACACATTTATAATGGGATTTTGTAAACTTTTGTAAAACTTCCATTGAAAATTTGAAAAAAGAGGCAGACATGTTTACAGGAAAACACTAAGGTAAAAGGTTATTAAAACATTAGTCAGAAATAAAATGTTAATTTCTCCAGCTATCAAGTGTTTGCTGTAAGTGGCTTTGCTTAAATAACTGAAATGATTCCATTAAATGTTGCTTGTTTGACCCCATCAACCATAACTGCCCCTAGATTAACCCTAAATACCCCATTAACCATGACGGCCCCTAAATTAATTGCATGTACTCCAGATAAATTACCTAATAAATTGGTATGGTTGATGGGGTCTTTAGTGTTAATTTAGGGGCAGTTGTGGTTGATGGGGTGTTTAGGGTTAATTTAGGGGCAGATATGGTTAATGGGGTCTTTAGGGTTAATTTTAGGGGCAGTTATGGTTAATGGGGTGTTTAGGGTTAATTTGAGGGCAGTTATGGGTGATGGGGTGTTAAGGGTTAATTTAGGGACAGTTATGGTTGATGGGGTGTTTAGGGTTAATTTAGGGGCAGTTATGGTTAATGGGGTGTTTAGGGTGTATTTACTGCTGATGACTGAGGGTTAATTAATTTAATAAAGTTAACTTAAGGTGCAGTTGGAGGTAAAAGGGGGGCAAACTAAGGGGAATCTAAATCCTGGGGGCAGTGAAGATTATTAATGTATTTATTTATAACAGTACGGTGTCAGTAATATTCTCTGAATGATTCGAATCCCTGTAAGATCCGGATACCTGTAATATCCGGATCCCTGTAAGATCTTTGAACAACATCACTAGAGTAGGCAGGCAGGAGGGTTCATTGAGTGTAATGAAAGGGGCGGGGCCAATGTTTAGTGTGCCTGCAGGGAGGGACTGGGAAACAGTAACTCCTGTGAGTCACACTGAATGATCAGAAGATTCAGATCATGAATTGGATCATTTCAATGAATGAGTCGAAATGATCCAATTCACTTTAATGATCCGAACTTCCCATCACTAATACAAGATTTAAGGTACACTTCTATATAACTAAGCTTTAATTGAGCTTTCTAGCATGCTAAGCAAATAAGCTTTAGAATATTTGCCATTTTGTTCTTTCCTCTGAGGGTTTAATTGTATAAACACAACACAGAAACCTTAAATCCCTGAAGGACCAGGGCTATTTTACACTAGCGGACTAGAATATGTTTTGTGGTTTTTACTATGTTTTTTCTTCAACTGTCCCTCTTTCTCAATAAGTGTACCCACACAAATTAGTTCTGGTTTATTATGTACACATGTATGCTTACTTCATGTCTCCAAAGTATCAGGACATCCATAAGTTAAGAGCTTATTTATATAAAAAAAAGCCTTGTCTAATATTAGTATGGCGCATTATTGCCAGTAGGCATGATTTTATCATACATGTGACAAATATGCCTTATGAGGCCACTAGATGGAGACTAAGTGTCAATCTGTCCAGTAATGTCTGAACAAATGGTATGGTACAATGCTAAAGATAATTGTTAAAGAAATTCAGTATAATGTAATGTCTGTTCAAGAACAATGTCCTTTTTTTTTGCTTTTTTTGCACCTACACAATTTATACATTGTATTTCAAGAACAGACATAGCTTTCATTTGATAGTATTTTATATGTATAGTCCATCAATTAAAATGAGTAATATGTAAGACAAATTTTCATTTCAATAACATAAATCTTTACACACTATTACCACTGATATAATACAATATCATTAAAGTATATATTAATTTACATGTATGCAAATGTCAATATTTACATGCCAGCACAACATTGAATCAATCAAAACAATACAATAATAAATAGAACATGTATTATATAATAAATAGAATTGTATTATTTTTTGCTATTTTGTGGCTTTCTTCCAAAAGTTAAATGCCAAGGACAAAAAAAGTCATTAATGTTCAACAGCATTCTCCTAGCACAATAATACCCCACATGCAAAGTTTTCTTTCTTTTTTTCAAAATGCTCTTATATACAGTACTAATTTTTGTGATATTTAAACTTTTGCATTGATGGACATATTTTTTATACTTTTTTGATTAGATGCGGCTGGTCTCTTTGTGGACCATCATGTTTTGTCCATCCCTAACATTGGTGGCAATCTTTCATTCAATGATGAGAAGATTGTAGAAATCATAATACAAAAAAAGGTCTGTAGAACTGAGTTTTCTGCGAGTGGTATGTGGTTTCATGAAGGCGTCATAGGCAGATTAGTGATATATTTCCTTTCAGTATAATTAAGAAACCGTTTAATACAATACAGATAGGGCTTCTTTCTACTACTTGTGCATACAGTCACAAACACAAGCAGTGCACAGTATTAGTGATGGGAAGTTCGGATCATTAAAGTGAATCGGATCATTTCGACTCGTTCACTGAAATGATCCGATTCATGATCCGAATCTTCGGATCACTCAGTGTGACTCACAGGAGTTACTGTTTCCCAGTCCCTCCGTGCAGGCACACTAACGATTAGCCCCGCCCCTTTCATTAGTCACTGTAAGGATCACTGTAAGATCCGAATCTTTGAACGACTCTCTGCCTTCACTGGGATTCGAAACATTCAGAAAATATCACAATACTTTTATAAATAAGTACATTAATAATCACTGCCCCCAGGATTTACATTCCCCTTTACCTCCAACTGCAGGCTTTGTCATTAAGGGGTTAATGATTCGAATCCCTGTAAGATTCGGATCCCTGTAAGATCCAGATTGTTGTAAGATTCGAATCATATGAATCATTTGAATCATATGAATCATTTGATCATATGAATCATTTGATCATATGAATCATATGAATCATTGAATGACTCTTTGACTCTATGAGTCATCGTTCCTCTGTGAATTAATGAGCTGTGAGCTGTAACCTGATCCCAGAGTCTGTGTCTGAGTGCTCTGCAGATGACTCGCTCTAGGATCAGGTTACAACTGCATGATTCACATACTGAACTGCTACAAATGAATCGTTCAGTCTACTGAACCGATTCATCCGGATCACTAAAAAGATTCGGATCAAATGAACGATTCGTTCATGATCCGGACATCACTACACAGTATATAATAATTAAATCCAGACTTCAATTAGTTACTAGTGGAAGTCTCTTATCTATTAACTTCCTTCTCCCATACTTGTTAAAATTGTGTAACCAAATATGCTAGATGTACCAAAACCTAATGAACTACTAATAAACATGTGTTATACAGGCATAAAGTGTAAAGATACAGAAACTGAGGTACATGAACACTCTGAGGGGCATTAGTAATTTAAGATTAATGTTTAATTTTAAGTAGTATAAATTCTATTTTTATATACCGATCAGCCACAATCTTATGACCACTTGCCTAAGATTGTGTAGGTCCCGTTTTTCCCACCATAACAGCCCTGACCTGTTGAGATATGGACTCCACTAGACCTCTGAAGGTGTGCTGTGGTATTTGGCACCATTTGGTACACCCATAAATTGCGAGGTGGGGCCTTCATGGATGTATCCTGGTGCCATGTGTTCTTCAGGTAAGTGACACACGCACCCTGACTGGTCTGCAGCTACGCACCTGATACGCAACAAACTGCGATGCACTGTGTGTTCTGACACTTTTCTATCAGAACCAGGATTAACTTTTTCAATTTGAGCTACAGTAGCTCATCTGCTGGATTTGACCACATCGTCCCACCACCTGCATCAATGAGCCTTGGCCCCATTACCCTTTCACTGGTTTACTGCTTTTCCTTCCTTGGATAGGTACTGACCACTGCAGACCCAGTTGTCTAGCCATTTTTCCTGCTTCTAACACATCAACTTTGAGGATGAAATGTTCACTTGCTGCCTAATGTATCCCACCCACTGACAGGTGCCATGATAACAAGATTATTAGTGTTTTTCACTTGACCTGTCATAATGTTACGGCTGATCGGTGGAAAGTAAAGTGGGGGGTGACATCAGGGAATGTATATTATTTTAGAAAGAACAAGGCAAAGTGCAGTCACGGATGGCCTAACAGTACACACAAGATATTTGTGTCTTGCATGTGCCAAATTATGTTTTGTTGTCCCGTAGAGGCCGTTTTTCAGCTTAGCATTTGGCAGAAGCTTAGAGGTTTCTCTAATTACACATTTTTATAGTTCTCCAAGTTTAGGCCGCAAACATTTCATATAATGATTATGCTGATTTCTGATTCTGCTTTTTGGTGAACTTTAAAAAAAACTACAAGCTTATAGCAGCAGCTTTTATTGTGCATAGTGGAAAGCACTTTAAGGACATATTTTATAAAATTACATACCTTATATGTAAATCGCTTTGATGGGATTTATTGTGGCATAGGTGCCTAGCTGAGGTTCCAGGCATTGGGTGGAATAACAATGAAAAAACATAAAATGTTAAACAATAATTTGGCTAACAAATGCAACCGCTGCCCTTGAAGCAGCCTGCCTGTGCCACCGCTGCCCCTGAAGCAGCCTGCCTGTGCCACCTCTGCCCTAAAGCAGCCTGCCTGTGCCACCTCTGCCCCTGAAACAGCCTGCCCGTGCCAAGTCTGCCCCTGAAACAGCATGCCTGTGCCAAGTCTGCCCCTTTAACAGCCTGCCTGGCCCACTTCAGCCCCCCTAAGCAGCCTGCCTGTGCTACTTCTGCCCCCTAATCAGCCTGCTTGTGCCACCTCTGCCCCCCAAACAGACTGCCTGTGCCACCTTTGCCAACCCTAATCAGCCTGCCTGTGCCACCTCTGCCCCACTAATGAGCCTGCCTGTGTCACCTCTGCCCCCCCAATCAGCCTGCCTGTGCCACTCACCCATTCACTCTCCCACACCCCCTTACCTCTCGTACAGATTTCACTGGTCTGAGGGCCGAGCATCAACAGGGGGCCAAGCATCACCGGGGGGGCCGTGCAGACGTCGATGCTGCCCGACACCTGCCTAACTTGGGCTCACAGCTTACTGCTGTGGTGCCTGCGCACTGTATGAGGAAACTCTATTCCTGCCCAGGCTCCTGCTCCCCCTGCATGGGAAAAGAGTTTCCTCATACAGTTTGCGGGGCTACAGCAATAAGCTATGGGCCAGTGTTAGGAGGCCATCAGGCCACCGGGCACCCCCCTGATGAGTGGCGGACCTCCTCCCTCTCCCCCTTTAGGTATGCTACTGACTAAAGATACATTAAGAGAGGATTTGGGGAAACATATATAATTTCCAGGATATGCTTGGCTACCATTAAAATATATTTGTGTTCTAAAACATTTAATGTACTTAATGTGTCATTACAGACACAGGATAAGAACATGTCCAAGAGGCTAGGTGTGGCTGGATCTATCATATCCTGTTTGCATTATCTCCCCCTGCTGGTGGATTTGTGAAAGCCGGAAAGCCTCTTGTCACCAATTTCTCTCTCTCCCATACAAGAGCTTGACCATTAAGAACATTTGTGTATGACATCTGAACAACCCTGAACATCCTTACTAATTACGCTCACAAAAGAAAACAAATGGAGAAATCTAACAAAGGCATATCAGTAACTTTACCTCTGTCACTGTGACAAAGCAATCTCTTTTATCCTTAATGCCATTACACAAAATAGACCGAATTACACAAATTTTCTTTAACATATGTGAAGAGGTCATTAGGTCATAGTATCCTCAATTCTTGACATTATACAATTAAGGTTTTTAATTTGGTTTGTTGAAAAAGAAGAGGGCATTCTTTTTCTTGCATGTTACCTGATTAGTGAGGTTAAAGAGCATTATAAAAAATCTCACAGAACGAAATTCACTAAAATTCACTAAAAACTAGACTTGTGCATTCGTCTTCGGGCGAACATGAAAACGAGCACGAAGAGGCCGTTTTTTTGTTCGTTCCGAAGGAACGTAGAACAGAATACAGTGCCGGCAAACCGTAGGCGAAGACGAAGACTCACAATCACGAAGAATCGAAGATTCTTCGTGATCGTCTTCGTTTTTGCCGCGCAACCGCCAAAATTTCAAACAGGAGTGAGCTGATCCTCGTCTGTCCAATCAGCTCACTCTTGTGACGTAACGCTAAGGGTCTCGTCCAATGCCTGTGCTGCTGTTTTTTGAATTCTGAAGGCGCCTTTATAAGACCAGAGCTTGCCTGAGAGATCCATTCATTTTTCGCTGTGACTGCTTTGGCAACACTGCTGTGCTGCATCCGAGCGTTACAGAGAGAGATTGTTCTGTTCTGTGTGAGACTGGTAAGCCTTAGCCTGCCATTTCTCACTGTGTACTTCATCCTCACTTCAGTGCTACTTAATTAATATATTTAATAATAATAATTTGATTAATTTAATTTTTTTAAAATTAATTTGTCATCAACTTTAGTGTAAGTGCTGTTGAGTTGACAGTGCACCCAGTGCCTCAGTGGCACTGGGGTGCCCTTGCCCTGGGCTGGCACTAGTGCCTATTGCCTGTCCTGCTTAAATAAATTAAATAGAATTTATAAATTACAATTTAATAGAATCTATAATTTAATAGTTCATTATAATATTATATATATATATATATTTGTCAGTCATATATATATATATATACTATAGTATACTAGTGTAGAGTGTACTGTAGACATTCATCTACTAGTGTCTAATTTAAAATCAGTAATATTAATTAATATAATTAATAATTGAATTCATTATAAAATTATATATATATTTGTCAGTTATAGTTAGTAATAGTATACTAGTGTAGAGTGTACTGTAGACATTCAGAACATCTACTAGTGTCTAATCTAAAATCAGTAATATCAATAATTCTCTAATTCTTTCTTATCTTAATAGTTAATTAAATTAGCTATAAATAAAAGTAATAATATTAATTAATTACTACTAGCGTATAGTTCAGCTAATCTTATTAGTACTGGTGCTGCAGCTCTATAGTTTGTGCTTTGTTTTAGCAACAGTAAGAGACCAAGTCAATTTTTCTTAATTAATCTTTCATTTTATTTCATTTGTTTTGCTCACCTCAGTCCATCAGTGAAGTGAACTTGTTGGGCTAGTGAGTGCAGCCGCATAAGTGCTGTGTTTTTTTTTGATCAGCAAGCAGTGACGTTAACTGTTTTGCAAAGATTTTCTCATTTATTTTACATTTTATTTCAATTTTATTAAAAGTACCCTTAGTGTTTTGCTCACCTCAGTCCATCAGTGAAGTGAACTTGTTGGGCTAGTGAGTGCAGCAAGCAGTGAAGATAACTGTTTTGCTGTGACATTTTATTTTATTTCTAATTCTTTTCAAGAAAAATTGACTGTGACGAGCTGTACTAAGCAAAGCTTCAAGCTACTAGCTGTAGTACTAAAATAATTCTAATCTTCTTTAATCTTAATCTATAATATATTATAAATAATAATATTCTAATTCATAATCTATAATATAAGTAATTCTAATTCTAAATTCTAATTCATAATCTATATTCTTCTATCTATAATACATAATATATAAGTAAATTAGTTCTAATCTATTAATATTATATAACTTAATATTAATTAATAAATCATATACTGAATCTGATTTAACCTCACTTTAGCTTAGTGGGTTTGAGAGCGTCTGCCTAGAGGTAGACTTATAGTAAGGAAATATAGCTTTAGGCTAGCATAGTGGTAGGCTAAGCTCTTAGGTCCGTGTAAATTCAAATTAAAAATAAAATACTGCTAGTTATTAAATAGTTAATCTTGAGTTAATAATTTCAATAACTTTAGGATTTTGGCAGATTGCACACAGCACAGTGCAGTAGTGCATAGTTTTACTTTTTAAGCAGTAGCACTGAAGAGAACTTCCTCTAATTTTTTTGTCTTTAATTCGTTTTTCCTTTTTTTTATTTTTATTTTTTTATTTTTTTTTTTATAGTTTTTTAAACACTACACTACACTACACTACACACACAACACAAAATTTGAAATGGATCCTCCTTTTGGGACTAAGGAGGGACAAGCTCCATCTACCACCACCACCACCACCACCAGCACCACCACCAGCACCACCACCAGCTCTAAGATGCAGCCTTTGCGTCAGTCTAGTCGGCCAAGTAGGCCAAGCTCTCGCTTATCATTTGGGGAAGCATTGCTTGAAGGATCATCAAGTAAAGGAAAGGCACCAAAAGCAGGCAGTAGTAGTGCGGCTAGGCCCACAAGCTCTATGGTTTTTTACGGAAAGCCTAAAGCACCAGAAGCACGTTCAAAGTTAAAGGGTAGCACAAGTAGTACCAGCCCAGTGACTAAAAAGAAGTGCCTTTTGCCCCAAGCAGCATCTTCCCCATCCACCAGCAGCATGCAAGGTACCAAGCAGAGCCAAATTAGCAGCAAGACTCAGAGGGGTCCCAAACCAAAGCGATCTCATTCCTTTGTAGGGAAAACCACCACCACCACCACCCCCGCCTCTACCACCACTAGTGCTGCGCCTACTGTTCCCACTGGTACCGCCACGCCATGTCCTCCTAGTACCTCTAGCAAGCCACCAAGTCCTTACAAAATTTTTGTAAAGACAGTTAGAGAGAGGGCTACACATAGTGGAACTCCACCTAGCGAGGTAGCAGAGGAGCCTGAGACTGAGAGGCCAAGTGCAGAGTCTATTCTTCCTGCTCGCACTACTACTAGTCACGAGTCTCACGACGATATCAGTCTTAGCTCCAGCCTAGCAGGAATTCCATTCGATCTGGCTAATGAAGAGCTAGACTATGAGCCAGAGGAAGTAGAGGAGATGAGTGGTCAGGAATCAGATTCCTCAGGGAGCAGTGTCCAAATGACTAGTGCACAATTTTCCCCTGAGCCTCCACCTTCTCCGCTACGATCATCACCATCACCACCACTAGCAGCAGCAGCAAAACCTAGCAAATCTAAAGCAATTAGCAGTCCCACTATGGCCAGTACTGTTACCACCAGTCCCACCACCACTAGTTCTGCCTCTGTTCATCCACCCCGAGCAGTAAGAGCAGCACCCAAGGCACACTCCAAGGCTATGCGCGCCCCAATTTGGGAGCACTTTGAAAATGTTGAAGAAGGGCGCTATGGAAAGTGCAAACATTGTGGGAAGCTAATAAGCAGAGGGAAAGTGTCTGGCCATTTTACCAGTGCTAGCATGAAGCATCACCTCAGCACTCAACACAACGCTGTGCTATTGGGGAAAGATGCAGAGGTAAAACTTAGTGCAGGCAGCATAGCTGGTGGCCGTGGAAAAACCCCAACAGCTTCTTCTTCTGAGCCAATAGCAGCAGCAGCAGCAGCAGCAGCAACTAGTGCTGGCAGCCAGAGACCAAGGCAGGTTGGAGCACTGCATGCCCAGCCCACCCTGGAAGAATTTGGGGCATTCCACTCCAAGAGAACGATGCCCAAACAGCAGGCCAATAAAGTAACGCGACTTATTGGTCAGTTCATTGCTGTTGGAGGGGCATCCTTCTCCATGATTGAAGGGGAGCCTTTCAAACAATTGATGGCGGCTGTGGCTCCACAATACACAGTTCCGTCACGTTCCACTTTCAGCAGGAACATTGTCCCCTCGCTGTATCGGTCCTGTGTTGCAGCAGTGAAAGAGGAGCTTTCCAAGGCTGCTGGTCAGTGTGTTCATTTCACTACAGATTTGTGGAGTGCACCTAGCGCCCAGCATGCCTTTCTTTCTTTGACAGCACACTGGTGGCAGCCCGGTGTGTCTAAGGAAGTTGCTGCAGCAGGCTACCGATCATTCCTTCTCCATGCAGAAGTGATGGATGAAAAGCACACTTCCCAAAATATTCTGCATGCGATTAGGAAAATGTTTAGCCTTTGGGTGGGAGCAGAGGCGGGCACCAATGTTGAAGTTGGTTTTGTGGTAACTGACGGAGGTGCCAATATGGTGAAAGCGCTGCGAGATGGTCATATTGTTGGTGTGCGCTGTGCAGCCCACATCATCCATCTTGTAGTGAAGGCAGCAATGTCAGAAGGAACTAATGTGGCAGCAGTAGTTCTGTCCCGCTGCAGAAAGATCGCTGGGCACTTTCACCATAGTGTTAAGGCTAGCCAACTTTTGAGGGAAGAGCAGGCGAGGTCAGGTCTTCCCGTACACTGCCTACGTCAGGATGTCAGTACACGGTGGAACTCCACGTTAGACATGCTAGAGAGGATTTTGGAGCAGCAGAGGGCAATCCATAATCTTGCCTCAGAGCACAATATTGGGATTACCTCTCCATTGAATAGGGAGGATTGGACAGTGATCGCCCAGCTAGTGGCAGTCCTTAAACCATTCAGGGATGCCACAGAAAATTTAAGCTCAAACACTGCCAGTCTGGCCCAGGTAATCCCTGTGTTCTCCCATCTAGGCAGCAAGATGGATGTGTTCCTTGGAAACCGTGAGGCTGTTCAAGGTGGCACTCTACATCCTGACGTAGCAGCCATAGTCAGGAAGCTGAAGGATCTGCTAAAAGTACACCTTCGCAAGCGAATGGAAGAGAGTCCCGAAATGATGCTAGCGTGCCTTTGTGATCCAAGAATTAAGGGAAAGCTAGCTTTGAAATTCAATGTTCTCAGTAGCTACCGGGAGCAATTGGTCAACAAGGTGCGTGACTGGCAGCGTAAAATGGGAATGCTGTCCGAGGAGGGTGAGGTGCAGGAGGAGGAAGAGATGATGTGGTCTGCTACCCCTAGCAGCAGCATCGGCAGCAGTGCCACAAGCAGCACAACACAGCTGAGTGGAGCAGCTGCGTTTTGGGAAGAGGCACTTGGCAGTATAGTTGGACCATCTGACAGAGCTAGCAGCAGAAAGGAGAGTAGTGCTGCTGAAATGGTCAAACTTTACCTCTGTGAAGTTCCTTCTGCTCCTAATGTTGATCCTCTTAGCTACTGGGATGAAAAGAAGAGTGTGTGGCCTGCACTCTCATGGGTTGCGCAGCAGCTTCTATCATGTCCGCCAACCACTGTTCAAAGTGAGCGCGTGTTTTCTATGACTGGAAACATACTGAGTCCACAGCGCTCACGCATGGCACCTCATCTGATGGAGCAGATTGCCTTTCTTAAATTCAATCTGCCCAAATTGGGTTACCCAGCTCTTAGCTTGGAAAGTTAAATTTTTTCTCTCTAATGTTTAAGGTAGTTTCTCCCCCTGGTTGCACTTGCTGCGGTGTGGCAATGCCTGCTACCTCCGCTGGTGTAGCCAATTTACGCTAGGGCCTAGTGTCTGAGCTCTGTAAGTCCGCTCCCAAACGCCTAGGACTGACAGTCTTTGGATGCTTTGCCCTGGGGTGAAACAGGTGAGTGGGTCGTCAATTGCCCACTCATTCACCTTTTTCCGTTTCCAACGCTGCTGCTGGTGGTGGTGCCAGTATCTTTTGCCAGTTCGCTTCCTGGCTGAAATCATGCCTCAGATGTCCCTAATGGAAAGGGTAGTTTCTCCCCCCTGGTTGCACTTGCTGCGGTGTGGCAACGCCTGCTACCTCCGCCGGTGTAGCTAGCTTATGCTAGGGCCTTCTGTCTGAGTTCTGTAGGTCCGCTCCCAAACGCCAAGGACTGACAGTGTTTGGATGCTTTGCTCTGGGGTGAAACAGGTGAGTGGGTCGCCAATTGCCCACTCATTCGCCTTTCCCAATTCTGCTGCTGCTGCTGGTGGTGGTGCCAGTGTCTCTTCGATGCCAGTTCGCTTCCTGGCTAGTGTCATGAATCAAATGTCCCTAATGGTAAGGGCAGTTTCTCCCCCCTGGCTGCCTCTGTCTGCGGTGTGGCAACGCCTGCTACCTCCGCCGGAGTGGCCAGCTTACGCTAGGGCCTTGTGTCTGAGCTCTGGAAGTCTGCTGCCAAACGTCTAAGACTGACAGTGTTTGGGTGCTTTGCCCTGGGGTGAAACAGGTGAGTGGGTCGCCAATTGCCCACTCATTCGCCTTTCCCATTTTTCAATGCTGCTGCTGGTGGTGGTGGTGGTGCCAGCATCTCTTCTCTGCCAGTTCGCTTCCTGGCTAGAGTCATGCCCAAAATGTCCCTAATTGTAAGGGCAGTTTCTCCCCCCTGGCTGCCTCTGTCTGCGGTGTGGCAACGCCTGCTACCTCCGCCGGAGTGGCCAGCTTACGCTAGGGCCTTGTGTCTGAGCTCTGGAAGTCTGCTGCCAAACGTCTAAGACTGACAGTGTTTGGGTGCTTTGCCCTGGGGTGAAACAGGTGAGTGGGTCGCCAATTGCCCACTCATTCGCCTTTTCAATGCTGCTGCTGGTGGTGGTGCCAGCATCTCTTCTCTGCCAGTTCGCTTCCTGGCTAGTGTCATGCCTCAAATGTCCCTAATTGTAAGGGCAGTTTCTCCCCCCTGGCTGCCTCTGTCTGCGGTGTGGCAACGCCTGCTACCTCCGCCGGAGTGGCCAGCTTACGCTAGGGCCTTGTGTCTGAGCTCTGGAAGTCTGCTGCCAAACGTCTAAGACTGACAGTGTTTGGGTGCTTTGCCCTGGGGTGAAACAGGTGAGCGGGTCGCCAATTGCCCTCTCATTCGCCTTTCCAATTTTTCAATGCTGCTGGTGGTGGTGGTGGTGGTGGTGGTGCCAGCATCTCTTCTCTGCCAGTTCGCTTCCTGGCTAGAGTCATGCCCAAAATGTCCCTAATTGTAAGGGCAGTTTCTCCCCCCTGGCTGCCTCTGTCTGCGGTGTGGCAACGCCTGCTACCTCCGCCGGAGTGGCCAGCTTACGCTAGGGCCTTGTGTCTGAGCTCTGGAAGTCTGCTGCCAAACGTCTAAGACTGACAGTGTTTGGGTGCTTTGCCCTGGGGTGAAACAGGTGAGTGGGTCGCCAATTGCCCACTCATTCGCCTTTTCAATGCTGCTGCTGGTGGTGGTGCCAGCATCTCTTCTCTGCCAGTTCGCTTCCTGGCTAGTGTCATGCCTCAAATGTCCCTAATTGTAAGGGCAGTTTCTCCCCCCTGGCTGCCTCTGTCTGCGGTGTGGCAACGCCTGCTACCTCCGCCGGAGTGGCCAGCTTACGCTAGGGCCTTGTGTCTGAGCTCTGGAAGTCTGCTGCCAAACGTCTAAGACTGACAGTGTTTGGGTGCTTTGCCCTGGGGTGAAACAGGTGAGTGGGTCGCCAATTGCCCACTCATTCGCCTTTTCAATGCTGCTGCTGGTGGTGGTGCCAGCATCTCTTCTCTGCCAGTTCGCTTCCTGGCTAGTGTCATGCCTCAAATGTCCCTAATTGTAAGGGCAGTTTCTCCCCCCTGGCTGCCTCTGTCTGCGGTGTGGCAACGCCTGCTACCTCCGCCGGAGTGGCCAGCTTACGCTAGGGCCTTGTGTCTGAGCTCTGGAAGTCTGCTGCCAAACGTCTAAGACTGACAGTGTTTGGGTGCTTTGCCCTGGGGTGAAACAGGTGAGTGGGTCGCCAATTGCCCACTCATTCGCCTTTTCAATGCTGCTGCTGGTGGTGGTGCCAGCATCTCTTCTCTGCCAGTTCGCTTCCTGGCTAGAGTCATGCCCAAAATGTCCCTAATGGTAAGGGCAGTTTCTCCCCCCTGGCTGCCTCTGTTTGTGGTGTGGCAACGCCTGCTACCTCCGCCGGAGTGGCCAGCTTACGCTAGGGCCTTGTGTCTGAGCTCTGGAAGTCTGCTGCCAAACGTCTAAGACTGACAGTGTTTGGGTGCTTTGCCCTGGGGTGAAACAGGTGAGCGGGTCGCCAATTGCCCACTCATTTGCCTTTCCCATTTCCTTTTCCATTTCATTATTTTCCTTCTGATACACAACCAACCAAACATAACACACACAATAACACATATAACACATATAACACACAGTGACATCACACATAACACACATACACACACACTTACAATGCACAAAACACAAGGACCTTTTCCTTGTTATTTGCCCTGGCCTTCACTCACTAATAGCATTACATTAACACTATAACTCACACTTCACCCTATAACATTTTTCCATCCACATACCTGCCAACAGACCCAACTTTTTCAGGGACAGTCCTGCTTTTTTCCAGTCCTGTCCCATCTAATTTAGCTAAACTAGGTATGCAAAATGCAAATACACATAGGTAGTTATAGCTCGGTAGGTAACGCTACTATAAACATTTAATAAATATAATCAAGTACTAAATAATAAATCTAACTTTAAAATACATTTAAATAAACCCCTATTTTTTTTTTAAAAAAAACATTAAAATTAAATTATTATTATTTAGACATAATCCATCTTTAACCAAACCAGTGCACTGCTACTAATCTTAAACATAACCGTACATTAACCCTAAGCTATTTTTTAGTTCTTGTCCAACATTTTTCCATCAGCATACCTGCCAACACACCCAAGATTTTGGTGGACAGTCCTGCTATTTTCCAGTCCTGTCCAATAAGTAAGTTGGGTTGTTGCAAAGTATGCCATTGTAAATAGGTAGCAAATGTTAGGCATGTAAAGTGGTCCAAAATCAATTTAAAAATGTAAAATATTCCCTATTCTTTTATTAAACATCTATGGACAGTACACCTCGGTATGTGTGTGCAACTCTATTGGTCGTTTCGGCAGGGGGCTCGCCTGCCATCAACGAATGAAGTGCATTCTGCAGTTCTGCAATTCACTCGTTGATGCCAGACCAGCCCCCTGCCGAAACGACCAATAGAGCTGCACACACGTACCTTCACGGCAGCTGCTGCTGCTGTGATGTGTTATTAACCCCGTATTAACCCCTGCTAGGCAACCAGGAGGAAAACGAAGATTAAACGAGCACGAAGAATGTCCGCGAATATTCGCCCGAAGAGAAGACAGGAACGGGCGAATATTCGCGGAATACGAAGATTTTTTTTTCCCCGAAGACGAGCACGAAGACGAACACGAAGAGCCCCCTGGTGCCCAAGTCTACTAAAAACATACAATAAGTGTAGATTTATATTAGTGACAAGTATAGTGGAGTATTTCAATAAAGTTGTCATGAATAATTAACTAAACCAAACAATTATTGTCCCTCTTCTGCAATAATTATACTAATGTGGCTGGTCCATCCTATCAATGGCAATGTATAATCCACCCTAACGCCTTCAAGATTGTAAACTAATTTGAACAGGGTCCTCCTTACCTGTTGTTTCTTGTTATGTTATATACTAATTGCTATGTCCTGTCTACCCTTTGTATAACGCTAATAAATCTGATAACGTCATATAAAACAATAAATAATAATACGCTAGCTTGATATGTGTAAATATGACAACTTTTCAATACGTAGACAAAAAACAGCTGGGCTTCTATTGATTGTATCAGTTACTGCCACAATTGGACAGTGATATTTAGTCAAGACCTGGTTTTCATCCCATCTGCAACTCCATTCTCTAAATGAAAAAGATGAAGAAAGATGAAAAAGACTTAGTATGAAGGAAATGGGAAAAACATGGTCAATTAGGTGGAACTAGGTAAAAAATAATAGGTTAACCTACGCGCCTGTTTATAAACATCACCTATTCATTAAAGTTAATGAGTAGTAAAGAAATTAATGTTGCTTTAAATGTGTATGGTTAGCTTTTGTATGAACACAGTGTAACTTGCATTTCTAAATGAATGCACATAGAAACAAGTGATTATATTCTAAAAAATAAAAACTATTTCATTCCAAAGATATTTGTTTTGCAACGTTATGTTTGTGTGTGTTGGTATTCAGTTTGGACAGAAGATGTGCATTATAGCTCTTTGATCTTCCTTGGTATATCTGTTCCATTTATCCAGTCCACCAAAAGCTTTCAAACACTCTCAACCATATGGAATTGCAAAGTTGTTCAAAAGAAGATAGGATTAAAAAAAATAATAAATGATTTAAAATAAGCATTATCCTCTTACATGTAGGAGTAAGTCCATGAACGTCTGTCATAAATATGAAAAAACACTTTATTGTCTGAATCCTTCGTTGTCAAGCAGAGTCAGTTTGCTGTAGCCAATGTGTTTAGGTCTCACATACTTGCAACATGTTTCACTGTAAAAGCTTCTTCAGGTGCTCCTATAGGCTGTGCCTCCTTTGATTCTTATATTACAGCATCTGGAGTGGTCTGATTTGCATCTAATTAGTCTGTTTAAGATTGGTGAATATTAATAAGCTAAACCTGCTATCTATTAAAACAAGTTAAAATATATAAGCGAATGTCCTTTAACTGGGAGTTTGAACCATCTAGTGAATTAATCAATCAAATAAACCATGGCATATATAATGCAACTTGTAAACAGGGAAATATAAATAAGCCACATTTATTTAAATCATGAGAGAAAAATGTCTTGTTAAAATCAGGTATTTATAACACAAACCTATTTATATGTTTTATTTATTTTCTTATTCAGCATATTTCTGAATAAAGTTATCTAATTATCTAATTATCTAAAAGTTATCTAATTAATTATCTAATAAAATATCTACTGTTGTTGATTAAAAAATGATCTATTGTATGTATGTCAATGTGTTTATATTTAATATGTTATATATAAACACATTGACATACATGTGTGAAATACACATATAACGTATGTTAATACACACAGTGAGATGTGTAGGATTGTTTTGAATCACCTTTGTGGTGGATAGGGATACTCTTATGCGTGTGTCCACCACCAATTTACATGAGCACGCTTATATACACCTTCTATAACACCTTAACAAGTAGGTTAATGCCTGGTCAGTAACATCCGTGACATGGGTCTGCTGGAGAATAATGACATATTGATAACTGCAATTCAGGCCAATGGTTTGATGGGAAAGAGCAAAAGAGGTCAATCATTTGGCTTACCAAATAATCCAGGACTGCTACTGGACACCAGAGTAAAGTTGTTAGGAAAATGGAATATGAGCACCTGGGCAAATTAGCTAGTTATGCCATGAGCAAGGAACAGAACCTAGCAATCAGATACACAGTGGAAATGAGAAATTAAAGGAGCTCTGCAGAATTAGATATAGTAGTCTGCTCTCCTGGTTGTGAAAAATAACAAAACTAAGAACATAGCAGCCTTGATAACGATATTTGTGCTGCATATAACCTGAGATAAACCTCAAATGAGCTCTGCGGTAAAGCGGGGGGGGGTTACAACATAGGGCTTGCTTATAATGCAAAGAGGCAAGCACTACTAATTCAAGAGGCAAGCGGTGCTAGAAAAATGGATTGGTATTTAGTAGTTTTGCCGGCTGCTGTGTCAACAAGAGGTTTGTGCATAAAAATGCATGTTATGTGATGTTCGGGAGTAATTCAAACCTTTCCAAATCATACCACTTGCCTGGGTCAAAGAGTTTTTTTGAGAAACCACAATACCAAAACATACCTTATAATATTTGATGGAGGTTTGAGATTGCTGAATTTATTAAAATCAAGCTAATTTATTGTCTCAAGTGAAACAATATCAATGCCATTCCTAGTACAGTGGCATTGACAGATGAAAGAAATAGATTTATAGATCTGTATATAGATCTATAGATAGTGTTACATTTTTTTATTTTTTGTATCATCTGGGGTGCCATTGCATGGTCATTTAAGAAACATTGACACATGGAAACATGTCAATTATTCTGGGAAAGAAGGGCAAATGGGAACTCTATCAACAATAGCACCTTAATCTGTGCTTTACACCGGGAAAGTTGTGGTAGAGCTCTTAACAAATTACATTTATGAGTTTCTAAGAGGTTCCCCAAGGTCTGAATTGTTGCAATGGATCCTTCTAAAATGTGAATGAATAGTTCAGGGATATTCTAAGGATTTAAGGTCTCTCTCTCTTGCTTTTTCTCTTTCTCTCTAGCTTTCTATTTCATTTTTGTTTGCTTTGTTTAACTTGCATCCTCATTTTCACACAATTCATACAAATACAAATCCCCAAAGCTAATCCTGGTCTCCAAATAGTGAAGATTCAGTCTAATATCATATGGGGGCAGACTCTTAACTATAGTCAGCAGGAAACAATGTGCATCTGCAGAAGTACCAATTAAAGCTCTAATTGGTCTGTTGTTACGTTCATTATTGTATTTTAAAGGGCATATTGTAATCATCAGCAATGGTGGTGAAATGTTGTGGCTGTTAAGAGTCAATCAGCAAGCTGATTTTCTTTTTCCCATATTAATTTTGTATCTTTATATATGTATCTTCTCAGCTATTTTTCTATAATTTTAAAATGTAGTATAACCTATATCTACTAACTAATTAAATATTTTGTGTGCTTACAAGCATCCATCAGCGATAATTTAGCCAGATATTTGAACTTGTGACAAAGGTGTTATCTTCAAAATTTAAATGTGTTTTATTGAGGTGAAATAAGTGAGCACAGTTTTAGATAAAAGTAAACTAACGTATTCTTTTGTAGTGTGATATTTAAGTTCATAACACATATTAAGATATTAAGATATACTCTATTCCAAGCATGGGTCTATAATGATACCATTAATGTATACACTGAAAAAATTAAAAATAAAGATAAATATATCTCTAAGACTTTGCTCAACAAAGGAGACATTGATTTCTTAAGTGCATTTTTATAACTTTATACTGACTAATCTAAATTTTGATATTTAGGTTTTTAGGAGAGGTTTTTAATACCATTAATTTAATTTAATAGAATCTGTGGTGACATGAGCTGTGTTTTGCAGACTTTATTAATTAAAGGTTGCCAGGAAATGTATTTGTGCTTCAAATAAGAACTGAGTTAGCTTCAATATTTTAAATGTGGTTATGCCTGAATTCTGTAATGGTCATCATCAATCTAGTGCCTTAATTGAGTAATATCGACAAACAATGTAGTATAGTTAACACTAGTTTAAATGACACACAACATACTGATTTTATAATGCTAAGAAAAAATAAATTGATAGTATTAATGGGCTTTGGCTTACCTATACATAAATTATTACCATTTTATGCCTTTATTTTTGTTGTGGGTATTTTTACTGTCCAGATATTAACAGCAACAATAGACCTGAAAAGCTTTCCTGACAATGCTTTTAAGGATTCAGTTAATGGAGGTCATACAAAGTAATTATTGTAGCTGTACTAATAATAGAATTCTTATGTGTGTAGCATTTAAACTTACTTTCATCTGTGCACTTTGTATTAAAACAAGGGTTACATGAAAGATTGAAAACACTGTACTAATTGAAGCACATAGCAAGATACATCAGTGTACCCCTCCAACGTGTATGTATCTGTAACTACTTAGAAGTTTAATTTCTCTTAGTTATAACATTAATAAGTCATGAATAAGTGTTAATGATTTAATCATAATACCACTGATTGGGACATGTGAAGTATATATCAGTTGGTAATATACCGTATAGTATAACGCAGCGATATAGCTTGCGAAAGTATGTAACTTGGAACTGTGGTTCATAACTAAATAATAAAATAGCCCTAATATAAAATAACATAGCCAAGATAAGGTGTCTTACCTTGTCCTTGCCTCCAGCCCTATCCCTTGAAGCATCTAGTCCCACAACTCCTAGCCTTTAGACACCTCCACCCAACAAAGGTGACCAGTTTTGGATGCTTGAAATGTTGGGAGGGGTATGGATAAAGTGTTGCTAAAAAAACCTCTACATCTGAAATAGTGGTATTGCATACAACGGATGTACACTATATAGAAAAAAATATTGGGACCCCTGACCATTACACCAACAGGAACTTTTACATTACATTCTAAATACATAGAGATTAATATGTAGCTGGTCCTCCTTTGCAGGTATAGCTGTAAAAGGCTTTCCACAAGATTTTGAAGTGTTTCTGTAGGAATTTTTGCCCATTCATCCAATAGGGCATTTGTGAGGTCAGGCACTGATGTTGGACGAGAAGACCTGGCTTGCAATGTCCATTCCAGTCCGCCCCAAAGATGTTCGATGGGGTTGAGGTCAGGGCTTTGTGTGGGCCAATCAAGTTCTTCCACATTAAACTCATCCAACCTTTTTTATGGACCTTGCTTTGTGCACTGGGGCACAGTCATGCTGGAATAGAAAAGGGCCTTCCCTGAACTGTTCCGACAAAGTTGAAAGCATAGCATTGTTCAAAATGTCTTGGTATGCTGACGAGTTAAGATTTGCCTTCACTGAAAGTAAGGGGTAATTCTGTTTATGCATATCATCATGCATAAGTCATTTAATCTACATGCAAAGTATATTGATAGCAGAGTTATATTTATTTTATAGCATTATCTGCAACAACTTCCAATAACACATAGGGTTATATATGGGGACACAGCAGAATATCAGACCAATAAGTCTTTCCACCCCAAAACTGTAATTTCCTTCATAATTTTATCCTTTTCCTGCCTCACTTATAAACTATATCACTGAATTGCATTAATGACTGCCACAAGCTGTGGGCCGTCTTAGGGATCATGCTACCTGAATGCATGCACCAATACATTAATAAATTAAAGGATTTATTGTGGTTATCCCACAGGTCACAAGTGTAATATTCAATATGCAAATTATTGTCAATTATATGTGGGATTCATAAACATCTCGCATAAAATAACTGTAGATCATAAACAAATGACTTGACATTGTGGCTATATTGTCATCTAAAAAAAAGACATTTTCAGTTAGAGAAACATTATAAAGATGGCTGTACAGGGCTAGAATCTAAAGTATAACTCTCTTTATTATGTTTTTGAAAAATATAACTATTATCAGTCCTTTAAGTGTAACTAAACATTTATTCACCTCTAGTGATTTCCCTGAAAAACGTGTAAACCCATAAATGTTTTTTATGTATTCATAAATTGACACTATATCTAAAATATAGTAATAAGTATACTTGCGCATTTAATGTTGTCCTGGAAAATCTATAGTAAAAAGATGCATATATAATAATGTTTAATTAATAGCAACTATTTAACTTATTATATGCATTGAGTACTACACCCTGTGTATGTAAATAAGAAAATAAAATGTTTGTTCAGATAATCAGACCTATTTGGATATAGTAGAAGAAAAAAACATTTTTGTAAATGAAAATAATATGTTGACAGTTATACTAGTATTCTAGAAACAGTGATGAAATGTGGACCAATAGTTGTGGGATGTGGGATTCTGTACATTCCTGTTGTATGAAGCTGTGCTTTGCTCCAACCTTGCTTTTTTACCTTATGTATTCAGTCATGAGAAGTATGGCCAGTACAGAGCATTAGCCTTTGCCATATCACTTGATTTCCCTTGTTGTAGAGATTGGATTTTAACAGCAGGCATACATCAAGAGTGGCAGTTCTATACCACTTGTGTTTTTGATATTATTTCTACACCAACTCATTGCTTTTTGTTGAAAGACTGCCTAGTTCCAAAATGATAACCTATTGTTTCTTTCTTGAGGGAACTTTACTTAATGAACCAAAGCTGGTTGACAAGATCAAATACTAAATGTAGTACAGAGCTAGTGAAATCAAGGTTAGCAATCAAGATCAGTGTTTTTAAAAGGCGCATTGCCACTGGAAATTAATCAGAACCCTTTGGAATTTGGCCAGTTTCACTTATCATGAAGTATTTTCAGTTCTTGTACAGGAAACATCTGAAAAATAAAAATATGACCAATTGTGGTTTTAATTGGTTTGCAAATAATTGCCACTTGCAAATGCTATACAACTTCAGCAGGGTATCATAAGCTTTGTCGATTAAAGGATGAGTGGGGAAATGATAAAGCAGCTGCAAGAAAAAAGATAATGGAGGTTAACAGTTCTAAAGAAAGGGTGTCCAATTCTAAACATCCTCGTGTAGGAATGTAGGTATTCTATTCTAAGGCACGCTAAATTACTTTAGAACAAATGAAGAGTGTACATGTGGAATGCTTCTCAAACACTGATAGAACAAAATATGAAAATGAACACGAGCAATTCCAATGAGTTGAAGTCCAGTTGTGAAGTATATATAAATAAATATATTTGGGTTCATAGTCTCATAAAAACAAAAGCAATACATCCAGCAAATAGTATGGAAACAGCCAGCCAGCCAGGCTTATAATAAAGAGAAGATTTTGACAAACGTTAGTTCATCTCACCTTCCTTACTTCTTATCCATTAAATCTATCTTCTTTGTCATCCACAAAAAGAAAGAGTAATCTTGAGCAATAATGTCACAGACAGGAATAATCACCAAAGAACAAAAATTAGGTCTTGTCTCATTTACATTGCTTTGTTCGATTTGACAAATTTGCCAAAAATTGCAATTCATACGGATCCGAATGCACCCTTTTGTTTTGTAATTTCTGTTTGAGTCACTAAAAAATGAATGTTAGGTTTATGGGTTGTAATTAAAAGAGACAATGATATAAACTTGTGGCCAATCAATTATGTTAGGTTGGTAGAAAAAAAAAGTAATTTGTTTAGTATTTGACAATTAAGCAATACAAGAAAGTAACAACGACATTCCCTTTGTTAAACCTAGCAGTGTTGCATTTAAATGGCACTCCCATATCTTTCCAAAGAAGCACAACATGACATCTGTTCATCATTGTGATAAATGCATAATGTTTGCAGCAGGTCAATAAAAGCTCACATTAAACAAAGAAATCTCAGAACTTAATGTGTCTTACTTAGGAGCTTTTAAAGCTAAATGATCAAGACTCAATTGCAATTTGTCTCCCAGAAGAACAAACACATTGAGCAGTGGAATGATTTGTGGTATCTGTTTCAAGAATCTCTTATGACAATTTAAAGGTAATGTTTAAATTGAATCAATGTGCCTTCCGAGTCATTGGTTGTAAATTCAGGACCCTGTCTTATGTCTATGAATCTACAATTATACTTTAAGAATGCTTTGCATATTATGGTTGCACAAGGATTAGTATAGGATTTTAGAGAAAGTTCCTACAAATTAAACTAAGATTTTAACCACTGGAAAACTAAAGTTATAGTAAAATGTAATTCCTAGATGCTCTAGCTTCCCTGTTTGCCAGACTTATTTTCACTAACCAACCAAAAATTTGTTTAAGCTAACAGATAGAAAGTCTAAACAGTACAATGACATATTCTGCAGCATATACTGTGCCAGTTTAGGGTCAATGCTATTTACACAAAGCATTATCTCCCAAAAGTCCTGTTTTAAATGAGAAGGTCCAGTTTTAGAGCAATGTCCTAGTGCAATGCCTTACTGTTTCACTTTAGTTGGCAGTGCTTGTTAGAGGATCTACCCAGAATGGTGGACAGAATTGCAGACTGAGCTATAGAATCAGTTCAGATCTTCTTTTGGGCTTCAACATATTCTCACAATCTATTAAATCAGGGCTCTATGATATGATATTCTGCTTCAATAGATCACAAGATGATTTTCTGATGATCCTGCCCTAAGTATCTGTAACCATTCCCACCAGTCCATCCTCTAACCACTCTTATCAACAAAAGTCTCCTGCTTCAGTATCCGAAAATATTGGATCTAAACACTAAACAGTTGAGTGGTCAGTCGAGTTAATCCTTAACCCAACTCAACTCCATTTGCAGGCCCTTGTACTAACACTTGCAAAACAAATTGCAAATTCACTAACCTACAAGTTATATGCGAGCAACTAAAAATATAACCACATTAAGATAAAAATGAAATGAAAAAATAAATAAAGGAGGGTCCAAATGACCACTATTAACTAAAGAGGTTCTCGATTGCCTGCACACTTTATTAAATAACCCTTGGGGTGCATTTGCCCTATATACCCCTCACTCCCCCATCCCCCACTAATGCGATTTAAAAAATATAAATAGTCCTATGGAAGACGCAGACCATTAGGCGTGCCTCCTCCTCACCCCATCCCATTCCCAGTAGGATGGTGGGTTATCAAAAAATGCCCTTGGATACATCTTTGCTTCCCACCATCTACCAATTGAGGTGAGGGGCATTAAGAATAAATAAAATCCCTTTTGGAGTGCCACAGTAAAATGGAAAGGTTTAAGTCAAATGAAATAAAACATTAAACAGGGTTAAAGGGTGCAGTCTGTAAAGAAAAAAAGGGTTAGTTTACCTTTTTTAAGGACCCATTCATCAAGGATCCAAAAACTGTGGTTCCTCATGAGAAAACAAAATAAAACAAAATAAAGCATTTTCTTGTACCCGTGACCCCCTGCTTCATGGACTTCAATGGGCTCCTTTAAAATCGTAGGTTCTCCATTGAAGTCTACTGACGCAATTCAAGTCTATAAAGCCCATTAAACGTAAAGAAGGTTCTTTTTTTTCAACTCGCATCCTCTCGGATCTCCTGAATGCAATTGAATGCAAGGTTTTCTTTTTAGTTTGTGTGAATTTTAATGTCAGTTATTGGAATTGCTGTATAAACAACAAAGAAAAATTAGATGTAATGCCATTTTTTTTAATATTCAAAGGTATTCATCTATGAAGCAAGTCATTGAATCCCATCTGTTCTGCTGATTCACCCTTCTGGCGCATGAGACTGATTCTTACCTAGGGAATCAAATAAAATTAACCTTATGTCTCTTAAATTTAACATTTTAAAGTTTTCTTTACTGATGGCATTTTATGCAGCTAAGATCAATCTTTTGGTTTTGGTATGGTATGATAATAGCTCATATATTTAACTGGGACCTGTTATTTAACACTGTATTATGTTTTATATCAATTATGTTCATACATACCATGTGTTTTTGACATAAAATTTACCAGTTATTTTGTGTATCCACTATACCTATAAATGTACATAGTTACATAGTACATAAGGTTCAATAAAAGACCTACGTCCATCAAGTTCAACCCTTCTACCTAGCCTTCCTACTCTTGATCCAAAAGAAGGCAACACTTTCAAAAACTTTGAATTCTGCCATCAGGGGGAAAAATTCCTTCTTGACTCCAAAAAGCAATCGGATTTCTCCTGAGATCAAGAAGCTCTAAAATATTAATTCTATTTATAGCCCTGTATGTCATGCCTTTCTAAAAAGAAATATCCAGTCCCCTTTTGAAGGCATCTAATGTATTTGATTACACCACCTCCCTTGGTGAATTCCATACCTTTATTGTCCTTACTGTAAATAATCCCTTCCTTTGTCATCTATGAAATCTCCGCTTTTCCAGTCTCAGAGGGTGACCTCTTGTTCTTTGTACATTTCTGTTAATTGACAGGTCACCACAAAAAAGAATGTATTTGTGATTCTTGAAGAGAGAGATACAGATGTTTCAGGCATTTGCTTAAAACTTTTAATGGCTTTATGACAAAACTTTCCATATTGCAGCAATCACTCCAAAAAGCAAATCTGTTAATAAAAAATACATAGTCACACTATAGAAAGTGATGCTTTCCATGTATGCCAAAAAAGTGCAACAAAAACAACTGCCCTATCCAGGGGCGTACCTAGAGTATTTGGCACCTGGGGCGGATCCTGTATGTGGCACCCCCCCACACACACACTTTAAAACTGCATAGCTTCTACCGTTATATACCGGCGCAGACACTGAAGGTGGTACAGCATAACACTTACTGTTATCATTATATACTGAGGCAGACATTGACGGTGGTACAGCATAACACTTATCACTATATACTGAGGCAGAAATTGATGGTGGTACAGCATAACACCTATCACTATATACTGAGGCAGACATTGACAGTTGTACAGAATAACACCTACCACTATATACTGAGGCAGACAATGACGGTGGTACAACATAACACCTATCACTATATACTGAGGCACACATTGACGGTGGTACAGCGTAATCCCTATCACTATACATTGAGCCAGACATTGACAATAGTGCAGCATAACTCCTATCACTATATACTAAGCCAAACATTGATGTGGTGTAGGCCTACCACTTCATTAGTAGTAGGGATGCACCGAAACGAATTCTGGACTGAAACCGAAAATGCAGCATTTACCTGGCCGAAACCGAATATGGCCCCCCCCACACCATAAAAAAAAATCTAACACTTTTATTTCAAGTAAGTAACACACCAAAATAGGACAAAACAATTAAATAACAATATTAATATATATATATATATATATATATATATATATATATATATATATATATATATATGATTGTTAACAGCAATAACATTTCTATCATGCCCAGGCATACCCAGATTCCAGGATATACTCGCAGACTTGGCATGATAGGTGTATGATTGCCCTATCTACCCCTTCTCACTCCCTTCTCCCTATCTACCCCCTATCCCCCGTCTCACTCCCTTCTCCCTATCTACCCCCTCCTAACTATCTACCCTCTCCCACTTTGAAGTTCACTTACCTTTCAGGAGTCCTGCGGTGGGGGTGCAAGGCCTCTGTCTCCCAGCTCTGCCACTGTATAGAACAGTATAGAGTGATGGGAGTTATGATGTACTAGAGCATAATTATATAATGAAAAATACATTGGAAATGGTACAGCATAACACCCATCACTCTGACACATTTACCAATCCGCACACATACCAATCCACACACACACCAATCCACACACACACCAATCCACACATACCAATCCACATATATACCAATCCACACACATACCAATCCACACATATACCAATCCACACACATACCAACCCACACACATACCAATTCACACATATGCCAATCCAGACATATACTAATCCACACATACCAATCCACACATATACTAATCCACACATACCAATCCACACATATACCAATCCACACATATACCAATCCACACACATACCAATCCACACATATACCAATCCACACACATACCAATCCACACATATACTAATCCACACATACCAATCCACACATACCAATCCACACATATACCAATCAACTCTCACTGAATGCTTTCCTACCTTTCCTCTTTTCTCCTTACAGCTTCTTTTCCTCCTCTTCGCTCCTCTTCTTCAGTTCTTCTTCCGGGTCAGAGGGCACGGACGGCAGTGGGCGCGGCTTCAGTGTTGTGCGCCGGGATCTGACAACAAATCCCGGCGCACAGCAGCTGTTGCCGTGCGGATCGCAGGGGAGCGATATCGGAGGTCTTTAACAGACCTCCAGCTCTCTTGAGTGGTTTTAAGCCGGGTTCAAGGGTTGAACCCAGCTTAAAATCACTCAAGGGAGCCGGAGGTCTGCTAAAGACCTCCGATACCGCTCCCTTGCGAGCCTGCTCCTCCAGCGGCGGACATTACTGTCCGTCTCTGGAGGGGTGCCGGCAAGTTGGCACCCCCCTGATGAGCGGTACCCGGTGCGGACCGCCCCCCCCCCCCGCTACTGGCCCTATCCAAAGTAGCAGTATGGCATTGACACAAAAGGTTTAGTAGTTCTAGTTACATATATTTTATTGTGGCCTAAGCATGATTTACTTTGGTCCTTTATAAATCAACCCCATGATTATTTATTTTATTGCCGTTATACATTCATTTCAAACTATACATGCACGATGAGAGCTGCAGACAATGTGTATATCAATTTGTTGATAGTGTTTGTGAATCTTCCTAAATATAGCAGATTATATACTTTGTTATTAATAATATTAGTATGTATAACTTCCACAGCAATATTTGCCTAGATAAGTATGACAAAAGTTAACAAGCATTTGGTATTCTCAGATATTCTGGATGGACAAATGCCTATTGCATGAATGTTTGCTAGGAGACTTTTCTACTAATCTACGACCCTCTTAGTAAAGTAAGATTTTCTTAAATTACGTCTAAGGCCATTGTAGGAAAGATTTCTTTTCACATATGAAATCTCCACACTTATGAGGACTCGTGGCATCAATAGCAATAGTTTTTTGAAACTTACAGAATTTTTATTCTACCCAATATTTGGCAGCCCACATAGACTCACCCAAACATTGAAGCTGGTACCCCACTGACTCATATGAAATTAAAAAAGTGTTATTGATATAATATGACATAATTTGGTCATATTGGAGTGAAAACCCCATACTCTTAACCTCCCTTTTCCTCGAATCATGAATACGTTCAGATATTTGGACCTGCATTTTAGTGATAATGCCCAATGCCCCCAAAGGTGAACCACGGTTTGATAGGCTTTACAAACTAAGGCCTATTTTTTTCCAATAAAACATTCTCCAATATATATACATTTATATGTATTTTGCATACTAAAATGCAGTTATGTATCTGTGTATATATATATATATATATTGTGACAAACCCTGTAGCACAAAGGCCATAGGGGTCCATGTCACATTTAGGAGTCCTAAGCACAGTCCTCTAGGGCAATCAGAGTCGGGAACACCAGCTCGTAACAAACACCGCTTTATTTTTAATCGCTTAAAAACAAATCATAATAAGAAAACCTAGCTCCCAATTGGAGACCTCTCTAACTAAACTATGCTGGCCCAGACTGACCAGCATAATCACCCACTACCTCAACCTCCCAGCCAGACCCAGCTACGCCAGGCTCTGGAAACCTCCCCCAGACAACACACAAAATGTCCAGGCAGGTATTGCCTCACTTGGCTCAGGGATGGTTTTCTTCAGGCCCTATCCTTGCCCTGGGAGCGCAGGGAACTTCCTCTCCCCCCCCAAAAGTCTCTCTGGGTATCAGGCTCCAGGTTTTTTTTAATGCCCAGCACCTGTGCCTGATGCCGGCCCCATAGGAATCCCGGACCGGATTCTGCAGACTTCTAGCCTCCTGCAAAAGCCGGTATGGAATTTCAACAGAATGGGGGAACGGAGCATTGGCCCACCCTGCTCTCCAATTGCTCCACCCCAGGTACCCATATTTATGTTCTGGATAGCACCTGTACCCAAAAGCCAAAATAAGCATCTCCCTGGGGTTTACACTGTCACAATATATACCGTATGTGCTCGATTATAAGACGACCCCCCAAAATTTGAATATTAATTTATGAAAAAAAGAAAAAGCCTGAATATAAGACGACCATATAGGAAAAAAGTTTTACCAGTAAATGTTAATTCATGTAAACTATGTGAACAATTTTTTTTAATAAAAGGTATGATTTAGAAAAATATTTTCTTTTTATTTCCTTTTTTTTCAACCTGCCCCCCCAGTTATGCACATCTGCCCCCTGGCTTGCCACTCTGCCCCAGAAATGTCTTATGCCCCTATATGCCACTGTGCCCCATGATATGCCTTTTGACCCCCTATGTGCCACTCTGCCTCCAGAATTGCCTTATACCCCTATATGCCACTCTGGCATTTAGGGGGTTAAAAGGCATATTATGGGGCAGAGTGGCATATAGGGAGGTATAAGGCATTTCAGGAGGCAGAGTGGTGTATAGAGGGTTAAAAGGCATTTCTGGAGGCAGAGTGACATTAAGGGGGTTAAAAGGCATTTCACAGAGCACTCTGCCCCCAGAAATGCCTTATGGCCCCCATTTAACACTCCCTCCCCCTCCCTCCTCGAAACTTACCGGAGCTTCTGAGTCCCCGGTGCGTAGTCCGGGAAGCGTGTAGAGCTCTACGCTCTTCTGCTGTAGCCGGGAGGTGCGGTGCGGTTAGCAGCGGGGGTTGTCTGCGTCCATCGGGGAACTCTGATCTATAACAGCTGGAGAAGGTCTGCGCGATGGACGCAGACAACCCCCGCTGCTGACCGCACCTCCTCCGGTCTGCAGCGGAAGTTGTGTACGCGAATCGCGTAGAGCTCGACACGCTGCCCGGACTAAGCACCAGGGACTCAGAAGTACCGGTAAGTGCGTGTGGGGGGGGAGGGGAGACAGGAGGATCCAGGTCCCCTGCATCGCTGCGGGGGATCTGGATCTTAGTCTCATAGTCAGACCTAGTTGAGGTCTGATTATAAAACAACCCCGATTATAAGACAAGGGGTATTTTTCAGAGCATTTGCTCTGGAAAAAACCTTGTCTTATAATCGAGCAAATACGGTATATGTTATACATAGAAGGCTCTGACATTTTAAAAACAACATACAATTTGCATGGGGCATTAAATGTTGGAGAACAAAATTACATTAAACAACCATATATAAAATAGAAAAATATATTGTCGGAATGCGTATTCACCCTAACCAAGTGTGTACAGGAGCTGAGCACAGGATACAAGATAATGTCTATGACCAAGTTTAAGATTATCATTAGTGAGGTATATGGATGATGTTGCAATTTTCTTTAAGGACAAAGTTTCACTTCAGAGGATAGACAAATAGAATATTAATTATTACTCTGTTTAGTACAATTCCACCTATGGGAGATTTAGGGAAAGGAGGTCTGGCAATCGCAGTCTCTGAATCTGTGAAAAGTTTAGGAGTTGTCTTTCAATGCCCCTTCTACTTTATTTAAGCATGGTTTTCCCCTCACACCCTGGGGTTTTAAAAAAATAACATATTTTACTTTCTTTTGGAACTCCTGAATGGAAAGATTGAAAAGACAGCATGTTTGTAAAACCAAGTACAAAGGGGGTAAAGACGTCTCAGATCTTAATGTGTTTTTATATGCAAAATATTTTGTCTTATGTGTCAAAACTATTTTTTAAAGATAACTACTGGTCTTATTTCCTATGCGTTAACGTAGGTTTTTTTCTAATCATGAAATATGGTTGGTTCAAAATAGTTTTAACTACTCTCTATGTTGTTTAAAAAAATTCACCTTCAGTATAGAACAGGGCTTTTAGGTCCCCACTTTGTGGAGGCTTTCAACTCCATTTTGGACGGTGGTCACATCCACGATCACACCTTGGCAGCTTCGATCGCCTTGATTCCCAAGGAAGGTAAGGACCCTGAGTTGTGTGGCAGCTACCGTCCCATATCTTTGCTGAACGTGGACCTGAAGCTCTTCGCGAAGATTCTGACCAATCGGATGAAACCCTTCAAAACTGGCTTTGTGCCTGGCCAGGAAGCTCGGGACAGCGCTATCAGAGCCTTAAGCCTTATGCACTATGCAAAGCATACCTCTGCTCCGACTCTGCTGTTATCCACCGACGCAGAAAAGGCCTTCGACAGGGTGGACTGGTCCTTCTTGATGTCCACCCTGGCCCATATGGGTTTTGGCCCTGGCCTGCTTATTTGTACACCACCCCCTCGGCTCGCGTGCGCGTCAATGGTTCCCTCTCCGATCCCTTCCATATCCGGAATGGGACTCGGCAGGGCTGCCTGCTATCCCCGCTTCTCTTCGTGCTCGCTCTGGAGCCGTTCCTTCAGGCCGTTAGGATGAACCCATATGTCAGCGGGCTTCAAGTTGGGAGGACTCATCATAAGGTTCTGGGCTAAGCTGACGACCTTTTGTTTGTTGTCACCCGACTACCATAACCCTCCCCAATCTTCTCCGGGAATTTTCGATCTATGGTACGCTTACTAACTTCAAAATTAATGCCTCCAAGTTGGAGATCCTCAGCGTGAATTTGTCCCATGCAGTTGCCTCTCCTTTGAAATCATCGTTTCCCTTTACTTGGTGTGGCCCAAAGCTTAAATACCTAGGTGTGTGGCTGTCTCCCGACTTCACCCAGCTCTTTTCGTATAACTTTGCGCCTCTACTGTCTGTCATTCAGGCTGATCTACGATCTTGGAAGCTATTGACAATCTCCTGGGTTGGCAGGATAAATACAATTAAAATGAATATCATGCCCCGTGTATTGTATCTCTTTCAGACTCTCCCTATTGCTATTCCATCTTCCTTCTTCACCTCGCTCTGGACGGCTTTTATGCGATTTGTATGGAACTCACGGACCCGCTTCACTACTCTGATTCTACCCAAGCCCCTAGGTGGGTTGGCCTTACCTTGTCCGCGCTCTTATTATAGAGCTTGCCACCTGCTCAGAGTGTTAGAGTGGTATCACCTCCTGGGCCATAAGCAATGGGTTGAGGTTGAGTCCACTTTGCTGGGTTTTCCTGCGAGGGTGTTGCCCTGGCTTTCAATTCCGACGGCTCGAGGTGCGGCGCTGCCCCAGCCTTTTATTCATGCTACTTTGAAAGCATGGCTCTCCATCATATGAAAGGCCCGGTAGTCTTCTATCCCCTCCCCTTTGACTCCTATTCGAGATAATCCCGATTTCCCTCCTGGGATGGGTGTCACCGTCTTCCCTTCGTCTCCTCCTGTGGAGAGATCTGACATACGCTTCTTTGTGACTACCGAGGGTCTTAAACCGAGGGTCACTGATGTGTTCCACTATGCTCAGCTGCACAGCGTCTTTCGCTCATTGACTCCTCGGCACAATGTGTTGCGTGACCTCACGAGGTTTGAGGACCTCTGCGCGGCACCCTCGCTCCCTGCCCATGGTATCTCACGTCTCTATGGCCTGCTCCTTGACGCCTCCAACCCTGGCCCACCCCCGTTCATGGGGCGGTGGGAATCCGAGCTTCGGATTGTTCTCTCCTCGGAGCAATGGGGGAAGGTCTGTGTCCTCACTCACCACTGTTCTAGGAAACACGAGGAGACCAAGAGATGGCATATAAATTGCTCACCAATTGGTACCGGCCCCCCTCTGTCACATCCATATCCATATACCTGACATAGCGAACAAAGGTTGGAGATGTGATGCTGCCCCAGGCTCTCTCTTGCACTTGTGGTGGCACTGTCCCCACATCGTTCCTTTCTGGAAATCCATTTATCTCCAGCAAGGTCATTTTACGGATAGAGTCATATCATTTACGCCAGGATTTTTTCTTGTTCATCACATACCGTACTCGGTGTCCTGGTTCCGGAAGTCGATTGTCCGTCACCTCCTCACGGCGGCTAAAGCGTTGGTCCCCCTACACTGGGGTGATCCTGCTCCACCTACTACCAAGGAATGGATTCTTCGGGTAGAACCGATACGGGTGTTGGAAGATTTATCCCTTTCGGCTACCGGGGCTGCTGAGAGATATCAGAAAATGTGGTACTACTGGTTGGACTTTATGTCTTGCCCCCTGGCTCGCTCTCTGCTTTTCTAAATCCTCTACTTTTGCTGTCCCGCCGGTTCTATTGGATTCCCCTTCTTCTTTCCTTTCTTTCTCTCGCCCTCCTTGCCCCCCCCCCTCTTTGGTCCCCTGATCTGTTGGTATTGCATATGTCATTTCATGTGATATTGTCATTGCATTCCATTATTGCCCTTCTTTTGTTACGTGTCGGCATGCTGGGAACTACTCCTGTAACCTACTGTGATGCTACCTATGCCCCCCCCTCCCTTTTTTCCTTTCTGTATCCCTCCCTCTATTGTTTGAAAAATACAATAAAAATTTGATTGACCCTAGAAAAATCTTATCTGGAGCTGTGTCCATGAGTGCCAACTATGTTTTAAAATAAACTAGGACTTCTTCACAATGTGCCCAAGAGAAAACTGAGACTTGATTTGCCAATGTGCACAAGAACGTTGGAAGAAAGTTTGTATCTTAAAATCCATTACAGGTATGACAAATCCATTATAGGCATACCTGGGAACTCTCCGTTTGACCCGGAGATTGCCGGGTAAAGCACCGCTTCTCCAGGTCAAGACACTCCCCACTCCCACCCATTTTTCCTTAAAATGGGTGTGTTTCTCACTGACGTCAGCGGAGATCTCCCACCGACGTCACAGGACCGCCTGCTGACGTCAGTGGGCAGTCCCGGCCGTGTCCCACAAGGGAGCCAGAGCCCAGAAGGTATGGATATAAGAACTTGGACTATTAATTTATTTTACATGGCCAAATGGGCTGTACCTAAAAAGAGAAGCTTTAAATTGCATTGAATATAGTAAACTGTTTTAAAAAGGCACCCTGGAGATCACGTAACATTATCCTTCCTAAGAAAGAGCTTTTAACTGTATTTCTTTGCCCTTAAGTGCTTATATAATTATTTAATTATATATGCAACCCTCTCATTCCTAATTGCATCCACAGACCTTCCATGATATTGCTTTGCTGCCTCTGCCTCAGCATCTGCCGATGAACTTTGGGAGTACAAATGTATGTGACATCAGTAAGGTGAGTCACAATGTCCCAGTCCCAAACACATAATTCAATAAGCAGCAACTTTAAACTAATGAACACAATCTGTACTCTAAGATGCTTTCTTAATTCTTCCAGAACTCTCTCTGGGTTCTTGGGGCAGGGGAAGTCCTTTCTTTTCTTGCTTCTGGGGACTGCAGTCAATCAACATTCAGTCAGAGGGTGAGATGCAGGCAGAACATGGAAAGAGGCTGTATTTATTTTTATTACATGTTTTGATTATTCCATATTGTAAGCTGATATGCAGTGTAGAAGAGTAAAAAAAAACCCAGCATCTAGTTACAGTATGTATTTCTTATTGCAGACAAATGCAAATGTTGTTTTTCCATATCCTTACAATGTCTATGAAAGTTAAACCAAATTTGAGGAAAAAAAGATGACCACTGAAACTGACAGTATAACATCAAAATATTTTACAGATTCATGGATATTGTAAAAACAAAGTTGTTCACAGAAAGACCAAATAATTATTTATTCACACACACACACACACACACACACACACACACACACACACACACACACACACACACACACACACACACACACACACACACACACACACACACACACACACACACACACACACACACACACACACACACACACACACACACACACACACACACACACACACACCTTATTATTTGGATTTGAGAATGACTGAAAGGTAATTTTGTGTCACATGGTTATTTTAGTAGATTTAGATATTTGTGTCTGAAAACAGATATCGGACTATTTGTTCTGTTCTGTGTTAACTCTAGGGGACACTAATTTACGAAAGTGGTTGGTGTCAGCTCAGGAAAATAATGACTTTTGCAGTTCTTTTTCTTATGGAGGTGGAATCAACAAAGAACATGTATGAGTGTATGTACAAGTAAACATTGTAAAAGCACAAGTAAATTAACTATAATGGCTAAAGAAAACTACATTCAGAAATCCTATTTCAGAATAGAGTGGATGATTACTACATGGAATATATATACATATGTCTAAATTACATCAAATCAAAATTGATGCTAAGATATAAATACAGAACTCTTCAGGGGAGTTTCAGAAGCTGTAATTCCTAAAAGTGAAATATGTACTGGGTGCTTTTTCAAATTTTGAAAGGGACTTCTGACATTGTTCCTTCCATGTTGTTATTTGTCTATTTCTAGCTACCATAGCTGATATACCAAGAGAAAATCTCCAACATGATATGTTCTGTAGAATAAGACCATAGATTGATACCCTGGTAACACAATTCTCAAGATCTCAGTATATATAATTTTTTCTACTTTTCAAAGGTAGAGTTTCTTTTCTGCTGTACTTACCTAGTAAGCGTGGTTAACTCTGTAAGTAACACCGGTTAATCACTTGTATATGGATTTTTTTTAATACATTTGTTTTTTGTGTACCCTGTAATCACTTGGCACTTTGGCCTATGGTACAATCATACTGGTGCTAGAAAAAAATTATAGGTGGGGTTGACAAGACAGATCAAGTCATGAAGTCGTTTGTGACCAATCTATGAAATGTTTCACACAAATTTCAAGTCACCATGTTTAATTGGCTACATCTAATTATTTTGTCACCTATAAGGCGGCAGGACCAGGGTCAATGTGATGTTCCACTTAGCTTTATAGTTTGGATGCTAGAAATATGGTTAGGCTTTATGCCCTCCAGCACGGTTAGCTACAAGACATTGTGTTGGCTTGGTCCACAACCATGCCCCTTACAACCATGCCCACATACATTATGTTATATCATGATTAATAAATTCTCCCTCATTCACACTCACTCTGACTCTGTGTTCCTACCTTCGTTGCTGACTGCTACTGTATCCCTGCCTCTTTTCCGGCAGCTCTGCTTCTTCTCTTGCCTCTTCTTGTTCTTTCTTTATCTGCTTCTCCCCATGTCTTGTGTGTGAACCTGACCTCACGGATCCTTTATTTTGGTGCCCGCTTGCCCTCCAGAAGCTCGCATACAAACTTGCACACACACACTTTTACATTTGCAAAGACATATATATTCATCTCAACACACACCCACATACTCACTTACACAGTACACACACTTCCACCCTACACACTCATGTTAACATATACCCCTCTCACACACACATTTACACATCCATGCTCTCACACTTACACATACATAGTCATGCTCACACACACACGTCCATGCTCACAGATACACATCCATGTTCATGCACACAAACACATATCCATGTTCATGCACACACATATGCATCCATGCTCACACACACATCCACTAGACATGTGCACTAGACACTCTTCTCTTCTATTTTCAGTCTGCTATTTTCAATCTTCTATGTTTGTTCACATAAGGACATAACCCAGAGGGAACTTCCGCCAAAATGGTGGCGTTTCCAGGGACGTCTTCTCCCCAGTTCTCCAATCAAGGGAGTAGATGTCACCAAAAGCGCCATCAAATTGCCCTAACATAAGCTCAGGTCAATAATGTGGCATTTACAGTGATGTCTGATCCTCCAATCACAGAGAAAGTCATGGAGGGGTTACAGTGAAGGAGCATGGGGTTTAAGGCATAGACAGGGCACATGTGGTCAGGCAAGCCAGGACAGAACAAGAACAAGCCATATCAGAAAACTAGGAACTGGGTCAGAGCAAGCTGGGTCAATACCAGGAGATTGAGAAAGGGAGCCAAATCGGGAGCTGAGAGCAAAGTCCAGACAAGCTGGGACAAAACAGGTGAAATCCAACAGAACACTGCTACCAGTAGTACAGGACCAGAACACAGACCAACAGCAGGGACTATATACACTCCAATGCACAAGCTTCTGGTGACATCCCCTCCCCCAATTGGAGAATCAGGGGTGGAGCGTTTGCCCAGTAGCTTTACCATTTTGCCGAAGATTATGTCCGCGGAGATGCAGACGAAGAAAGAAGATGGAATGTGTTAATGTGCGGTAAATGCGGGTTCATATCGTACTACTGACATACCAGGTCTCATTACCCTAGTGGTGAGTGAAGAGAGCTGAAATTTTGTGCCAATGATGGCACTGGGGTGGGGGGTTGTAATAGCAAAATATAGAAATTAAATAATTTTAAAGAGGTTGCATGTCCCTATGGCACTTAAAGATCATGAGTATTGAAATATGTATTTGTTTCTGCCTACAAATGCTATCATAATTTCAAATGCTCTCAATATTTCATTATAAAACCAAAATATCTATGATGGATTACTTAAACCATGTTTATCCACAGATTAGAGTACCTCCCACTTATGTTAAAAATAAAAACGTTTTAATTTAAACATATTATAAACATTTTAATCAGAGCTAACACTTAATGTCACTTCCCAAACCTTGAATAAAGCAGATGTTACTTACCTGGGAAAACCTCTTCTAACTAGTGGTTTTAATTGGTTCCGTGCCCAGTATGAACTGGGATCATATAACCACAGTCTTAGGGATGGAAATACCACACAAGGTTGCATTGCTTTAGGAATTATAGTACTTTTTATTAAAATGTCTGGCAAAAAACATAAATGTAAAATAAACAAAAGAAAAGCCTTGCTCTCTGAGCACTAACTAACAGTTGAAGCTGACTATAGTTGGATGGCTTACCCGCTGCCAACTAAACAAAAATGTAGCACAGACTGTTCTCTTCTCAATAAATATTTCTGTAGACTCTTGTGGAGAGGATGCAGTCTTACTCACTGCTTTTCTCTTTTCTGAATCCCTCACAGGGAACTTTGTAGCCGCCTCCTGTTGCTCATTGCCAACAGGTGATGACCCACCTGGGAGATCCAGAACACCCAGACTGGACTCCCCACCTGCTGCAAGTAAACTGTGGAGTGGAGCACTGGCCCTCCCTTCTCTCCAAAATGGCCCACCCCAGGGACCCAAACTACACCACAGAATGTCCTCTATTCTGCCTGCCACAAAATATTCTCCCTGGGGATATCAAACACACCAGACCGCAATATGTTCCATGAAACATAGACGCCAGCCACCACCATGCCCCTCTCCCTGTCACACAAGGTTTATGGAAAAAAAGATGTGTGTTACTGGTACTTCAATACTGTAATTCTATATGTAACCTATTTTTTTTTAGCAAATGGTGGTACTATTTGGCATTACACTATTGTAATTAGAGAATCATACAATGCATTATGGCCCTTTTATGGTGCAAACAGAACAATCAAATTCAATAGATTTAAAAGTGGGTTAGATTATTTTTAGAAAATACTACTAGTGTCACGGTCTAGTGATTACGGGACTCTGCCGCCAGCACGGGAGTCGAGGGGTTAAGTCTAGGGATCCCGCTATCTGCTACCTTTCCTCGCAGGGATGCCCAAGAGAGGAGACTTACCTGTCTTCCCAGCGCTCGTAGCAGGAGCACTGTGGGCGCAGCTAAGCCGCGCGGCTGGAATCGTAGAAATGATGGACGGCCGGAGGCTCAGCCGTGATGCCATTGAGAAAGGATGGAAATCCGTCTCTCAAGCACCCTGTTGTGGTCCTCTATGCTGTATCATTGCTGGTGTTCCTGATCTTTGTAACCATTGACCCTTTGCCTGCCTGACTACTCTCTGGATTGTGATTCTGTACCTCTGCCTGTCTCATGTACCGATCTGGCTATCCTGACCTTCTGTCCGTATTAACCCCTTCAGTTCTAAGCTGCCTGTGTGTTTCGTCTGGAGCTTCCTTCACCTTGCCATATACTCAGTACCTATATCTACCTGCCTGCACTTGGCCTCCTTGCTATTGGGATCCTGTAAGCCCTGGTTGTCTGCTACTAAGGGTGGTCGCAACAACTAGGGGTATAACTGGTTATAAGTACAGGAGTAGTAATAGCTAACACCAAATGCTAACACACTAATAAGATACAGGTTCAAGGTGGCAATACAGTCATTAGGTCTATGAGACAAGAGTGTTTCGGGGGAAGGAAGGTAGGGTGAAGATGACAAATAAATAGCTTTATCAAGGAAAGGAATTAGGAGTTCCACACAAACCACAAACTATTGATTAATTTAAGAACTCTTATGTAAAGTTGTAGCCAGGAATCCTAAATCCATATCTAGTGTGAGGTAGGTCTGGGATCGCCCCTCGCTGAGGACAAGGGACAAATGCCCATCTTCATTCACACCAGGCAAACAGCAGTAGGTTTGTGCAATCTGACACAGGGTCAGGTTTATTGGAAAGGTTGCAAAGACAAAAAATATATAACAACACAGCAACAAAAGAAAAACCTTGCCTGTCCGGCACTTACTATACAAAGGATGTCCCTCACTACTAGCTGGACAGCTTCTCTCTGCCAACTTAACAATAAGATGGCCAGCAACCTTTACTCACATGTCTCTTCCACAGACAGGCTTTCTGTGTCCTCAGCCAGAGAGCTACCTTCCCTCCTGGCTTCCCTTTTATATCCACCCTCTCATTCACCTAAATTAATCACCTAGCAGGTGGAAGACTCAGGTGTTACTTCACATAGGAAAGGAATCTAGGAGAAACATACCTCCCTTCCACCACCAATCATACATGAATGTCACACTAGATAGATAGATATAAGTATGCATACATAGGTACTGTGCTGCAGGATAAAATGGAACTATATAAATGTTAAATATAATCTTTTGCTCTCTCTCGCTATATATATATATATATATATATATATATATATATAGCGAGAGAGATCTATGCTTTTCTTTATATTGGCTCAGATCTCGACACTAAATAAAGAACAGGTATCTTTTATAGAAATGACATTTTAGCAAAAACGTAATCTTATAATGTGAACCCTTCTAAATCCAATAATGGAAGCATTTTACCAAATTGGTCTGGGGGCATATTGAATCAGTGCAAGAACTATGGTCTGCATCATTGATAATGATATCCAGGCACTTGCTAGTCCATTAGCACTATGATTCATAGGCAGTTGTATAAAGCAGACCCTGTTCCACAGAAATTGCTGAATGTTATCTTGAAAATTAGGAATATTTTTGAAAACATACCTTCTCATCGTTTTTGTATATTCCATTTTTTATTGTTTTTGTATACCCATTTAATTCTTTGCATTTAATTTTAACAAATTCCATTGTAACTCTATAGTAATTATTCATCGAAAAGATGTGTTCTGTTATTTAAACCCATCATTTAGTCACTAAAAAGGTTAAAGGAGAAGTCATAGTTTCTTTAATAATTAAATTGAACAACTAAATTACATATACTTTGTGTATGTGAGTGTTTTTAAAATCAGTGTATATATTTGGAAATTTAGTTTAACGTTTCCTAGAAAACCTCATGGATGCTGAGATTGACAGCAAGCTATAGCAATACCAGAATTTTGAAATAAATTTCCTGAATCAATGAGGTAAAGACAAGGTACAACACAGGAGACTGTAATCAGAACGAGCACTGAGGAATAGGCACTATGAATCATAGGCACTATGAATCATAGGCACAACCATCAGAGGACAAGGTCTGAAGTCTTCTTTTTTTTTTTTTTTTTAAAGGAGAGGTAAGGAATAGGAACCAATTGGAGTTTTTTAGAAGTCTGACGTCGCTTCCTTTTCAGGGATTATGGTGGCCATCTTGTGTGTGGCATGAACGTAGTCTATAAGTAAAGGAACCAGGATTCACAAGACTCGCCACCAGAGAAGTAGGGATTTCAAATTAAACCATTTCAATACATATAATATTTATTCACATAATAAATATAAAAATATAAAAACGGATACTGTAATTTTGCTTAGGAGTATATCAACAAGATGGGTGACACCTCTGAGCATTGAGGGCCACTTCCATACAGTTTTTTTCATACAAATTCATATCTATATAGTTTTATATTGAGGGTAGCAGAGTACTTTCTTTATTTTATATTGTGTGAGCTAGCGGAAAGACTAAGCATTTTACACTTTTTTCATTTTTATTTAAAACACATTTTATTCGATTTACGTTGTATTTAATACAACAGTGCAAGCCATTACAATAAAGGCATTACCACTCAAACCCCCAAATCTGACCTCTACCTCTCCTGTCAGTAGACACATTAGCTTTACACACAGGGAGACCTTGACACCCGTCTGGTTCAGTCAGTGTACCTTGCCTGAGACTGCATTAGGCAAATGGAGCTAAACTCATTTCTAACTTTGATCAGCTTCTTAATTAAATCAAACTAAACAATAATCAATACTGTCTCATTTTAAGTTATCTTCTACTGTCCCAGGCTACATGAATTGTTATCAGGGTGCCAACTACACATATCCAGACTCAATCCCTCTCTTGAATGAATCTGTTTTATATTTCACCACCCTGTGTTTTGGAAGCGGAATGTTTTGTCCGAATGTCTAATATTTAAATAATGGATTCATCTATTATAACAACTTACCTGTGTTCTTTATTGGATAGGGATGGGGTCCACTCTGTCATCAAAAATTGATGTATTCTGGCCCAAAAAAAGGTCACATTAAAGGTGGAAAAAGTTCTGACATGATTTATCTTTGTCTCATTGTTTAACATCACAAGAACCTGGCATTTTAACAGTGTATATAGGGGTGTATAGACTTTATATCCACTATAGGTCTACAACATATCCTCAGGAACAACCAGAAGAGTTGTATATTTGAGGATATCCATAAGAATGTAATTTTTGCCCGACGGTAGGGCTATACATGGAGATATATAGGAGATGATCATTTGTGTTACTAATTTGGGATTTACCAGATGTCCTACAAAGCTTATGCCGTTCTCCTCCCAGAAAGTAAATATTCAGTCGGCTACACCCTGCTGAAAGTTGGAATTTTTCATGAAGTTATTTTTTTGATAGGACTCGCAAAACTTGGGGTTCTTTGACGTAGTGGCAGGCTAAGCCTTATGGGCATGCGCAGAATTCTTGCTTTGGTTTGTGTACTTATTGGTCATTATTATTCTAGCAGAAACCCAGGAATCTGAATGTTTTTGCTATTTATTCTTTCCAGATTGTGCCCCCCTCCATTTTCGGATATTTTTATGCTCTGCCTATGCATTGAAATCTCCCGCAATTACTAAGAGCGGTGAGATTATGGAACTCTCTGCCAGAGGAAGTGGTTATGGTAAACTCAATAAAAGAGTTCAAAAGGAGCCTGGACGTGTTTCTTGAAAGCAATAATATTACAAGTTATGGATATTAGATTAATAGGGACAGAACGTTGATCCAGGGATTTATTCTGATTGCCATATTTGGAGTCGGGAAGGAATTTTCCCCCTGGTATGGGGCAATTGGCATCTGCTTCATAAGGGTTTTTTTGCCTTCCTCTGGATCAACACAGTAGGGACACAATATGTATATAGGTTGAACTTGATGGACTTTGGTCTTTTTTCAACCTTATGAACTATGTTACTATGTTACTCTACCTCAGGGTTTATTATGTTTTCTGCAGCTAATACCTTTCCTGTGGGTCTTTTTTCTACATTGTCTATTTTATAGGAGATATATTAACTACTCCTCTTTGTGAGTTGAATGAGCAATATATGCTTTGATTTTGGCATGTTTGCTATCTGTCAGATGGGTTTCGTGTAAGAATATGATGTCGACTCTTAGTTTTATTAGGTAAGTTAGGACGGAATGGCATTTAATTGGGTTGTGCAGCCCTTTGACACTATGTTGTAGAAATTCGGAATCAGTCTATCGTTGTGTTTGGCTGGGATAATTTGTGGTATCCAGGGTGAATAATGTGTGGTAAAATCAGACATGTATAATGTAGAATGGCCAGGAGGCGGTCTGTAAAGATGTGCTTGAAGACAGTCACATTGTGCACAATGCTAGTAGGATGCCTAGTTTTTTCACCAATGTTTATCAATGAAGATGAAGAATAATATATGATAAGATAATACAAAATATGTTTCTACAGTAGTACACTACAGGTTCTCCAATCCACCCCACACTAGTATATTTTCAGCCCTAAAATAAACTATTATTACTATATTAATCAATTTGCGGTATTGTATTTGAGCAATGAGCATCAATCTCAGCCTCTACTAATCTAGCCATCTTTCACTATCTCACACTCCAACTCTCATCCGTCTGTAACTGCTGCTACTGACAAGTTAAAATGGTGCCAGTGCACTTATATATCCACTGCTTGTCCCTTCCCCTTGTAAATGCTGATTAACCAGTGTGAAAAAAGTAAGGACAAATTCCCACAGGTTGTTGGACCCATCAATCACAGCCATAACCATCAATGAGAACACCTCTCATTTCTTTGGCTATTTTTACCTATCAGTCATTGATATGTACCCTCCTACACACAGTCCCTTCCCACTATTCCTCATCAAGAAATAGTTTATAATGGCGCCAAACAGCTTGTAATGAACGGACAAATCCATCTTTGAATCCGGCCAATGCAGTTTACCTCATCAAACCATATAGTTTAGAAAACTAGACATCCCAAGGTTTTTCAAATCCTGGTATTTCAACCCTTTCAATGCACTAATTCTACTACCACCCTTTGTCAAAGTTAGTGGTAGCAAAATATTTTGTGTTTTTTCTTTTTAAGTGATATGGTCGTTGAAAACCAATTTTTATTATCTATATCTTCTCTATTACCTTTTGTCTAGATATATGAAAAACTATATTAATTAATATTAAAATCTATATTTTTTCCATAAAAAATCAAATATATTCCAATGCCCACTATAATTGACAAACTTATACATCACTAAACATATGAATATTTATATAATTTGGTCCAATTTGTTGAATAGTAAGTATGTCTATATGAATTTTATATTTATTTAATATATGCAAAAGTGTAATAAAATATATATATATATATATATAGGGCCAAACACAAACTTCGTATCAGGAACAACACATAAATATGTATGTGCGTCAAAAATAGGCAGAGTCACTTAGATGCAAACAAAGGTAAAACATTTAATACGAACAAAAATAGAAGAAGAATATAAAAAGAAGATAACAAAAATAATACAAAACGAGTCTTACAAAACCTTGGAGAGGAATTTAGTTCATGACATCTGTCCTATGCATTCCTGAGGATGCAGGGAGGGAGTGTTGGGACGTGAAGAGTACATGGATGGCAAGTACATCTCCCCTCTACCTCTCCTCCTATGCTTCTCCAAGGCCTTAACTTATATACACAGTTTGAATAATGATGTCAGTCTTGTCAGTCTATTGGTCTTCACCTAATTGGGTAAACATGCTCACTAAGATCTTTACACGTCGAGACCCTATTTTAGGTGGTGGCTGTACGCATACTGTAATGCCCTTTTAGAGTTACAACTATACCCTGCATTAGCAAGCTACTATCCTATCTATAGAATGCCTGTTCAGCAAATCCTTCATTCCATATTTTAAGGTCAAGGAAACCTTGAAGCCTATCATTGAACTATTGCCTATACCAATAATTATATATGGTCCATTTCTTAATTGAGGTTTATTAGAATCTTTTACAATTCCCCCTGATGATAGGATAATATCCTTATCATATATTTTCAAATACACACATTTACTCACCATTCGTATCACATTCGTATCACATTTATACTACAATCACATCACACTTTACCTGGGACCATATGATAATCATTAGCATGAGACACCCTTTTCTCTACATTTGTTATGGAATGAGAGGATTGTGCTCTTTTTATCATTTCCCTTAATATTCCATCTCCCTTATCTACTTCATACTTAACATGTTTATATATCTTACTTATTCTACACATAAGAAAACTTTGATAAACAATACATAATAAAACAAGTATAGCTATAATAACAATTGGATTTAACAATATATTCCCAGCTGCGGATTTTACCGAAGATTGTGACCACATATTTACTGATTTTTTAAAATTTGACCACCAATTAACTCCAGACATATCATTCCATTGATGTTGAATTTGTTCTAATTCACCTTGTTTATGTTGGAAAACAATTTCTGCATCTTTCAATTGTTGCTTTAATATGGCCAATAATCCCTTATCTTTCTTTATTTCCTCTGTCCATGTTTTCCAAGGAAAATGGTCTATCTGTGTCAGATTAAATTGCTGAGGTAGTGTTCTTAAACGCTCTGTACCTATAGTGGAGACATTAAACTTTTTCCCATCTATCTCCAACTTTTTCAAATCACCTTCTATGCAATATAATCCTCTGTGAAGAGTATCATTATGCATACAATTTGAAAAGAATGCTCTGATCAATGACTCTTCCTTCATTACTTGAAAACAAACTTTCCCTATCTTTACTTGAGTCATTAATTCATGCATAGATGTAACACTTTCAATCCTGGCCTCACATGATGAATGATTGTGAAAACAAGAATGATAGACAACCTTTTCTTGCCCTGGAAGACATATTACTTTAGAAACAAAATGAAGACAAGCTGAAACATCTAATTGTTCCAGATTTTCCCCATCAAATACAAAATCTGTATACCTTAAATTATAATGAATCAATTGTGTGTCACTGACTGGAATTCCTAAAACTGTTACTGGTACCACTACTTGTTCAACTCCTGCCACTGGGATTAAAGATGTCCCAATACAAAAATCCTGATCACAACCCATCCATTTATTAATCCACAAATCAATATGACCCAGACCAAAACTATATTTGTCAGGTAAGCTTTTCAACAAACCCAAAGGTGTAATACCACTCTGTAAAGCCTGTGCAATCATCTTTAGATTAGTGGAATATTCTATCTGTATTTCCAGGCATGCTCTTGACACTTGATTCTCCTCTTGACTCTCTATTAAGTCTAAAGTGGCATCCTGTAAGTGAGATACAGACGACCCAATCACAGTAGCAGAACTTAGAACCATTTTTTCCAATAACTGATTTAACCCTTTTTGTACTTTTGCTCCCTGACTTCCAACATAACTCACGGATCCCAAATCGGATTTAAGAGTATTTATATCCATAGTATTAAGTAAGCTTCCTACCGAACCAACACCCCCCAAGATTCCCTCAATAATACCTCGTCTACTTCTTGCCATTCTCAATGGATTTTGTCCAAACCATTGAGCAAGACCTTTTTCCATGTTAGTAAGGTGTGACAAACATTGAGGAAACCAAGTGGATATTTTCCAATCAGTCATGTTAAAAGTCCAAACTAGGGTTACAAACGATCCATTCCTCAACAATGGCTTAGATTGAAAGTAATTAACCTGAAAAGGATTGGATGGTTTGAGTCTAGTACCAGTACACAAATTGTCTTCAGGGGACCAAACACTGACATTTGCTCTGTCACAGTGTTTGTAATCTCCTTTCAGTAATACACAACATTCATATATCCCAGAGTCTTTACGAGTTGGACTATCTATTCTAAGCATAAAATGTATACCATTCCAATGTACATCCCCCATTTGACCCTTATGAAGTATACGAGTTGGATTATTTGTAAAACTTCCTAAAGATGTTTTCCCTTTTGACCAAACGAGTGATGCTTCCTGGGGTAATAGTAACCTTGTCCCACATTGTAGTTCTATAGGTTCCAATTCCTCTTGGCTTTTCACACTATGGGGATTAACTCTAACTTCAGGTGCTATAGAATTAGTTACCGTAAACACAAAAGATACTTTGACCATAGCTATTTCTCTTTCCACCTGAAAGTTCCAAACCCTAGTCCAATCATCGTCCCCTGCTGATATAGAAAGCAGTGAAGGATCCAAGATTTTACCATAAGACTGAGTCTTATACCAAATCTCTGTCTTTGATTTTCCCATTTTCCCTGATGTTAACATCTCATTGGTAACATCACCTGTCCATTGTGCATGTTCTTCTCCCTTAATTGTTATAAACCACCACATGGACTCAGTAGGATGACATTCCCAAACACCTGTCTGATTATTATGGGTATAATTCCCCTGTGACTGTGTGAATTTGGCTTTTGGTCCTACTTTTGCATGAACCGTGATCTCTGAGGTATGCTCAAAAAATATAGTCAAACAAGGTTGATCTCTGGAGCCATAACCGAATCTAATTTGTCCAACAATGTCTTTTGATGTATCAATGTCTGATGTCAGGAGTCGATCCACTTGAACTTCTCTTATCTTATGTGATAACAATGTCTCCTGTGGTAAATCCTTTGTCGGATCATCAATTCCAATTGGCTTCTGGTATAGATCAAACAACACAGCAATCAAAAAACTCAGCACCAACAACCATGGAAGTAATATGTAGCACGCTATCTTGATGTCACGCTTCTTGTATTGCTGTTTCTTTGGAGGTTCTTTGTCCAATAGTAAACAGTTTTGTTCCTCCATTTTCTTGCAGAACTGTGTTCCTGCAAGAACAGAATTTAGTTAGAAACATATAATTTACACTGGTCAACATGTACCCACAGCTTCTGCTGCCTACGGGTATTTTTCACAGTCTTTTCTGTCCTTTGAACAAGGATCATAACTTGACCCATAGTGTCGATTATTTCAAACGGTCCTTCCCAATTACTTTCCCACGGTCCCGCCTTCCTAAAAGTCTTAATCATTACTGATGCTCCTTTCACAAATTTAGAAGAGTGAGGCAGTACCATACGCTGCATTCTAGACGCTGCGTGTGGAAGGATTGCTTTTAAATTATCCTGAAGTACCTGTAACCACTTAGTTCTTGCAATGGCATCTTTCTGTGGAGTAGACAAAAACGGTTCATGAGGAAAGATCAATGGCATTTTCCTCCCTGTCATTAATTCAAAAGGTGTATACTGGGTAGTTGAGGAACTTGTTCCCCTAATACTCATCAATACCAGAGGTACTGCATCAACCCAAGTATTTCCTTTATCGAGTAACATTTTTGCAATTCTAGACTTAATCGTTCTGTTCATTCTTTCTACAATACCTGCGGACTGAGGATGGTATGGAACATGGAATTGTTGACGTACCCCCAGGATTGCGCAAACAGCCTGCATGACTTTGCCAGTAAAATGGCTCCCCCTGTCAGATGAAATCATCCTTGGGATTCCCCAAGTACAAAAAACATGATTCACCAATGCTTTTGCCGTAGACAAAGCATCATCTTTCCTGACAGGTAACAGTTCTACCCACTTAGAAAATACATCTACCACAACCAATGCGTACCTGAGACCTTGTTTACCTGAAGGTAGGGGACCTACGTAGTCAATCTGCAATGTAGACCATGGACCGTCTGCAGGTGCAATTCTTAGAAGTGGAGGCTTTTGTCCTTTAGGCCTGGGGTTTACTTGAGCACAAATGAGACATGACTGAACAACATTTTGTACAGAGTCCTCCATTTTGTCCCAATAAAACTTCTCTTTGAGAATTTCCAGCAACTTTTGCTGACCCACATGACCTAAACTTTCATGATTATAGCGGGTGAATTCCGTCTGCAAGTGTTTAGGCACAACTGGAAGTAAATTACCTTGCATTTCATAACAAATCACTCCATTTTCACAAACAAAAGGAGGTGTTATTTTATTCTTACATTCCACAATGAACGGATCTTTCATCTGTTCATCACTAAATGAAGGTAAATTTGCTTCCTTACTCTTTACTGGTAGTACTTCCAACGGTTCTAGTTCCATCACTATCTCTCCTATCAAAGCTGCTTCCTTGGCTAGAGAATCTGCTTTCTCATTTCCCAAAGCTAAATCACTAGTTCCTCTGCTATGGCCAGGTACTTTGACAATAGCATATCGGTTAGGATTTTTAGAAGCTAGCTCAAAGATAGTCTGCAATGTATCAACATGACTTAAGATTTTGTTAGATGAATCCACAAAACCTCGTTTTTTCCACACAGGTAAGTAGTCTGTTAGTGAACGTACAACATATGAACTATCACTATAGATTACCAAAGGATCATTATTTTCTTTCTCATTAATTTCCAATACTGTTTTAACAGCTTCAATTTCTGCTCTCTGTGCAGAAAAATGTCCTGGTAGTCTGTGCTGAATAGCTCGGCCTTTCTTTGGAAACCAAATGGCATATCCGGTATAATATTGTCCTTTCAAACAAAATCTAGAACCATCTACAAATACTGGTTCATCTGGTACTGGTTTCCTCTACTTCTTTTCTAAAAAGAGATGGAAAATCCCCCTGAAATGTCTCAACACACTCATGTGATTCACCGTCATATTGCATTAGTTGAGGGAGCACATATTTAGCTTTATGATCCACTTCAATCTGTTTTGGAGATAAAGACAACAACCAATGTGCAAATCTTTGATGTGACACTCCTGGGATACTTTTTTCAAGAAGCAATTTCAAGGTGGAGTGAGGGGTCTGCAGAATTAGTTTGTTAAACCCAACAATATGTTCAGTCGCCTTGACTGCAAAGTGTACACCCACCAGATGTCTTGCACACGTTTCAAACCCTTTTTCCACAGGTGAAAGGAGTTTGGAAAAATAGCCAACTATTCTCCATTCCTTTCCCTGTAGCTGCAGTAAAACTGCCGAGACAGCCGTCTCCGAGGTATGAACTTGTAAAGCAAAAGGCTTAGATGGATACACAGTTGTCAAAGCTGGTGCTCTCTGTAAATCAAGTTTTAGTTGTTCAAACGCTTTCTGCTGCTCATCTCCCCATGGACCAAACAAATTGTCATCATCAGTACTTTTTAGTAAGTCATATAAGGGTTTAGCTTTTTCAGCAAAGCCCTCTATGAAGTCTCTAGAAAAATTTACAAGTCCCAGGAATTGTCTTAAAGCTTTGAAAGTTGTAGGTACAGGCAAAGCTGCTACTGTTGCTACTCTTTCCTGCAAAGGACGTCTCTGGCCTGGACTTATCAAAACTCCCAAGTACTGAACCTCTTGTTTCAGTAATTGGACCTTCCTTGGATTTAATTTCAATCCTGACTCGTACAACAGATTAAACAATTCTGCTAGCAAGGTGAGGTGTTCCTCTCTACTCTCTGTTGCCAACAAGATATCATCCACATACTGTAGAATACAATCTTGCCTTGAGAATTTTGATAACACTTTTGCCAATGCCTGATGAAACAGACTAGGTGACATGTGCGCCCCTTGTGGTAATCTGCAAAATACATATTGCTCATTCAGAAAAGTAAAAGCAAATTTGTATTGACAACTCCTCTCTATCTGAATACTGAAAAAACCATTACTGATATCCAGTACCGAAAAAAACTTTGCCTTAGCATTCAATCGAGACATGATGTCGGGGGTATCTGCTACAATTGGCGCCACATTTGGGGTATATTTATTAAACATACGCAGATCTAGAAGCATTCTATAAGAATTATCTGGTTTCTTAACTGCCCATAACGGATAGTTTGTCACCGAATTCGATTTGCGTATGACGCCTTGTTGAAGTAGTTCTTCAATAATTTTGGACAAAGGCTCAATTGAATCTGGAGGCAATCGGTACTGTTTCTGAGCTATGGGATCTGTTCCTTCCACTTTGACAACAACATCTTTCATCGTCCCTACCTCATTCTTAGATTGAGCCCATAACGAGGGATGTTTCTGTACAATTTCTACAAGAGTCAAGTCATTACAATCCATTTGTGGCCATACATGATTTGGGGATACCGCCTCAATTAAATTGATGACGGCCACTACACTGTAGTCACTTGGATCAATTACTACAGGCCCTTTAAGGTTATTACTTCTCCAAATCACTTGATTCCCTAAGTCAATGACCCAGCCTCGTTCTCTCATTACATCAGCCCCTAAGATATTTTCTGAGCTAGGACAATGCCAGATATCAATTTCAGTACACAAATAGCCAGGAATCTCAAACAAAACACCAGTAACCAAAGTTGCTGAAGTATTACCTTTACCACTAAAACCTACAATCGTGCAAACAGGTGAGTTAGATGTTATAGGTAAAGCTTGATTAGTCACACTTAATTGAGCTCCTGTATCAATTAGGAATGTAATCTCTTTTCCCTGTAATTTTCCCTTGACATATGGTCTGCCACAGTTGTCAGTTGACACTGGAGCTACATAGGTCAACTTACAGAGTGATTGATTCTTATCTAGTCACTGAGAGGGCGTCAGACCCCCCCTGACATTCTTTCCTGTTACATTAGTAGCAGTACTATTTGTTGTGAGCTCTTGCACCTGTCTTATTAGTGGAGTGTATGGGGACGTTGACTTAAATTGTTCACCAGTAGGTGGGGCTGTTGGCACCAGCCCATTTTCTTTCCCAAAATTTTGTGTTCTAGGGACAAATTTTCTATTTTTAAGAAATTGTTTACACTGCCACTTCAAATGTCCTCTTTGACCACAATGATAACAACTAACATTTGGTCTGAATATCTTTTGGTTAGTATCAAATCGTTCAAAATTAGTAGGATTAGTTTGTGGCTTGTGACAGTCATTCTGAGTTAATTCTCGCCGTTTGTCAATTAGTTCCTGTACTGTAGATACTTTTACCTTTACAGTTGACATTTTCATTGCTCTTCTAATACGATCAATGAATATGGCTGCTTCTTGCAAACTAGGTTTTTCAGAGGCAAGCTGAACTGATACAGGATCTAGATATTTAAATTTCCTTACAAATGCTATAATCATTGCCTGTGGTTCATCTCCATCATCAACTCCCATTACCATTCTATAGGCTTTCTCAAATTTCAACAAAAATGCAAAGGGATCATCTTGCAGATTTACTTTTAGAGATTCAATTAAGTCAAGAGATGGAGATGAGTCACCAGTTGTAAACAGAATTAATTGCTTCAATCTATCCATATCATTTGCATGCACTAATTGACCTAATGCATCCTCTGTAGGTGTGTCCTGTAACCTTTTGGACATATGTGAAGGTATCCATAGCCTAAAAATGGTGTTTCTTTGATTGTTATTTAATTGGAATTTGTCTGTATTTGTTTCAAATACATCAATATTATGGAATGCATCCATCTTATCGTCATATTTAGGAATATCTTTGGCAATTTTTATTAATTGATCATTAATTTTTAAAGTCAATTTTGTTGCACTGTCTCTGAGCTTTTGTCTCTCAACTCCTCCTACGTCAAGTTCCTCATCAGAATCTATTGTTGAGGTACCAGATATTTCAGGGACAAAAGATACGCCCTTCTTACCTTCTTGTCTTGTGATAACTGACACCTTCTTATTTTCTAAACATAGTTTAGACAGTAACTGAGCTTGTCTGTCCCTAGCCCTCTCCAAGTTCTCTAATTGCTGAGCTAAAACAAAACAGTCGGGACAGCTGTTAAAGTCGTCAGTACTGTCATCAGGGTTAGATTCTGGTACAACTTTGTTAATCATGCAAATACTTTGTCTAGGTTGTAAATCCTCCACAATCAAGTCATTAAACGTTTTAAACATGCTTAGGACATTTTGCAGTTTCTTCTTAAGTTTATCAATACATAACAATTTCTTATCTATCTTCATATTTTCTAGCTCACATTGTTTGTACATACTAGCCCATAACTGTGCATTAGTAGGACAATTATCAAATTGAAAAGTTATTTTACTTTTGTTAGCATATGTTTTTATAAAATCCATGACTTACCCTTCTTAATGAACTCTCCTTGAGTGGCTGTTGTATCACGCTGTATGGCTTTCTTGCGTCTGCCGTCAATAGCGTCTCTTAGCACTTGTTTTTCCAATAAAATCTGGAAGTCTGTATCCTCAAAGGTTCTTTTCTTAATTATCTCCCGACAGTTTGCAAAAAGTGTACAGATATATCTGCCCTTCCCCCTGAGCAAGCTGGAGGGCAAAGGTCAGGAAAAAATACGCAGGGCTGGCTCGCCAGATATGTAATAAAATATATATATATATATATATATAGGGCCAAACACAAACTTCGTATCAGGAACAACACATAAATATGTATGTGCGTCAAAAATAGGCAGAGTCACTTAGATGCAAACAAAGGTAAAACATTTAATACGAACAAAAATAGAAGAAGAATATAAAAAGAAGATAACAAAAATAATACAAAACGAGTCTTACAAAACCTTGGAGAGGAATTTAGTTCATGACATCTGTCCTATGCATTCCTGAGGATGCAGGGAGGGAGTGTTGGGACGTGAAGAGTACATGGATGGCAAGTACATCTCCCCTCTACCTCTCCTCCTATGCTTCTCCAAGGCCTTAACTTATATACACAGTTTGAATAATGATGTCAGTCTTGTCAGTCTATTGGTCTTCACCTAATTGGGTAAACATGCTCACTAAGATCTTTACACGTCGAGACCCTATTTTAGGTGGTGGCTGTACGCATACTGTAATGCCCTTTTAGAGTTACAACTATACCCTGCATTAGCAAGCTACTATCCTATCTATAGAATGCCTGTTCAGCAAATCCTTCATTCCATATTTTAAGGTCAAGGAAACCTTGAAGCCTATCATTGAACTATTGCCTATACCAATAATTATATATGGTCCATTTCTTAATTGAGGTTTATTAGAATCTTTTACAAAAAGAAATTTACACTCCGAATGAAAATAATAAAAAAAAAGGCTTTTTATATTTTTATCTGCTGATTTTTTATTGAGAAATATATTTATTGATGAATATATGTACATATGTATGTGCTCATAGAGATCGAGAAGGTAATTGACCTCTCCTCACAATTTTTTGCCACAAGTTTTTAGCTATAAGCGGTGGAGTTGTAGGTGGAAACAACAGGCTAGCGATATGATCAAAAGACGTCCGGACGAGTCCGAGATGTTCCGTCTCTCTATACTATCTCCAAGGGGACAGTTGTATATCTTCATCCCCCACGTTGTACGTGATGACGCAACGCCGTATATTACGGCAATGACGATTCGATATGATGACAGGCAGCCGTACGACACACGTGATGACGCGACGCAACTGAAACCCGGACGTTTCCATCTATTTAAGGCGAACAATGAGCACAAACGGAACTGATTATTTTCGATGAACACATACAGCATTTGATTTTTCTCCTGAAGAAGCCAACGAGCAATTGGCGAAACGCGTTGGGAGTACTGCAGACCGCTAAATCAGCTGATTCAGGACTGTCTTTGTTTACATTGCGCTTTTGCACACTATTTTCCTTATAGTTGTGCCACTTCCGACTGTAAGTGTATCCAGACTTCCTGGTCCATGCTTGTGATTATACTGCACCATTCCTGGTTTCCTTGTTTTTATAGATTTTAGAAGCCATTAAATTCTACTGAAATTCTACTGAATCCTTGATGAGCCTATTTTATCCAGCTTGTTTGTGAGTGGATCTGATACCCTATTTATTTTTTCTTTGGGTGTTTACATTTTCCCCATATATATGCACTCCATGGTTTATCGTTTGTGTTGTTCAACACTTTGAGGAAGAGTGTTATTGGAAGCTGCTTGTTATTGGGGAGTATTAATATATTTTATTTATCTTTATTATATTGCATCTACACGTGGAATTTAGGTTGTTTTGTCTTCACATTCACATTGTACTTTAGGTATGAATTTACAGCCCTTGGTATATGTAACTGCCAAACAACACCCCAATATGTTTTTTGCAACATCTCCTGAGTACAGTGATACCCATGCATGAGTTTGTCTGGTTGTTTGGAGGCTAAAAGGCCACATTTGGAAAGTGCACTTTTTTTTTATTTTGACGTCTGGTCAGTCGTGCCTATGCCGTATTTGGGACCTGGCCACTTCAATTTACCCCATCAGACACCCCTTGGGTATGAAATGATAGAATTTTAACTCTTTCCATGTCAGGATTTTAAGATACAGCATTGAATTTAGCACTTGTTTATAAAAATATTTCTTTATTATCATTGGATTATTATGGATTATTATTTTTGGACTTTTTTTTACATTTTGTTGAAACTGGATGGTTCCCCTGATGGTATAATGACTGCATAATAATTTTTAAAATTACATTTTTATTTATTTATTTGTTTGTTTTTTAGCTATAATTTTTTTTGCGAGAGGCAAAATCTCTTGCTTTGGCGCTTGTGAATGCTCTCCCCTCCTGGGGTAGGTTTTTTAATGTCGATTTCAATGACAACATTGAAACTTAGGAGGTGATCTTTTAAAATGGGCAACCGCTGCCATACAGTATATTCTTAGAGTTTTGCTTTGTTTTCATCCGATTCGTGAGTGTCTTACCTTGTTTTCAGGGCTTCGTAAGAATCGCAAAATTTACCCAAATTCTGTAACTTTGCAGTTTATACAAATTTGAATGCACAAATCTGATGCATAATATAAAAATTTAATTATCTAGAAACTTCATTATATACCCCCAAAATCAGATATGCGTGCAATATCACCAATATCAAAAATATAACTAGAAGATTTATAGTTTCTGTTCTTTTTCCAAAGTGTTTGAAGTGCCACAGAGTTTTCAACCTACATAGTTTGAATTAAAAAACTTCCTGGAGATTCACGCTGTCCATCTTTAGTTTCTGGGAAGGAAGATCTGGCATGTGGAAAGGGCTGGTAATCTATTCTACCATTAGACTTTAGCGTTTTATTGAATTGTAATTACTTTCACCTGTGGCCAGTCAGTACAGGATAACCTTGTGTTTACATACCATATACAACTGTTAGAATTTACATGACAAAATCCACTAAAATTGCCACTACATGTACATATATTTAAGTATTTATGCTGTTATCAATCTGCCAGTATAGAACATTATAAAGTGACTTAGGCGCTTACTCCCAAAAAAAGAATCAATCTGCCAGTGTTGATTTTAAAATACGATTTTTTACCAGTTTGGTTGTAAATGTCTCATTTCTAACTGACTTGATGTAGATAAGCTAAGTGCTTTATGTTCACTTATGAAAGTGCATTGTCTAATTTACAATTGTGTTAGGCACTTAATGGTTCATTTCTAATCTTTGTGAATGTAGTTTATAAATCAGTAGTTTCAGCTTCCATTGAGTTCCACTTTTACAAAGAAAATCTGCAGTGACCCTTTTCTATTAACATGAAAAAGCAAAGAAAATTATATCTTTGTCTAAGGTCTGTTACTGTAGGAAAGATATTCAATGAGTTAAAAAAGAACCCTAGGAAGGAATGATAAATTGAACAGGGAATAAAAAAAAGGTCATATGTTTCAAGAATTGTTGATTTGCATAAAGCTGGAAAGGGTTACATAGGCAAATTGCTTATAAACGGAGACAATTTAATATTGTGGCTACTTTTCCTAGAGGTGGGCCTCCAGCCAAGGCCCCAAAGTCTTAGGGCTGCTTTGCTGCCTCACATCCTGGACAGCTTGTCATCATCAAGGGGACAATTAAATCCCAAGTTTATCAGGGTATCATACAGGATAACGTCAGGGCGGCTGTCCACTAGACTTGGGCACCAGGTCGCTCTTCGTGTGTGTCTTCGTGCTCGTCCTCTGGGGGGAAAAAAATCTTCGTATTCCACGAATATTCGCCTGTTCCTGTCTTCTCTTCGGGCGAATATTCGTGGAAATTCTTCGTGTTCGGTTTTTCTTCGTTTCTTTCCCGTTAAGGGGTTAATACAGGGTTAACGCGTACCACAGCAGCTCTGGCGCCAGGAGTTTAAATGTCCATATGAGCAACTCTATTGGTCGTCAGCAGGGGGCTCGTCTGCCAATGGTTGATGGCAGACAAGCCCCCTGCTGGCGACCAATAGGGTCGCTCGTACAGACTGTTAAACTCCTGGTGCCGTAACTTGTCCGGCAGATGCCATTGGTCTCCCTGTTCTATCAGTTAAATGTCCGTAGGAACGACCAATAAAGTCGCTTGTACGGACATTTAACTGATAGAACAGGGAGACCAGTGGGATCTGCAGGGTAAGTTGCAGCATTGGGGTTTTAAAAGTCTGTACGAGCGACTCTGTTGGTCACTCGTACAGACTTTTAGGCTCCTGGTGCTGTAACTTACCCTGCAGATCCCACCGGTCTCCCTGTTCTATCAGTTAAATGTCCGTATGAACGACCAATAAAGTCGCTAGTACGGACATTTAACTGATAGAACAGGGAGACCAGTGGGATCTGCAGGGTAAGTTGCAGCATTGGGGTTTTAAAAGTCTGTACGAGCGACTCTGTTGGTCACTCGTACAGACTTTTAGGCTCCTGGTGCTGTAACTTACCCTGCAGATCCCACTGGTCTCCCTGTTCTATCAGTTAAATGTCCGTACGAACGACCAATAAAGTCGCTCGTACGGACATTTAACTGATACAACAGGGAGACCAGTGGGATCTGCAGGGTAAGTTGCAGCATTGGGGTTTTAAAAGTCTGTACGAGCGATTGACTACATGACTAAGATCTAGGGATGCAGCGATATATCGGTGGCCGAAATATATCGGCCGAAAAGGGTATTATCGGCAAAATGCCGAAATAAAAAAAAGTGGCCAAAAACATTGTCCACTGTGGCCAGGCTGCTTACCAGTGCTCTGGTCGCACAGTGTGCGAGCAGCGTCTCTTCTACTAGCCAGGAGAACAGGAACCCAGCAGAGTCACGTGAATGCACGTCACATGACTCTGCTCCCCTCATTCTTCCCCTGGGGCAGGACAAGAGAAGTTGCAGAGAGAAGAACCCTGGCAGATTTTGGGGGGTTGTCTTATAATCAGGGTCGTCTTATAATCGAGCAAATATGGTACTATGACATTTTCCCACTCAAACACCAGATGTGTTTGCTTTCTATATAAGTCATTGATGCTTTAACTGTTTTTAGTTAAGTTGCTGATTATTATTTACCAGTGGCGTCGCTACAGGGGGGCAAGGGGGGGCAATTGCCCCCCCTAGGTTATTCCTTGCCCCCCCTGTTGCCCCCCGCCGAATTTGTAACCACCCAGGACAGTCCAAGTCAGGTGCTAACGACGGCACCTTGCCGTCAGTAGCACTACCTTACCTTGATGGAGGTCTGTGGACCTCCATCACCACCTACCCCGGCGATCTGCCCCTCAAACTGAAGGGCATCACCGGGGCCACCCGATCCGCCCGGTGCCGTCACCGCGCAACTTTATTAACAACTGACAATTGTCAGTTAAAGAGGTATGGGGGCATGCTGCTTAGATGCCTGTATCTCAGGCATCTAAGCAGCTACATACCCCCAACATATACCGTTGGAAAGGTAATCGCCTCCGGTATATAGATTGTAAAATAATAACAAATATTAAGTTAAAAAAAAAAATGTAAAAAAAATGGATTTGGGGGTCTCTAAAGGCAGATAAAAAAAAGATCAAAATTGCCTAGAGACCCCCAAATTAAATTATTTAAACATAAAGTAGTTTAACTTTAAAAAAAAAAAGTTTAAGTATTCTAGCTAAATGATCACTGTGGTAGCCAATGTTACCACAGTGATCATATAGCTATAAAAAGTTACATTCCCTTTTTAAAAATGGCCGATACTAATTTTAAATCCTATTATGCCTTTGATCATGGGGTTAAATTTAGCCAACGGTAGAGGGAGGCAATTTGATATCCTGATGAACTGCAAATATTATTAAAATCAGCCATTTAGCCCGTGCAGTACGTGAGTAACCATCTCATCCCTGGAGCGCCTTGCATTTTTACTGCAAAACTTATTTTTGCTGTAAAAGTGATTTTTTTTTTCTCCCTTTACCATCATTTCTTTGGGATTGTAAGGGGAAAGAATTGTGTGTGCTTCTGTGAGTGAATGGAGATATGAAAGGCATGTGAATGGTCAGTAATTAGGGTTAAAGCCTTGACGTGGCATTACTGCTCACGTAGGAAGTTAAATTATGGCACAAAAAGTACACATTTGCAAAAACGACATCCCTTGGTGCATCAAATGAGGGGCTGCATGTGTTTCTAGTAGAAACCTGGAGTGAGCAAGACACAAATGAACATGTCGCTATGGTTAGAAAAAACATATTTTCTAGCCAAAGCGACACATTCCATCATTATTTGTGCACTCAACTTTTGTCCTAGAAATACATTTAGCCCTCATTTGAAGCTCCAAGGGGTGTAGTTTCTTAAAATGGATGAATTGCCTGAATGAGGGAGAACATGAGTTAATATGTGGATGAGTTGTCTGAATGAGGGAGAGCATGAGTTAATGTGTTTGTGTGTATCATAGATGTATAATTGTGTAAGGGCAAAGATGGCACTAGCAGGATGTTTGAGCCTTGGGGACCAAGATGGCACAGGCAGGGTGTATATGGGACAAAGATGGCAAATCTTATGTGTGTTATCTGGGTGCTGACCAGATTCTATGTGGGCAGCGTGGTTGGGGTGTGCAACCTGTGATCTATGTCTGTAATTTAGGGGGTTTTAAATATACCTTTAATGCTGTGTTTTTATGTGAATTCCAATTGATCTACACCTGCAAAGCTGGGTTTGTGTGTTCTTCTGTAGATCCATATCTGCTATGCTATGTTTCCATACATTATTTATGTATACCTGCAAATACAGGGTTTGTATGTCTTGTTCAGTTGATTAATACCTGCAATGCTGTTTCCATGTATTTATTTGATCTATACCTGCAATGCTACATTTCATATATTATTATTGTATACCTGCAAATACAGGATTTGTATGTCTGATTCAGTTTATTTGATATATACCTTCAGTGCTGAGATCACAAGTGAATTTCAATTGATCTATACATGCAAAGCTGGGTTTGTGTGTTAATGTGTTGATCTATACCTGCTATCGGCAGCAGGGTCTAATATTTATATATATATTTATATATATATCGGCAGCAGGGACTAATATTAATATATATATTGGCAACTGGGGCTAATATTAATATATATGGGCAGCAGGGGCTAATATATATATATATCAGCAGCAGGATCTAATATTTATATATATCAGCAGCAGGATCTAATATTAGGCCCTGAAATCATTTAGTGCAAAAGTTAAGGTATTGTGTTGTTTAAAGGATTTCAAGCTTCAACTTCAGGCTTCCCATGTTGAATGTACAAGTATTGTATTGGCCAATAACAAAAGTATCATTCCATAGCACATTACTTTTGGCAATATATATATATATATATATATATATATATATATATATATATATATGTGTGTGTGTGTTTTTTCAGTGGTATGATTTAATGGTGGAAATTATTAATGCCCCCCCAGTTTGACTGTGGTATCTTGTGTGCCCCCCCTATATATTGTTTCTAGAGTCGCCACTGTTATTTACTGGGTTAGACAACCCTGGAAAGGGTGGAATGAGAAGAGGGGAGAAAACTTAGGGACAGGAAATAGGTAAAATAATACTGGCTCTGCCATAGGCTGCAGCCAATCACAATTCCAAGAGGTTAACTTTTTATCGCCAACAATTTCACAAGAACCACAAGTTATTTGTAGTGCCAATAAATGGATCTATTGCAATAACTAAATTATGAAAAACTATTATATGCAAGAAGCAGGCAATCAAGTCTGAAGTCATGAAACAGAGCACTGATATGTGTATTACAACCAATTAAATGTTCATTAATAACAGAAGAATGTTCAGAAATCACTTAAGTTAATTCTGTGGTGAATTGAATCTGTTGAAGTGTGTATAACCTACAATTTGAGATCTAACTTTTTTACATTAATGATAAAGATAGTTAATTTGCTAATATTCCGAGAATGCTGTTTAAAAAAGAGGATATAGAAAACTGCTTCTGAGATACATGGGAATCATTAGGACAATAATGAGATGGAAATTGTCACAATTGTAAAAATTTTATATTTACATTGATATGGGTAAAACATAAACTATGAATGATAAAGAGTCTAGATGTTTTTTTTATTTATTTTTATTTTACTGTCATCAATTCTCCTTTATTGAATATATGTATGTAAATAACACAATACCATAAATGTCAATGCAAAGTACACAAATATACAGTTCAGCAGTAGGTACAGTGCAATACATTATGATCCAAGACAATGTAGATAAGTTCCATAGATAATACATCAATGACATTCTATACACACCCAATTATGTCAGATAGTATCTGATGACCAAACAATATGCTACGGAGAATCATTTTTAGTGTCAAAAATAAGTAAAACAACTTAGCACATAATAAAAACAATTGGTGAGGATGCCGTGAACCGCCCATTAATCACTAAAAAAATTGGCAAAAGTAATAATGTATCACACTGATGTGTATTTGCCACGACCTTTTGCAAATATAAAGGAAAAAATAAACATTTAGATGAGTCTAGATATTTGAATAAATATTTAATATATATTTATCCATTCTTTATGAGACAACCTAATATATTTTTACTTTACTAGTTACTGAACTGGCCTAAACACATAAAGAAATTCACTGGAGAAATACAAGATGTCATATGATATTTGACCAAAGTCAGTACTGCCTTTTGCATTCTGGAAAGGTGCATTGCAAAAAAACTGATTGACAGGCTATAACTGGGAAAATGGCATGCACTCAAGCCCAATGGCAGATTCATCAGGCTCATCATGATAGGAGCAGTGGGAACAAGTAAGTGCCAAGTGCCACCTTCGCTTAAGTAGTTTAGTCCATGCAAGGACAGTTTTGTAGACAGTAAATATTGCTGTGCACACAAGCAGTGTACTAGCTGATCTGGCTTACCAAGACTGGCACTTTCAACACCACTGAATGACAGGGCAGCGAGGGCAAGGAAGAATAAGGGGAAATTTCCCCTGGCCTTCTCAAATTTAAAAATAATAGACTTTGTGTATGTTTTACTTTAAGTTTCACTTACAGCTGTCTGGCTTTCTACAATAGTAAGACATCTGTTTTAATAACCTGTCTTAACCTTAATTGAATTTAATTGAGGGTAAAAATGTTTACTTAGCGACTGAAAGTGACCGAAAGTGCTAAAAAAAATGTGTGCTTAGAGATCAACTGAAACAATCTCACCCCAGCAATTTAATGGAGTGTGCTAATTTTAGGATGTTAAATTCATACTTTTTAGTCAGGGTTTGTAGATGAAAAAAACACTTACCTAAAAATTTGTGAGTTTAAACTATCCGTAAAACACACAGCCCATACACAGAGCAGTCTAACTATATACTATAACAGCAAAGGTATATGGGCACCCCTATTAATTATTGAGTTTAGGTATTTCAGCCACACCCATTGCTAATAGATGTATAAAATCAAGCACATAGGAAGTCATCTCCACAGACAAACATTGGCAGTACAATAGATGGCACTGAAGTGCTCAGCTACCTTAAACATGGCTCTGTCCCTGGATGCCACCGTTGTCACAAGATAGTTCCTCAATTTCCTACCCCACTAGATCTGCTACAGTTCACTGTAAGCAGGCCCGGACTGGCCATCGGGCACACCGGGCATTTGCCCGGTGGGCCGGACCACGGCAAGGCCGCATTGACTTAGGGGCTGATGGAGCTGCAGCTCCAGGCCCCTACCCTACCTACGGCCGCATTAACCGCCGCAAAAACCCGATGTTTTAATTTAAACCCTGTGCGGCCGCAGACCCCTAAGGCCGGCCATGGTGGGGGCTTCCCGGCCCCTTAGAGCAGGGCCGGCCTTTGGGGTGTGCGACCGCACAGGGCGCCACACTCCAGGGGGCGGCGGCGGGGGGCGGTCCGCACCGGGTGCCGCTCATCAGGGGGTGCCAACTTGCGGCACCCGGCACCCCTCCAGAGACGGACAGTAATGTCCGCCGCTGGAGGAGCAGGCTCGCAAGGGAGCGGTATCGGAGGTCTTTAAAGACCTCCGATACCGCTCCCTTGTGATCCGCGCGGCAACAGCTGCTGTGCGCCGGGATTTGTTGTCAGATCCCGGCGCACAACACTGAAGCCGCGCCCACCGCTGTTCGTGCCCTCTGACCCGGAAGAAGACAGAGAAGACAGAAGAACTGAAGAAGAGGAGGAAAAGGAGCTGTAAGGAGAAAAAAAGGAAAGGTAGGAAAACATTCAGTGAGAGTGGATTGGTATATGTGTGGCTTAGTATATATGTGTGGATTGGTGTATGTGTGTATTGGTATATATGTGTGGATTGGTATATATGTGTGTGGATTGGTATATGTGTGGATTGGTATGTGTGTGGATTAGTATATATGTGTGGATTGGTGTATATGTGTGTGGATTGGTGTATATGTGTGGATTGGTGTATATATACGTGTGGATTGGTATATATATGTGTGGATTGGTATATATATGTGTGGATTGGTATATATGTGTGTGGATTGGTATGTGTGTGGATTGGTATATGTGTGGATTGGTATATATGTGTGGATTAGTGTATATGTGTGGATTGGTGTATATGTGTGGATTGGTGTATATGTGTGGATTGGTGTATATGTGTGGATTGGTGTATATGTGTGGATTGGTGTATATATATGTGTGGATTGGTATATATATATTTGTGGATTGGTATATATATATATATGTGTGGATTGGTATATACGTGTGGATTGGTGTATACGTGTGGATTGGTGTATACGTGTGGATTGGTATATGTGTGGATTGGTATGTGTGTGGATTGGTATGTGTGTGGATTGGTATGTGTGTGGATTGGTATGTGTGTGGATTGGTATGTGTGTGGATTGGTATGTGTGTGGATTGGTGTATATGTGTGGATTGGTGTATGTATATGTGTGGATTGGTGTATGTATATGTGTGGATTGGTGTATATATATGTGTGGATTGGTGTATATATATGTGCGGATTGGTGTATATATATGTGTGGATTGGTATATATATATGTGTGGATTGGTGTATATATATGTGTGGATTGGTATATATATATATGTGTGGATTGGTGTATACGTGTGGATTGGTGTATACGTGTGGATTGGTGTATACGTGTGGATTGGTAGGTGTGTGGATTGGTAAGTGTGTGAGAGTGATGGGTGCTATGCTGTACCATTTCCAATGTCTTTTTCATGATCTAATTATGCTCTAAAAGTACATCATAACTCCCATCACTCTATACTGTTCCATACAGTGGCAGAGCTGGGAGGCAGAGGCCTTGCACCCCCACCGCAGGACTCCTGAAAGGTAAGTGAACTTCAAAGAGGGAGAGGGTAGATAGTTAGGAGGGGGTAGTTGCGGCGGGCTTAAGGGGCTCTGCGTTAATGCGGCCATAGAGGACCAGTCAGTCCGGTCCTGACTGGGCTTATTTTAAGGTGGGGGCCTGGAGCTGCAGCTCCATCAGCCCCTAAGTCAATCCTCCCCTGCCACAGGTGCGGTCGCAGTTGCTGCTTGTTCCGGCAACAAGGTTAGTAGGGTGAGGGAGGGGGGTGCAGTGAGAAGAGGCAGAGGGGGGTTTGATAGTGAGAAAGGGGGAGAGGGGATAGATAGAGGTGGTACATATTGAGAAGTGGGGAAGGGGGTTACATAGTGAAAAGGGGCAGATAAGATGAAGAGAGGAGGTAGTGTGAATGCGTATGAGAATGAATGAATAAATGTGTGGATGAATTGTGTGAATGCGTATGACAATTAATGAATTAATGTGAGGATGAATTGTGTGAATGATTTGTGAGACTGCATTAATGAATGTGTTAATGATTTGTGTGAATCATTAAATGCAAAGATGGTACATGAAGGGTGGGCTTTAACAATAAATAAATAAATATGGGCTGCTCAGGCTTAAATGCTCGGGCCTATTTTTTGTCCCAGTCCGGGCCTGACTGTAAGTATTATTATTGTGTACTGCTGAAGCACGTAGCACATAAAAATTGCCTGTCCTCTGTAGCATCACTCACTACAGAGTTCCAAACTGCCTCTTGAAGCAACATTAGCACAAGCAATCATCAAGCAATGCATCAGTGGCTTCTTTAAATAGGATTCCATGGTCAAGCAGCTGCACGCAAACCAAATATATGCAATGCCAAGCGTTGGCTAGAGTGGTGTATTGCACACCGCCATGAGACTCTGGAGCAATGGAAATGTGTTCTCTTGAGGGATGAATTATGCTTCACTGTCTGGAAGTCGCATGAGTTGGCTGATAACAAGAGAATGTTACGTACCGGAATGCATTCTGTAAAGTTTAGAAGTGGAGGAAGAACGGTCTGAGGGTGTTTTTCACAGTGTGGGCTAGGCCCCTTAGCTCTAATGAAGGGCTTCCAACTTTAGGAATGGCCTTTTCCTATTCCAGCCTGTCTGTACCACTGTGAACAAAGCAAGGTCTATAAAGACATGGTTTGATGAGTTTGGTGCGAAGGAACTTGAGTGGCCTGCACAGAGCACAGAACTTGAACATCTTTAGAATTAATTGGAATGCCGATAGGGAGCTAGGCCTTCTCATCCAACAACAGTACCTGACCTCACAAATGCATATTTGGTTAAATGGGCATAAATACTCACATATTGCGCAGGGTTAGCTTGGATTTAATACATAAAAAAAAAATCGAATAGGTGCCAGCTGAAACCTTTTCAATGCTAAAATCTTTTTTAGCTCTTTTTTTAACCTTCTTCCATTATTTATTACTGAGACCTTTGCCAGCAACTTGCTACAAATTATTTATGTAAAGTACAATATGGTTCATATGCATACATTATAACAAGTTGCTGGAAAACAGTCTAGAAATAAATTATAAATTAAAGTTTCAAATAATAATAAAAAATATTCTAGGAGTTTAAATATTCTAAAGGAGTTTAGAGTAACCCTTGTAATGATTTTACTTAGATAATATATGCATATGTATACATACATGTATATACAAAATCAAACTGATGATAATGTATAAGGCTTTCAATATATATGTATAAATATATGCACGAATCTCTGATAATAGGATCCCCTATGAAACTACCGAAAATGAATGGCAAAAGCTCCATAATTTTGGTAAGATTCATTGTTCATTTGCCACTTTTAGCCGCTGCCATCACAAGCTGTTTTGGTGCCATTTCAAACCAATTTGGTGCTCCTTGATCAGGGAAACTAGGAAGGGACTGTGTGTAGGAGGGTACATATTAACGTCTGATAGGTAAAAGTAGCCAAATAATTGGGTGGTAATCTCATTAATAGTTATGGCAGTGATAGATGATGCTTTTTCTTTACGTTTATCACTCTGGCCAATCGGGATTTACAAGAGGATATTTAACCCCTTAATGACAATACTGTTTCTTTCTCGTAGTATATTTTGGGACAATAGCTCTTATAACATTTTTCAGTGTTGCTGTTTAGCTATAATTTTCATCTTTCTCATTTTGTGTACCCACACACATTATATATTGTTTTTTTCAGAACAAACAGGGCTTTCTTTAGATTATTTAATTATCTAATTAACTGTAAAAAATGATTATAAAATATGGTGATTTTTTTGTTAAAAGATTACTTTTTCTCTCTTTTCTTTGAAAAATATTTTACTCATCTGCAAAAACGAATGAAAAAACCTGCTAAATAGATTCTACTGTTTGTCCTGAGCTTAGACATACCCAATGTTTTTATGTTTTTTTGCTTTTTTCTGCACGTTATGGGGCAATAAGTACCAGTAGCATTTTGCTATTTCAAAACCATTTTTCCCCAAATCAGGTCATTCTGCCCCATGTACTATTCGGGTATCTTTGAGGCCGGCCAATGCAATTTACCCCATCAAACCATATATTTTCTAAAACTAGACACCCCAAGGTATTTCAAATTCTGGTATTTTAACCCTTTCCTTGCACTTATTCTACCACTAGCCTTTCTCAAACTTTATGGTAGTCAACATTTTTTGTATTTTTTTCACACACATTGTACTCCAGGTATAAATTTACCGATCCTGCTGTATATCCCTGTCAAACAATCCCCCAATATGTGTTCAGTAACATCTCCTGATGCACGGGTTTGTTTGGTTATTTGGGAGGTAAAAGGCCACCTTTGTGAGGTGTGTATTTTTTTGCCATTTAGACATCTGGTCACTCTGTGCCCACGTCCCATACTTGAGACATCTTTGAAGCTGGCCAATTCGATTTACCCCATCAAATCATACATTTTTTTTAAATTAGGCACCCTATGGGCATTTATAATAAGTTTAACTCGTTCAGTGTGGGAATATTTTGAGGAAGATATAGCGCTAATTGTAGGACTTGCGCATAAAAAAGCTTTATATATAAAGGCTTGCCTCAATGAAGAGGCAGGCTGGAATGCCCCTCACCCGATTTGCATCGGGTTCGTGGGGAGGGCGTGATTGAGAGACCAGTGATTTCAGTCACTGGTCTGTCGTTTAACCCACCGATTGCCGTGATTCACTGTGAATCATGGGGATCGGGAGGTTGTGAAGCCCCCTCTGGGTCATTGCAGGCTTGCCTCAAAAAAAACCCCTGCAAATAACGGCAAATTACGCTACCATGTACAGGCATTTTCACTAACAAATTGCATCATCACCCCGTACATGTACTTGGATTGTCGTTAAGGGGTTAAGTGGTATATGTATAAGTGTCCTGATGCCATTTTAACTTGTCGGTAGAAGTTACAGATTAATAAAGTTAGTTAGCTTAGCAGAGGCTGTGATTGATGCTTGTTACAAGACCGTCCCAATGACTTTCCTTATTCTGGTGAATCAATTCTTATCTTATTCTGTTATGGGGGATCAGTATTGTGGCTGGATGTGTCTGTCTGTCAGTGCCTGGCCTATACCCTGGCCTCAATGCCCTTCCTCACACTGGGGGATCAATTATTGTTCCTTTTTTCTAATTTCATAAAATCCTGTACAGTCTGGATGTCTCTGTATGGCAGAGCTTGACTTGTGTCCTGCCCTTTCCTGCCTCTGCTGCTGCAGTGGCTTAGTCTCCTTCCTTTCTCTGGAGAAGCAATTCTTATTTTTTCTAATATTGCGGGGATTCAGTCATGTGTCTGTCTGCCGTTGCCTGTACCCTGCCCTGCTGCTGCATCTCAATGCTAAATAGACTTATGCATTGGAATTTGTATGAATTGCTACTTAAATGAGTTTTGGTAAATTAAGTGATTTTTATGAGGCCAAACCCCCCCCCCAAAAAAAATTTGTGGTTCCACATTCACTCGCACTCTCACTCGCTTTCTAACACTCGCATTCTGGTTTACTCTCTCCCTACCTTCTTTGGCGACTACTTCTGCTTCTTCCGCATGTTTTTCTTCTTCATCTTCTATCTTCTCCCTTCTATCTTCAATCCTTAATCGGCTATCTTCTTTCTTCGTCCGCAACTGTATGGACATAACCCATTAACCAGCATGAACTTCCTCCAAAATGGTAGAGCTGTGGTGATGTCTCCGCTGCTCCTCTCATTGGGAAAAAGGACGTCACTGCAAGAGGTCCTGTGGTGCGAGTGCAAGGCCTCACTGCTCCGTCATGACATGCATAGACAGACAGACACTGATATGCATACCCAGACAGACAGACATTGACATGCATACCCAGGCAGAGACATATACACATCTCATTTACCCTAGAAAGCCTCAGCCTGTCTTTAATGCAGCTTGCCATGGGAGCTGCTGTGCTACCCGCACAGGGTCACATGGCGCCAATGTGTTGAGTGCCGGCATACAAAGACATTTGAGTTGCAAAGAAGCAATGAGGTCTGGTTGGAGGGAGATCCATGAACTGCGTGGGGGCACCTATAATGCAGCAGACTGGACTGCCATCAATGACATCTGGACCCATAGTTTTGCTTAATTGAACCTAAATGATACATTTATTTGATCTAAGATGGCTACTTACAAGTTTTCTTCAATCTGTCTACACATACCAATAATTTTAAATTAGCATTTGCTATTAGAAAATTCTGTGTTAAACTTATAGGTTGTGTAGTTAGTTCTTGTTACTTGACTTTGCACTCTGTTTTAGACAGTTTAGTGAATTGAATGCAAGGACTTAAGGCTGCACATGCCTGATGATTAGACCCTGTCTTTGCAGTAACTGTACATTTTCTATTCAATGAATATATTTTAATGTGTAGTGATCAGTAATACATACCTATTTATGGGTGAGAAATGTTTTTTGGCCTACTTTACTACTAGGTAAGTTGGCCAGAATTTTCTCATAAGCGGAATGTTGGCAGAGGGGGTATAAGGCATATCTGGGGGACAGAGTGGCAAATAGGGGGTATAAAGCATATTGGGGGGTAGAGTGTCATATAGGGGGCAGAGTGGCATATCAGGGAGGCAGAGTGGCATATCAGGGAGGCAGAGTGGCATATAGAGGGTATAAGGCATATCTGGGGGGGCAGAATAGAAAGCTGTGGGGCAGATGTGCATAACTGGGGGCAGGTTGGCAAGTAAAAGGAAATAAAAACAAAAAATGCCGTTTTCTCAATCATAGCTTTTATTAAATATGAAAAAATAGTTTACATGTGAATTGATATTTACTAATAAAACTTTTTTCCTATAGTCTTATATTCAAGCTTTCTTTTTTTCTAAATTAATATTCAAATTTTGGGGGTCATCTTATAATCGAGCAAATGCGGTATTAATGTATGTTTGTTATGTGCCCCATTTCAATTGTACAGTGTTGTGTAATTTGTTGGTGCTTAATAAGTAAAATGTATTAATAATAATAATAATAATCACAATCAGTATGTGACAGAATGACCTCTCATACAGGGTCCCAAGGTACTCAGAGATGGCTCCAGTCTGGCTGTTGAACAAAGATAGCACATGTAGGAACTCCATTGTTTACCTAATCCCATCAATAGGATTGCTGCCAGGGGAATTAAAGGTTTTATTGAATACATGTATCTGTTAATTTATGTTAATGCAGTTCTGTGGATATATGAGTCTATGTTTTACAACAATAAACTGTTCATTCCTGCTGTACTCAATTCAAGGTAGTTGTGTCTACTTATTTGGTACACATAGCAGGGTTCCAAGGTGTGCAGGTTGACTGGTGCTGGAAGTGATTTTGGGGACAACAGGAGGATACATCTGGGTGATCTCTTGGAGTTACTACAGCTCTCTTGGTGAACCCGTTACACAGTAATACAACACATAATGCAAGTAGCACAAGTAGGTATACATATATCACAGAGCACACGTTTCCCATTAAGCACAATGAAAAAAGGCTGCAACTGTGAGAGGCCTCAATGTTTCAGCGCCTTAGGCTGAACACTTCTGCTTCCATGTCTCACAGCTCTACTTAAGTGTTTCCCATCTTCCTGTTCTTTTCTCTCTTTTTCCTGTCCTCTGCATCCCCATGGACATTACCTTCTGGTGAGCTTCTGTCAAAATGGTGGGGCTTCTGGTGACGTCCTCTTCCTCAATTGGAGAGTCCCACAGTTATGTCTGCGGAGATGTAAAACAAGAAGATATGAGACACGGAAGCAGAGCAACTGGTCGCCAGAAAAGGGAGAGAGACATTCAGAGAGCATGAGAGAGAATTAATGAAAATAAGAGTGTGAGACAGTGAGCGAGAGTAAATGCCCTGATTTTCCATCTGAAATGAATAGACTAAAAAATAACTGAAAATTTGTCTGAATTGTTTTGGCCTGTTTTTACATGGCTTATAAGTACAGTCGTGTGAGGAGTGAAGGAGGAGTCCAAGTGCAGGGGATACCAGGGCAGTGGCGGAACTACCGGGGTCGCAGGGGTCGTGACTGCGACCGGGCCCTGGAGTTCTGCCAGTCAGGGGGGGCCCAAGGGGTGCCGAGCGGTTGCTGAAAACGACCGCTCGGCAACTCTTGGGTCCCCCAGACTGACAGAAATCCAGGACTCCTCTGTCTGGGTGGGTAGGTAAGTGTCTCAGTGGGTATGTAAGTGTCTCAGTGGGTAGGTAAGTGTCTGGGTGGGTAGGTAAGTGACTGGGTGGGTAGGGAAGTGTAATTGTCTCAGTGGGTAGGTAAGTGTCTGGGTGGGTATATTAGTGTCTGGGTATGTAAGTGTCCCCCTATATGCCACTCTGTCCCATGATATGCCTTTTAACCCCCTATATGCCAGAGTGGCATATAGGGGGTTAAAAGGCATAACATAGGGCAGAGTGGCATATAGGAGGGTATAAGGCATGCCTGGGGGCAGATGTGCATAACTGGGGGCAGATGAGCATAACTGGGGGCAGGTTGGTAAATAAAAGGAAATTAAAAACAGGAAAATAGTTTACATGAATTATTATTTACTAGTAAAACTTTTTTCATATAGGGTCATCTTTTAATCAGGCTTTTTCTTTTTTTCCTAAATTAATATTCAGATTTTGGGGGGTCTTCTTATAATCAGGGTCGTCTTATAATCAAGCAAATACGGTACTTTGCAAGTTTAAAGGTAACATAAGGAAATATTACTTTACAGAAAGGGTAGTGGAAGCATGGAATAGCCTTCCAGCAGAAATGAAGCATGGGATGAAGCATGGGTTAGGCATAAGGCTAAACTATATATATAGGATAAGCCCATGTACTAAGAAAAGTATTCAGAGATTGTAAAACTGGATTGGCCGAATGGTTCTTATCTGCAATCACTTTCTATGTTTCTGTGTTTCTATGTTATAGAACCACCTTTAGCAGCAAAAATTTGAAGTATTAATTTTCTGTATCAGTCTCTCACATCGTTTTTAAGGAATTTTGGCCAGCTCTTCAACGTTGTTTCAGTTCATTGAGGCTTGCAGGTGTCACAGTCCATACGGCTTACCGTAAGGACCCATAGCACCCAATGATGGTATTGAGGAGTTATTGTGCAGTAGCAGACTCATACAGGGCCTGGTGCAGGGCAACTGCACCTCTCCCCAGTGTGCTCCACAACCTAGGGTTGTGTGGCCACATTCCAGGGCCCTGACAAAGTAGCGATGTTGTCCAGTACAAAACAAAACCTGGTGATATCCTGTAGGCACCCTGGAGAAGGCATGAGACGTAGCTTTACAGAGAAATATCTAGGATGCTGCAGGCTGGGATTATGGAAGGTAAGTAGAGTAATAGCAGAGGGTTTAGAGAAAAATAAGCAAGGGGACTTAGCAAGAAATGGGGGACAGATTGAGCAAGTGGGAGTATCGTGCAAGAAACAAAGAGAGAGATACATGGGAAACTGAATAAAGCATAACCAGCAAAGCTGAACATAAATAAGAATACACAGAACACAGATTCTAAACATAACGTGGTACAAGACACAACAAAGGACAGGGAACAAGGCAAGGAACACAAGGGATGGAGTGAGGAGCCGAGATCCTCAGATGATGAAGAGAAAAGAGGGCAAAGGTACATAAAATACTGACACACATAAATACAGGACTAGCCTAGGACTATATGATAACAATTGGAGATTTAGTCACATCATATGGCCATAGTATGCTTAGCCCACCACTACGCCAAAGTACTCCAATATTCGGTGGGTCCTAACACTAAACCCTGCCTACTGAATTTCTAATAAGCGGAAACTAAACATTAAATCTAAACACAGAACGGACATAAAGATATACATTTAGACTGCAGATTGAGACAAACATAACAAACCGGTGGGGCAGAACTTATAAAGGAAACAAAAACTGAAGCTAAGACTAGAATTAAAAAATAAAGGGGAACTGTAGCGACAGCGGGTTTTTGTTTATGCACAGCTCTCTTAAGGTCCCCTCACAGCATTTCAATGGGGTTGAGATTGGATTTTGACTGGGTCATTGCAACACCTTGATTCTTTTCTTTTTCAGCCTTTCTGTTGTAGGTTTGCTGGTGTGCTTGAGATCATTGTCCTGTTGCATGACCGAATTTTGAGCAAGCATTAGCTATCAGACAGATGGCCTCAGAATTTAATTCCCAGGCCCTGTGGCTGCAAAACAAGCTCTAATCATCACCCCTCCACCAACATGCTTGACAGTTTGTATGAAGTGTTTGTGTTAATATGTTGTGTTTGGTTTTCATCAAACGAGGCACTGTGCATTATGGCCAAACATCTCCAATTTGGTCTCCTCTATCCAAAGGACGTCTTGTTTAGACGTAACTTTGCAAACATAAGCCGTGCTGCTATGTTCTTTGTAGTGAGAATAGGCTTTCTCCTGGCAACCCTTCCAAACAAAAACCATACTTGTTCAGTCTTTTTCTAATTGTACTGTGATGAACTTTAACATTTAACATGCTGAGGCATGTAGAGTCTGAGATGTCACTCTTGGTTTTTTTGCAATTTCTCAGGGCATTACAGTCCAACCTTGGGGTGAATTTGCTGGGACATCTACTCCTGCGACGTCTACTCCTTGAATGTTTTCCACTATTAAATAATATTTCTCACTGTAGAATCAGGGGGAACTGTTATCTTTCCAGATAATTCAGTTTTATTTATCAAAACTACATGTACAATTTCTTTGGAAATATTTAGCTTAATTTATCTCTGGGAATCTGAGATCTGTGTTCCAAGATTATAAAACTAGAATATGTAATAAACTCCCCCAGCCATCCTTTGAAATGTTTTCTAAACAAATCATGAAAATCTACATGATTTTCCTATGATATATAGTTTTGGTGGGTTCCTGAGTCATAAATATTGCTTGTTTTAGCTTACAAAAAACATTTCAGAATGTTATTTAGTATAAATAAAAGATCTGGAAACAGTAAAAACATCAATTAGTAGACATCTGCAAATGGGTCAGCAATCATTTGGACACATTTTTCAGTTTGTTTTTGGCCCATTCATTTCCAGGCAATCAATTATGGTTCCTGTTTATTTGGTTCGTCTGAAGATTTGGGTGCATTGTTAATCCAGGAGGTGCCCAGTGCCCCCTCTCACTCACACTCTCACTCTCTTACATGCTCATTCTTGTTCACTCTCTCTCACGCTCTCTAAATGTTTTTCCACGTTCTCTGCCGGCCACTGCATCTACTTTATCTTCTATCTTTAAACTTCTCTGATCACTTCTCTCTTCAATCTGCTATCATCAATCACCTATCATCTATTGCAAAGAGATGGCACCTCCGGTGACATCCTCCAATCAGATTGGAGGATCGGAGAGGACATCACCTTAGGGCTTTCGATGACATCCTCTATGTGTCACTGGAAAAGCCACCATTTTGCCAGAAGTTTGTGTCCACTGAGATTCGGAGAAAGAAAAGAGATTGAACATAGAAGAGAGAAGAAAAGGGACAAGATAAAAGATACCAACACAAGTTTGAAACTTGTTGCTTTCTTTTCATTGTGGGTGGGTCTGGCCTCTTTTTAGTGGCTTTGTGCGAAGTTAGAAGATTGAAGATTAATGAATGCGTGTATTTAGAATTGTATTTATTTAGTGAAAAAAGATGTACTTATTTTATATTATAAATTATATGAAGTGGGGAGGTACAATAAGAGCAGTTGTATAAGAACTACAGTAGACATGCTGACATTTTGATAGGGGTAAAGTAGGTATGAATGCATTAGGAAATTAGGTCCCTGTCTTATAGAGCTTAGAGTCTACGTATCATAAAGGAAGAAAGGTTTTTTTTGTTGTTTTTTTAAATACCGTATTTGTGCAATTGCTCTAAAAAATAACCATTGTCTTATATTTAAGGTTGTCTTCTAATCAGACCTCAAATAGAGGTCTGACTACCAGACTAAGATTCAGATTCCCCCGCATGCGCTGCAGGGGACCTGGATCCTCCTCTCTGGTAGCTGGAGGAGGTCTGTGCGATGTCCGCAGGCAACCTCCGCTGCTGCCGGCACTTCCTCTGGGGGCTTCTATGCCGAAGCACCAGCATCACATGATCTTCTGGTGCTCCGCCATAGAAGCCCCTGGCGGAAGTGCCGTCAGCGCCGGTGAATGTTTGCAGGGTGTGCACAGACAACCTCCGCTGCTGTCGGCACTTCACCTGTGGCTTCTATGGTGGAACACCGGAAGATCATGTGATGCCAGCGCTCAGTCATAGAAGTCCCTGCGGTAGTACTGGCCAGCAGCAGCGGAGGTCTGCATCGCACAGACCTCCACCGGCTGCCCCACTAGACACAGGGAGTCTGAAGCATGGGCTACAAGTAAAGGGATGCACTGGTAAGTCGGGGGAGGAGGTAAGAGTAGCATGGGGGGTTAAATGGTTTTATGGAGGTATATAGGGAAATAAAAGGTATATCAGGGAGGCAGAGTGGCATATAGGGGTATATAATGCATATCTGGGGAAGAGTGGCAAATAGGGGGTTAAAATGCATGTCAGGGAGGCAGAGTGACATGTATGGGGAATAAGGCATTTCTGGGAGCAGAGTGGTATATAAGGCATATCTGGGGTAGATGTGCATAACTGGGGCATAGTGGCAAATAAAAGTAAATCAAAAGTCATAGTTTTGATTAAATATGAAAAACATAGTTTACATGTGAATCAATATTTACTAGTAAAACTTTTTTCCTATAAGGTAGTCTTATATTCAGGCTTTTTCTTTTTTTCCTAAATTAATATTAATTATCAAAATACACAGCCTGAAAATGTGTATTTGATTGATATATTTTAAACCATAAAAAAATTTGCAGGATGTGTTTGTTGTACATATGATAGGTGGTTCTACATGCTTTGTGCATCTGCCTCAGCTATTTTCAATGCATACATTGTTTTCTGTGGTTTCAATGGGAACACTTTCCTGCAATGGCTACTTCCAGGAGGGAAGCTGCAGGTTCTATTTCAAGTGAGCGCTATCTTTTTTTCCTGTTTATTACTCATAAAGTACTTTGATATGCAGGGCTGTCAGGGACATTAAACTGTACCTTTGGGGCGTGGTTTGACGGAGCTTGAAGATGGCCGCACGTTTGTAGAGCTCCGTCGTCTGCATGATCACTAAGCGGCTTCTTTCGTTGTCAGACGCTCGTTTCCAGTAACGGACGTACTTACCTGCTCGGGGATACGTCTCTGGGTCCAAAATATGACTTCCAGGGCCGCGAGGAAGCAGGACCGGCAAGAAAAACAGGGCGGCTTCTTCACACCACGACGCAAGATGGCGGAGAAGGCACGGGAACTGCCTAGCTCTGACGAAGCATCACCAGCTTCTGATACCCATACTGAGGATCCTGAAGTAAGTCTCCAAATCTCAGAAAAATTTATTAAATCTATGCTGCAAGATTTACGTAATTCCTTACAACTTGACCTGAAAGAGCTGGCTAAGGAAATCAAAACTAACATACAAAATTTAGGTGAGAGGACTTCTCACCTGGAAAATAAAATGGAGGACTTTAGCAGTGCACATAACGCTCTGGTGGACCGTTTTAATGCCTTAGAAGAAGACCATGATGCTCTTAAACTTAAACTTGCTGGTCTGGAAGATTAGACATTAGAGTACGGGGTATTGCTGAATCTGTGACACTCCAGCAGCTTCCAGATTTCTTAACAGGCTATTTCAAGGCCCTGGTTCCTGAGTTATCTGATCTAGATGTCACCTTAGATCGGGCTCATCGCCTGCCCAAACCCAAACATCTCTCTCCATCTACATCCAGGGATGTCATCACACGTGTCCACTTTTTTCGGACCAAGGAAAAGATTATGTTGGCCGCCCGTGTCTCTGCTACTGTCCCTGAGACTTTCAAGGACCTATCCATTTTTGCTGACCTGTCTGCCTTAACCCTCAGCCAGAGACGGTCATTTCAATCAGTTACCTCAATCCTGAGACAACATAATATCAACTACAGATGGGGTTTCCCCACTAAACTGCTCATTCATTGCAACGGCGTCTTGCAGGTGATTCACACTCCTGAGGACGGTCAGCGGCTGCTGGCGGATTGGAATCTATCGCCTCTACCTTCCACCTCTACTCGGGCACCTGCTGTCCGTCTACCTAAAGAGTGGTCTAAAGCATGAATTACCTATGTTTCTCTAGTCGCCTTTCAGAGATGTCATTGTCTACACTCACATTGCGAGACATTCCTTGAACTGTCAGTTTGAATACACTCTTTTTTTTTTTTTTTTTTTTTTTTTTTTTTTGTACACAATCAATCCTACTGGGGATCCGCTCTTCTACGGCGAGCCTGACGGCCGTCCGCAGCCATATTCTACATCATTATATACATTTCTCCATTATTCCTGACGGGGCCGTCGACGCTTTGCCTCTCCGATTTTTCCACAAGGAATTTGGAACACAAACTTTCTCATGACTATTCTGTTTCGGTCCCCCGACTATACTGTATATGTATGTATGTATCTATGTGTATATGTATATATATATGTATGTGTGTATATATGTATATGTATATATATATATTTTATTTTTTATTTTTTATTTTTTTTTATTTTTTCTCGCCGAGTGTTTATTCATTTATTGCCTGTAACCGTCTCAATCCGTTACACATTTCTAGTTCTATGGTTACATGTTACTGATATCTGGTGATCTTTGACATCCTCTACACCCCCCGCCTACTCTGTAGGTTATGTTTGGTGCTCCCAGTCTCTTAGACGTGGGACCGCCGACACGTAAAGGTTTCCTAAACCTTCGTTCTTTCTGTTTATTTTGGTTCTCTTTGAAGTGCTACTGCTCATATTTTGTGTTTTCTCGCCCCCGGTGGTACCTTTCTACTGATAGTGCTGTGTCGACCTCCACCCGACCCTTACCATATGCTCCTCTCTCTTGGACAGTGGGGGTTGGTCTGTTGCAATTGAGGGCCCAGAATTTCTTACTGCTGGAATTGGTGTGGCAGGCTTTCCTCCTGGACCGGTGGCGCTCTGGACCGTACAGCTACAGGACGGGCGAGAGGGCAGATTCCAGTGATGTCACGTATTCCTGTGGGGTAGGACCCTCGTTCACTTTCTCCTTTCATTTATTTTATTTCCCTATCGTTTTTAGCGGCTCCTATACTTTTATCTACTCACGCCATGTCTATCACTATCTTGTCTCTTAACGTCAAGGGATTGAATTCCCCATATAAACGTAAATTAGCGTTACAAGAGGCAGTGACATTTGGTGCCACTATAGTGTGCTTCCAAGAAACCCACTTCATGGCAACAAGGGCCCCTAAATTGTTTTCCACTGCCTTTCCCACCCATTACTCAGCTATGTCAGATAACAAGACTAGGGGAGTCTCTATACTTTTTAGTAAAGACTGCTCCTTTGATTTAAAGCACAAATATTCAGACCCTAGTGGTCGACTGTTAATACTCACTGGATCCCTTGATGGTACTCTTATCACGATAGCTAACCTGTACGCCCCAAATTCCGCCCAACTGCCATTCCTTAGACGAAGCCTAGAGAAATGTGAGCAATTGCGCGAAGGCCGGTTGGTTATCTGTGGTGACTTTAACTCTGTCATCAACAGGACTCTGGACTCTACCTCCACTTCATCTTCTTCGACCCCTCCACAATGCGTATCCATGCGCCTCTCTAAATTGCAACTCCTCTTAACTGAATATGATCTTCACGACGTGTGGAGGTGTCAACACCCTACCGAACGTGACTATACATTCCACTCGGCCCCACATAATACCTACACTCGCATAGATTTCTTTCTCACAGACAAAACCACTTTACAACATGTTCTCTCCTCTCACATAGGCGACATCACGTGGTCTGACCACGCCCCAATCCTGCTCCGTATACCCATCTCCACGCCATTACCTAGCGATAGACGATGGAGACTAAATGAATCCCTACTCCTGAAACCTGCTATATTACACACGCTTCAGACTGAACTTCACAACTTTTTCTTGACAAACACGACTCCGGACGTCCCAATTCCTACAATATGGCTAGCACACAAAGCCTTTATAAGGGGCCTCTTTATCCAACAGGGCGCCCGACTTAAGAAACTATATACTGGTAAAATTACAGAACTTAAAAACCGATTGTGTTCCTTAAATACCCTTAACAAACTACAACCGTCACGAGCTTTAGCGCGCCAATTAGCGGCTGTCCAGGCGCAATATCACCAGCTTTTACTTACCCACTCGGCCACCGCTCTACGGACCACCAAACAACTGTTTTACTCAAAAGACAATAAAGCCGACAGGCTGTTAGCCCGTAAGCTTAAAAAACGACAGGCTGCTTCTAGAATTCCCTTTCTTTCCTCTCCGGATGGAATACCCCTTAGGAATCCCAAACACATAGCCAACGCCTTCGCCCGCTACTACGCTGGCCTATATAATTTAAAAGACGATACAAATGTCTTTCAACCCTCCCAGTCCTCTATAGACAGCTTTCTAGCCTCTGTTCCGCTACCGCAGCTTCCATCGGGCTCGCAGTCGGCTCTTTCAGACCCCATCACTGCTCTTGAAATTAAATTGGCTATTCGCAGCCTTAAGCCTCATAAATCCCCAGGTCCCGACGGTCTCCCTAACTCCTACTACTCTACCTTTGCCGAAGTCCTTCTCCCTCAGTTGACTGACCTTTTTAAATTTTTTTTTCGGACTGGTACAACTCCCCAGGAAATGCTGGAAGCCCTCATAATAACGATCCCTAAGCCAGGCAAGCCTACAGACAACTGTTCTAATTTTCGCCCTATCTCCTTACTGAACACAGACGTCAAACTTTATGCGAAGGTGTTGGCTAACCGTCTCAACACCTATCTACCCATTCTTATCCATAAGGATCAAGTGGGATTTATCCCCGGACGACAGGCCACAGATTATACCAGACTTCTTGTTGACATTGTAGCCACTTCCGAATCTTCACGAACCGACTTGTTATTTCTCTCCCTTGACGCCGAGAAGGCGTTTGATCGCCTACACTGGGCCTATATGATAGCTACTCTTAAAGCATTTCGCATCCCTGATGTCTTTATCACTGCTATCCGTGCCTTGTATGATTCCCCATCGGCGAAGGTTTTCTACTCTGGATTCTACTCCGACAGCTTTTCTATCACTAACGGCACCCGTCAGGGTTGCCCCCTATCCCCTCTCATTTTTGTATTAGCGCTCGAGCCCCTAGCAATTATGATTCGGAACCACAATCTTATTCATGGCTTTGCTTTTAAAGATCACACTTATAAAATTAGTTTATTCGCGGACGACATTCTTTTAGTTCTTTCTCAGCCTTTACAATCGCTCCCCCCTCTCTTGCAACTCCTGCAAGAATACGGCAAACTCTCCTACTATAAGAATAATGCTAGCAAGACACAGGCACTCCCTCTCAATATGTCTCCCAATGCCCTTCTATCCCTGCGACAGCTATATCAATTTGATTGGAGGACTGACAACCTGACCTACTTGGGTATTAAACTTACTAAACGCTTTTCCTCACTGTTCCATACTAATTTTACCGCTTTATGGCCGTCGATTAGGAGAGATATCCAAACCTGGACTAAATTCGAGATCTCCTGGTTGGGCCGTATAGCGGCTGCGAAAATGGCTACCCTCCCAAGATTAATGTATCTTTTCCGTGCATTACCGATCCCTGTTCCCGCTGCTACATTACGACACTACCAAGCTACACTCACTTCGTTTATTTGGATGGGCAAAAGGCCACGATTGGCCATGACAACCTTAAGATTCCCGAAGCATAAAGGGGGGTTGGGCCTTCCGGACCTTTACTCATACTACAAAGCAACGATGGTTGCCCAACTTTTGACGGCTTTTAAGGTGTCTGAACGGCCCCGTTGGATGGAACTGGAGTCTGCCTTCTTGGTACCTTACCATCTCACTGAACTGCTGTGGTTTCCTCCTTCCATGATCCCTAAGTTGCCGTTGGCTCTCCCTAGCACTAAATGGTCCCTACGACTGTGGAGGGATATTATGTCTAGATTGTTACCTTTCCCATCTGCCCTTCCTAGTGCCCTTTTATCGATATTGGCTCATTTTTCTAGAAATCTCCCACTTCAGTCTTGGATTCGCAGGGGTATCTATACGGTCAAGCACCTCATGGCAAAAACTAGATTATACACATTTCCAGAACTCCAAACTCGCTATGGTCTTCCTCTTTCAGACGAATATACTTATTTCAGAATCTCTAGCATTTTACATAAAGTTTTTTCCAATCCAGATCTGGGGGGAGATCGTAGGCTCCTTACCTTTCTGCGATCTGCGAGATCTCCCAGGCACGCTATTTCAATTTGTTATGAATCCTTGATTACCCTTTCTTGTCCAGATAAGTTACCGTATATGAGGGCATGGGAGAGGGAGCTAGGTACAGAATTTTCAAGCCATTTGTGGTCAGTCGCGATATCTAACTTTATTGGTATTTCTCGTTGCTCCAATCATTTTGAGGCAAATAGGAAGGTATTATTTAGGTGGTACATGGTCCCGGCGAAGCTGGCCGCTATTTTCCCAACCTGCCCCAATGTATGCTGGAGATGTTTGAAAGCCCCTGGGACGATGAGTCACATATGGTGGCATTGTCCTGTTCTTCAGCGGTTTTGGAGGATGGTTTTTGCTCTTCTCAACTCATTTATAGTCCCCGGATTACTCCCATCCATCCAGATAGGTTTACTAGACATGCTACCTAAGAGCGCTACCCCCTGCTCTAAACCTCTGGTCTTACACATTCTTGCCTCAGCAAAACGGCTTATAGCACGTCATTGGAAATCCGCTAGCTCCCCATCTATATCACAACTTAAAGAAGATTTGCTCTTCGTGGAAACTATGGAAGCCATGTCTTACGAACGCTGTAACCGCTTAACAACTCACATGAAAATGTGGTCACTCTGGCGCCTCACTGCTTTGCCATTCTTGAATGAGTCGTTACTGGGGCTTGACTAGGTTCGTTATTCCATGGTACTCCACGATATTTCTGTGTTTGCTACTTCATCTATGCCCTGGAGTCACCACTTGGGTCGATGACGGGAGGCGCCGGGGGTGGAGATGACACTTTCTCCCTGACACATATGTAGCGCTTCATATTTGTTTTTTTTGTTTGTTTTTTTTCTTGTTTTGTTTTATTATTGTTTTGATGTTCTATGCACCTACACGAACTGATATTTTGTATGGAGACTTTCTACACTACCATTCCACAACTTTACATACTTGCTATGTCTCTAACCGCGTTTCTCTCTGCTCCTGGTATCTGTATATTTTGTTGCAGGGCAACCTGCTGCACCTCACCCAGGACATTACATATATTGATATGTATATTTTGAATGTATGCAGAATAGGTTGCGCATTTTCTAACTGTGTTCTTCTCCTTTGTTTCTGTTTTTGATTCCTATTAACATGCACAGGAACATTTCACGGTCAGCCTAGTGTATGACATTGTCGCCTGAATCCCCACATATTGATCTGTTTTAAGCTCTTGGGTGAGCTTTTTTTTCTTTTCTTTTTGTTTTCTGTTTATGTTACACTTTGTGAAAATGGTGGTCTACTTAATTGTACATTTATGTGCTGACTTCAATAAACACCCTTTAACACAAAAAAAAAAAAAACTGTACCTTTAAGGTTTACGGAGTACTAATTAAAGTCTACACCACTAGGCTATTTTAATGTTTTAGAGTGCAAACAATCTTGCATAATGCCCAGCATAAATAGAGTGACAGTACACAAACTACAAACTTTCAACAAATTAAACAGTTACTAGAAGAGTGGCAAATATTTTGATGAAATTACATTTTCATCTGGAATAAGCACATTTGTCTGTGGCCAGCTATCGTAGTGTCATAGAAAAGGATTGGAAAACAGCCACATCTGTGAGTAAATATATGTTTTATTGTTTTTTCAACAAGAGAAAGGGGGAGGGAGTAGGGGGGGTACAATGCAAATCATTCCACAAAGTACAAGCAGACAAAAAGCCCAGCGCAGTGGGCTGATACAGTAGCATAGAATTCACATACATTGCCACTAAAAGTGCTGGAGCAGAAAATCACATTTCCCACCATAACAACACACCGGATGGAAGGTTCCTGAGTATAGTAGCAACAGACTCTCGTCCAGGCATAAATGCATTTCGGACGTGGGACCCTAGGGGCCAATGGAAGTAGGCGATGGTGGGAGTAAGTGTGGAGGTGCAGAAATCACAGCTCAGTGGATGCACAAGGACAAGGAGGGTAGAAAGAGACGGCAAACAAAAAAGGAGAAGGAGGAAAGAAACAGATAAAAGAGGGAGAAGAGAAGGGGAAAAAAAGGGGGGGCGGAGCGCTCCCAAACCTCCACGAACCGGCACAGCCCCCCACCCGGCAAGCGACCACTCACATCGTCAATAGAGCCTGAACATCAGGGCTTGCAATGTATTCCATCCAATAATACCACATCTTCCTGTACCTCTCACTTTGATCGTCAGAGGACATGGCTAGTTCCTCCAGAGTCCTAATGTATTTCACTTTCAAGATCCACTCCCTAAAGGAAGGGGGCAAAGGGTCTTTCCAGTGAAGCGGTATTAAGGCTTTCGCGGCGTTCAGAAGATGAGGCACTATAACTAGTGACCGATTGGTCAGTATGATGCAAAAGGAACAAAGCAGGTGAGAATGGTACCTGACGGTCCGTGAACCGGGGCATGAGCGAGTGGATCTGACGCCAAAATGGCACAAACCTCGGGCACTCCCACCATAGATGCAAAAGCGAACCCCTGAGCCACATCTCCAACACGTATCCGGCAAATCCGGGAAGGCAGCATGAAGTATATCGGGGGACCTATACCAGCGGGTCAGAAGTTCAGTGGACCTTTTTAATCATTTGAGCAAAAGGATAATTTTTTACATATTTAGCAGTAAAAATAGATTGTTTAAATGTAATTTATTTGATGAAGAAAACTTGCAATTTTGATCATGTTCCTATGACACAATAAGTAAATATCTATATTTTACAAGTAACAAATGATTTAAATAATACACTAAATGTAAAATGGATCAGAGTAATTTTAAAATAGTTCATCACATAAAATAACAGTTATAATCTAACATACAAGCTTTCCTATGCTGCAAAAAGGGAAAATATAATTTTAAGACCCTATTCATTTTGGCATTAAATGCAAATATATGTTAAAATATGTTCTTGAATTTAAAATGATCATTTAGCTATGAAACGTTGGATCGTCATCCATCATCTTTAGCTAAACATAGTACATTTTACTTTCATAGTCTACTAATCTATCTTTTTTAAAGGCACTACTGAACTGGCAATTTAGGGTTTTTTTTTACCTGGACAGCACATTTTCAAAAATGTATTAATTCTTCTTTATAGAAGATATTAGCTGAAAGATGAGGTAGTAACTTTGTCAGTGAACATACAGGTAGCCTTCTGGGTATAGTAATTACATTTACTATAAATTACTTTTATTAGTATAAATCAAATGGCCCAAACTCTTTCCTTTCCAGAGGACATTTTCTATTTTATTCATATAAAAGCTACTATATTGTTTCTACTTTCATTTTTGTATAAATATGAGTTTAAGTATTATTATCTTAACTGTAATATAGTTCACAAAAGAATGAAAAATACACTATATTGAAGTAGATTTAAAGTTGTACATCATAATTTCAAATTACAGACACTGTTCCACTTACTCTGCTGAATGTATGATTTTTTAACTGAATACAAGATTAGATACATCATTTCTTATACTATTGATTGTCCAATCCTTTCCCAGAAACGATACACTAATCATGTAAAATTTTATCTAATTCAAAATTTTTGCCAGGAACACTTAGTTGTAATATGAAACCAAAGCAGGCACACATATGTTGTTTCCATAAAGATTGAAAAAGCTTCCTAAATGTTTAGATATGCTAAGGTATATTTTTGTTAATGTTTTGTGGAATGGCACCTTTAAAGCAATGGTTGTTTCATCCCTAACAAGATAATTTATATGAGTGTTTTTTAAGCTCCAACCAAGTTTTTGTACACATTGATTACTGTTCATTTCACATCATACTCAATTGTGGCCATTGCAGTCAATGGTCTAATTTAATTAATATGAAATTGGAATAAATACATTGGTATATGGCAACATTTACTTATAATTCACAAAATATAATGACCACCCATCTAAAACATGCTTATTAATTGCTAGCTAGTTTGAAACATTATTTACCAATATTAAAAAGTAAAGCAAAACTAGACTAGGTTACTTGAAATGCCATATAGAATTAAATGAGCTAGCTATTATGAAATTATAACCTGTGTAAATCTAGCACCAACTGAAAACAAATAAGTGATTGTGTTGACGTCTTTAAGCAATGCTGTTAATCCAGCCAGACAGTGGCTGCAACTGTGCATAAATGTTTATGTATAAGTGTATGTGAGCATGAATGTTTGTGTATGAGTGTAAGCATGTGAGCATAGATATGCAATTGTCTGTGTGTGATCATGTTTGTATGAGTCATGTGAGATGGAGGGTGTGTTAGCATGAGCCTGCTATCTTCAATTTTCTATCTTCGTCTGCATCTCCGCAGACATAACTCGGTGGGAACTTCTGCCAAAATGGTGGCACTTGCTGTGACATCGTCTCACCGATCCTCCAACCGGAGGTTGATGATGCACAATAGATGCATCTATGAGTATATCAACATACTGTATGTAGCACTGACTGGGCTGCAAAAAGCTGGAAAATAATCATTAGATAAGTAAAAATACCTGTCTTTTATACATGACAGCAGATAGTTATGCAATATTTTAGATGTTAGAGTGTGGGCTTTATTGATGATCTTGATTAGATTAGAGTGCAAGCTTAGTTGGCAAAATGAATTTCATTACAGTGTGAGGTTAACTGACAAAATGAATTGCAATGGAATGTGAGCTTTATTGGCAAACCTTACAATACAAGCTTAACCCCTTCGTGACAATGGCTGTTTTTTTTGTACCCTTCTTGATAATGGCTTTTTTATATAGTTTCTGCAGCGTTTGTGTTTAGCTGTAATCTTCTTCTTTCTCATTTGCTGAACCCACACAATTTATATATTGTTTTTTTCAGGGCAGGAATGGCTTTCTTTAAATACCATTATTTTGATCATCTTTATTGTCTAATTTACTACAAAAAAGTATAAAACATGGTAAAAAATTGAGAACAAAAAACATTTTTTTTCTGAATTTTATTTGAAAAATATTTTACTCATATACAAAAACTAATAAGAAAACCTGCTAATATACAAAAGCTAATTAAAAAAAGTACAAGTAGCATATTGCTATTTCAAAACCATTTTTTTCCAAATCTGGTCATTCTTCCCCCCTAGTCCTATTTGGGACATCCTATGAAGCTGGTAAATTAAATTTACCCCATCAACCCATATATTTTTGAAAACTAGACACCCAAGGGTATTTCAAAGGCTAGTATTTGTGTGCACTCCTTGGGGGTAAAAGGCCACATTTTGGACATACACAATTCAGCTTTTCAACTTAGAATTTTAACATCTGGTCATCTTGTCCACATTTATTATTTGGATATCTGTGAAAAGTACCTATTCAATATATCCCATAAGCCCATACATTTTTGAAAACAAAACACCCTAGGGTGTTTCAGATGCTGATATGTTAAGTCTTTCCATACACTAATCCTACCACCAGCCATTTTTTGGGGTGTTTTTTCACAAACTTTGTACTTCAGGTATAGATTTACAGCTCCTGGTATATGCCACTATAAAACAACACCCCAATATGTGTTTAGCAGCATCTTACAGGTACAGTGATCCATGCATGATTTTGTTGGGTTGTTTGGGGGTAAAAGGCCACATTTGGTACGCAATTCAGCTTTTCAATTTAGAATTTTGACATCTGGTCATCTTGTGCACATTTATTATTTGGGACATCTTTGTACCCAATCAACCCATATATTTTTGCAAACTAGACACCCCAGGGTATTTCAAATGCTGGTATTTTAACTCTTTCCATGCACACATTTGACCACCAGCCTATGCATGGATTTGTAAGGGATTATGTAGCCACTCTTAGGAGCCTCAACAATTTCTTTTTTGTTGCTACATGCCTTGATGTCGAGGCATTGCAGCAACATGGTTTGAGTACATAAAGCGATTTTAGATCACTGTCTACGCTCATTTAAGCCCATGATGTGTCAGGCACGTCAATTGTTGTTAACTGTTTTTTCGTGACGTGTCTGGCACGTCAATTGTCATCAAGGGGTTAATTGCCAAAATTAATTACATTAATTACATTAGTTAAAGCTTAATTGGAGAACTGAATTACATTACAGTGTGAGCTTTATTGGTGAACTGAATTATATTACAGTGCCAGCTTTGTTGATGATCTAAATTACATTAGAGTACAAGCTTAGAGTGGCAATGAATTTCGTTAGAGTGCCTGATTAATTATAATAAAGTGTGAGCTTTATTGTCAAACTGAATTACATTACAGTGCAAGTTTAATTAGCAAACTGAATGACATAAGAATGCAAGATTCAATGGAAACACTAATTACATGACAGCACATGTTTAACTGGAATAAATTACATTACAGTCAGGGTTAGAGTGCAGATCTAGCGGTGGACTTGATAAGCAGTCCAGTCCTCTGCAGAGGAAGTGCCCCCATGTAGATCCGCTGGAGGAGCAGGGCCGGTCAGGGAGATCATAAATCTCCCTCTGACACTCAATAAAAGGAGCACAGGGTCTGACTGCACCCTTGCAATCCTGCTGGCGACCAGCATATGACGCTCAACTGACTTTGGCGAATCACGGCTCATGGGGATGGCACGGCAGGACAAAACTGAGGCTTTCTGGGGTAAGTGAGCTGCGTGTATGTGTCTGGGTATATATGCGTGTTTCTGCCTTGTTATGCATGTGTGAGCAACTGTCTAAAACTACTCAGGAACATGTTTTCAATTTTAAACTGTCACACTTTGTGCAAACCCAGTAGAATACTTAGTTTTGTCATTGATATGTATTTATCAATGAAGAATAATGAGCATTAATTTCAGCCTCTGCTAAGCTAGAGTGAAGGAAAAAATTATTTGATCCCCTGCTGATTTTGTACGTTTGCCCACTGACATGAGATGATCAGTCTATAATTTTAATGGTAGGTTTATTTGAACAGTGAGAGACAGAATAACAACAAGTAACTAATTTCACCGTTAGTCATGTCTCTCACTGTTAAAATAAACCTACCATTAAAATTATAGACTGATCATGTCAGTGGGCAAACGTACAAAATCAGCATAGTTGTGTAACTGCTGCTACTGACAAGTTAAAATGGCTACAGCACACTTATTTATCTAATGCTTGTCCCATTCCCTTGTAAAATCAGAGTGAAAAAAGTAAGGAAAAACTTGTTTTTTTTGGCTACTTCTACCTATGAGCCATTGATATCTACCCTCCTACACAAAGTCCCTCCACCTTACCTCAACAAGTGTCAAAATGGGTTGTAATGGTGACAAAATGGTTTGTAATGGTGGCTACGTGTGGCAACAAATGGATGAATCCTAGCGATTTTTCAGCATTTTTGCAATTCATTTTCGTTAGCACATAATTTGTTAAAATAAAGTTCAGACAAATTATATATGTGTATTTAATGTTATGCCTAAGTATTGACATTTTACTTCCTTAATTTAGGAACCTAAAAACCCTTTATGGAAAGGCTTTCTTAAGAATTGTTTTATTTATTACACTTAGTGAATATATTTATCAGGACAGAGCTGTTTTTTATTTTTTGTATCCTTCGTGACAATGGCTGTTTCACATTTTTGCTGTTTAGCTGTAATTTTCTTCTCACTCATTTAGTGTACCCTCAAATTATATATTGTTTTTTTTCAGGACAAGAAGGGCTTTCTTTGGATAGGAGGTTCATATAACCTAATTTTTAAAATAAAAAAAATTAAATATGGTGAAAATTTAAAAAAAGCACTTTGACTTTTGAGAAACATTTTAAATGTCTGCAAAAGCTAATGCAAAAACCTGCAAATTCTTTTTTAACTCTTTCCATGCACACATTTTTTCTACCAAAAGTTTGCAGTAGTATTTTTCTTTCACACACACACACACACACACACACAAGTATTAATTTTCCTCATCTGGTACATGTTACTGCCAAACAACACCATTTGATCATCCTGTTCCATTTCCTATGTGTGACATCATTGAACCCGACCAATTCAATTTACCCCGTGAAACCATATATTTTTGAAAATTAGACATATCAGGGTATATCAAACTCTTTAAATGCACTAATTCTACTACCAGCCTTTGTCAAAGTTTTTTTGTGTGTTTATTTTCTAAAAAAAAAATTATTTCCTTTTATTTGCCAACCTGCCCCACCCAGTTATGAACATCTGCCCCCAGGCTTGCCACTCTGCCCCCAGAAATGCCTTATACCCCCCCCATATGCCACTCTGCCTCCCTGATTTGCCTTATAACCTCCTATATGCCACTCTGCCCCATGATATGCCTTTTAACCCTCTACTTTTGTTTTTGTGTGGTGTGTTTGTATATTTCACCTACAGAAATATCTGTTAACAAATCTCCATTTGTGAACACTAAATCCAATATGGCCTCTTACAAGTTGGCTCCTCAACTACTTATTTTAAAGAAAATCCCAGTAGGGAGTTCATAACATCTGCACTCCGAGCACAAACAGCTACTTTGGTTTTCCAGTTCAGATTAAAGTCACCCATGATTATAACATCACCCTTCACTGTCATTTTAGCTATTTCCTCCACTAGTAGATTATCTAGTTCTTCTACTTGTTCTGGGGGTCTATAAATCACACCTACCTGAGTAACTTTACTTTTGCCAAATTGTAATGTAACCCAAACTGACTCTATGTTCTCCTCACCAACTTGTGTTAATCTCCCGCTGCCTTTCTGGTGTAGTGCATGGCACAGGTAGTATCTTTGAGAATACTACCTTGGAGGTCCCCCAAACTTACCTTTTAGGACACTCCATCTTCCTCTTACTATGTCATCCTATGACAGCTGGATCCTCACTACCCCCTCCCAATAACCTATCCATTCTGTCTGCAACATGCTGAACCCGGGCACCTGGGAGACAGCAAGCCAGTTGGTTGCTGCGATAAGAGCCACAGATTACCCTGACTGTTCTCGTAAATTTTGACATTTTGACTTCGGCCACGATACTTAAGACACAACTGTGCTGAATAGCTTCCTTAATTGAGCAAATCTATGCCTCCTGAGGGCACTGTATTTTCATCTAGGCCTAGGGCAGCAGGACCACATGGCAGCAGTTGTTCTATCTCAAAACGTTGTGCTGCTGCTTAATGGGCTGCTTACAAGTAAGCCTGCACAACCTTCATAGATTACATTAAAAGACGTTGAGTGCCTTTAAGACACTAAGATATAATGTTATTTGCAGTGCTCCATAGTGAGGGTGGCAGGAGGTAAGCAGATGGCTGGGGTGCTTCCCTGGGTCAAGCCTAGGGCAGTGCCAAAGGTAAATATGTCTTTGCCTGAGGGTATTTTATTTTAATCCCACTGGTCATGTCAGTTGTTGGAAGGAGGCAATATGTTCTAAAACCTCTGAAAGGCAAATGCAACATTTTATTTTTGCAAGCATGCAAAGCTAAAATGGGCTTATATGCTCATGTGACTATTCTAATTTATTAAATTAATAAATGGTGTTATACTTGTGTGACATAGTATTTATACTTATCATAAAAAGTGAATTTTGCAATTAAAAAAGGATTGCATTTTAATTGCTGATCTTTAAATGATAAATTGATCACATATTGCTTCATTAAACTGCTACCGGTCTTAGTTTCTGCAAAGCACCTTAACTTAAGTACTCAGGTACATGCAATATTATTATACTCATATATCAGTTATATGGGTGTCGTGAAGCTCAATTAACTTAATGAAATTTCTAACCTACAATGGTATATGAAAACCTACTAAAATAAGTATGTTTTATTTAAAAAAGAAAGGGCCTTTTATGCTTAATATTTAACTCATTACATAAAAAAATTGCTTTAAAATACAAGAGTTAGATAAGTAAACAGTTTACATATATTAAAATTGTATGTTTAAAAATAGTTTTAAAAAAACATAAGTAAAATTCTTCTGTTTTAGTATGAGTGTTTTGATTTTACTGTCATTTAGACAAATACTCTCTTATAAAGCCAGTATATTTATTTATTTGAAGTGTGTGTAAGTATAATTGCATTCTTATTCATATTCTGCACTGTTTTATTTTTTAATAGCTTTGTGTGTTGTATGGTACATGCATTTGCTGATTATTTATTGAGAATATGTATAGCTTAGCATACTTGTTATAAAAAATAATAATAATTTCCTTGTTCCATGCAATACATATTGTTTGGTGCTAAACCAAGCCAGATAATGGTTATTCTGTATGATATATAACAGACATAGGATTAATCAGTTTCTGCACTTCTGAATGCAGGCTCATCTTTACCATTAGGCAAAAGGGACAGCTGCCCAGAGCCAAGCAATTGGGTTCATACACAGCTATCCCTTTTCCCGCTGATTGTATTCAAATGGCTTGGTTAACTTTTTAGAGCATCTAATAAGGCTATGTATTCCATAAAAATGCTTTTTTTTGTAAATGCATTAATAGATCTTGTAATTATTTGAATATGTGTATAACAAAACATGTTGCTTGTGATACATATTAGTAATGTCAGGGTAACAGACCTTTACCACTTGAGTACTATGGGGAAAAGTTTAAAAAATAATGGTTTTGAAGAAAGCTATTTCTGGTGAAGCACAAAAAGATGCCAGAATACAAAATAATGATTTTGGTCACATGATACCAAACAAGCTGAACTAAAATTTGAAAATAATTGTCATAATGCTTGCCGGAACCAAATATGGCTGGCAAGCCAAAAATTAATACCAGCATTATTTTGTCTTGGTTCAACATTCAACGGGCTACTGTTCAAAATATAACCTAGTATGATTATCAGACATTTCAAATGCTTACTGGATGTTGTTTTTTGGCAACAGCTGAAAATCTGCCATTTGGGAAACCCAGTAAGCAAAGCCCCCCTGTGGACTTGCTTACCGGGGGGGGGCCCTCAACAAAGTCACATGATACAACATTATGTGATTCCAATGGCACTAGTGGTGCAGCTGACACATGTGCAACCTGCTCTAAAGATCCACAAGGTAGGCATCTGTGTTAGCAGATGATGTTTACGTGTGTTATAGTATGGTATTAGTTTGTATGTGGTTTTGCAAGAGTGGGTGTTAAAGTAGGTTAATGTGTTAATATATGTGTATGTTAGTCTGTATGTAAGTGAGTGTGTCTTAGTTTAAGGTACAGGGACCAGTGAAGACACTTGACTTTACTTACCCCCCTTTGCCACAAGGTGCCTAGGGGCAAGTGTAAATGTATAGATGTGGAGGAAGCGGTAGGCTAATGGTATGGTCTCAGGCTTAATATTATTGCCTTACCCACCTATGGTGGGGAGTACCCCCTGCACACAGGTGCCAGTAACCCTAGACTCTCCCATGCCTTCCTCTCAGAATTTCAAGACAGCCACATTTGTGGAATATCTAGACATGTATTGTAGGGAAATGGGTGCATAGAACAGGAAGTATACAAATAGGGGATGGTACCTTTTGGCCCCCCACATGTAATACATACATACAATCGCTAACACAGACAGACTAACACACATTCTATCACAAACATACACTCTAACACAGATGCACACACACAGACAAACACAGTCACACTTACACACACATGCTCTCTAACACCCTGCCAGCCCTCTCCAACACCCCCTAAGACAGTCGCACACACTAACCTTGAACTTGAGCCTCTCTTCAGGGCAGTTCACACATGGTTAGAGCTGCTGCACAACTTTGCTGGGTTATGTGACATGATAGAATTGGATTATTTAGATTTTGTGTGAATAATATGACTGATGACTAAAGCATCCTATTTACAAAGAACTGTTCATCAAAAGACATTTCTAGACATAAAACGGAAAAGTTTGGGATAAGAATTGGGGAGACAAACTACACAGGAATTTAAAAAATATATACTCTCAAAAGTAAAGGTAAATTACAACATCTTAAATATATATTTTAATCTTTTTACGAATGTTCTTTACTATGTTACTGTTTGACTGCTAACTAAATTATCTGTATTCGTATATCTTATATATATTTATGTATATTATAATTTTAGTTTTTATGTCCCAAGTATCACAAGCACTTTAAAAATATCCCAACCTATTGTATTGGGTCAGTCACCCAAAAGTTGTGCATCTTATTATCATTAATAATATTCCTCAATCAATTATCACTAAACAGTGCACTTGACAAATTAACATTACTCTGGTTATTGTGGACTCAATTAAGTTATAGATGGGCTACTCTTTGTCTAAAAGAGGGTCAATAAATCCATCTAGTATATAACTTTCCATGGGATCTAAGGGAAGGCCCAAAACAGACATCCATTTAACATATAATATTGCACAGTGCAAAATATGATCAACTTGTGGTGTAATGTTTCTACAAATCCTAGATGCGTTACAGAAAAATCCCATACTTCAAATCGCATTGAACAATGGGGCAGTTACATCCTGTGTCAGTACTCCCCTCAACTGAATTAAATTGTTGCTAGAGGATATGTTACAATATATCATCTATTATTTCAGACACTGAAGTCTTTGGTTAACATGGAAAATCATGCCCCTACATTAGTAATCACATCAACACACAAGTCATGTTTATAGGCAGAAAAACAGAAGACAATAAGTGACCAGTAGTTCTGCATTGGTATGGTTCTGGGCTATTTAAATTGGCAAATAAATGGCACTTCAACTTGACTTCAGTAACAAATATTTCACAAAGCTGTTCTTTGAATTCAATCTTGTGAAGTGCAAACTCTGTGATAAAAAATACTCCCTACAGGTATATCGTTTTGTTCTTCTCCATGCACACAGTCTATACCGTATTTGCTCGATTATAAGACGAGGTTTTTTCAGAGCAAATGCTCTGAAAAATACCCCTCGTCTTATAATCGAGGTTGTCTTCTAATCAGACCTCGATTAGGTTGCCAGGCTGCTTTGGTCGCGAGCAGCGTCTCTTCTTCTAGCAGCAGGAGAACAGGAAGCTAGTAGAGTGTCACATAACTATGCCTCCCCCCTCCTTCCTCTGGGGGCGGGGCCAGAGAAGTTGCTCGCACAGCCGGGCCCCTGCAGAAGTCTTCGAGTGAGAGATCTGCAGTTCAGGTAAGGGGGTGGGGGAGGGTTTTTGTGATTAATGTGTGAAGTATGTTTGATTAATGGAATGAATGAGTATTTAAATGTTTGTGAATGAGTGTGTATATGATAGCATGGATGTGTAAGGTGGGTGGTGGTGGTACCATGGCATAGGGAGGCTGTACTCACACTCATATCATCCCCAGGTTCCAGCATGAACTGGCTGCCTTGGCTTGATAGGAGTGTGATTGCTGTTAGCAGTTATATATATATATAAACACCTCCAGAAATGCCTTTTAACCCCCTATATGCCACTCTGCCCCATGATATGCCTTTTAACCCCCTATATTCCACTCTGGCATATAGAGGGTTAAAAGGCACATCATGGGGCAGAGTGGCAAATAGGGGGTATAAGGCATTTCTGGGGGCAGAGTGGCAACCCTGGGGGCAGATGTGCATAACTGGGGGGGGGGGGCAGGTTGGCAAATAAAAGGAAATGAAAAAAATATGTATTTTTCTCAATCATAGCTTTTATTAGATATGAAAAAATTGTTTACATGCATTAATATTTTCTAGTAAAACGTTTTTTTCTATAGGGTAGTCTTATATTCAGGCTTTTTGTTTTTTCCTAAATTAATATTTAGATTTTGGGGGGTCATCTTATAATCAGGGTCGTCTTATAATTGAGCAAATACGGTATTTATTTAATAACAATAGGTTAATTTGGCAATAGTGTTTGCAGATTTGTAGTTTCAGCTTAACTTTTGTATCCTTCAAGAAGGGGTGAGCGGGCCTTGTACAATGCATAGTTAAATCAGTGAGATTTCTTAAGTCATTTTACCTATTAAACTATGCATTACACATTGTCATGCCCTTATTGTAGGAGACAATCTTTGGAATTGGCCCTTCATAATGCACAATGAAGTTTATAGCTCAGCTCTTCTAAGGACTTGCCTGTCTACTGTAGCTTTGGTGCATAACCCTTACTATAAAATAATATATTGTATATTGATTTAAAATACAAAACAGTGATGTAAAATTACCATTTTCAATTCTCTACAGCTATATGTTGTCTTGTGTTAAACAATTAACTAATTTCTGTAATTAGCATTTATTAAACCCATATATGCATCTGTATTTTAGCATTAGCATTACCTTAAATTAATTATTATAATAATTTTAGTTCATATTATTTTAGGTTATGCTATCATTTAATGTGTCTCTTTCGATTGTAATTATGTTAAAATTAATTGTCTTCGGCTTTATGAAACATAACACCTGCTTTATATTATTTTGATGCAGTGTCCCGAGACATATATCTTCGACTGCTCTGCAGGAGGGGTGTAGATACTGTTATTTATTCAGTGATAAATCCTGTTTATTTAATGTCTTGACAGTTTGTCAAAAGTAGTTTATTTAATAAAAAATGAATTATGAAGAAGGCAAGGTAATACTTTATCACATGGAATTACTAGTTCAACTTTTTGACTAGTTGAAAGTTGATATGGATAACATATCTTCACACTTTTGGTTTTGTTACAGAAAATGTTCTGAAAATAGGTTTCTAGGAAATATAAAGCTTGGTTAGATTTTGATAAAATGATTTGCATGGATTGTTTTATAAAGATTTCTCACTTTCAATTTGCACCAAGTAGCATCTTCCATATATGTCATGCTTCTGCATGAAATGTATTCAGAATAGCTTGGAAAGCTTTTGTGCTGGCTGGATGTGTTTTAAGAGCAAGAATTTATGAATCATAGCCAAATAACTCACAGAACCAAAAACTGCATTCACAGAGGAGGTGTTGGAAATAAATATGTGAATTTTTGAAAAAATGAGAGCTCAGCAACTTACAAATACAATCCATTATTAATTCAACATTATCCTGGCTGGCTCTATTGTTTCCTTGGTTAGGTAGATAGTGATTATAAGATTGCCAATAAAGACATAAAATACAAAATGCTTTTATAGCTGTTAAAATAATTACTTCTAAAACATGAGATGTGGGTGACTAAATAAGCATTTGTTCAGAATGTCCTTAAGTAGAAACTACAAAACTGCTATTTAGCATGTCTCATTATCTTTGCAGAGTTGGAAAATAGACAGTAAGGTCATCTGCCCTACCCCATTAACACAGTGAGAGATGCCTTAAAACTATGTTAAAATCAGTTAAGGTTTTCAACTCTTGTTGACCATATTTTGCTTTTGAATTGCCTATGTGTCTCAATAAGGTATATTATTTAGGAGCTCATTATTTACTGTGGATGGAATTCTCACATTATGAATGTTATGGAATGCAAAGTAAGCTGAGATGGCATGATTCTGTTACACTCATCATAATGTATTCTGCACAATGACATACATACTTTGTTTGCATTTTCAGGAAAGCTGCAATTTTGACTCAACCCAACGCCTTTATTGTGCATTTGAAATGCCAACCCCATTGTGCTTCTCTGGCAAAAGAGCTTGTTTGGCCATGTATGATACACAGTTAAATCAGTGAGATTTTCTGAACATTATTGCACCAATTAAACTGTATTATGTGGGGCCAATTCATCCATTTTGCATTAGAAATTCTGAAGGCTTAGTCATTCTTAATTCACAAGGAAGTTAGTCACTTAAAACTCCAGTTCTTCTGGAGGTGTATATGCTAACAAATATTAGTATATCAAGGCTTGAATATAGACATTATTAGCACTAAAGCTCAATACAAATATACAGTACATTTGAATCTATGAAGAGCTACAACCAGTGCTCATCATTAGAAAGTATGACTACTTACATAAGCTTCACAATAACATAAAAATCATGAGCATGTTGTTTCCACGGATGCATAAAAGTGTATAGAAACCTAACAGTATGCACCAACAGGTTCTTGTATATAAATTCTCCTTCAGGCTCTTTCAGTATATCATGGGAATCTTACACATATTACTCAAGATTGGTAAGAAATGTTCAAAATTAATAATTCACATACCCCAAGGCACTTTAAATCACACTTCTTAAATTTGAAATTACTGGTGTCTCTGTAGGGTGCCATCATAGGTTCTTTTCAGTGTTTTCCTACAGTCCATTAGCTTTCTTTATTTTAGCTTTTAAATTTCCTGTTATTTCTCATCATCTTGTACTTTACAGAGATGCATAAGCAGACTGTATCATGTTCATAATTATAACAAGTACATTATTCTGTTTATTTCGCTAATAGCCTTTTTCAGATTACAACATTTGGCTTTCTTGTTGTCTTGAGGCTGTGATATGCAGTAACCTATTGTATCGTTACTGCATTTGTGGATGATTATCTCCAGGGCAATTATTATTATCTCCATTTGTGTCCACAGACTGTACAAATATGCTTTAATTGCAAAGTGATGATTGCAAAAACCCATATAAAACATCTGTGGTAATATTACCATGGCTTTCTATTTATGAAACCCACCACTTCAAACTGGCTTAGCAAAAGACAGCTAATTGCCAACTGGAACATAAAAAATAAACTTTTAAAAACAAACAAAAAAGACTTGCATATCTCATCTTCAGTTTGCATATGGCTTTTTTCCTCCTAATTAAAGCATTCTCAGAGAAGGACTAGCAAGTAAGGCATTAACCAGTGCCCCCTGGGTGGTCTAATTTAAAGTTTTAGGCCAATACCTGAAGCTTTTCTGAGTGTTTTGGGGACAGGATAACAACTAGATTTATGCAACGTAGCCAAAAACAATTTTCACATTTTGGTTTGTTTTTGGCAAGGGAGGCATCTTATGGAGCTCCATATATGTCCACTGTGTTTTGACCTTAGCCTGTCTGATTATTCCTTGCCTTCTGTGTGATTCCTGTTCCTGGTTACAATTGAAATTAATATTTAGTGGTATTTGTGAGATCTTGCCCAGTTCTGCATTGTGGATCATCCTGCTATAACGGTATGTGACACCTGGCCTTCAAACTACTAGAATGTTTGGTCTATAGTTACTTAACCCACTTACTTTCATCTAACACTTCCCAATTCAGTTTCTGCTGAGGTAGCCCTCACCAAAATTACTAACCATCTCCTCACTCTCCCACTTGAACCTGTCTGCAGCCTTTGACCAACCCTTATATCCTGAAAACACTTTCTTATGATATCTGTGATGCAGCTTTCCCCTGGCCATCTCCTTCTCTGGCACTTGTTCCTTTCTGCTTCTGCTCTCCGTTGGTTTATCTGAGACCGCAGTTTTACTCTTCTCCATCTATACCTCCTCTCTAGGAAAACTAATCTCTTCTTTTAGATTCCAGTACCAATACTGATGATATATTAATATGCCTTTCCTCTGCTGACTACTCATCATCTCTTCTAACTCATGTCACAATCTGTCTGTGAAAATGCATCCTGGATGGCCATCCACCATGTATTTACTGCTTTTTAAATTGATTACTATATGGAATAGACTGACAAAACAAACAATGCCACAATGGAGTCCTCTCAATATAAACACTCAAACTTATATGTGTCAGGGTCCCTACATACCATGTAGTGTATTACTGTATTTGCTTATAAGATGACCCTGATTATAAGAGGACCCCCAAAAATTTGAATATTAATTTAGAAAAAAAAGAAAGCCTACCCTATTAGAAAAAAGTTTTATTAGTAAATACTAATTCACATGTAAACTATTTTTTCATATTTAATAAAAACCATGATTGAGAAAAATTCATTTTTTGTTTTTATTTCCCTTTATTTGTAAACCTGCCCCCCAGTTATGAACATCTGCCCATGGCTTGCTACTCTGCCCCCCTCTGATATGCATTATACCCCCTATATGCCACTCTGCCCCCCCAATATGCCTTATACCCCTATATGCCACTCTATCCCCCAGATATGCCTTATATTCCCCTATATGCCACTTTGCCCCATATATGCCACTTTTCCCCCCTATATGCCACTCTTCCCCCCCGGTATGCCTTATACCCCCATATGCCACTCTGCCCCCCAGATATCTATGCTTGAGCTCAATTTGCAAAATGCGCTTTTCTTTCTTTTGTTTTCATGCTCTATTTTCAATTTTCCAAAATGTGTTTAAATTGTACTTGTGCGCTGTATTTTCTATATGTATTTGGCCCACCAATATCAGTCAGTGTCAAGCAATAGAAAAAAAAAAGAGTTCCTCTAACTTAGCACTTTATATAATATAGAATCCACAAGATAAAATAAATAAAAAAAATACTTACATTCCAGCGTGTACAGGTTATTGATGTCTCAATTGACATCTCTCAAATGCAAATACCACATGGAATATAAAAAGCAAAGAGAGAAATCATTTGAGAGATGTAAATTTTATGTAAATTTATCATACTTTACAATTTCAGAAATTTCACAAACTAACGTGTGGCATCCTATGAAATGCCTAAACTCAATAATAAGGGGAAATATGCATATCCATGCTATATATACAGTGCTGTACCCGAGAGTGCTGTTATTAATGTCCTTAAGTATAATTAGGCCATATCCTATACTGAAAATGTACAACTGTCATTTACTAACTATGAACAAAACCACTAGTTGCACTCCAGTGCCTATCAATCTGTATTATCAGATTAATTTTAATTTATGTAAATAGGTGTACAATTAAAGTCCATATTACAATAATATTCTCCAATATATATATATGAAGCTTGGAATAGCCGTGTTAGTCCAGTAGTGTAAACTGAAAAAATGACTACTGCAATATAAAATAATACCTATTGGACTAACATTAACCACAGATATCTAAGTGAGACACAGGCCACAGTATAGGGGTTAAGGAGAAGAATAGAGACTGATAAGGTACAGGTCACAGGAGCTTAAGGTGGTGGTAAAGTAGTTTAGCCAGTGTGAGAAGAAGTTGGATGGGAAGAGGAAGTGAAGGTGATAATGGAATTGTTAAAACAAAAAACTCACACACATATATTTAAACAAACAAAGGACAAAATCACAGGAATGCCATATGATATTCTGGTAATGTAAACTATGTCCATGTTTACAGCGTCCTTAGTGTTGAATTGGCTAATGGTGGCCAACCGGGGTGTAGTTATTTTCTTGTGTCTATTAATGGAGCATCTATGCAGTTCCTGGCTGGTTTCTCCAATGTAACATCCTGTTTTCCATTTGTTGCAGTAGATCATATACACATATGTATGATGCTTTGATTTTGTATATTTTGCTGTTGTGTTGACATAGTTTGCATCAAGATTTATTACTGCTCGTTTGAGCAGGGCCCTCCCCACCTGTTATCTCTGTAAGTCAAACTGTTATGTTACATACTACTTGTTATGTCCTGTCTACCCAGAGTACAGCGCTATGGAATTTGATGGCGCTATATAAACAATAAATAATAATAATAATTTTCTATGGACCAGTGTTTTTTAGGTTGAGTGGGTCTGAAAGCCAGCCTAGGTTTTGTATGTGTACACAAGGCTTTTATTGGGGATAGTAGGGAAAGTTAAGGCAGACCCACTACCTATATTTTTACACTATTTTTCTCCATATTAGGAAGTAGGATAGTTTTTTGTCTTTTTGTAGCCCCCTTTCATTCTATATTATGGTGAATATATTGAGAGAAGAAAAATTATTTTGGCATTATGCCTCCCCAATGGGTTAATTTTACTTTTTTTTTTAAACAATTTATTCAAAGAGGAAATTGTACAAGTAAAGTACAGAAAAAAGAAAAAGGGCAAACCAAAATACAGTATACAAATACAGTAAGCATGTAACAGTATCATAAGGTACAAGTCGGCAGTACGTAAAAGACAGTCAAAACATGTACAAGAATGGCATAAAAAAGAATCAACCACATAAGGCAAATAATATAAACAACCCAGACGGTAGAGGGAAGCACATTATATAGGTAGCATCAGCAGATAAGGTGCGAAAAGAACAGGCATAAAAAAATTGGGACACGAACTGCTGCAATACATTAAGACTCCACCCCAACCATAGCCAGAGCAGGTCGGAACCCCAGGATTGGAGAGGACCCCTTCAGCGTTTGGAGGCAAAACCAACCAGTGGAGCGAAATGCTTTGAAGAGAGATAGTTTAATGGAATCATCCATAATAGCAATAAAGGAAGACCATTTTCGGAAAAAGGTTAATCCCCCTACTCTACTACTGAGACAAAGGATAATGGGTAAGGTATGGTTGGGTTGCCCTAAACTGTTTAATTTTAAGATACCTCTATCCCATTACTAGGCCTAATGCACAAATTGTGCACAAAGGTGGGTACTTAATTAACTTTTATTGATGCGTAATTTATGGGGAGATGAAACTTTCATTTCATCTAACCTCCTCACATTAACAATTAGCAAAATATCTGAGGGTAAAATAATTACCAGCTCGTATCAGAAGTGCTGCATATTGATGCAAATCGAGTCTAGTTTGCAAGGCTAGACCAGATGGAATCTTAGGCAAGAATTCTCCCTGGTGCCCCCCCCGCACATACATATTTAAAGATGTATTTTACCTAGCAGTGTGTTTCATTTAAAAGCAATACATTTGATCTTCCCAAACTAAAAAAGGTTAGTACTAGGAAAACTGGTTCTGTGTATGTTAGCAAATGTGAGTGCTGAAATTGAGGTACATCTTAGACATATATATTTTCTGGTCTCTAAGTGCCCCACATGTGCAGGTATATGAGTTGCACCTGGGACACTGGAATTGGTGTTAATCATTTCCAGTGCCCCCCTAAACCTGATATTCCAAGCAACTGCCTAGGAATCCTAATACATGTACTGTGATTTTAACATTTTCTCCTACTCATGCAAATTTGGTGTTGCCAATGAGACCTGGTTGCCATCTTGCATTTACTCATTAGTAAATACATTCCACAATATGTTATATAATGATGAACAGTGCACTTAATCTATGTAGTCTAAGTAAAGAGTTCGTATTACAATAAGTGTCAGTCTCATTTGGGTTTTTTAATTAAGAAGCAAAAGATTTTAAGAAGTCAACAAACCTCATAAAACATTCACAAACAAAAGTTGTTTACAAGTACATGTAAGTGCATTTGACATGGCATTTTGTGATTTGCAGGTAAGGGTATGCAAGTATAAAGAGGGAGCTTAAAATTTCTTCTACTTGGGAGAATAAAAGGTATGTTTTTTTTATTTAATTATATATTTATTATGTATAATACTAGTACCTTTATCACATAGACAGGTAATGTTCATTATAGAAGGGTTTATTATATTGTGTTGAAATCTCCTCATCCCAACAACAATAGGTGAAACCTAAAATAGAGTGTTTTTTTATTTATTAACTTTAACCCAAGAAATATCTGGTACCTTTTTACCTGGGGCATGCAAATAGTTGATTATATTAGTATATTAGTGTCATGACCGCTCGCACAAACGGCACTCAACGCAGAAGTTCTTCTGCCCAGAGTACCGATACCAAGAGAGGAGCCCTTAGTACCAGACAACAGATCCCAACAGCAAGGAGGCCAACTGGTATATAGGAATCCAGGCAGAGATACAGAATCACAATCCAGAGAGTAGTCAGGCAGGCAAAGGGTCAATGGTAACGAAGATCAGGAACCCCAGCAAAGATACAGCGATAAGGACCACAGAGACAGATTTCAGTTTTTTTAAATCTGGCGCCAGCCCAAGACCCCGCCTCCTCAATGACATCACGGCCGAGCCTCCAGCGGTCCATTTCCCCGATTCCAGCCGCACCCACCGTGATCCTGCTGCCGATTCCGGAAAGACAGGTAAGACTTCTGTCTAGGGAATCCCTGCGAGGATGAGTAGAAGATTACTCACCCGTAGCAGGGTCCCTAGACTTAACCCCTCGATTCCTGCGCTGGCAGCAGAATCTCTGCCTGTCAGTAACAGAGCTCCGGCATGGAGTCTCGGGTACCCGGCATCTGCGGGCGGCAGTCCGCTCGCTGGTGCCAGGACCCGAGACCGTGACAATTAGAATGCTCATTACCAATTTCCTGTTTCTTCATTGATTTTACTTTAAATTAATTTACAATATAAGATATTTAAACTAGTTCAATACCATTTATTGTTAACCCCACAGAAACAAATTGTTCATGTAAACAGGTATATGTAGCCCCTGCATTACAAAACCCACCTAGTGCATTGTTGTGCAGAAGTTGGTCCTTCTGGACATAATCCACCGCTAATGATGTCCGATATTTTATTACTGAACATAGCTGTCAGGCCCCATTCAGGCTGTGCAGCTGTTTCTCTCTAGTTTCCCCTGTCTCGCTACAGTTCCCCTGTCTCACTACAGTTCCCGTGTCTCTCTACATTTCCCCCTTTGCTGAAATCCATTCCTGGAATTCCTTATGCCCTGTCTTATACTTCTGATTCTTTGATTCCAGCTTCTGTTTCCTTTATAAGGTGTGCCCCACCTGTGTGTTATGTTTGTCTCAGTCTGCAGTCTATAGGTATGTTTTATCTCTGTTCTGTGGTTTTATTTAATGTTTAGTTTCAGTTTATTAGTAATTCAGTAGGCAGGGTTTAGCGCTAGGACCCACTGAATATTGGAGTACTTTGGCATAGTGGTGGGCTAAACATACTGTGGCCATAAGATATGACTAAATCTCCAATTGTTATCTTATAGTCCTAGGCTAGTCCTGTATTTATGTGTTTTCCCTCTTTTCCCTGAATCATCTGAGGATCTCAGTTCCTCTCTCCTCTCCCCATGTCCTGGTTTAAAAATATCCTTGCGTAAAGAAGAAACGTATGAGGATCTTGGCTCCTCACTCCATCCCTTGTGTTCCTTGCCTTGTTTCCCTGTCCTCTGTTGTGTCCTGTACCATGTATGTCTTCTCTGGCTATGTTTCTTGCTCGGTCTCCCGGTTCCTTGCTTTGTCCCCCTTGCTCGTTCTGTCTCCCTTGCTTGCTATGTTTCTACTGTTTCTCTGCTTAGCTTCCCTACTCCCAGCCTGCAACATCCTGCACATTTGTCTGTTAAGCTAAGTCTCATGCCTGCTCCAGGGTGCCTGCAGGATATCACTTTGTTTTGTTTGGGACAACATCCACTGCTATGTTAGGGCCCTGGTATGTGGCCGCACAACCCTAGGTGCTCAACATCCTGGAGAGTACAGTCGCCCTGCACCAGGCCCTGTCCAACTCCACTACTGCACAATATCTCCTGAATACCATCATTGGGCGCTCTGGGTCATTACAGTCGTCTGTATGGATCCAGTCCCTGACAATAGCCAAGGTATTGGTTAACATACTTGGTTAAGCTCATATTTTGAGAAAAACTGTGTCTTTCATAATAAACGTGCACATAAGAACACTAATTCTGCATATTTAATAACATGTTACAGCATTTAGATGCAAGACGATATACATGGGTAGAGGTATTGCTTTAACTTTTATAAAAGTAATCATTGTATCATTGGCATAACAGTACACTACTCACTTTAGCCAAACTACACAATCTGTGCTACAAAAATACATTAGAAATCCATTCTTTCTTTATTTTAGATATACTTTGACATAAGTATAAGTGAAACATGAGTGAAAGGAACATGTGTCAGAACAGCAAAAGTTAAACAAAGTTTTACCAAGTGAGTTCCCCAAAGAAATTGGGGAAACTAATTAAGGAAACACAAATTGGAGAAATGCTTGTTTATAGCGGCTAACCCAAGTTGGCAGATATTTAGTGACGGACATTGCCTACTCCACGAGCAGTCAGTGAGAGACCCAAGGGAGCATTTCTTCTTTTTACCGATACTCTTGATGTACCTGACAAAGCATTTTTAATCGAGTTGTATGAAAAAAACATGTGTTTTTAAAAGCTCTTACAGTACATACTGTGGTCTGCTTTCAATTACCCACAGGCAATTAAATTGGATATTGTGTGAAGTAAGATCAAAAAAACACTTTGTTGCAACTGTATTGATAGGCTATATGCTTTATTATGGTTAATTTGTTTGAATAATAATTTAATTTAATTTAATTCACTTTGTCTATTTATATATTTGTATTTGATCTATGGATGTGCAATTCTGCCAGAAACAAGGATCAGGGTCCCCTGCAGTGCTTTGGGGGATTTGGATCTTAGTGTTATTATCTGACCTCTGTTTGAGGTCGGTTTATAAGGTGAAGAGCATTTTTTTAAAGCATTTGCTCTGGGAAAAAACAACCTCATCTTATATTCGAAAAAATCGATTCAACTAATCGATAATGAAATTCGTTGGCAACATTTTTCATTATCGATTATTATCGATTTTATCAATTAGTTGTCGCAGCCCTACATTGGTTGCTGGTGATAAAAAAACTTACTAATGATACTAGTCAAACTAATCTGCCCAGCAGTGACACGGTAAAAAGCCAGACTTGCCAGAACAGAGTGTAGAAATACAATTCTAAAGCACCATCATTTTGCCCTGACATAAACTCAGGGCAATATGGCTCTGCCACAAGGACACCCAGACACGCACGCCAGGACAGGCTCTGCCACACCAACACCCAGACACACACACCAGGACAGGCTCTGCCACAGCGACACCCAGATACACGCCAGGACAGGCTCTGCCGCACCGACACACAAACACCAGGACAAGCTCTGCCACACTGACACCCAGACACCCACACCAAGACAGGCTCTGCCACACAGACAGCCAAACACACACCACGACAGGCTCTGCAACACTGACACACCAAACACACACACCAGGACAGGCTCTGCCACACCGACACACCAACACACACCAGGACAGGCTCTGCCACACCAACGCATACCAACACACCAGAATAGGCTCTGCCACACCAACAGCCAAACATACACACACCAGGACAGGCTCTGCCATACCAACACCCAAATACACCAGGACAGGCTCTGCCAGAGTGACACCCAAACACACACACACCAGGATAGCCTCTGCCACACTGATACCCAGACACCCACACCAGGACAGGCTCTGCCACACAGACAGACAAACACACACACCAGGACAGGCTCTGCCAAACTGACACACCAAACACACACACCAGGACAGCTCAGCCATACCGACACACCAACACACACACCAGGACAGGCTCTGCTACACCAACACACACACCAGGACAGGCTCTGCCACACTGACAACCAAACACACACACACCAGGACCGGCTCTGCCACACCAACACCCAAATACACCAGGACAGGCTCTGCCAGAGTGACACACACACATACACCAGGATAGGCTCTGCCACACCGACACACAAACACACACACCAAGACAGGCTCTGCCACACCGACACCCAGACACACACACCAGGACAAGCTCTGCTACACTGATAACCAAAAACACACCAGGACATGTTCTGCCACACCGACACCCAGACAGCAGGACACGATCTATGACACATACATTTACATCAGGATGGATTTTCCACCCTGCATTGTCGTTTATATGCCCTTAGTGTTTTTGCCCCATCTGTATTGATGCCTCAGCCAGTACCCTTTAAGTATTAATGTGGTTCCCCCACACCCTTATATAATCGCCTCCAGCATCACTATTTGTATTAATGCACCCAGCAAGCCCCTCCCTTTATCATTGATTTATGTGATGGCCCCAGCTGCCCCTTGTGTATTGATGCCTACTCACCCTTGTGTACTTGTGCCCCCAGCCAGCCTCCCATTGTGTATTAATGCCCCTTAGCCAGCCTCCTTTTAGTATGTCCACAAGACTGATGCCCCCAGGGAGCCAGCCCCCCTCCTTTGAATATAGGTCCTCATTAGAATCCCACCCCACAACTATTTATTAGTACCTTAATTACTCATTCTTTCCTGGCTGTCTTCCTTGCTGAGTATGCCTGGTCTGTGCTGTCCTCCAGGGGACTAACTCTAACTGCACAGTGCACACGAGGAGCTCCGGTGACTGTATGAGCCCGCCCCATGAGCATCACGTCTCCTCTGCAAGGGTGCAGGACAAAGGGCCTCACATTTGGCAGCGTGGAGCATGCACACCGGGCAGCCACATTAAAAACATTGTGTCCCACACCTCCAGTGTTCCACCTGTCCCCGGATCAATTGGCTTCCCAGTAGGCAAGTTCAGCCCTGGCAATGGCGCACACAGTGTCCAATGGGCGATACCAAATTTAGTGAGGGGGTAACAGGGGGGAAACAAATAACCTAAGGGGGAATTTACCCCCTGTGGCGAAGCCACTGCTTGTGGGGCTATAACCTTTTTTAACCTGCATCCCTAACAGCTTCAGATCATTATTGTATTCAGGTGACTGGTACCTTAGATATTGATGCTCCAATCTGGAGGCTTCCTACCATATGGTCCATTTTACATCCTGATATCTGTGTAAATAATGTTGCATAGCTTGATAAATGGTTCATATAATTACTGTATACTCGTAGATAAACAGAACACACACAGACATCTGTGCCCACAAGCAATACATACATGCACAAAACCACATACATGACCTTGTACAAAGATCCATGTAATGCATTGTTATTAATATTATCATTTACTTGACACTTTTTAATCTTCGAGTACTTCTTTGCCTGGGATACCCTTTCTAAATAGAATGGTATAGTTTGCACATACTGGGTCACACTTGCCCTTAAAGCACCCCATTCCCTATTACCCCTTTTCCTTCCATATTCTGTCTTCCACTGTCATAGGAGCACAAGGTCTGTCACTCCAGACCACTGCTTTGGTGCTCCCTAAGCACTATGCCTGGCAATTGATTGAGCACATAGTCATTAGGGAGCATGAAAGCAGAGGTCTGAATGGTGGACGCCTCACCCGAACCTGACAGAGGGAGATTGTGATCTCCCTAACTGGCCTTGCTCATTGGGCAGTGAGAGCACCCCACTTGTGATGTCTGGGTGCGCACTGCAATTTATTAAAATGTGCTTTAGTAATACATTCCTGAATTGGGTTTAAATTGCGTGTTTATACTACCACCAAACCCTCTTGAGTTTGGACAATGTAAATAATAAATCAGGAAATATTAGTGACAAATTAGAGAGGCCATGGAACTGTGCATGAGCTCTGTGTGTTTAACATCTTGAAATATTGTTCCTGATAAGGGTTTAAGACTGTTGCACATTTCTGCTACCAGCAAAATATCTAGTTTGTGGACAACATAAAAAATAACTCATTACTATTGGTGACAAATTAGGCAGGACAGGAATTGTGAAATGCACAGTTCAGTTCTTGAAATACAGTTCTTGAATTGGTTTTAAGTTTTACATTTAGACTAAAAGCAAAACCTCTTAGTTTTGGAGAACACAAATAATAAACCATAAAATATTGGTGACAAATTAAGCAGAGTAGGGCTCCGGACTGTGAATGCACACAGTGTGTTTTTTGTTCCTGAATTGGGTTTAAAACACATACAGTTATGCTCAAATGTTTGCATACCCTGGCAGAAATTGTGAAATGTTGGTATTGATTTTTAAAATATGACTGATCATGCAAAAACCTGTATAGTGATCATATGAAGCCATTTATTATCACATAATTATTTGGCTCCATTTTAAACCATAATGATAACAGATATCACCTAAATGGCCCTGATCAAAAGTTTACATACCCTTGAATGTTTGACCTTGTCACAGACACACAAGGTGACACACACAGGTTAATAGCAATTAAAGCTTCATTTGCTTTTTATATTACAATTGGTGTCTGTGTATAAATAGTCAATGAGTTTGTTAGCTCTCACATGGATGCATTGAGCGTGCTAGATACTGGATGGGGAGCAGAAAAGAACTGTCAAAAAACCTGCCTAACAAGGTAATGGAACTTTATAAAGATGGAACAGCATATAAAAAGATATCCAAAGCCTGGAAGATAATTTGCATTCTTCCGCATGGGACACTCTTGGACTTTCCTGCGTGACAATGATCCTTAGCACAAGGCCAAGTTGACCCTCCAGTGGTTATGGCAGAAAAAGGTGAAGGTTCTGGAGCGGTCATCACAGTCTCATGATCTTAATTCCATCGAGCCTGTCAGGACTCGGGTGATCAGGTCGGGTAGGAGCCCATGCGCAGGGGATACTTGGGGTTCAGTCTGTAACCCACAGTGCATGATTATGCAAACAAAGACACCACAAGCAGAAATCCGGGTAATGCAATGTATTTTATGTATATAACAGGACAAGCAAATAAGGGTAATACAGTCTAAGCAAGAAACCGGACATATGGCAAAATAAATACCGGTAATAAGTCTTTTGGCAGAGAGCCCGCTTGGAAGGGCACGAAAGGCAGAGAGCCCGCTTGGAAGGGCACGAAAGGCAAAGAGCCCGCTTGGTAGGGCATGAAAGGCAGAGAGCCCGCTTGGAAGGTTACGAAAGGCAGAGAGCCCGCTTGGAAGGGTACGAAAGGCACAAAGCCCGCTTGGAAGGGTACGAAAGGAACACAGCCCGCTTGGAAGGGCACGGAAGGCACACAGCCAGCTTCGAAGGGTACGGAAGGCACACAGCCCGCTTGGAAGGACACAAAGCAGGGAATCCACTTGGAAGGACACGAAGCAGGGAATCCACTTGGAAGGACACAAAGCAGGTAACCAGGAATGGTACAGGTGCAGAGCCACAGCAGAAAGGTCCACAGACTTCAATACAAAGGCCCTGACTGAAGGGAAGGGCAGGTTCATAAAGGCAGGGTAATCCAGGTAACAAGGCCCAGCTGGATGTATTGACTAGGGCTCAATCCAGGTAACAAGGCACACCTGAGTTCTGAGTGCTCCACAGGGCGGAGGGTGGCCACTAGTGGTAGCAGATTTAAACGCCACAGGTATAAAAAAGCCATGGTTCAGGCAGCGAAAAAGTGGTTCCTGACAGAGCCACTCTGGGGAGATCTCAAACGTGTGGTTCATGCAAGACGGCTAAAGACTTTGCATGACCTTGAGGTATTTTGCCATGACGAATGGGCAGCTATACCACCTGCAAGAATTTGGGGCCTCATAGACTTCCATTACAAAAGACTGCATGCTGTCATTGATGCTAAAGGGGCAATTATTAAGAACTAAGTCTATACAGACCTTTGAACACTTTTTTCTTTGTTGCCATGTTTTGTTTTATGATTGTGCCATTCTGTTATAGCCTACAGTTGAATATGAATCCCACAAGAAATAAAAGTAATGTGTTTTGCCTGCTCACTCATGTTTTCTTTAAAATGGTACTTGTGGTAGGGGTAAAACAAGAGTGAACATCCGGTGGGTCTGAAATGTGTCTAGATAAAGAAAATACTCCTCTTAGGATAGGGGCCCACTTCTCAGAAAGGAGAAGGAAGATGGATAGGAAAGAGAGAATATAGAGAATAAAGACAGGGGGAGCAGAAAGAGTTGACTGAAGAGAGGGGAGGTGGGAAAAGCGCTAACAAAAAGCCCTGAATTAGAGGATCCTGAAGGGGGTATAGACACCCCTCTCACAAATACAGGCTGAAAACAGCCTTTACACTTGTGGTAGGGGTAAAACAGTGAGTCTGAAATGTGCCTAGACCCCAAAAAAGCCCCTCTTTAGTAGGTAGGATTAGGCCAAAGAAATGAACCAATGCTGAATGTAGTAGAGTAGTAGTGTTAACTGTGATATCATTTGCAAACTCTTTAAAGGTTCTTCTCAACTTCTGTTCCGGGTTCGGGATGTGCGCTAAAAAGGGAAGGCCTATCTGGGTGAGGTATCGTTGGGGGAGGTTGAGATTAAGTGTGGCAGAAGGTGGCAAATATAGCACAAAGTGTGCGAGCAGTGAACCAAAGATACAGGAGAGGTAAAGAGTAGCTCCTTAGGTACTGACGGGCAGATGTATGTATGTTTTCATATATGTGAGCATGGGAGTCTCTTCATAGGTGTGTGAGCATGAATGTCTCTCTATAAGTGTATGTGGGCATGGATGTCTGTATAAATGTATGTATGTATGAATATCTATGTATAAGTGTGTGTGCGTAGGCTTCTGCATAAGTGGTGTGAGAGGGAGTGTGTGTGATTGAGTTAGACTGAATGTGTACATGTGTGTTAGTGAGTATGAGTTAGTATATGAGTGTTAGCATGTGAAGGTAAGTGTGTTTAAGTAGGTATGCTAGAGTGTATATTGCAAGGGGCAATAAAGACAATCTGTGTGAGGGAAATAATGGCACAGACCAGCTGTTAGTGGACAAAGAGGGCACAGAGTGTTTGGAGGTAAGGATGGCACTGAAAAGCTGCCTGAGTGCCAAAAGGGGCACTGACAAGCTGGGGGCAAATGTGGCACTGTGAGACATGTTGCTTGATGAAGTGCTGTAGTTGATTTTCTATTCACGAGTTTTTGTTAACAGTTGGTCAGCTGTGAGGGGTGCTCGCCTACAAGCACTGAGGCGGCACTGACAGGGAAGCCACATCTTAGGAAAACCAGGGAAGCTGGAATGGTACTGTCACAAACGGCGTCTATACAGACGACTGTAATGACCCACAGCACCCAATAATGGAATTTCAGGAGTCACCATGCAAGAGCGGAGTAACTGGACCAGATGTAGGGTAACCACACTTCCCTGAGTGTTGGGCCATCAGGATTGTGTGGCCACATATCAGGACGCTAAGATAGCAGCGGGAGGTATCCAGTACAGATAACAGGATATAGAGATCTCTGGCAGCTACGGACAGAAAAGGCAGGACAGAGCCAAAGGAGTAGAAACAGGTTGCAGAATCAGGAATACAGATAACAGGGACAGGCAACACACAAGATCTGACATAAATTGGACAGGACACCCCTCTGCTGTGGCTTCAGGACAGGACATCCCTCTGCTGTGGCTTCAGGACAGGACACCCCTCTGCCAGGGCTTCAGGACACCCCTCTGCCAGGGGTCTAAAGGGGTCAGAGTCGACTAAATCTCCAGCAGATTTTAATAAATTAAAAAAATAATTCAATTTACACCATCAAACCATATATTTTTGAAAAATAAACCCCTGGGAATTTCAAATGTTGGTATTTTAACTTTTTTCCATGTACATATTTTGCCAACAGCCTTTGTTACAGTTTACCATATGATTTTCTTGTGGTTTTTTTTTTCCCACACGCATTTAACTTCAGGTATGAATTTACCGCTCCTGGTATATGTCAATATGTGTTCAGCAGTGGCGTCGCTACAGGCAATTGCCCCCCCTGTTGCCCCCCCACCGAATTTGGAGCCACCCAGGACAGTCCCGCAATGGGACTTTAACCCCTTGACTGCTAACGACGGCATGGTGCCGTCGCTAGCAGTCACAGTCAGGTGCTAACGACGGCACCATGCCGTCACTAGCACTACCCTACCTTGATGGAGGTCTGTGGACCTCCATCACCACCTACCCCGACAATTTGCCCCTCAAACTGAAGGGCATCACCGGGGCCACCCAATCCGGCCGGTGACGTCTCGCGCAATGACGCGATGACGTCACCGCGCAACTTTATTAACAACTGACAAATGTCAGTTAAAGAGGTATGGGGGCATGCTGCTTAGTAAAAGAATAATAAATAAGAATAAAAAATACTAAGTTAAAAAAATAAAAATGTAAAAAAATAATTTGGGGGTCTCTAAAGGCAGATAAAACAATATCAAAATTGCCTAGAGACCCCCAAATTAAATTATTTATGTGACAGAACCCTCCATCACTGGGGCCCCTGGAGAGGCCTGAGAGCCAGCCTCCTCCCTATCGAGTATGGGCCCAGGCCTCGTAGAGACTTCTGTGTGTGGATACAGGGGTTCAGTTTCTGCTGATGTTCCCCATGTTTTAGCACTCAGTGTCTCAAAACTGTACCATCAGCTGGACATCCTGTGGTAGGAAGAAGGCTGATTGTCTTAGCATTGTTAATTGTATAGGTGTGAAGTGTTTCCCCTGTTATTGTGTGAGTTAGCCCTTGTTTTAAGACCCCCTGTAGGTATGACTAGGTGTCACTGCTGCATACCTAATTATCAATTACATAACAGGTAGCTGTTAATCCTGTGAGCTTCTGTTATCCCTGTGTCCTGGCCATTGTCTGTCTCAAGCCAATTATATGTCTATCGTCATTCCACGTCTACGTCCCCAGTTAATGTAATTATTTATGTCTCGTGTCATCCTGTGCTTCCCCCGGATATTGTGTTGCAGGATTTGATCTAATTACTTCCTTCCTGACTTGGTAATTAGATCATGTGATATTTGTCTTGCCCCTTTTCTACTTGTGTATATATAACTCTGTATTTTTCTTTAATAAAGGAGTCCTATTTTCACCTCAACATGAGTGTTGCCTGATGTTTGGGGTGGGCTGTAGCCACACTGTGTAGCTAAGCTTCGGATAGCCACAGTGCCAATGCAGCTCCGGTGCAGCGACGTCCCACCTTCTATCTACAACGCTGGTTCTGCCTGGCGCTGAAGGGGTTACTTGTTGGTGTCCCGGCAGGAGGAAGCAACGTTTGCCGGGAGTACCCAGTCAGGGTACAGGTCGGTCCCGTCACATTGATGGCAAGCGGCGGGATGTTTCCTTCCAAACGGGACATCCAAACCACCACCAGGATTGGTCACCCTTCCGGCAGAGAAGGAGCAACGTCAGGATCCTCAGCTATGGAACTGGAGTTCAGATGGCGTATGCAGGAGGCATGGGCCGAACACAACGGACCTGTATCGGCTGAGGACGAGCTGCGGTGGAGTGATCATATCCGTCGGCAACTCTGGTGGGAGACTCTGCAATGGGAACAGGAATACCAGGGTAAGTGCCTCCTAACCAGCGAGGACATTTACTGGTTCCAGCTGGAGGCACGAATGCCGTTTCTGGGAGAGCAGCCCAAAGAGGAATGGGTGGCAGAGTTAGAGGTGCTGGTCCAGACAGAGCTGAGGTTGGACGATGGATATCGGGCTCTGCGGTGGTACACAGCACAGCTATGCCCGGGGCTGGAGGATAAAGGTCCTACAGAGGGCTATGGCTTCGGCGGCCCGGGATTACTATTGGAAAGCATAGAAAAGGATCCCGACTTCGGAAGTACATCGGAGTGTCGAGGGGAAGACATCCAGGAGCGCAGGGCAGAGGCTATCCCATATGTGGCCGAGCTGTGGGCTGACCTGGATTATTTGGTCACACAAGAATGGGAACTGGAACAGGTATATTAAGAGTTGTTCAACCATGTTCAGCAGTATGCCCCAGTGTCCATGGATTTTGTTGACTGTTTATACGAGGGTGGGTAGATGAGGCTGCAGTCTTCACACCGGGGTCCTCCGAATGCTGGGTAGTTCGCCCAGATCCATACCCCCCAGCTGAAGCGCTGACAACCGGGTGGAGAGCCCCTGGCCTCTGCCCCGTACCTGCAACAGGAATCCAGGGAGATGTGGCAGCCGGCCCATCTCCCCAGCGGCAGCAGGAGCACGAGGGTGTGGAGGGTACTGTCCCTCCTCCCAAGCGGCTGTTGGATGACCAGGGAGACAGCGCAGCCGGATCATCTCCCCAGAGGCAGATGGTACACCAGGAAGGGGATGCAGGCGGCATCACTCCCCAGCGGGTGGATGAGTGTCCAGGAGATGGCGCAGTTGGCCAGTCTCCCCAGCGGCAGCTCACAACTCTGGGAGTAGAGGAACCTGTTCTCCTTCCCCAGCGGCAGATCCCAGTTGAGGGAGCTGAGGGTGTCGTCCCTCCTCCCCAGCGGCTGACGGATGACCTGGAAGACGGCGCAGCCGGCTCATCTCCCCAGTGGCAGATGCCAAATGAAGGAGCTGAGGGTGTCGTCCCTCCTCCCCAGCGGCTGACGGATGACCCGGGAGACGGCACAGCCGGCCCATGTTCCCAGCAGCAGAAGGAGAATCAAGGAGGGGGTGCAGGCGGCATCACTCCCCAGCGGCCAAGTGAGTGCACAGGAGATGGCGCAGACGGACAGTCTCCCCAGCAGCAGCTCACAGATTCGGAAGTGGAGGAACCTGTCCTCCCTTCCCAGCCGCAGATCCCAGTTCAGGGAGCCGAGGGTGTCTTCCCTCCTCCCCAGCAGCGGACAGATGACCTGGGAGATGGCGCTGCCAACCCATCACCACAGCGACAACAGGAGCACCAGGGAGAAGATGCAGGCATCATCACTCCCCAGCGACTGGGAAGATTCCAGAGAGAAGGTGCTGTAGGCACTTCTCTCCAGCGGCAGTTGTATTTTTCTGGAGAGTCAGAGGTGGGGCTGGGGGAGTACTGCTCTTGGAGGGGCAGATCATTTGGGGCACCAGTTTCGGGAGGGCATTGATGGGCTAAGTGAACTAACTGACTACAGAGTCAACCCATTTGGGGTTTCCTCCTGTGTCAGTCCTATTTGGAAGGGGGAGAAGTGTGACAGAACCCTCCATCACTGGGGCCCCTGGAGAGGCCTGACACAATTTAAACATAAAGTAGTTTAGCTTTAAAAAAAAAAAGTTTAAGTATTCTAGCTAAATGATCACTGTGGTAGCCAATGTTACCACAGTGATCATATAGCTATAAAAAGTCACATTCCCTTTTTAAAAATGACCGATACTAATTTTTAATCCCACGATCCCTTTGATCATGGGGTTAAATTTAGCCAACGGTTGAGGGAAGCAAATTTTTGAAATCCTGATGAACTGCAAATATTATTAAAATCAGCCATTTAGCCTGTGCGGTACGTGAGTAACCATCTCATCCCTGCAGCGCCTTGCATTTTTACTGCAAGACTTATTTTTGCTGTAAAAGTGATTTTTTTTTTCTCCCTTTACCATCATTTCTTTGGGATTGTAAGGGGAAAGAATGGTGTGTGCTTCTGTGAGTGAATGTATGGAAAGTATGGTGTGTGCTTCTACGAGTGAATGGAGATATGAAAGGCGTGTGAATGATCAGTAATTGACGTGGCATTACTACTCACGTAGGAAGTTAAATTATGGCACAAAAAGTACACATTTGCAAGAACTACACCCCTTGGCGCATCAAATGAGGGGCTGTATGTGTTTCTAGTACAAACCTGGAGTGCGCAAGACACAAATGAACATGTCGCTATGGTTAGAAAAAACATATTTTCTAGCCAAAGCGACATATTTGTGCACTCAACTTTTGTCCTAGAAATACATGTAGCCCCTCATTTGAAGCTCCAAGGGGCATAGTTTCTTAAAATGGATGAATTGTCCGAATAAGGGAGAGCATGCGTTAATATGTGGATGAATTGTCTGAATGAGGGAGAGCATGAGTTAATGTGTGGATGAATTGTCTGAATGAGGGAGAGCATGAGTTAATATGTGGATGAGTTGTCTGAATGAGGGAGAGCATGAGTTAATATGTGGATGAACTGTCTGAATGAGGGAGAGCATGAGTTAATATGTGGATGAATTGTCTGAATGAGGGAGAGCATGAGTTAATGTGTTTGTGTGTATCATAGATGTATAATTGTGGAAGGGCAAAGATGGCACTAGCAGGATGTTTGAGCCTTGGGGACCAAGATGGCACAGGCATGGTGTATATGGGAGAAAGATGGCAAATCGTATGTGTGTTATCTGGGTGCTGGCCAGGTTCTATGTGGGCAGTGTGGATCAGTCAGACCACCATTCGTAGTAAAACAAGAACTTTTATTACAAACACACAGAACTTACATATCCCTAATTCAATGTGCACTGAACCAAACCCCCAACCCCATCAGCCACATCCCATCACAAATCCCATCAGTATACAGGGCATGCATCAGGTGAGGGGATTAAGGAATACAATGGGTTTTCCCCACCTGTGTTATCCCCCCTGTAGTGCGGGTGCCATCTGGGCAGACAGGGCTGTGCTGTCTGATTAAGAGCCCCAGCCAGGTTACATGATTGTTCCTTTGAAGGCTGGAGCACAAAGCGCTCCATGACACGGCTAAACTTAACACGAACATACGAGCCAGCTAGTCTAGCCCTGTCATAGGCTCCATTGACCTGGATAGACCCTCTGTGAATTTATTGATCTGACAGTTGGCGCCACCATCTTGTGAGTGGCAGCAATGCCATTCACTGATGATGCTTGTGGTTGCTATTCGGAGAAATCACAAGGTGATCGGGGTAGGTGGTGGTGTTGCTGAATGCCTCAATATCGAGGCATGTCAGCAACACTGCTTATCAGCGCTTTTTGATAGCTTCCTAAGCTCTGTTTTAGCCGGGGGAAGGGCTTTGCTCCTTCCATTATCCACAGCTGGCTGCTTCCTTGGATACTGCAAAGTCGCCAATCGTTGCGATGCAGGTATTTGTCACAAAAACACGACGAAAAAGTAATATATTTTTTTGTTTTTGTTTGTTGACGAAAATTGCAATGATTTTCGTCATTGTTTTCATCCTATTAAGTTAGTTTTTATTTAGTTATTGTTTAGTTTGTCATGGAAAACATGCATCTGACAAAAAATGTTTGTCCACGAAATTAACACTGATTTGAACCCAATCACTTGGGCATTGCTAGAGCCCTCTCTGCTCCATGGCTCCAGAGCCTATATCCTGACAGCAGTATATTTCTGTAGCAATAAAAGACAAATTAGTATAAAGATATTGCTAATTTTAAGACAACCTGATTAACAACAACCCTTACATCATGCCTTTTTTGGCCAGATCATCAAGTAACTTTATGGAATCATGGAGTCAAATTCTTTGTAATATTGATTTCTAATACATTTTTGACCACACCATTTGAGTAGCAACCATGTACTAAGGATATATGGGCACTTAAGAGAAAACTCTTTATTACTTTACTTTTAGAATTTGATTTGGCGTGCACATGGAAACAATGGGATTTTATACATTTTTTACATAATGTCATGTCAGCCAATATATGGTCTTAAGCTAGTTTTTCTAAAATTAATTTTAAGACAAAAGAAATAATAAGAAAACAGAACTATGATAATATTATACATTACATCAAAGATAGTATTTTTGGAACAGCTTAACTTATCAGAAAACAAAAATATAGGTTTTCTTTATAAGATTGCCCAAATACAACTAAAAAAACCTATATAAATTGCCCTGTCTTCTTCTGGAAAAAAAGATACTTTTTACTGGTATTCATACAGTTAAAGATAAGTTATAAATCTCTTCCACAGTCAGATTTTGACTATGTCAATTAGTGTCTCATTCATTTTAATTGATATTCTTGCATTCAAGCACAAGTTTTCTTAAAATATGACCTCTTACTGGCCTTCAAGCACAAAGGTTGTGAGGTTTACTTCTCTGTACCAAATTCTCCCTGGCATTCAGACAGGTGCTAATTATCTATGAGAGTCTATAAAATGGATGTTAATTGCCAGAAAATCTCTGAATATGGGATAGTACAATATATATATATATTTGTTTTATCAGTATTTATAATCCATGATATGCCTTTTAACCCTCTATATGCCACTCTGCCTCCAGAAATGCCTTATACCCTCCTATATGCCACTGTGCCCCATGATATGCCTTGTACGGGATTAAAAGGCATTTCTGGAGGCATATATATATATATAATTGCTAACAGCAATCACACTCCTATCATGCCCAGGCAGCCAGTACATGCTGGAACCTGGGCATGATAGGAGTGTGATTACAGCCTCACTATGCCAGTCTACCGCCCCCCACACACATCCGTGCTATCACACGCGCACTCATTCACAAACATTCATATACTCATTCATTCCCTTAATCACACATACTTGCTCAAACATCCTCCCCACCCCCTTACCTGAACTGCAGATTTCTCACTCGCAGACTTCTGCAGTGGCTCTGCTGCTTCTTCTCGAATAACTTCTCTGGCCACACCCCCAGGGAAAGAAGGAGGGGAGCAGAGTCATGTGACGTGCATTCACGTGACTCTGCTGGCTTCCTGTTCTCCTGGCTAGTACAAGAGTGGTCCGTGTGCGACCAAAGCACCGGTTAGCAGCCTGGCCCCAGCGGATACATTTTTTCGGCATTTTGCCGATAATGCCCTTTTGGCCGATATATTTCGGCCACCGATATATCGGTGCATCCTTAGATCTTAGTCTTGTAGTCAGACACTCCTGCAATTTCTAGGTTTCTAAGGACCTCATTAATGAAGCACCTGTGGTGGGGAGGGGTGCTAAACCAAAAGCCTGGTCAGAGTGAGAGTGAGTGTATGTGTATAGGAAGGCCTTTTGGTTCCTGGTAAGTAATATATTTAAAAAGGATTTAGCTCCGTGTAAGCAACAGTATTTAGTGCAAGGACCCACCTACATTGGAGTACTTTGGCGCAGTGGTGGGCTTAGCATAATATGGCCATATGATGTAACTAAACCTCCAATTTTGTTATATTACAAAGGTGTTTTTAAGTAGCTTTAAAAAAAATATAATTATGAGAGCTTATAACCTATTTGATGTGAGTGCGCTGATCTATGGATTGTATATAACTTTGGTCTTCAGCAGTGCTTCCCTTTTGGATTTGTTTGTATATATATATATATATATATATATATATATATGCCATAATAACCATACCAGTATCATTTTTACTATATCACTTTTTGGCTTTAGCTACTTCCCCTGCTAACATTTGTTTTTGAAATTTTTTGATAAAACGTACCTATCTCATTGCCAAAGTTCAATAATAATAATTGCTTACTTAAAACAACTTACAACTTCCACAAAGACTTTGAAAGAGCCAACAATGGCCAAGTCAACCAACTCAGTCGTCAGCTACAACCTCAACTCCAAGCAACTTCCATTTAATGTGGAACTGTTGAGATTTGTGTCTGCATGTGACACAGCTAGCATATAAAATCAGTTTCCTCTTTTCACCCTACCCAAACAAGGGTTGCCTGACCCAACTAACAGCAATAAACAACTTACAGATAAGCTACAGATAGCTTACATTTAAAAATAGTAAGGAGAAATGGAGGTTAAGATGGCTGTACCTATGGTATATACATAAATTTGGTTTCCAATACACAAAGTTTGCTTATTTTTTCCCTTTACTTTAAAGTATGTTATACAACTATAAAATATAGATTGATCCAAGGTAACTTGTGTGTTGCAAGTTTCTCAAGTTATAACCACAAAAGGTGTACTAAAAGTATTGTCATTTTCTTTATTTTTTTGTAGGTGGAGTTTTACTACGTATATTATCAAATATTTGAATTACATTAGTATCTCGCTAGGTATCATATCAAATCAATGTGAGCGCCACTCAACCTTTCTTTAAAATAATGATCCCCTTAACTTTGTCTAGGCATTAAGCATTTCCTGATAATGAAATGATACCGATACATTTTCACCATTTGCTATTTTTAGATTGTCAGAGTAAAGAAATTTAGACTTATAAATATGGTAATATTGAATATACTTTAACCCCTTAATGACAAAGCCTGTACATTTATGGGCTCAAAATACATTGTTTTCAATGGGTTTATGGACTGCCCATTGTCCTTAAGGGGTTAAATAACGTGACAACATTTTCTCAATTCCCATACACATAGCTAGCGCTTGCAATTATTAAATTAGTCTGTAAACAAATCAGGCCTTAGGCAAACCCCTCCACTGTCAAATTAGCCAGTTCCCAAGATGTAACCCTTAATTCATGAGGCTTCCCACTGCTCATGACAGCTGTGTCAGCAGATTGCAATAGTAAATTACACATTTGCACTCTGAATGTCCTTTTCCTGACAGGCTGACGGATTGTAGAAAGAGTGCAATAGAAATAGAAGGAAAAACGGAAGGTAGTTGTAAGATACATGCAATAAATAGACATTTCATGTTTCTTCAACACCTTGCTTGCCTTGGCTTTCTATTTAGAAATACCTGCTGGGTTTTTGTTTTAGTAATTCTCACTAGGCCAAGTCCAAAGGGGTGGCCATTCTCCTGTACTGCTCTGGGAACGTTACTCTCATAGATCAGGAAATAGATTTTAAGGGAATGTATTTGTTTGTTGATAGTACCCTGGGTTCCCTTAATCCCTTCACGACAAAGCCCTTACATATACGGGCTCACGATGCAATGCATTCATGACAAAACCCGTACATGAACGGGCTGCTGTAAAACACTTGCATCGCCCCGGAGGCTGAGGCTGGCTGTGGAAAGCCCTCCCACCAAAAAAAAGCTAAAACAGAGTTTAGGAAGCGATCAGCAAGAGCTGACCTCCAATCACGGAGGAGAAGACACTCTGTGCAGTGTGCTGCTGGCTGTGGCATCCTAAAGCATTTCTTGGGGCGGCAAAGTTGAAATTTAATTGAGTCAGCCGGCGCCGCTCAATAACATTCGTGGGCAGCGTCAGCACGGTTCAATTACCTTTGTGGGGTGGTGCCAGCCCCGTTCAGTGAAGTGGGTGGTGAAAGTTGGCAGCGGGAACTCAGCAGAGTGCACTGTTAGGGCGCGTGTCTTCTCTTCAGTCAGGTAAGTTGACAAACTGGGGGCATGGTTGGCAGCGGGAGGCTGGGACAAAGATGGCTATGGGAAACTGGTGAGAAACTCTGTCCCCAGTTTCCCATAGGCATCTTTGTCAGTAAATAGCTTCCCATAGTCCCATGTTCAGTGACAAAGATGCCTATGGGAAACTGGGGGCAAAGGAAAACTCTGTCCCCAGTTTCCCATAGGCATCTTTGTCAGTAAATAACTTCCCATGGTCCCATGTTTAGTGACAAAGATGCCTATGGGAAACTGGGGGCAAAGGCAAACTCTGTCCCCAGTTTCCCATAGGCATCTTTGTCAGTAAATAGCTCCCCATGGTCTCATGTTTAGTGACAAAGATCCCTATGGGAAACTGGGGGCAAAGCCAAACTCTGTCCCCAGTTTCCCATAGGTATCTTTGTCAGTAAATAGCTTACCATGGTCCCATGTTTAGTGACAAAGATGCCTATGGAAAACTGGGGGCAAAGGTAAACTCTGTCCCCAGTTTCCCATAGGCATCTTTGTCACAAAATAGCTTCCCATAGTCCCATGTTTAGTAACAAAGATGCCTATGGGAAACAGGGGACAGAGTTTGCCTTTGCCCCCAGTTTCTCATATGCATTCCAGGTATGCTGGAAAAATGTAATAACTCAATTATGCAACCATTGTGAATAATAAGATAATGTAGAATGAAGCTATTTACACAAAACCATGTTGAATCCATTGGCTTATGTCCAGCTGAGCTTTCTGTGTGTAATTGTTTTGTTGTGTTTTATTGTGTGAGCTCTAAATACCAAGTGGGGGTTTATCTATACCTTTAATGCCGTGTTTTTATGTGAATTCCAATTGATCTATACCCACAAAGCTGGGTTTTTGTGTTATTCTATAGATCCATATCTGCTATGCTATGTTTCCATACATTATTTATGTATACCTGCAAATATAGGGTTTGTATGTCATATTTAGTTGATCATTACCTGCAGTGCTGTTTCCATGTATTTATTTGATCTATACCCTCAGTGCTGAGTTTACATTTGATTTGCAGTTGATCTATACCTGCAATGCTATGTTTCCATACATTATAATTGTATACCTGCAGGATGTGTATGTCTGATTCTGTCTATTTGATCTATACCCTCAATGTTGAGTCCACAAGTGAATTTCAATTGATCTATACATGCAAAGCTGGGCTTGTATGTTAATGTGTTGATCTATACCTGCTATAGGCAGCAGGGTCTAATATATACCGTATTGGCTCGAATATAGGCTGCACTTTTTCCCCCCACTTTAAGTCACTAAAGTGGGGGTGCGGCCTATATTCGGGGTCTAGCGCGCAATGCCCGGGACGGCAGCGGGGTTAGGATACAGATCCCCCGCAGCGGTTCAGGGGACCTGCATCCTACTCTCCGATACGCTCAGACAGCCTCCCCTGCCAGCACTTTCCACGGGGGGGGTCGGCATGGGAGGTTGTCTAAGCGCATTGTGCGGACGGTCACCGGCTGCGGCGATGCGGGTAAACAGCCTCCACTGCCGGCACGGCTGCACGATGTGCTTTAACAATCTCCCTTGCCGGGAATTCCCATGGGGGGGAGTCCCGGCAAGGGAGATTGTTAAAGCACATCGTGCAGATGTCCCGGCAGCAGAGGTTGTTAACCCGCATTGCCGCAGCCGGTGACCGTCCGCACGATGCGTTTTACCTCTGCCCCCAAGACTTACCAGAGCAGACTCCCGGTTGTCTTGCGGGGCCGGCGGGGGACATCTACGCAATACGCATATACAACTTTTTGTATACACGTTTTGCGTAGATGTCCCCCGCCGGCCCCGCAAGACACCCGGGAGTCTGCTCTGGTAAGTCGGGGGGGGCAGAGTGGCAGCATATCTCGGGGGGGAGGAGGAGGACAGTGGCAGCATATCTCGGGGGGGGGGGAGGACAGTGGCAGCATATCTCGGGGGGGAGGAGGACAGTGGCAGCATATCTCGGGGGGGAGGAGGAGGACAGTGGCAGCATATCTCGGGGGGAGGACAGTGGCAGCATATCTCGGGGGGGGAGGAGGACAGTGGCAGCATATCTCGGGGGCAGGAGGACAGTGGCAGCATATCTCGGGGGGAGGAGGACAGTGGGAGCATATCTCGGGGGGGGAGGACAGTGGCAGCATATCTCGGGGGGAGGACAGTGGCAGCATATCTCGGGGGGGGAGACAGAGTGGCAGCATGTTTTTTTGGTGCTTTTTTAAAGAAAAAAACTTTTTCTTTAAAAAAGCACCAAACTTTTAGGGTGCGTCCTATATACGGGGGCGGCCTATATCCGAGCCAATACGGTATATATAATAAATAATATATTAAAGAAACTGCCAGTTCAGCTGTTATTTTGAAATCATATTTCAATTTCAATTGATAAGTACTTATTATGTAGTTAAAAATGCATGTCTAACGCATATATTTGATGGGGCCATCACATAAATCAATAATAAAGGGAGGGGCTCGCTGGGGGCATTAATACGAATAGTGCTGGCTGGAGGAGATCATACAAAGGTGTGGGGGCACCACATTAATCTATACTAAAAAGGGTGCTGGCTGAGGCATCAATACACAAGGGGCAAAAATACTAAGAGGGGTATCAACAACAATGCAGTGTGGAAATTCCATCCTGGTGTATATGTCTGTGTCATAGATTGTGTCCTGCTGTTGGTGTATTTTGGTTGTCAGTGTAGCAGAGCCTGTCCTGGTGTGTGTGTGTTTGGGTGTTGGTGTGGCAGAGACTGTCCTGGTGTGTGTTTGGTTGTCGGTGTGGCAGAGCCTGTCCTGGTGTGTGTGTTTGGGTGTTGGTGTGGCAGAGCCTGTCCTGGTGTGTGCGTGTGTGTGTTTGGGTGTTGGTGTGGTAGAGCCTGTCCTGGTGTGTGGGTGTCATTGTGGCAGAGCCTGTCCTGGTGTGTGTGTGTTTGGGTGTCATTGTGGCAGAGCCTGTCCTGGTGTGTGTGTGTTTGGGTGTCGGTGTGGCAGAGCCTGTCCTGGGGTGTGTGTTTGGGTGTCGGTGTGGCAGAGCCTGTCCTGGTTTGGGTGTCGGTGTGAAAGAGCCTGTCCTGGTGTGTGTGTCTGGATGTTGGTGTAGCAGAGCCTTTTCTGGTGCATGTGTCTGGATGTTGGTGTGGCCGAGCCTGTCCTGGTGTGTGTGTTTGGTAGTTGGTGTGGCAGAGCCTGTCCTGGTGTGTGTTTGGGTGTCAGTATGGTAGAGCCTGTCCTGGTGTGTGTGTCTAGGTGGCGATATGGCAGAGCCTGTCCTGGTGTGTGTTTGGTCATCTGTTTCCTGGCACTTAATTTACAGTAGGAACTATTTAATTTTTACTTATCCAGAGATAAAACACCTTCCTTAATTTGTAGTGACTTCAGGGGACAAAAGGCCCAGAAATCATTTAGTGGAAACGTTAAGGTATTGTGTTATTTACTCTATTATTTATTTCAAGGATTAGTCACACTAAATTGTGGCTTCAGGCTTCCCATGTTGAAGTATTATGTTAGTCCAATAACAAAAGTATCATTCCTTAGCACATTACTTTTGGGAATATTATATATATATATATATATATATATATATATATATATATTGTGTATGACCCCATCACAGCATTGCAGGGGTTAATATTAGTCCCTCCAAGCTTGTGGGGACTAAATATCAGTCAATGCTGTGCCCCAATGGAGCATCAGCATTAAAAGAGTAAAAAAATAATAATAACAGCACCGACCTGAAAGCCCAGGGTGCTTCCAGGTCAAATGCTGTGAGTTTAGTAACTGCAGCAGTTAAAAACTGCTGCCGAACCAATCAAAGTGGGCTAATGTTGAGCATGCTGACCATTATGGATGACCCTGCCCTACAAAGAGAGAGAGGGTCATCTAGGGTAATTATTAAAAAAAACACAAATTATTAATAAAAAAAATACGTAATTATTAACTGATCACTTGTCAGTGACATTTTAAGTCACTGATTATTGATCGGTCTGGCTGATCAATGTCAGCGGCCTAAACTTGTCACTTACAAATAATCTGATAAAAAAATATTTACAAAAAGTTTAAAAATTTAAACTTGTTCCAGTTTTGACTCTACAATGTCTGAGAAACATGACTTATATATGCATGTGGGGTATCGCTGTACTCGGGGGTGTTACTGAACACAAATCAAGACCTATTTTGTTCTTTCACACTTCGAAAAATAAACATTGTGAAACCGCAAAGGTTTCAGCTGTTCTAAACTCTTTTAAAACAGGTGTCCGCCACCAAACAGTGTATGGCGGATGTTGACGCCCCAGGGAGAGGCCAGACATGGCTCCTTATGCCGAACTCGGTATTGCTGAATGCCTCGACATCAAGGCATTACAGCAACACGGTTTAAGCGAAGAAAGTGATCGTAGCGCTTATTTAATGAAATGACCTGCCAGGTACGTCATAGGTCCATAAGTGACCGTTTTTGCGTGACGTGTCTGACCCATCAATGGATGTTAAGGGGTTAAATAAAAGTGAGAAAAAGCCCTTTTCAGGACTGCTTGTCCTGAAAAAAAAAACTATATATAATGTGTGTGGGTGCACTAAGTGAGAAAGAAGAAAATTCCAGCTAAACAGCAACACTGAACAATGTTAAAAGAGCCTTTTTCCCAAAATGTACTACGAAAAAGAAACAATCTTGTGATTAAGGGGTTAAAATAAGCTATAGAGAGGACTTGAAGAAAATCCTTGATTTCAGGCGGGATTCCTCTTCAGGCAGACTGTTCAGGTGGAGTGTTCCTACTCTACAACCTAAGAGTGTGAGACAGCCATTACGAAAAATGCACTTTTGGCGCCTCTTTCACCCCTCAGCTAGTGAGTATACTTTCTTACTGATTGATGTCAGCGGAACCACCAACAAAAAGATGCAGGACAAGAAGATGTGAGACCGATGTGATAAGCAGAGGAAGTAGGGATACTGTGCTTGCACACAGTGTATTTAAGTTGCTCATTAACCCTTAAGACCAGAGCCATTTTTTATTTTTGTACCCATAGTGACATTGTAAAGTTACAGAATTTTACTAAATTTGCCAATTAATATGAAGCCCCAAAATGAGAGCAAAAAGCTCAGAATTTCCATCCCAAATTCATAGGTTCAGATTCACTCACACTATGACACTCTCACTAACTCTCTCACACTCTGATTATTGTTCACTCTCTCACGCGCTCTAAATGTTTCCCTACCTTCTCTGCCGACCACTTCCACATCTTCTTCCGCATCTTATTCCCCCCCTTCTCTCTTTTCCATTCAACCTTCAATCTGGTATCTTCTTTCTTTGTCTGCATTTCTGCGGACATAACCCTGCGGGAACTTCTGCCAAAATTCTATCACTAGCCTTTGTCAAAGTTTGTGGTAGTAAATTGTTTTTTTCTCACACATTGTATTTCAGGTATGAATTTACAGCTCCTCGTATATGTCACTGCCAAAGAACAATATATGTTCAGCAACATCTTCAGAGTACAATGAAAACATCTATGCATGGGTTTGTTGGGTTGTTTGGGGGCTAAAAGGCCACATTATGGAGGTGCGCACTTTTCAGTTTGGAATTTTGACATCTGGTCATCCTGAGCCCATGTGCTTTTTGAGACATCTTTGAAGATGATTAATTCAATTGGCCCCTATTTAACCATCAGTATATTTTTGAAAACTAGACTCTCAGGATATTTTGATTACTGGTATTTATATATATATATATATATATATATATATATATATATATATATATATATATAAACATTTACATTCTGGTGCAGTGGATTGGATCACAGGTGGGCCCAGCAGTAGAAATGGGAATGGTGGTTACTGAAGCGGTTAGAGATGTAGAGATGGGGATTTGCGTTGCACAGCACATATACTACACCTGGTGGTAAAGGTAGCTACACCAACTGATGGGCAATGTAGGATTTTCAAACTGATTGACAAGTGCTGTAAGATTGCTGGGCATTTTTATCACAGCATGAAGGCAAGTAAGCAGCTGAGGAAGGAGCAGGAGAAGGCAGGCCTACCCCACAACCGTTTACGTAAGGCGGTAGTCACCCACTGGTAATCCACCCTGGACATGGTGGAGCGGATCCTAGAGCAGCAGCAAGCTCTTCACTCCATGTCCTTTGAGCAGAGCATTGGAGTGGCCAGCCTATTATGCAGAGGGGAATGGAAATAAATGGGGCAGGTGGTGGGGGTCCTGAAGCCATTTAGGCATGTAAGCCAGAACACTGCCACTTTTGGCCATCAGTGGATGTTGCAATAGCTGATAGAGGAGTTAAAAGGTCACATGCAAGCCATCGTGGACTCCCCGGAGTACATACTGGCCACCCTCTGCAACCCAAGGTTTAAGGGCAAGTTGGGCTTTGAAAACAATTTGACTAATTTTTTGAAGCTGAAACGGCCCAGGAGTGGCTGAAAAAGAAACAACTCAAATGAAGAATACCTTAGGTCCTTAAATAACACATTACAAATATCAGCTTTAAAACACTACTATGCAAGGAAGCATTTTTTCTCTCTTTCTCCTTCCTCATATAAATAATCTACGTTACAAACTTCTTGTTATATCAGTTTAGGCCTATATTATTATGTGACTATTGACTGGATCCCTATTTGGCACATTTTTTACGTTATTAAGAGACATTTGTTAGGGGCCCTATAAGCTGAAAATGTTTAGATAAGGGTATATTATTACTAATGGATATGCACAGAGGTCTTTTTTTATATATATTCTGTGACGGATCGTCCTGTGCCCCAGACTGGACACATCCGCCCGTCAGCTCCTTCCCTCTCCCAGTAAGCGGACACGCTGTGGCTGTCCGAAGAAAGCAGTCACAGACCAGCACTTCCCTCAATCATGAGACAGGACTTCATGCTTTGAGGTTAAAAACAGAACTCTCTTTATTACAAACACACAGAACTTATATACAATCTACATTCACTGTGCACCGAACCCAACCCCCAATCCTATCAGCCACATCCCCTCACAAATCCCATCAGCCACATCCCCTCACAAATCCCATCGGTATACAGGGGATGTATCAGGTGAGGGGATTAAAGGATACAATGGGTTCCCCCACCTGTGTTATCCCCCCTGTAGTGCGGGTGCCGTCTGGGCAGACAGGGCTGTGTTGGCTGATTAAGAGCCCCAGCCAGATTATAGGATCGTCTCTTTGAAGGCTGGAGCTGCAGCCACATTCAAACGGTACAAATAAATATAATAATAATAATAACAGTGAAGATCAGACATAGGTTCTTCACATTACTCCCCTCTTGTGCAAACGTCCGGCAGACACAGCCAGATCCCTAACGGATCGGCTTGGGGATGACCGGGCCTCTACTGTCTCTAGTCCTGCGGGGTAGGGAGAGCGGGCGTGCGGCTTCTGGGGCACCCTGGCAGCCCCATGTCAGTCACCCGGGCTCCTAGGCCTGGCCCGTAGTCAAAGGGTAAGAGGCCAGCCCAGAAGCCTCTCCAGTGGGCAGCCCTCTTTAGTCTCCTCTGCAGGCATGGGAGACCTTTCTCCAGGGCTTCCTTTCCCCTCTGGGCACTCAGCCCAGACTCGGCTCCCTCCCAACCTGATGGAACCCTCCCATGGTTACCCTGACTACGGGCTTGTCCCGAGTCAGCTCCACATTCCCCCACCCAAACAACAAGAGCCCACTCCAAAGCAGCAGCAGTTTCACTTACCCCTACCTGGCTCTCCGAGCTGGGGCTCGTTTTGCCCACTGGACCATGCCGCTGGGGAGGAGTGCCGGTTTCCCTTCCTCCCATAATTGGTGACAGCCGCTGGGGAGGGTCGCCACCTGCGCCCCCTCCCGGATGCTCGTGCTGGGGAGCGCCAGATAATGGGGGTGTAAGCAGTGCAGGGCAGAGGTCAGCGAATCTCTGCCCGGTTGCCAGTGCTTCTGCTGGTGCAGGGAACGGTGCTGGGCAGAGAACAGTGTCACTCTGCCTTGTAGCCAGCGCTTCCGCTGGTGGTTCCCTGCTAGCAGGTGGGGACCCTTCGCTGTGGGGCGGGCAGAGGCCAGCAGCACTCTGCCCTGTTGCCGGCGTTTCAGCCAGAGCGAGGATTGCTGGTGCAGGACAGAGGTCAGTGACGCTCTGCCCGGTTGCCAGTGCTTCTGCTGGTGCAGGGAACGTTGCTGGGCAGAGAACAGCGTCACCCTGCCTTGTGGCCAGCTCTTCCGCTGGTGGTTCCATGCTAGCAGGTTGGGACCCTTCGCTGTGGGGCGGGCAGAGGCCAGCAGCACTCTGCGCTGTTGCTGGCGTTTCAGCCAGAGCGAGGATTGCTGGTGCAGGACAGAGGTCAGCGACTCTCTCTCCGGGTGCCAGCACTTCTGGTTGGTCCTCGTTAGCCGGCGGGTACACTGTGCTGGGGGATGAGCAGAGGCCAGCAGCACTCTGCCCCGTGGCCGGCTCTTCTGCCGGTCTGGCATTTTGCGGTGCTGGGCAGAGGATCGCGTCGCACTGCTCTGGTGGGTCCCTGCTAGCAGGCAGGGACCTTTCACTGTGGGGGGCACTCTGCCCCGCTGCCGGCGCTTCAGCCGGAGCAGGAGGGGCGCATGGTGCTGGGCAGAGAACAGCGTCCCTCTGCCCTGTTGTTGGCGCTTCTGCCGCCTCTAGTGGAAACCCATAGACTGCTGCCTCAAATTCCGGCGACTGCATGCGGTCCATAATCGCCCGGAAGACTTCCTCCCAAAAGTGATTGCCCACTTTCACCTCTTTGGACTCTGGCTGCAATACCAGGGGCAGAGTGGCTGAACCTTCAAGTCCGGAGGCTTGCCAATTACAGTGAGCGTCCTCCGGAGCTCGCTCTGTGACATCTGTCGGCTCACACTGCAGGGCGTAGCGCCCCTCGAACAGCGCCAAGTATTCTGCCTCAAGGCACCATTCTCTGTCTACTAGTCTCTCAAGGTCTTGGCTGAGTTCACTTGTTGCAGTGGGCGGCAGGGCTCTCCGGCGCTTGTCACTAATGTCCCACCATCGGTCCATGTTGCCATTGCCAAAGACATCCCTTTCCTCGAATGCCTCCCACAACAGGCCAGGCCCGCCAACATCCATCCCTTCCGGAGAATGGGGCTTTCTGGATTTTCGCTGTGGGCCTCGGGCTTCCCAGTATATGGCTCGGTACTCCTCTTCGAGCCCAATCTCCTGTCGGATCAGCTTCTCTAGCTCTGCAACTGTTAGAATATTCTTTATCTTGAATATCTAAGCTTCTCCAGTGATCAAACAGCAATCAAGACCACAGCTTCTATGTCTTATTAATAAGGTTTATTCGATAACAAATTATCAATTCATACAATACCAATGCTGGAACAAATGTTGATAAAAGGTACTGTAGGCTAAGTATCTTGGTGAGATGAAGGTGAGAGCGTGGAAAGAGCGTGGAAAGAGACCTTGTCCTTGTAGTCATGCCAATTTATACCCCTTTACATTTGGTTAGGGTATACGTAAAGGAATCCTATTGGAACAGTAATAGGATACACCGGCATTCCACAGAAGACCCTCTAAACTACGTCACTTAATTGATACCATATGTTCCTAGCACTCAAGTTGCATTCAGGCCTAAAATGTGCAGAACAAAATAAAAGTATAAAAATGATTTCTTACACTTCCCCCTGTTTATGGTTATGTACCATAAATAAATGTTTGCTGTCCATTCATACAACATTCGTATCACATTCGTATCACATTCAGTGAGTGCAGGAAGATATGTAAACGATAATATTATAAAAAAGAATCTGTGGAAGACTGATGCATCCTACGTCTTAAAGTTTCCCTTAATATCATCTCTCCTTGCTTTATCTTTTCTCGAATAGTTAAATATGATTTTCTTATTCTACATAATAAACATATTTGAAAAATAATACATATAAAAGACACAAATAAAACAATAATAAATGGATGTAACAAAACATTGGTGATAGCGGAGCCAACAGATGATTTTGCCATAATTTCTGTTGACTTAGCAAAGTTTTTCCACCAAGATGTACCTGAGACTATTGACCATTCATGTTCTATGTTTTTGAGTTTACCTTGCTCATGTTGAAATACAATCTGTGCTTCTTTTAATTGTTTTTGCAAGACATTTAAAAACCCTACATCTTTCCTTATCTCATTTGCCCACTTTTGCCATGGAAATTCACTTACTTGTGATAAATTAAACTGTAGTGGCAAAACATTTAATTTTTGAGAATTAATTTGAGAAACATTAATCTGAGTTCCATATATATAGATTGCTATTGGATCGCCATCAATACAATACAGACCTTTCGATAATATTTCTGTATGCGTACATTTAGGAAACATTGCTTTAATCAATTCCCCATTAGACATTACCTGTACACATACTCTACCTTTCTCTATAGGCGTTACAAGATCGTTAGATGTTTTCACACTTTGAATTGTACCTGAACATGAGCTCTGGTTATGAAAACATGAATGATATATAGTCTCAGCTTGATGAGACAAACAAATAATTTTGGACACAAAATGTAAACATGCAGACAAGTCTAACTGTTCCGGTTCTGACATATCTGTGGAAAAAACAAAATCAGGATACTCTAATTTATAAAATAATAATTGTGTACTACTGACAGGTATTCCCAATACTCTCATAGGAAACAATGTTTCTTCTTTATCTGCCATAGGTATTAAACATGTACCTTCACATACATTATTACTGCATCCTATTACTATACTCAATAAAGCTACTTTGTTTATGATATGTTCCCAAAACCCAAATTTATCATCTTGTGTGTAGGTCCCTTTAGTCCAACTAAATAAATGTTTAGGCCCTATCGTAACATTTAACCTCACATTACTTTGTCTAGTGACGTTAATTCTAATGTTACAAACTAATAAGTACCCTTTCCTTACACCAAAACACACATGACCATTGAAATCATCAATTTCTCTTTTCTTCTTAATTATGTCTGGGAACCCTTGAGTATTGTTAAATTGTCTATAAATTGGTTGTCAAATCTGTATATCTTCTTGACTCTGTAGATCTTTCTTAGAACCATCAATCATCAGTATGGTCGCCGTCAGAACTGCGAGAAACAAAAAGGGTTGTCTCTTGTTGAATGTCAGATGTCTTTGCCATGATAGACTTTTTAATAATTTGCATTGTCCATTCGATTCTTACATACAACCTAAAAAACACAACAGATATGCAGCATCAAAATCTTAGCTGATACAAAACCTTTATTATTGTAGCACCTCACTATAAAACATGATGTAATGTTCTAATATGATTCTTAAGAAATTGTTTAAAATGATTAACATTAAAGACCGCATCATTTTATCAAATAACCAAATAGCAAATTATAACACATGAATTTGGATCATGAGATGAATTTAAGAATATGGACAATAGTAAATAATTAATACTTCAATTGATTACGGAAAAACATATTTGATCAATACAATACAATACATAGTAATCCTTTTTAGTCATGACGCAAAACCCTGTTCTCATGAACTAAATTAAGGTTTTGAATCAACCTGAGAAGCAAGAAAGGAAATATCCCTAACTTGTACTTCTGCAAATGATGGACACTATGTAGTTGCAGTTTAACATATACAACATATAACATTACAGGATCTTAACTTACAGAATAAAACAAAACACAAAACTTTAACATATAACACATCTGATGTTCATATAGTTTTTCTTATAAATAAATTAACTTATTCAAAACATCTTCATAGAAGACAGAGTGCAGGGATACAGTACGAATTAGAGTTAATTGCTATACTAGCTATACTGAATCAACATAGATCTACGTATTATAGCTCTCACGACACTTACAACAAACATACTCCTGTATAGTTCCTGTATTAGGTAAATCTTCTTTATTAACTTCAATCTCCCTGATTTGCCTAATCATTGGAGTGTAAAGTAAATCTCTTTGAGGTGTTACAGCCCTGTTAGTATATTCATTTGGATCTGAACTGTAAACAAATCCATTTGATTTTCTTTGCTCTTTTAATTTTTTATTATAGAGAAATTTGCGACATTGTCTTTTAAAATGTCCCAGTTTCTTGCAATAGAAACAGTGAAAAGACTCTTTATTCCAAAACCTGTGTCCCCTGGGATTCTGCATCTGGGTATGTTTAAATTCCTGAGGGGGAGAAGGGGGGTGAATTAACTGTGATCTGTCCTTTCTACCTATATCCTTGCTATTAACCATGTTAACTACAGACACATTCATTTTAACCCCTTCATGTCTGTATTCTCTCCTGATTTTATCAATAAATGCAGCAGCATCCTCAAGTGTTTGCATATCAGAAGCAATTGCTATGCTAGTAGGATCCAAATATTTAAACTTTTTAACAAACACCTGTATCATAGAAACAGGACATTCATCATCAGAAATGTTAAAAACTAATCTGTAAGCCTGCTCAAATCTTAACAAGAAAGAAAATGGATCCTCTGAAATTGTAGGTTTCAGGTTTTCTAGTATGTCAAGTGTTGGATTTTCATTTCCAGTTGTAAACTTAATCAACTGTTGGAGTCTATCCTTATCTGTTCCATGAATTATTTCATCATTCTCCACTATAGGAGAACTTATTGGAGCTACTAATCTTCTACTCATGTATGTAGGTAACCAAATTTTAAACAAAATATTTTTTTCTTTATTAGACAAATTATGCTTCTCTGTATTCGATTCAAATACATCTGCATTACCAAATGCATCCAAATTAGAATTATACGGCGGTATTTCTTTAAGTAATTTCATTAACTCACTTTGTATCTGTAATTTTAGTTTTGCTGCTTTATTTCTAAGTTTCTTCCTTTGCAATTCCTGTTCTGAACTGACCTCTGGTTCATCCTCTACATTTTCTGGAATTAAGCTGTGTCTTTGTCTATCTCCCCTTGTAATTACACAAACTTGTTTCAAATCTTTCTGCAATTTTGTAATTAACAAATTCTTAATTTCTAAGCAATCCGACAAATCAGAAATCTCTTCAGTTAATAAATCACATTTAGGACATTCCTTTTCTATTGCACACACATTGTGCATCTCATTTTTAACCATGTCACTACTCTGTGAATTACTTTGACTAACATCATTATTAGTCAGATTATCACCACCATCAAGTAATGTATTAAAAATCTTAATCATTTTCATTACATTTCTCAACTTTTGTTTCTCCTTATTCCCAGAAAATATCTTTTTGTCTATCTTATTATTTGCATCTTCACACTGACGCCATAAATCATGCCACAAAGCTGAATCACTAGCCGTATAAGGAACAAACGTATATTCAACTTTACTTCCGGAAGACAAAGTATTAATAAAATCCATACTTACCGTAGATCAGTTGCTTGCTCAATCTGCTCTCACTACGATACACGGTTCTGGAATGCTCTTGCTTCTCACCACGTGGTCTGGTAATGGTCTGGTAGTGTCGAATTACACTTTCTTCTGATCACACTGCTAGGTTTTTTTTTTTTTAGTCAGAGGATCTCTTTGATCTCTTCAGACAACTGCACACTATCCCCCCTTTGTCGGAAGAGGAAAAGTAAAAAACAAACGTGCAGTAAAGGCTCGCCGTAGAAAACTGACTAAAGACTGGCTGGCTCGTCAATTTGTTAGAATATTCTTTATCTTGAATATCTAAGCTTCTCCAGTGATCAAACAGCAATCAAGACCACAGCTTCTATGTCTTATTAATAAGGTTTATTCGATAACAAATTATCAATTCATACAATACCAATGCTGGAACAAATGTTGATAAAAGGTACTGTAGGCTAAGTATCTTGGTGAGATGAAGGTGAGAGCGTGGAAAGAGCGTGGAAAGAGACCTTGTCCTTGTAGTCATGCCAATTTATACCCCTTTACATTTGGTTAGGGTATACGTAAAGGAAAAGAAAAAATGTCGGTGCGCTAAGCTAGTCTCAGGCTCAAATAATACAAATGTATAATATAAGGCCTACCAAACAGTGTGAGCATGCTGCAAATACAGTGTGTTGGCTGTACAATGTATACAAAAAACAAAATACTGTCTGCGCTTCTCACCCTAATAAAGTTGGCAACAAATATATAAACATAATATAAATGAGAGGTTTTGGTTATATGAATTGGCCAAAGCATAATTAAGCTCACCCGCCACGTCAAGGCACACTCTCAATAGGGTGAGATCCTACTCTCACCTCCTACATAGTGGGCACACAAAGCAGTTTATACTGCTACCAAAACCAGATTAATGTGTTGTAGGAGGTGAGAGTAGGATCTCACCCTATTGAGAGTGTGCCTTGACGTGGCGGGTGAGCTTAATTATGCTTTGGCCAATTCATATAACCAAAACCTCTCATTTATATTATGTTTATATATTTGTTGCCAACTTTATTAGGGTGAGAAGCGCAGACAGTATTTTGTTTTTTGTATACATTGTACAGCCAACACACTGTATTTGCAGCATGCTCACACTGTTTGGTAGGCCTTATATTATACATTTGTATTATTTGAGCCTGAGACTAGCTTAGCGCACCGACATTTTTTCTTTTCCCTGTTTGCACATATTTGAGGTTGTTGGCTCCTCATCAGTCTGGTTGCAGCTTGCTGTCCAGGGGTTAAATGGGAGGAGGTTTAATTGCACCTCCCCCAACACATTAATCTGGTTTTGGTAGCAGTATAAACTGCTTTGTGTGCCCACTATGTAGGAGGTGAGAGTAGGATCTCACCCTATTGAGAGTGTGCCTTGACGTGGCGGGTGAGCTTAATTATGCTTTGGCCAATTCATATAACCAAAACCTCTCATTTATATTATGTTTATATATTTGTTGCCAACTTTATTAGGGTGAGAAGCGCAGACAGTATTTTGTTTTTTGTATACATTGTACAGCCAACACACTGTATTTGCAGCATGCTCACACTGTTTGGTAGGCCTTATATTATACATTTGTATTATTTGAGCCTGAGACTAGCTTAGCGCACCGACATTTTTTCTTTTCCCTGTTTGCACATATTTGAGGTTGTTGGCTCCTCATCAGTCTGGTTGCAGCTTGCTGTCCAGGGGTTAAATGGGAGGAGGTTTAATTGCACCTCCCCCAACACATTAATCTGGTTTTGGTAGCAGTATAAACTGCTTTGTGTGCCCACTGTGTAGGAGGTGAGAGTAGGATCTCACCCTATTGAGAGTGTGCCTTGACGTGGCGGGTGAGCTTAATTATGCTTTGGCCAATTCATATAACCAAAACCTCTCATTTATATTATGTTTATATATTTGTTGCCAACTTTATTAGGGTGAGAAGCGCAGACAGTATTTTGTTTTTTGTATACGTAAAGGAATCCTATTGGAACAGTAATAGGATACACCGGCATTCCACAGAAGACCCTCTAAACTACGTCACTTAATTGATACCATATGTTCCTAGCACTCAAGTTGCATTCAGGCCTAAAATGTGCAGAACAAAATAAAAGTATAAAAATGATTTCTTACAGCAACCTCACCTGGAGACGCAGGTCCCCCGAACAAGTAGAGCCTCCCATTCACCTGGTCCCTGATTCGTTGTTCTAGGGTGGGCAGATGTGTACCTTGGTGGGCGCTCCACTTTTCTAGGGCCGCTCTCCATCCCACGAGCCGGGCTCGGGTCCGTCTCTCAAACTCCCATACTGGAGTCTCCGATTCGAGGGTCTCATCTCCCCTCCAAGTCACCCCGCATCCCGGTGACTGTTCAATCCACTCCATCTGTGGATCCGTTTGGCTCTTCCTCGCCAGGGTATAACTTTGTTCTGCGGCTAGTTGCTTTGGTCCGCTCTGGTCTGGAAGGAGTAGATCCCACCGCTTGCCACCAATGTGACGGATCGTCCTGTGCCCCAGACTGGACACATCCGCCCGTCAGCTCCTTCCCTCTCCCAGTAAGCGGACACGCTGTGGCTGTCCGAAGAAAGCAGTCACAGACCAGCACTTCCCTCAATCATGAGACAGGACTTCATGCTTTGAGGTTAAAAACAGAACTCTCTTTATTACAAACCCACAGAACTTATATACAATCTACATTCACTGTGCACCGAACCCAACCCCCAATCCTATCAGCCACATCCCCTCACAAATCCCATCAGCCACATCCCCTCACAAATCCCATCGGTATACAGGGGATGTATCAGGTGAGGGGATTAAGGGATACAATGGGTTCCCCCACCTGTGTTATCCCCCCTGTAGTGCGGGTGCCGTCTGGGCAGACAGGGCTGTGTTGGCTGATTAAGAGCCCCAGCCAGATTATAGGATCGTCTCTTTGAAGGCTGGAGCTGCAGCCACATTCAAACGGTACAAATAAATATAATAATAATAATAACAGTGAAGATCAGACATAGGTTCTTCACATATTCACTTCACGATTTTTTATTATATGTTTTTCAACATATAAATGTTTGGGCACACAATATCATATGACTCTAATAATTGGATTTCTATTTGATATACACTAAATGTATGATTAATATTTTTCTTATTAGCTCACAATTTTTTTAGAATCATACTGTGGCAGGGGTGTCCAAGTTTTTTCTGCAGTGGGCCACTTCATCAGAATTGTATACGTGCGAGGGCCGCACTTATTTTTCACTGAGAGAAAATATGGCCTTTAATAAGATATGCAGATTACAATAAAGTAAATGACACAAAACCTTTACTTTTCCTCTCACTGATTTCTGGGATTTCTGGGCCTAAAAATTCAGGATTCTGGATAAGTAAAAATGAAATAGTTCTATTTATTTTATGGATGCACTAAAATGAAAATTCTGGACCAAAACCGAAAATTCAGGGTTCACTTAGCCGAAACTGAAAGTGACCCCCCACACACACACTTTTAATAAAAGTAAGTTACACACCAAAATTGTACAAAAAAATTATATATTATGATTGTTAACAGCAATCTCAGGCATACCCAGATTCCAGAATGTACTGGTTGGCTGGGCATTGTATTTTTTGTCCAATTTTAGTGTGTAACCACACTTTTATTAAAAGTAACACACCACAATTGGACAAAAAAAATCAACAAACACACTCTTTTTATACCTAGGCAAACAGTGAATGCTGGAACCTAGGCATGATGGGACTGTGATTGCTGTTAGCAGATTGCTGTTAGCAATCACACTCCTATCATCCCAAGTCAGCCAATACGTGCTGGTGCAGGGTGGCTGTAAGTGCAGACCCCATACTGCTGGCAGCATCAATACACAAGGGGGGCAGCTAGCCAGGTTTCAGCATGTACTGGCTGACTTGGCATGATAGGAGTGTGATTGCAAACAGCAATCACAGTCCCATCATGCCTAGGTTCCAGCACTTACACATCCATGCTATCACACACACACAAATTCATTCATTCACAGATTCATTCCCTCAATCAGACATACTCATTCACACAACCTCCCCCACCCCCACCTCCCCCGGGTTAGCCCCCCCATATTAATTTTTTTTACAAAAGATCATGGCATTTGTTAGATCTTTGTTAGATCAACTGTTTTTTTCGTTAGATCTACTCTAAAATAGGCAATATTAACAATCTTTTTCAGGGGGGGCTAACCCGTAGCCAGCCCCCCCTCAACAAAAATTTCAACAAAATGTTACTGATTATGATAGCTCTACGTTAGATCAGGTTTGATCAGACAAAATTTTTGTTAGATCTAGTCTAATTACTGAGATATTGCATATTTAATGAGGGGGGGCTGGCTCCCCCTCAACTGAAATTTGGATTTTTTTTAATGGATCTTGGTAGATATTCGTTAGATCAGGTTAGATCAACTGTTTTTTCCGTTAGATCTACCACGCAGGAGGCGGTATTCACAATCCTATTTTGTGTGCGGGGGATGGGTATACATATGGTCTGGCCCCCCTCAACTGAAATGTGGATTTTTTTTAATGGATCTTGGTAGATATTCGTTAGATCAGGTTAGATCAACAGTTTTTTTTGTTAGATCTACCACGCAGGAGGCGGTATTCACAATCCAATTTTGTGTGCGGGGGATGGGTATACCTACGGTCTGGCCCCCCTCAACTGAAATTTGGATTTTTTTTAATAGATCTTGGTAGATATTCGTTAGATCAGGTTAGATCAACAGTTTTTTTCGTTAGATCTACCACGCAGGAGGCGGTATTCACAATCCTATTTTGTGTGCGGGGGATGGGTACACATATGGTCTGGCCCCCCCTCAACTGAAATTTTGATTTTTTTTTTTATGGATCTTGGTAGATATTCGTTAGATCAGGCTAGATCAACAGTTTTTTTTCGTTAGATCTACCACGCAGGAGGCGCTATTCACAATCCTATTTTGTGTGCGGGGGATGGGTATACATACGGTCTGGCCCCCCTCAACTGAAATTTGGATTTTTTTTATGGATCTTGGTAGATATTCGTTAGATCAGGTTAGATCAACAGTTTTTTTCGTTAGATCTACCACGCAGGAGGCGGTATTCACAATCCTATTTTGTGTGCGGGGGATGGGTATACCTACGGTCTGGCCCCCCTCAACTGAAATTTGGATTTTTTTTAATGGATCTTGGTAGATATTCGTTAGATCAGGTTAGATCAACTGTTTTTTTCGTTAGATCTACCACGCAGGAGGCGGTATTCACAATCCTATTTTGTGTACGGGGGATGGGTACACATAGGGTCTGGCCCCCCCTCAACTGAAATTTGGATTTTTTTTTATAGATCTTGGTAGATATTCGTTAGATCAGGTTAGATCAACAGTTTTTTTCGTTAGATCTACTACGCAGGAGACGGTATTCACAATCCTATTTTGTGTGCGGGGGATGGGTACACATAGGGTCTGGCCCCCCTCAACTGAAATTTGGATTTTTTTTTATGGATCTTGGTAGATATTCGTTAGATCAGGTTAGATCAACAGTTTTTTTCGTTAGATCTACCACGCAGGAGGCGGTATTCACAATCCTATTTTGTGTGCGGGTAATGGGTATACATAGGGGCTGGCCCCCCCTCAACTGAAATTTGGATTTTTTTTTTTATGGATTTTGGTAGATATTCGTTAGATCCGGTTAGATCAACTGTTTTTTTTGTTAGATCTATCTACTCACAATCTTCTTTTGATTTTACATATCCATGCCTGTTCATTTGCACATCAAGCCACAGGTGCATACCTCTCAACTGTCTCGATTAATGCAGTACAGTCACGATTTGGAGGCTCTGTCCCGCTGAGCTCTACCTCTGTTCCATGGAATTCGGGATTCAGAATCCTGCGGGTCCTGATCGTGTTCTCTGGTGCCTGGGTCACCAGAAAACGACTACTGGACATGCTCAGCATTGTACGCATGCGCAGTAACACTGCCAGCTTCAGTGACAGCACTAGCGCGCATGCGCGGTAACGCTGACACTCTGATCTTCACAGTTTAGGAAGAGTGATGGCAGCAATGCACATGCGCGCCAGTGTCCCAATTTGCCGAGATGTTGGGAGGTATGAGGTGATGTCATAAATAACAGACTCCACCAAGATCCATTAAAAAAAATCCAAATTTCAGTTGAGGGGGGGCCAGCCCCTATGTGTACCCATCCCCCGCACACAAAATAGGATTGTGAATACCGCCTCCTGCGTGGTAGATCTAACGAAAAAAACAGTTGATCTAACCTGATCTAACGAATATCTACCAAGATCCATTAAAAAAAATCAAAATTTCAGTTGAGGGGGGCCAGACCCTATGTATACCCATTACCCGCACACAAAATAGGATTGTGAATACCGCCTCCTGCGTGGTAGATCTAACGAAAAAAACTGTTGATCTAACCTGATCTAAAAACCTGATGAAAAATATTTTGCTCATCTATAAAAGCTATTTTTGAAACCTAAACACCCCAGGGTATTTCAAATGCTAGTATTTTAACTCTTTCCATGTACCAATTCTACCACCAGTCAAACTTTGCAGCTTTTTTTCCCACACACATTTTACGTCAGGTATGAATTTACAGCTCCTGGTATATGTCACTGTGCTGGTGCTTGGAACAAAATCTAGAGCCTGCTTTAACCTCTATAAAAGAAATCCTTAACTTCTTGACGGCTCAATTTCACCTTGAATGTTTATTGATCTGCTATATCAGCATCCCATGCCTCGAGGGAACAGGTGCCAGTGGGTAAACACCTTCTCACCCCTCTCATGACGAAGCTGGAAAGTCGGTCATAGGAAAATGCACTGGGCTCAATGGCTTACACTTAATACACATTACACTTGGAATCCCTGTAAATGATTTAACATCTGTTATTAAGTTAGGATTATGTCACATTTTAGGGCTGAGTGAGGCAACATTAGTTTTCTATTCAAGCTGCTATTTTTTTATTTTGGGGAATCTTGAGCTGCCCTCAAACCAGAAGTACAGACTAATATTTCATTCTAGTAGAGTGAGGTCCACAGAACCCTGAGATTTTACTTTTATTTAATTTAAGAAAGTTTACTTTACTGAGAAGGTGGTGGATTTGTGGAACACCTCCCAGCAGCATTAGCTTGAGGTCCACAGAACCCTTATGATTTCACTTATTCTTTCCCTAATCTTTGCACATCTCTATTAAAAGTTTAGTTTTAAAGTGATTTGTGGTAGGATTTTGTCAGATATCTCTGGCATTGCAATGGTTAGTAGACTTGTGCATTCGTATTCATGAGAACATGTACACGAACACGAATGTGGCATTTAAGTTGTTCAATCCGAATAACGAATAAACAAATATGGTGGTGGAGAAAAGTACACAAAGACGCACAATACAAAGAATCTTCGCTTCTTCGTGTTTGTCTTTGTTTTCGCGTCACGTCTATTTCTTGAAAGAGGAGGAAGGACATTAATTGAGTGAGCTAATCTTCTTTTGTCCAATCACCTCACTTTTGTGACATCATGCATTTAATAACACCTATTAAATTTAAAATTAATAATAGATCTTTAACCAAACTGGTGCACTACTACTACCCTTAACCTTCCATTAACCCTATAACTTTAAGTCTAAGCTTGTCTTGAGTTTTAATACAGCAGGCAAAGAGGGCAGACCGCAGCAACAACAAAAGCTCCTTATTGTACGAGCAGGACACCAAATCCCCTAAAAATGGTTAAACAAATTCAAGGCTTGATAAAAACCCCTCAGCAGGTTGAAACTTAATCCTGAATCCTTAACCAAACCGTTGCACTACTACTATCCTTAACATCACATTAACCTGCCTTACATTACCTCTAGGTCTAAGCTTATTTTGAGTTTTTGACCCACCTTCTTCCATCCGCATACCTGCCAACAGTCCCAAATTTCCTGGGGAAGGCCTGTTGTTTTTCCAGTCCGGTCTCATCAAATTCGGGTTGTAGGTAAGTTTGCCATTGTTGGTAAATTGCAAATGTTAGGCAAGTATTTAAAGTTGGTCCCGAATTTCCTATTCAACTTCTTCTACACATTCATTGATTGATTTCATCCCCGTGTCAAAAATTTTTTTTCACAAAATTATGATATAGACAAACCACAGTAACTTTGCAAAAACTCAGAGAATAAAAAACAATCTGTGTGAGATACGCTATATGACCAAATGTATGTGGATATGCCTCCTAATTATGGAGTTTAGGTGTTTTGGCCACACCCATTGCTAAGAAGTGTATAAAATTAAGCACATATGAATGCTATCTCCATAGACATGGAGAATGCAGGAGAATGGGTCTGTTGTGTTAGAATGGGACCCTGGGTGCACAGATGCATAGGCCCCCCCACTAAATTTGGAAACCCCCAGCTGCAGGACCAAGTGGCACAGTGCTGTCTAAACCTTAGGGGCACACTGGGCAGTTGACCAGTGGCCCCGCAATCTGGGGCCCTGTGGTGAATTACATTGCTGCCAGCAAGTAGTAGCTTATCTATAGGGGAGGGGGCGAGCAGAGATGCTGCCTCCCCTAGGCTGGTCTTCAGGCCAAGGATGGAGCAAGATTGTGATCTCCCCAACCAGCCCTAGTCAGCGGGCATCCAATCAGTGATTAGGCTGATCAGACCCTATAGGAACCTTTTTACTATAAATGTTTTTGGCAGTGTCAGTAATAACACCACCAGCAGGGAATGCCAAAATTGAATTTTGGGCATTCAAGTTTACCATCACACTTAATCAAGGAGCCAGCAATTCTAACCCTTGCTGAAAGTGAAGACTCCAGTAAGACTCGGTGTCATAAACAGGCTGATCTCCTGTGTCTGCCAAGAACATTGCCTTAAGTCCTCATAAAAACATAGAATTTAATGGTAGGGTCATTATTTTTCTGAACATCGACTGTTGGAGAACAAAATGCATAAGTTAATATCCACAGTTATAGTTCAAGTAAGTATATTTTGATGAGAACACAGAAGAATGCAGAATACTTGGTAGTTATAAAGTGATTCTTTGTACAGTTTACAAAAATTAAAAACATAAATTAAATTGTCTGCCAGAGACACTGCCAGTGATATTGGAGTAAACCCTATTAAAGTATTCGCCTTATGATTCATTTATATTGACTAGAAAAAACTACTCCCACCTATCAACATGAAATATGTAATTACAAAAGTGCGAAAAGGTCTGTATGGTATAGATGAGTTAGTATTCAGAATTCAACATTCTCAATTTCTGCTTTGCCATTATGTGAAGATTAAATTATTTTTATATTCATATCTGTCTATCTAGTCCAGATCCTACAGTGCAATAGAATAAGATAGGTTAAAAAACAATATGCATTGAAAGTAACATTTCTTTTAAGTTTTGTTTTAAAAATCATCTTTGGGTGCTGGAGGTCTGGCACTATTTTACTCAGTATCCCATTGTTGCATTTACCACTGATTCCTGGGGATAATTTTCAGATTACCTAGAGAAAACGAAAAAAAAATTGTAAACATACTTAAAATTAGTAATAACATAAAATCATTTTACACTGCAGGATGAGAAATATATTCATGCATTTACTATGTTTTCCTTCAGCTGTAATTTCAAGACAAGTGCATTTTCAATGTAGGAGGCTCCTGACACCTTTTGCACTCCCATTGAACTTACTGTAGCAGTATCTAAGCTTGGGAGGAGATCCAGACTAGATTTTGTATTTCAGGACCACTGCCACCAGCAGCACTGCACCAATAACTAGGCGAATCCAGGAGCATGAATTTCCTCCCAAAATGAACCATTTTGATGAACTGATTCCTCAGAATAAGGAAGGTGATAGAGTTGCAGCAGTAGTAGGGTAGTGGACAAGTACTGGCAGACAGACACATCCAGCCACATGGTTTAGGAATGAAATTCCCTCAAATTTGATGAATTGATGCGCAGAATAAGGAAAGTAGATAGTATTCCTGATACCTGGAGCTGGTGAACCAGGATTCAACTAACTGCTTTGTCATAGGTGCCTACTGGCTCTGCCCACCTAAGACTCATTAATTCATAGGGAAGCATTGCCATCAGGGGCGTACCTAGAGTATTTAGCACCCAGGTGGATCCTGTATGTGCATGGCACTCCCTCCACACAAAAAAATTATGTTGACAAGAATGTTTATTTCACAAATGTGTAAATTGTATAAGTTTAAATTGAAGTTGATGGGTCCAACAACATGTGGGAGTTTTTCTTTACTTTTTTCACTCTGCCCAATCAGCATTCAGTATATATATATATATATATAAGTGTAGTGATGCCATTTTAACTTGTCAGTAGCAACAGTTACAGACTGATGAGAGTTGGCGTGTGAGACAGTTAGCTTATCAGAGGCAGTTAATTGATCACCTACCATACTGCAAGTTAATTAATAATTTATTTTAGAGCAGAAAATGTACTGCTGCAAAGTGGATTGGAGAATCTGTAGTGTATTAACCCCTTAATGACAAAGCCCCTCAAAATGCATTGTTTTCAATGGGTTTAGGGACCGCCCATTGTCCTTAACCCCTTCAATCCCCTATAGACGTACTGGGACGTCCAGAAAACGCCTATTAAGAAACCCCTATGGACGTCCCGGTACGTCCAGCCCTTCTTGCAGCATCAGGGACACATCCCTGCCACTCCACGGGAGACAGCCTGGACTCCCCACTGACAGCAGAAGCCGGCATCGCCAGCTTTCTGCTGTCCGATCTGCTGTAACAGCTTCCGGCATGAAAGCCGGAAAGCTGTTACATTTCAAACTGCGCAGTGACGCAACCCGGAAGGTCATCAGAGGACAGGATATCCCCTGCAGGGGATATCTTGTCCTCCGATGAGGCACAGACGCTGCAATCTCACAGTGTGATCGGTGCAGGGGGATCGCGGGGAGGGGAGTGAGAAACCATGTCTCTCACTCCCCCTCCCATTGTGAAACAGAAAAGCAGAAAAAAAAGTTTATTCATTTAAAAAATAATAGTAAAAAAATCATTAAAATAATAATATAAATAATAATAATAAAAATAATAATGTGAGCTGTGATGTAATTGTGGTTTTTCATTTTACAATCAAATGTAATGCCTTAATTGATACTTGATTGTTGGACAGAAAGTAGGATTTCAATTAACAGATGCTGAATATACACTAACTTTAGATGTTAAAATCTCTCTGTCTCTCTAATATTTTTCTAGTATATATATATATATATATATATATATATATATATGCAACCTTGTTAGTCACTATTCACAACTATTCAAGGTGAGGTCTTACTATTGTCTTAAAGAGGCAAGATCATGTTAAAGAGGCATGATTATCTTCTCCACCTGCGAATCAATACCCTGGTTTATGCTTGCCAATGTCATTTTGGCCTTTGCAGCTGCTGACTGGTATTGCACACTGTTGCTAGGTCTAAAATAATTCCTCAATCCTTCTTCTTAGTAGTTTATTCTCAAGGGAGAACCATTTAAACTACATGATGTATTATTTTTCCCATAATGCATAACTTTGTTCTGTATTTAACTTAATTAACCATTTGCCAGTCCAGTACCCTACCTAATTTTAGGTCATCAGCAAACACTGAGACATGGCTTTCAATGCAATATAGGAGATCATTAATAAATAAATTAAAACGAAGAGGAACCAGGAGAGACCGCTGAGGTACTCCATTTAATATATTGGTTCAGATTGAAAATGTTCCCTTTACAACCACTCTTTGCATTCTTTTTTTAATCAATTTCCAATCCAAGTACATACATTTGTCCCTTAACCTATTTCTAACAATTTGTAAAGTAATAGGTTTTGTGTGGATCCAAATCAAGTGCCTAGAAAAGTCCAAATAGGTTACATATACTACCACGTCTAACTTATAAAGTATTGTAGGTGTAGACTCAGTAGCGTACCTAGCGGGGGGCGGGGGGGGGTTGGTCCGCACCAGGTGCCGCTCATCAGGGGGGTGTCAATTTGCCGGCACCCGGCACCCCTCCAGCGACGGACAGTAATGTCCGTCGCTGGAGGAGCAGGCTCGCAAGGGAGCGGTATCGGAGGTCTTTAACAGACCTCCGGCTCCCTTGAGTGATTTTAAGCCGGTTCAAGGATCTCCTTGCACCCCCACAGCAGGACTCCTGAAAGGTAAGTGAACTTCAAAGGGGGAGAGGGTAGATAGTTAGGAGGGGGTAGATAGGGAGAAGGGGATGAGATGGGGGATAGGGGGTAGATAGGGAGAAGAGAGTGAGAAGGGGTAGATAGGGCAATCATACTCCTATCATGCCAAGTCTGTGAGTATATCCTGGAATCTGGGTATGCCTGGGCATGATAGGAATGTGATTGCTGTTAACAATATATATATATATATATATATATATATATATATATATATTAATATTGTTATTTAATTGTTTTGTCCTATTTTGGTGTGTTACTTACTTTAAATAAAAGTGTTAGATTTTTTTTCGGTTTTGGCCAGGTAAATGCTGCATTTTCGGTTTCAGTCCAGAATTCGTTTTGGGGCATCCCTAAGCCAGACAATGAAGTGGTAGGCCTACACCACATCAATGTTTGGCTTAGTATATAGTGATAGGAGTTATGCTGCACTATTGTCAATGTCTGGCTCAATGTATAGTGATAGGGATTACGCTGTACCACCGTCAATGTGTGCCTCAGTATATAGTGATAGGTGTTATGCTGTACCACCGTCAATGTCTGCCTCAGTATATAGTGATAGGTGTTATGCTGTACCACCGTCAGTGTCTGCCTCAGTATATAATGATAACAGTAATGCTGTACCACCTTCAGTGTCTGCGCCGGTATATAACAGTAGAAGCTATGCAGTTTTAAAGTGTATATGGGGGGGGGCACATACAGGATCTGCCCCAGCTGCCAAATACTCTAGGTACGCCCCTGTGTAGACTCATAAAGCAAACAATTTCTGAATATCAATTGCACTCAATATTATAATGAAACAATATTATAAAAATATGATTATATTGTATGCCTTTTTGAATCTGGATGGGTTTTATTAGCATACATTATTTATAAACTACTTGCCACCCAAGGTAATATAACATTATAATTATAGAGCAGACACCTGAAAACCAGCTCATCCTAATAAGATCAATGAAACCATTACAAACAGTAAAAACTATCATTTATAAACTATACACTGTTTAGGTAATTTCAAACAGTCCCTACAGTCAGGGAACAGGGCAAAGATAATTATACTTGGCAGATCAGAGTTTATAGAACTTGTCACTTTGAGCAAGGTATTTATTTCTCATAGTGTCTTTATTCCTAATTGTGGATACATTTAAAATGAAAGCATCTGCAGTATATTTACATCATTAAGTTGCCCATCAAGTTATAAACTGCTAAAGACTGCTGAGTATTTTTTATGTTACAAATTCAGCTAAAATGATCTTCAGGTTTTAAGACAGTATGAAATTGTACAGAATAGAAATAATCTCAATTGTCCTAAAAACATAGCATATCCTCAAGTGTGACACATGTCACCAAAAGATTGCATGCAAAACATGTACGATTGTATTAGCTTTCACCAGTGGCCATCTGCTATTTATGTATGTTGCCTAAAGAACTGGCATGAATTGTAAGTGCATACGACCTTATATATCTGTTGTGTCATATTTTACCACACCAGCCATGCAGCGTTGCAATAAGCATAGCATTTTCTCTTAGTTCTTGACAAGATGGTATATTCCACAGTGGACACAGGGCAGCATGGCTTAGGTTTGCAAAGTTGCATCAGGAACAATGTCCTTTGAACAGACCTAAGTGTCACGGACCGGGTGAGCAGGTCTGATAGGAGCCCAGGTGCCAGGGATACGAGGGGCTCTGTCTGTACCAACCCCAAGCCATCATGCATCGTGGGGTACAGACAGAAAATAAATCACAGACAGGAGATACTGATAATAGTTGTATTGCAGATGATGGTACAACAACATATAAACAAGGAAAGTCTCTTGGCTGGAAGCCCTCTGGATGGGGCACACACGGCAGGAAGCCCTCTGGATGGGGCACACACGGCAGGAAGCCCTCTGGATGGGGCACACATGGCAGGAAGCCCACTAGCAGGGAACACACGGCAGGAAGCCCACTTGCAGGGCACACACGGCAGGTTGCCCACTCGCAGGGCACACACGGCAGGTTGCCCACTCGCAGGGCACACACGGCAGGTTGCCCACTCGCAGGGCACACGGCAGGTTGCCCATTTGCAGGGCACTCAACCAGGGAGCCCGTATGCAGGGCACTCGACTTGGGAGTCCACTAGTGGGGCGCTGGCCGCAACTCAGGAACAATACAGGAACCAAAACAGGAGCAGATCAGGAACCAAAACAGGAGCAGATCAGGAACCAAAACAGGCAGTCCTCTAACGTTAATGTCAAGGCCCAGACTGAAGGGCTGGGCAGGTTTATATAGGCTGGCTTGATCAGTTAATAAACTGTAGCTGGACATGATAATCACCCTGAGTGGTTCAGAGTGACAAGAGCGGCCACTAGAGGTTGGAAACGGGAAACGAGCAGCACAGAGTGAAGATACCGTATTTGCTCGATTATAAGATGAGGTTTTTTCAAAACAAATGCTCTGAAAAATACCCCTCGTCTGACTATGAGACGACTAAGACTAAGCAGCTGCAGGGGACCTGGATCCTCCTGTCTCCCCCCCGCCCCACTTACCGGTACTTCTGTAGCTGGGGCAGCGTGTAGATGTCTACGCGATTTGCGTAGACAACTTCCGCTGCAGCAGGAAGGAGGCGTGGCTAGCAGCGGACGTCAGAAGCACCGGTAAGTTTTGGGGGGGCCGGGGGAGTGTTAAATGGGGGGCATAAGGCATTTCTGGAGGCAGAGTGCTCTGTGAAATGCCTTTTAACCCCCTTAATGCCACTCTGCCTCCAGAAATGCTTTTTTAACCCTCTATACGCCACTCTGCCTCCTGAATGCCTTAAACCTCCCTATATGCCACTCTTCCCCATAATATGCCTTTTAACCCTCTAAATTCCAGAGTGGCATATAGGGGTATAAGGCATATCATGGGGCACAGTGGCATATAGGGTTAAAAGGCATATCATGGGGCACAGTGGCATTTAGAGGGTTTAAAGGCATATCATGGGGCACAGTGGCATATAGGGGGTATAAGGCATTTCTGGGGCAGATGTGTATAACTGGGGGGCAGGTTGGAAAATAGAAGGAAATAAAACCAAAATATTTTTCTCAATCATAGCTTTTATTAAAAAAAAAAATAGTTTACATTTACTGGTAAAACTTTTTTCCTATAGGGTCGTCTTATATTCAGGCTTTTTCTTTTTTTCCTAAATTAATATTCAGATTTGGGGGGTCGTCTTATAATCAGGGTCGTCTTATAATACGGTAATTCCTATCAGCAAACGGTGGACATTACACTAAGACCAAAGAAGAGATGTTTGGCCATAATGCACAGCACCATGTTTGGCAAAAACCAAACACAGCTTATCAGCATAAACAACACTTACCAACCACCAAGCATGGTGGTGGAGAGGTAATGATTTTGGCTTGTGTTGCAGCCACAGAACCTGGAAACCTTGCGGTAATTGAGTTGACCATGAACTCCTCTGTATACCAAAGTATTTTAGAGTCAAATGTGAGGCCAACTGTCTGACAGCTAAAGCTTGGCCCAAACTGCACCATTCAACAGGACAATGATCCCAAGCACACCATCAAATCTACAACAGAATGACTGTAGAAGAAAATAATCAAGGTGCTGCAATGGCCCAGTCAAAGTCCAGACCCCAACCAGATTGAAATGCTGTGATGGGACCTTAAGAGATTTGTGCATAAACAAATGCCTGCAAACCTTGATGAACTGAAGCAACATTATAAAGAAGAGTGAGCCAAAATTCCTCCAGAACAACGTGAGACTGATAATAGAGAAAACGTCTTACAGAAAATGTACTTAGTTTTTCACACGTGCCTTCTCTATTTTGGCTTTATTTTTGTTAAATAAATCATGGCATGGTGTAATATGTCATGTGTTGTTCATCTGAAGTTGTATTTACCCAATTTTTAGACCTGCTAAGGAACAGATGATTGTTATTATATATGTGATATGTGAAACCAAAGAATTCAAGAGGTTGTGCTTTCTTTTTCACATGACTGTATATATATAAACAGTTTATATGTATAAAAAGGAGATTTCATATATATATATATATATATATATATATACATGAAATCTCCTTTTTACATATGATTGTCAAGTTCTGGGAAAAAAAAGGTTTGTACACATCAGCACAATCCCAATTTTCCATTGCAACACTCTTTACATAATCTACAATATGTTTCACAATGGGTAAACTTTACACATCTGCTGTAATCATGTGAAACAATTTTTATTTCTTTGATCCGCATTTTTTTAGTACTAGAAGTGTCCTGACTTGCCTCAATTTTGACAACGAAATATATAAGGCATATAATCTATTCTAAAAATGTGTGAATTCATTTTCAGCATATAACAATTTATTCTTTTTAGTTGCCATGCATTTTTATATATGCAGTTTATTATTAAATGGAAGACCCAGGTAGGAATAAAAATATATTTAACTTTTTTTTTTAAAAACTCTTTGGACGACTGCCACACCTCCCTTCAAAAAAGACAGTGGGCAACAAAGACATCAAGTTTCCTACAAAGAAAATGTCAGCTCTTTAATTTAGTGACAGATAAAGTAATGTAATGATTGCTGTGTGTTACATTTCAAAGTCACTCTGGGAAATCGTTACAGCATTCATTAAGCAAGCTCCTTGATCACTTGAATTAAACAGTGGAAATGAATGTATTTTTTAATATGTATTGTACATGAATTACTATTCCATTATGTGCCAGTTTTAACATTTCAAATGCCCTGGTATAACATGTACTATAAGGGCACAGACCCTTAAAATTTATCTCAGTGACATCACATGACCTCCAATGCCAGTTCAAAATAGTTTAGGAAGGGCCCTTCCAACCTGGATCAGAAACTGGGTTCCAGGGGAATGGGTGGTTGGGCTGTATAATATCCACAGCAGTGTGCCTGAAGGGACGAGTCCGTCACAGTAAGAATGCATGGAAAAGGAAATTTTCATTAAAAATAAAGTTCATGTAAAAATTAATGCACAAATCTAGTATTTATATCATGATTATCCTTACAAAATGCACAAACTGAAATTAGCTACTGTCAGTGTAAAGTAACCAGATGATAATGAGCGGCATACTCATACTCAAGATCAAATGATAACCATATGGCCATTCAAGAGCTAACCGGCCAAGTTTCCACTTTAACCAAACACATAGATAAATTAATAATACCTCTAGAAATAAGGCCGATAGCTGTAATTGAAGAATTAATCAAAAAGAGCAATGGAGAGGCCAATGATATCAAATTAAGTGGCTTGGAGTAAAGTAGTAAAGGAGTATGTACAAAGCCTTCTGCATAGAGGCTGGATAAGGAATTCTGTTTCATCCTACTCATCATCGGTAGTGTGAAAGAAACTGTAGAAAAGAAAGACATGAGCTTACTAATGTGCATATAGTTTGGAGAGTTTAACCGGAAAACAGTATTTGACAACCATCTATTGCCGGGAATACAAGACCTATTGGACAGTCTTGGTGATCACTCATGGTTTTCCATTTTAGACCAAGACAGTGCATATTATCAAGGTTTTGTGAATGAAGAGTCTAGATATCAGACTGTATTTAGCATGCCTTGGGGACTCTATAAATGGATCCACACAAACATAGAGTGGATTTTAGAGGGGATCAGTGATGAATGCTATACTCCAAAACAGTTGATGAACATTTGATTTACCTTACAGGTCTTGTGCCACATGATGGAGCATGGTGTCAAACACTGTCCACAAAAGACTACTCAGATACATAGGACACATGGTGTCTTGTGATGGAATTCAAGTGGACCCAAAGGATGTAGAGGCAGTAAAGGAATAGAAAGTGAAGACATTTTCCATTGTTCAAAAAGCCTGGATTCTCCTGGGGTTCCTCAAGTCATTCATTCAAGACTTCTCACAACTTGGCAACCTCTTGTTTGAACTTCTACACAAGAAACAAGGTTGATTGCAGCCACACCAAGCTCAACAGAAGTAGGAATCCAATTTAAAGGGATAAAGGACAGCTTCATTCCAGAACACCAGCGATTGTTCTAAAGAGCACCAAAAAGTAATCTCAAAGTTTTTGGAAATGCTGGCAAATCCACCTATACTACTCTAGGCGGACTTTGATCTATCTTTTGTGTTACACATTGATGCATCCAATAAAGGTCTAGCTTTATCAACACCAAGGCAACAAACTGCGCGTTATTTGATATGGAGCAAGAATAGTGAACCTGGCTGAAAGAAATTATCAGTATTTCAGTTAATTGGACTCTTTGGAAATTAAATGGGCAATTTGCGACAAATTTTTAGTCTACTTTATTATGCACCCATAGTCTATACGGTAAGTCTATACAGGCAACAATCTATTAACCTATATATTAAGCACTGCCAGGCCTAATGCTCTGCTAAGTGAATTAGCAGACTTTCACTTTGAAATTAAATACATGCCTGGTAAAACAAATGCAAGAGTGGACACACTGTCAACATATCCAATAAAGCTAGAAAACGACATTGATGAATTTACAGTGTTACCAGAAATCATATTTACAATTTGGTAAATCAATACAGTGAGATATAACGATGTTCATGGGTGCCTGTGTTGCAACTCCAGAAGATATCAAAATGATATTAAATGCACCGAATCCTTCTGAAGAGGAAAAGAAACTCTTCATAATAGAGTGTGAATGGGTGAAAAGCATTTTTTAATCCCACTTCCGCCCGCTCCCACTGAATTTCTAACCATTACCGCCGGCTCCTGCAACGTGTGTTCCACTCCCGCCCACTCCCGCAATATATGTGTACAATCCCGCCCGCTCCCACAACATATTTGGTCAATTCCACTAACCCCCTTATCTGATCTGCAAGGCTGCCTTCGCGTTGCTCACACACAGCATCTCTTCTCTTCTTCCTTCCAGGAACCCAGCAGAGTCACGTGAAGTGACGTAACACCCGAAGAACCCCCTACAAGTCCCGTAGCCCGATGCATTTCCTTAGTACAGGCTATGGAGGATTCTGGGTACTAAATAGCTTCCATTTAAAGCCCTACCATAGACCCTATCACGGGAAAGACAAAGATTATGAAGTGAATAAACTATAAGTGGACAACAGACTCCTCTACAGGAGAAGTCAACAACATAAGCAGTTGATAATACCTTAAAAATGAATGGCGGTAATACTGATCAAATGGAACACATTGGAGTAGACAAAGTATTCCATCTTGCCCATGGGAGATTTACTTGCCGTACATGAAGCAGGAAGTAGAACGCTATGTAACTAAGAAATGTACTTGCATTAAGATGTAAAAAGGCCATGTAGCAGATCATGTAAAGGAATGTAACACCTTAGGTTATCCATCAAACAGACCATTGTCATGCCCCATCTGCATGTACCTTACCCCACACAGACCTGGAAGAGACGGCAACAGAATGATATACCCACAGGAGGTAGGGCAGTATTCCACATTGCATCTACACTTGGACAGCTGTCCTGGAGGAGTGGCTTCACACAGCCTTCACACAGATAGAGCATAGTGCTGCTATTGAAATACCATAGCAATGCTACCACAAATTAATTAAGCTGATCTTCTCCAGGTGAGGAATGCGTGCCCTATATAATGCCATTCCTCCTCTCATTCCTTGCTTGGTTATTTCTGATCTTCATTGTATCCTGTTGCCCCTAAAGTTTCTATTGTATTATGATTATTTAACCTGCGTTTGACCTCTAGCCTGTTAGCTCGACCAAAAACCTACACTGCCAACCTTGACCTCTGCTTCCGTCTTGACTATGCTTTTGCCTCAACACCTTGTACTGCGCTTTTGGATTTACTGCCCTTGTTCACCCATTCACTAAGTTCTCTACAATTCCAACTGTTAAGAACAGTGTCTGTGTGTGCGGATATATCTCTTGTTGTTAGACCTCCTACGGTAAGACATCCCGTCATCACAACCATGGAATCATCAGGTACCTCCTCTCATTGTCATCGCGCACCTGTGGTGTGCATTAGGAGGGGACGGCCCGCATCGCCGGTTGCCGGTGCTCCTCGTGGCGGCAGTTGCCTTCCTCCTCCCCCAGACGTGCGCGGCGGAGGCTGGATGGCGCGTGACATCAGCCAGCCAGGTGTCCACCATAATGCTGGCTGAGCATCATTGGAAGAGTAAAAAAGGCTAATGTTAGCCTCCCTCCCAGGACCCCTACACGCTGCCTTTACACACACCTGCCCATAAACACACATATACACATACACTGCCTTTACACACACACACATATACACATACACTGCCCTTACACACACACATATACACACACACTGACCTCACACACACACACACACACACACACACACATATACACGTCCACTGCCCTTACACACACACATATACATGTACACTGCTGTGACAGAACCCTCCATCACTGGGGCCACTGGAAAGGCCTGACTGCCAGCCTCCTCCCTATTGACTATGGGCCCTGGGTTTGTAAAGACTTCTGTGGCTACCCTCAGCAGTATATCATGTCATCACTTGCTGAGGGATTATCTCTGTCAGACAGCCAGGGAGTGACCGCCATTGTTTTACTTTAATATCAGACCCCCCCATGGTGCATTATTATGTTGTCCCCTTCTCCCCAGTTCCACTACTACAGACATTTACCCCGGCCATCCCTGGAACTGGTTTTGGCCAGCAATAGATAGTGGAGGTTGGGACACTATTGTGTTAATCCTGTTACTGCCCCTGTTGTCTCTGGGAGGCAGATTAAGGGGGCGGTTTGTATCCCAATATCTTGTTTTTATGTTAATGTGTGTTCTGCTGGATATATCCAGCCCTGTGTGTGAGAAATAAATCAGTCTTGGTTTTGGTTTTACCCTACACTGAGTCTCGGCTAGTGACTGGGGAACCAGGGAAAGTGTGGTGTCCCAGGCTAAGGGAGCACAAGACAGAGGAAGTAGTCAGTCGGACTAGCCAGATCTGTGACATTGGTGGCAAGTGGGGGGATTGCCTCTTAGTCTGAGGGACACTTCCTTTTTACCGGGATTAACCGACAGGATGGCAGGCTTCGGTTACCTTGACAAGGACATGGATGTGACATCAGAATTCCAGGGGCTACTGCGGGTCATCCTCTTCTGCTACACCACTGCTCTGCCTACAGAACAATACCAGAATCTGAGGCAACTGGTTCAACGGTCACTATGGCAGAGGGCTGTTATACACCGGGGTCAGTGTCTTCTAAGCTCCGAACAAAGGATCAGAGACCAGCGGGAACTACGGATGTCATTCCTTCTTTCATGTTATATCTCAGATATATGTCAACTGAAATTGTTTATATTGATATGTGATATGTTTCAATGCCAATCTATTTTTTTTTTATGAAAAAGGTTAAGAAAAGGCAAAACAAAGTGAAATTGTATACTGTATGATGTTATTTTAGGGGTTTCTTGTGCCAGACAAGTTTCCCCTAGCTTAAGGCAGTTAACATGAACCCTTTAGAATTGACTGCATTTCTGCATATTTTGCTAATAAACTTTGATCTGATCTTAAACAATAGACAGTCTACTTCAAGTCAAGCAGATAGCAATTTTTGGCTAACTGAGTATATTTCAAAACCTCTGAGTTCTCTTTCTCATTCATATTATATAAAATAAATGTGAAAAGCATCTCTTAAGTACACATCATGTTGGAAAAAAGATTAGATCAATTCAATCCAGGCTTACGTTCTTTAATCAGTCAATGGTGGTATGATGAGCTGTAGATTGCAGTCTTCCTCTGAAGGTGTCAGAAGGTGTTCACACTTCTTGTAGGCCAGGTTGTCTGGATCTCTGGTTTGCAGGCTGGTCTACAAAGTGATAAATATCTTATAAAAAGGGAAAGAAATCCCTTATGACAGTTTAAGCTATTAAAATGGAGCATTAGTTTAATTTCCCATATTCTCCCAGATGTTGTAAGGGAAAATCTTGTGTCCCTTAAATTGCACCTAGTTAAATCAACTATATTTGTTACTCTGTGTCTTCAGTACCAAAATACAGAAAACATCAAAGCATAGAATATATTATAATTTGTCCTTATTTATTTGCAAGCCATAGATAGTTTTCACATATTACCGGTACTTTAGTTATGCTTGATTTAGTTGTAGTAGTTTAATATTTTTAATATATATTGATTTTGTTTACATCTATGACATAAAGAAATATAATAATGGAATGTTCATTTTTCATATACTTAAAATATTCAACTGCTAGATTTACCTTAGAATGCTTTTTTTGTGAATTTTAAATATCCAATTTTTAACCATAGGTTTGGACATAAAAAATAAAGGGTTGTGAATTTTAAAAGTTCAAATTCTCTTGATATATGCAAACAGATAAAGATCAGAAGTAAACCTTTCAGTAATCCTTTCATAGAGGTGCAATTTTCTTATCTGAGATCACATACCGACTGGGTGCACAAAGTTTAATAGAATGGCTAACCGATGCAGAAAAGCACTTAGCCCAACCAAAGGTTGGTTTCCTATTTGTTTCTGTGTGATAACACGTTATAAAACCTTTGTATAGTGAGTCGTATATCATGATGGGTACTTTTTAATGGGCAATTTTTAATTAACCCCTTCACGACAATGCATTGTTTTTATTGGGTGTAAGGACATCCCATTCTCGTTAAGGGGTTAAAATAGGTGTATATATATATATATATATATATATATATATATATATATATATATATATATATATACACACACACAAACCAAAAGGAGCGGCTGCACACTCAGGAATACTGTTAGTTTTAATTTTCTTTGGTTATATATATATATACTGTATATATATATATACATACAGTGTATATATATACATACAGTGTATATATATACATACAGTGTATATATATACTGTATATATATATATATATATATATATATATATATATACTGTGTATATATATATATATATATTATGGATTAATACAGGATGAACAGATAATACCAGGTGCAAGGTCATTTTGGAATCAACAGCAAGTATCTTTTGCCCACCCTCTCTTCCTGCATTTGATAAATATAGGCATACTGCTATTTTATGTAAAATTATTAGATCAGAATAGGGCCTTATTTCGGTCTTTGTGATAAGCATATATTATATATCCAGAATGCGCCGGAATAAACAGAGATCTTATTACACATACACCGCTCGATGAAGATATCTATATAATTTGGAACAGGGGAGGGCTGGCAGCCTAAGGCCTAGGGGGTAAGTCTAGTCAAGTGGCCCATTGTGCCACCAAATCAGCCCACCATCCATGCCCATATGTTCCTGATTTTCTAATGCATATTGATGTAATGTTATGGGATTGGGAGTACATCAGGACATTTAAAAAAAGTCATCATACATGGGATGCCTGAAGCCACAATTAAGTGCCACTAATCCTTTTTAATAAAATATGCAGACTGAAACAGGGTAAATAACACAAAACCTTTATTTTTCCTCTCACTGATTTCTGGGCCTAGAAAGTTTTGTCTTTGACTACAAATTCAAGAGTGATTTATCTCTGGGTTATTAAAATTAAATTTGTGCAATGTATTCCCACATAAAGTAAAGTGCCAGGAAACAGATGGCCAAATACACACCAGGACAGGCTCTGCCACACCGACACACCAAACACACCAGGACAGACTCTGCCACACCGACACCCGCATCAGTACCGGTTAATCTACACAAAGCATAAAAAAATGCTTTACACACTGGTTTGTTTTTTGTGTGTTTCCCTCCTTGTGTACTTATACCCCCAGCCACCCCTTTTTTATTTAATTGTAGTTCCAAGGCAGCCCCCCCCTTTGAATATGGTCCCCTTCTACCTGTTTTTTTTAATACTTACTTTTTTTCTGCCTTCCTTCCCTGCTCTCCTCCGACGTGTGTTTTTCTGTAACAAGAACTGTTCCGTGTGAGCGGCATGGGCGGCATGGTGCAGGCACGTTGGCCGGCGTAGGTGGTCTTACGGCCGCTTTAAAACTCACTGCCGCATCTGCTGCAATGGCATCTTGGTGCGGTGGGCTTTTGCCCCTAATTAAAGATGGCCCTGACGCGGGCTAATCAGCTACTTCAGTGGGCGGCCATACGGCTGCATAATTTAGCTTCAGCCCGTCCCAGCCTGCCCCTGCCAAGGTATTAGAAGTTCTCGGAAGTTCTCCGACAATATATATATATATATATAATGTTATACAGTATATTGTATTTATCAATTTCTTCCATGTCGTCATTACTTTATTTTAGAGAATGGATGTTTATATCCATAGCATCCCTTCAGTGGTAAAACTTTCCTTCTTTTATCCTTTCATACCTATTGACTTAAGCTGTCAACAGTACAATATTGTGCCCACAGAACTATTCGTTCGAATTGTTACAATTTTGGACACCACTATTTACAATGCACATTTGGCATAGTACAAGCCACAAAAAAAAAAAAAATCTAATTAAATATTGTATAGTGTTTTAAAAAACAATATATGAAATAATAGCATCTTCAGGAGCCATATGTCTATAATTTATAATTAGAGATTATAATAGCCTTGGTGAAGGTATAATCTAAATTTTAGTAAAGACAGGAATAAATTGCATATTCTTCTTTACTGAACCACCAATAATAGCAAAGTTAAAACTATAACAGAAAAAGAAATAAACCAATGAACATATAGGATGGATAATATAGTCTATAAACATCAACTCCTCCCCTTCTTTGATGAGAAAACCTCAACAATTGTGGGAAAAACTTGATAATATGCCCGCCACTTCTACAGGGGAATAAAGATTTGAAAGAATAAAACTCACCATTTCCGGATCTCCCCCAATAGGGACCTCTGGCGCCCCTTGGCCTGGCATAACCTATGGTAGATGGAAACAGAGCCTGGTGCAAGCCCCGGGAGCCTCTTGAGGCAGAACAGCTGGAGAAAAAAACCTGTGAGGGAGCGAAACAGGAGGAGGAGCACGCTTTGACGAGCACAGGAAAAGAGATGCGGCCGCAGGAGCAGACCGCGGAAAAGCCGTGAACGAGGAAGAGAGAAGAAGGAGGGCTGTAAAGAAACAGAAGGATGGAGATTTGGGTAGATAGTGGGTAGGGAAAGGGGAAAAAGGAGGCCAATGCGCGGACAGAAGCGCGGGAAAGCGGGCCGAAAGACTTGCAGCGGTGGGAAGGAAGGGTAAATTAAAATACATAAATATAATAAAACAGGACAGAGAGGACTGGGAAGGGTGGAAGCCCCGGATGATATAATAAAAATTAAGGACTTAGAGATACAATAGTCCACTAAATAAGTGATATAAAACAATACATATATATGAAACAGTCAATGAATGTCGACACAGGAGAAGACAGAGCCCAGTGAGCTCAAAGATAAATTATTAACCCAAAAGTTGCCAAATAGGTAGAATAAAATACAATAAATTGGTATAAAAAATCAGAATTGTAGGAAAGAACAAATTGTGATCTGACCTTTCTGGTGGCAGCAGCAAAGAAGAGGAGGAGTTGATGTTTATAGACTATATTATCCATTCTATTTGTCCATTGGTTTATTTATTTTCTGTTATTTTTTTAGTTTGCTGCTATTGGTGGTTCAGTAAAGAAGACTATGCAATTTATTCACCTCCTGTCTTGTGCTAAAATTTTAAATATTGATCATAAACCATGAATATATGTATTGCAAGAAGTGCTGCATAAATTGTTAGCACTATATAAATAAAGATAATAATGTAACTTTTCAAAATTCATATTAGTTTGCAGTGAAATTCTCAAGTACTCTCAAGACAACAGTTATCTCCATTATAATGGAAACTTAAACATTTGAACTATAGTAATTTTCACTGTCACTTGTAGCCTGACACCTTTATCTACTATATCAAATAGAAACCTCTAATGTGTTTATACTACTTAAATGTAATTTGAAAGAAAATGTTAATTCACATTGCCCTGAAGTAGAACCTGCATACCTTAATCTTACCTAACAAAATATCTAACTCTTGTTTTAATTCTTATATATCACCATAGTCACCTTTCCTTTCCAAAAATAGTCAAGATCATAAGAAGATTCTGCACATTATGCCTATTAATAGGATATTCTACCAAATTTTTATTGATAATGAATACATAAAAAAATGATAGAAATAATGGGTCAAGGGGGTGAGTGGTATAAATCAAAACATACATCCTGCATAAAATATAACACATATATATTTTTTCCATTGGATAGAAGATGCATCAGTTTTTTTCCTTTTTTGACAGGATTATTTTAAAATTATTTTATTCTTCCTTTGTAGAAGCACTGATGGCTTCATTGATGATGTAGAACAAGGGGGAGGCAAGGGTCATTTTAGTATATTTAACTCCCATCCCTCTGAACAGGGGGAGAGGGGGCTAAACAGTTCAGGTTAATTAAATTATTATACCTCCACAAGCAGCTCCAACTTCTCTATTGAAACAAAGTCAAGTCTTGGACTTGACTTTGTTTGAATAAAGAGAAGTTGTTAACTTAAAGACCTGGAGTGCTGGCCATCCTTTGAGAGTGCTTTGTATGGAAACTGCTGGTTACTAGCACCAGGCTTGGAATATTTGGAATGGTGTGCAATGGACTTTGTACTATCTACCCCCACTCTCCCTCCCTTCTCACTATCTACCCCCTCTCCCTCCCTTCTCACTATCTATCCCCCCTCTCCATCCCTTCTCACTCTCTACCCCCCCTCTCCTTCCCTTCTCATGATCTATTCCCCTCTCCCTCCCTTCTCACCATCTACCCCCTCTCCCTCCCTTCTCACTATCTACCCCCTCTCTCCTTCCCTTCTCACTATCTACCCCTCTCTCTTTTCCTTCTCACTATCTACCCCCACTCTCCCTCCCTTCTCCCTATCTACCCCCACTCTCGTTTCCTTCTCACTATCTACCCCCACTTTCGCTCCCTTCTCACTATCTACCCCCTCTCTTCCTCTCTTCTCACTATCTACCCCCTCTCACCCTCCCCTCTCACTATCTACCCCCCTCTCCCTCCCGTCTCACTATCTACCCCCCTCTCCCTCCCATCTCACTATCTACCCCCCTCTCCCTCCTGTCTCACTATCTACCCCCTCTCCCTCCCGTCTCACTATCTACCCCCTCTCCCTCCCTTCTCACTATCTACCCGCTTGCCCTTTGTAGTTAAAGGCAAACAGGTTTTGGACTTACCATCCAGAAGTCCAGCAGAAGGAGCTCAATGCCTCTGTCTTCCTGCTCTGCCGCGGTGCACGCTGCTTCACTGCTGAGCGCCGGAATATGACGTCATACAAATAGGGTTAAAAACAAATATAAAACAGACGTAATAAAGAATATTATAGTAGGAGATAAGAAACTGACTTCGCCTTATCACATATCTGCTGCCTTTGGCCATTATCACAAGTCATTGTATAACTTACCCAAAATTAATTATCCAAAACAATCAACCTTGAACTTTTTGTCCGAGCTTAACTTGCCAAAAATATCGGCCTAAAAAATTGGACAAGCTAAACCTCCCTATATCATTGGACGAAGGGGAATATCTAAACTTAAATTTGGCAAAGCTCTGGGCCCAGACGGTACAGCAATCTTCTATCAGAATCTGGAAGAAGTTATAGCTCCATTCCTATTAAGGGCGTACTCAGAGCTTACAACTCTAGAAAGATTGCTGGCCAAATTCCTCCAGGCCACGATATTTCCAATTTTGGAACCCGGGAAAGACCCATCTAGAATTCCAAACTACAGACCGATCTCTTTGATAAATTTGGATGTTAAATGATTTTCAAAAATATTGGCCAATAGATTTAAGGAAGTCATTCCAGATTTAGTACACAAAGATCAGGGGGGATTCGTACAGATTCTTAATTTGATACACCAACAGGAACATAGCCAAGTTCTTGCTTTAGATGCCGAAAAGGCATTTGACCGAGTAAACTGGGACTTTTTAGATCAGGTATTACAGTCATTTGGCATTAAGGGAAGATTTAAGGACTACACACTGCTTCTTTATTCAAATCCAACTGCTAAAGTCTTAGAACCAATGTTAGAATCTATAACAACTTAGCTGCACCTGCTACAGCCGTAGCAGCCTCCCGCAGACACTGCCGGACGAGATCCTCACGCATGCGCACGCCACTCCTAAGATAGCCGGACATTTTCTCTGTGTATTTATGCTATAGCGTGAGGCGGGGTTATCTGCCTGGGGGCTATTTGAGGGCTCCTTAGCTGTCTACTCACTGACTGTCAAAGAGTTTCATGCTTTGTTTCTCTGGGCTCAGTTGCGGTTTTGTGTTTGCTCCAAGTTCTGACTTCAGCTTCGTATCACGGTTATCCTGACTTCGGCTTCGTCTCTCAGCTATCCTGACTTCTCTAATCCTTGACCTTGGCTTCGTCTCACGATTATCCAGACTTCTCCAGCCCCTTACATGGCTTCGTTTTGGTGTGCTTCTCCAGTACTATTTTGCCTGCGTCTGGCTCATGCAGATTACATCTAGCATTCAAAATATGTTAGATGTAAAATATGCAGACCTACTTGGAGAAATTAAGCATGGTATGGTGGCCTGGAGGAATCTTGAGTTGGAATATCTTGGAAGAATAGAGCTAGTTAAGACATATAAAACTCCAAAGATACTTGACCTTTTTAGATCTATCCCACTCAGAGTGAATCCAAGTCTTATTGTCATGTACTGGGTCCATACAGACAACTGTAATGACACAGAGCCCCAATGATGGTATTGCAGGAGTCACCACACTTTCCTGTGTGTTGGGCCATCAGGATTGTGTGGCCGTATACCAGGACCGTGAAATAGCAGCGGGAGGTATGCAGTACAGATAACAGGATATAGAGATATCTGGAGCTAAGAACAGAAAAGGCAGGACAGAGCTAGAGGAGTAGAAGCAGGTTGCAGAATGAGGAATACATGTTACAGGGAGAGGCTACACACATAAATACAGGACTAGCCTAGGACTATATGATAACAATTGGAGATTTAGTCACATTTTATGGCCATAGTATGCTTAGCCCACCACTACGCCAAAATACTCCAATATTTGGTGGGTCCTAGTCTACTGAAATACTAAACAAACTAAACATTGAAACTAAACACATACCTGTAGACTGCAGACTGAGACAAACATAACGGGTGGGGCGCACCTTATAAAGGGAACCAAAGGCATCATTTTTAATAAAATGGGAAATGGAGCAAAATATTGTGATCGATCCTGAGGAATGGTCTCGGAGGATAAAATTAATCGGGAACAGTATACACTGCATAATCTTAGTAGAACTGTATTATAAAATCTTATACCGGTGGTATATGGTGCCATCAAAAATGCATAAAATAAATAAATCAAACTCACCTATATGCTGGAGATGTAGAAAGGAAAGAAGAACCTTCCTACATACCTGGTGGGACTGCGAGAAGCTAATAAATTTAAAACATAAACTTAATAGTATGATAAATTCCCTATTTTCTATAGATAAGGTACTAATCTCCACAGGTGTTTCTTCTTCTTTAGATCTTCCAGAATTAACCAGCGAACAACAAAATGTATTTGTCCATATACGCTTAGCAACTAAGATATGTATATCAAGGAAATGGAAAAAGACAGAGGAAGTAGAGTGGTTGGAAGTGATAAATCAAATACATTTCTAATACAATATGGAAGGAAAGTCAGATCTCTTTAAAAAGATATGGGCCTTTGGGATCAAAACAATAAATGCTAAGACATTAAAACCCTATTATATTAAAGCTAAAGGGAATATTGGAGAATTTAAACAATTCAACAACCCACAGGACACACCATCAAAAATGTTCACCTCTAATTATCTCCTCTCATAGACAATGAAGTTTGCTAGTCTAGATTTACTCCTCTAATTGTATGAATAGTGTGAAAGTATGGATGTATTTTAGATTTTATGTTAGTTATGGATGCATTTTAGATTATATGGTATTAAAATTGAAATTGTTATAAAAGAGACTGATGAAATAATGATAATATAAATAAGACAATTGTAAAAAAAAAATAAAAAAAAATACAACGACCTTCAGAGTCTCTCCATTGATCCAAAACCCAAAAACATGTAGATTTGTGGAGTAGTATGGTCACTCCCTTAGTTTTAGTAGTAGGAGAGCTAGATAAAAAGTAAAGATTAAAGTGTTTATTTCAGAGATTTATCAGGCCCCATTCAGGCTGTGGACCTGCTTCTCTCTAGTTTCTCCTGTCTCGCTACAGTTCCCCTATCTCGCTACAGTTCTCCTGTCTCGCTACAGTTCCCCCTTTGCGGTAATCCATTCCTAGATTTCCTTGTTCACTGCCGTTTACTTTTGTTACTTTGTTTCAGTCCTGCACTTAGCTTCAGCTTCTGTTTCCTTTATGAGGTATACCCCAACCGTTTGTCTCAGTCATCAGTCTAAAGGTATGTCCTTCTCGGTTCTGTGTTTAGATTCAATGTTTGGTTTGTTTATTAGTAATTCAGTAGGCAGGGTTTAGTGTTAGGACCCACCGAATATTGGAGTAGTTTGGCGTAGTGGTGGGCTAAGCATACTATGGCCATAAAATGTGACTAAATCTCCAATTGTTATCATATAATCCTAGGCTAGTCCTGTATTTATGTGTGTCAGTCTTTTGTGTGCCTTTGCCCTCTTTTCCATGAATCATCTGAGGATCTCAGTTCCTCTCTCCTCTCTCCTCTCCCCATGTCCCAGTTCAAGATATCCTATCCTTGCTTAAAGGAGAAGCATCTGAGGATCTCGGCTCCTCACTCCATCTCTTGTGTTCCTTGCATTGTTCCCTGTCCTTTGTTGTGTCCTGTACCATGTATGTCTTGTCTGGCTATGTTTCTTGCTCAGTCTCCCTGTTCCTTGCCCTGTCCCCCTTGCTCGCTCTGTCCCCCTTGCTTGCTATGTTTTTGCTGTTACTCTGCTTAGCTTCCCTACTAACAGCCTGCAGCATCTTGCACATCTCTCATCTTGCACATGTTGAGCTGTCTCATGCCTGCTCCAGGGTGCCTGCAGGATATCACTTTGTTTTGTTCTGGACAACATCCGCTGCTATTTCAGGGCCCTGGTATGTGGCCGCACAACCCTAGGTGCTCAACACCATGGAGAGTGCAGTTGCCCTGAACCAGGCCTTGTCCAACTCCGCTACTGTGCAATATCTCCTGAACACCATCTTTGGGGACTCTGGGTCATTACAGTTGTCTGTATGGACCAGTCCCTGACCAAGATTATAGTCCTTATTACTCTTGAAGTGTGTCTCTGAGATAAATACTATTTTGCATTTTACCAATTAAAGTTGGAGCAAAAGTTTGGAACGTTGCCCAGGCTTATTAAGGCCCCGAACGTTGAGGGAGGTCAGATTAAAAAGGTCACCGAACATCATGCGTAGAGATGGAGAAACTCATAGGTGCTAGTACCAATGCTGGATTGTTAACATAGAAGCAAAAGTGAAACAAAAGTCTGTTTGTACAACAAGAACAAATAAAAACATGAGAAACAACCAAAGATTCAGGTGCAACCTTCCCTGGGACAAGATGACATATCATCGAGTTATGAGCCAAAGTGTGGCCAAGAACAAATACCCAAGTCCCATAAGGAACCATGGGTAGGAGTGCTCTGTGGGGGGTTGCAAGTAAAAAGTTCATGAGATCTAAGACAGGCCCCCAACCCTTCGCTAAAGGTTGAGCAAATAGATGAAATGGGTCAAGAGAGAAGAAGAAAATAATTTAAAAAATATATAAAAGAAAAAGTATGAGAAAGCCCAAATAACAGGACATGTAGGGCCAAATTCAAAATTTGTATGCATAAGACCAGCAAGGATATAACATTACAGCTTAACTTAACCCTAAACTTAAAAGAGAAATACCAAAACGTGCACAAATATATAGAAAAAGGATATAGTTACATAGTAAATAAGGTTGAAAAAAGACCTAAGTCCATCAAGTTCAACCCTTCTACCTAACCTTCCTATTCTTGATCCAAAAGAAGGCAAAAAAACTCCTAATTAAGCTACTTCGAATTCTGCCATCAGGGGAAAAAAAATCCTTCTTGACTCCAAGAGGCAATGAGATTTCTCTTTGGATCAAGAAGCTCTAAAATATTAATGTTATTCTATGTATAGCTCTGTATGTCATGCCTTTCTAAAAAAAAAAATATCCAGACCCCTTTTTAAGGCATCTAGTGTATTTGATAACACCACCTCCCTTGGCACTGAATCCCATACCTTTATTGTCCTTACTGTAAAGAATCCCTTCCTTTGTTGTCTATGAAATCTCCGCTCTTCCAGTCTCAGAGGGTCTTGTTCTTTGCACATTTCCGTTAATGAACAGGTCACTGAGGAGCTTGTTATATTGGCCCTGCATATATTTATATAATGTTATATAATGTTATCATACTAATTTGAACTTTTTTAGTCTCTCTTCATAACCAGTATCTCCCAATCCCCTTATTAATTTTGTAGCCCTCCTTTGCACTTTTTCTAATTCCATAATGTCCTTTTTAAGGACCGGTGCCCAGAATTGTACTGCGTATTCAAGATGAGGTCTTACCAATGACCTGTAAAGAGGCAAGATAATATCCTCCTCCCTTGAATCAATACCTCTTTTTATGCATGCCAAAACCTTATTGGCCCTCGCAGCTGCTTGCTGGCATTGCGCACTGTTGTCAAGTCTGTTGTCAATGGTTATTCCTAAATCCTTCTCATTGGTAGTTTCCCCGTGGATTGACATCTAGGTGATGAGCTATGCAGTCCTGAAATGCAACTACAAGATGAATGACCCTGTGGTGTACAAAAAGTCAAAGAGGAGACAATGTGGCCAAGTAGTTTGAAACTTCAATAAAAGGACCAGCAACACTTCCTTGTCACATCTGCAGGAAGGAGTTTCCAACGAACCACAAGGTAAGTGTTCTTGGGTAGGTAATGAAAACTGTAGCTTGACTTCATGTGTTTGAGCATGTAGGAAGTTGTGGCAGCAACACAATAAGACAGTGGAAGCGAATAAGCTCGAGGTAGACAAAGAAAAAGCTGGGAGGATCAGGTACCAAACATATATGGCTAAGTGATTGTATATGAGCATCAAAAAAAACGCAAAAACATTCAAATAAATGCAAGCCTAGTCGACAATGTGTGATCAGTTTGGCTGACAAATACCTGCAAGGTTGACAAAACAATAAACTGCACTTTGGTGCCAAAGAGAAATCAATCTACTGATGTCATTACGTCATCACAAGGCTGTCCCCTGTATCAAAAGAGATCCTTGGGGTCTCTTCTATGGAGCAGTGTATATATGGGTGGTATGTGTCTTCCTCAACCTTGGGTCCTTAGCTGTTCCTAGCACTGCACTCATCTGGATAGTGTTGTGGTGTCGTTCCTGGAATCTGTTGGAGACGCTTCCCTAGCTTAGGGGGCACATCTCCGAGTGCTCCTTTGACAACTGGGACCACTTTGGCTTTCACTCTCAACATCTTCTCTAGTTCTTCTTTCAGGCCCTGGTACTTCTCCAGCTTCTCATACTCCTTCTTCCAAATGTAAAGGCAGTTTGCAGGCTGTATTTGTGGGAGGGGTATATAGCCCCTTCAGGAACCTCTTCTTCGGGGCATTTCGTTAGCGATTTGAGGGTGCTCCTTTGACACTCCCAGGGTGCATCATTTACACTTCTGGGGCATCTTCTTGTAAATGTTTGTGCATTTCGCTGCACCTCATCTAGTCCCTCACCTCCCTGGACTTCTCTCTCTGTGCCTCCTGACATTTCCACTCAGCATCCAGCCCCTTTTTCCTTCATCTTCAGACTGGGCAAGCACTTTAATTTCCTTTTTAGCAGCGGTGCAGGGATGGAGGGGCCCTCGTTTAGACAGGAAGCTTAGTAGCTTCACTCGTTTAATATGCAGGGAGGGAGGGATTCTCGTTTTGTACTTGTTTCATGTGTAGGGAGGGGGGTTGTTTAGATAGAGCTGCTCACCAGCGCTACTCATTTTATGTGCAGGGAGGGAGGGTGGGGGGTTTTGTTTTCTACTAGTTTCATGTGCAAGGAGGGGGTCTCGTTTAGATAGAGACATGCAGTTCTACCTTTTGCCACCTTCTTTTTTCTAAATCTCAAACTTTCCACCAACCTTATCAATATATACATATCAGGCATACCCCATAAGGTTTTCCTACCTCACACTGATAGGCACATCCCAAACCCAGAACAGGAACAGGAGTTCAGAAGAACCTCTAAATACCTTGTAAATAATACTATGGTTAACACAGCCTTTATTAATAAATCCTACTCTTTTCCTACATTCAGCATTGGTTCATTTCTTTGCCCCCTATCCTACATATTAAGGGGGAGTTTCCAGAGTCTAGGCACATTTCAGACCCAAAAAACAAAAACGGTCTGTGCTGTATGCTCACACCTGTTTGGTAGGCTTAATTTTACACATTTGTATTATTTGAGCCTGGGACTAGCTTAGCCCACCGACATTTTTCTTTTCCCTGTTTTCACATATTTGAGGTTGTTGGCTCCTCATTTGTCTGGTTGCAGCTTGCTATCCAGGGGTAAATTGCGAGGAGGCTTAATTGCACCTCCCCCAACACATTAATAATGTTCGTATTCGGGCGATCATGAAAACGAACACGAAGGATGCATTTTCGTTGTTCAGCCTGAACACTGAACATAAGAACATGGCGGCGGCAAAACGTAGACGAAGATACACAACACGAAGAATGTTCGTCTTCGTCTACTAATCTCCCTGGTCCCTTTTCCATCTAGCCTACCTTATCTAGGCAGCATTGCAGGGGTTGAAGGAAGCATAAATCCGTAGGTTCGCCAATCAGGGGTTAAGGGCCGTGTGAACGACTTTATTGGTCGCCTGCAGGATGCCCATCTGGCAACAACCAGGACTCACTGCCAGTTAACGGAAATTGTTGATTGCAGTTGTTGCCACCAAGGGTAGCACAACCAGTTATTAGATTTAGGTAGCAATTACTTTTTCACATTGATTATATAAGTGATTAAATGATCAACTTTTTACCTTCAATAAATGAAATCATCATTTAAAAGCTGTGTTTCATGTTTACTTATGTTCTCACATGTCATATTAAAAATTAGTTGGATGATCTGAATCATTTAATTGTGATAAATGAGGAAGAATAAATAAAATTGTGAAAGGGAAAATACTTTTTCATAGCACTGTATGTCAGTATATGGTATGAGCATGGGTGTCTGTGTGTTAGTATTTGGCATCAGCATATGTGTGTATGGTGTAAGTGTGAATGTGTGTATGGTGTTAAAGCATGAGGAGTGAGCCTAAGGTCAGTGGTGCAAGGAGGGGGCATAGTGTATATATTTAAGAATAAGCACACTTGGAGTAACGGGGAGAAGGTGTACCAAGAGGATCTGCCTTTTTGTGGAAGTTTACCCTAAGGCAACTTTATGAAAAAGAACAGAGCCTTAGGGCCCTCTCCCCAGTTCCTCCAATCAGAAGAGAACATGTGCCTGGAAGTTCCCCTATTTTGCAGAAGTTCAAAGGAGGTCATGTCCATGGAGACGTGGACTAAGAAAGAAGACCAAGAAGATCAGGAAGATGAGGAAGATGCAAGAGAAGAAGAAAAAAGAGAAGAACCAGAGCTATGCAGCACAGAAACAAGGACATTGGTCTTCATCAAGGCGGGAAATCACTAAGCAGAAAACCTGGCTTTGGCTCCAGGATTTAAAGGTCCGTAAGAGTGACTCTATTGGTCGCCAACAGGTTCATTGGCATTAACCAATGAAGAGTCTGAGCAGCTGCCCTTTCCCATTCATTCTTTGGTGTGAAATGAATGCAGGTATGTCAATGATGCTAACTGTTACAGTGTTATATATTTGTTTTATGTTCATTTTATGAATGACGGACAGCGTTGGATCATTCATAAATCTCCAAAAGCAAACCTATAAATCACAAAAAATGTATAACATTGTAACAGTTAGCAGCAGTTAATTGACATAACATTCACACTAAAGAATGAAGAAACGTAAACGATATATATGCAGGAGGAAGATAAAAAATGGTGAGGGAAAAGCAAATAACCAAGACTACTTGTGATCTTGATGTACCAGAGTCAAGTTCCAAGGATGAAGCCAAGGATGAAGCATAATAGAACATGGAGGTGTAAAACTGGTCCGAGTTCTCCCAGGTCTGTTGGACTATGTGTGATGCATTTGCTGCTTTGTGGGCTATTCTTCATAAATTTGGATCGTGGTAAAGGAGTACATTACCTTTTGAATGGTTGAAGGGGAGCCGGCTTTCCACTTTCTAGCGATGCATGTTTTTGCTGCAATGAGGATATGGGTGACCAAGTTACGTTGAGGAGAAGGCAGGTCATTCTGAAATATGTCTAGGAGAGCCACTTTGGTGGAAGTTACAATGGTAAAAGACATAAGCCTGCCAACAAGATCAAAAATCTCAGTCCTGAAATGTCGGATATGAGGGCCGCTCCACCAGATGTGGGACATTGTGCCTGTCATCCCACACTGTCTCCAGAACTGGGAATCAAAGGATTGACCTATTTCATTCTCCTAGGCCTCCATATATGGGAGTTTTGTGTCAGCTTTATGATCGAACAAAGAGGTGTAACATACCTCCCAACATTTCAAATTGTGAAAGAGAAACACTTTTTTTTTAAATCGCTCTCGTGGAACTCACCATTACAATCAATTGCACAATGTCGCGCTTGCATCACCACTTAAAAGACGCTTAATTTTTGTCAGCACAGTCATGCATATTAAAATTAACCAACACATTGAATTGAATTCCCATGGGGCTCAGCCAGACAGACTACTTCTTAATGCTGGCTGAGCATCATGGGACGTCCAGTTAACAGTAGATAAAGTTGCAGATGTTAGCTGTGAATTACAATTCCCATGATGCTCAGCAAGCCAGGTGTCCCACCATGACATTGTGGGAGTTGTAATTCAAAACTAACACCTGTCCCATCATCTGCTGTTAACTACAGTTCATTTGAGGCTCCGCCACACATACTGCTTCCATAATGCTGGCAGTCAACAGTTAAGCTGTAGATGCTAGCTGTGAACTACAATTCCCATGATTCTCAGCCAGCCAGGTGTCCACCATAATGCTGGTTGAGTATCACTGGAAAAGTAGTCAACAATAGCAGAGGTTTTTTTAATTAAAAAAAGGCTAATGTTAGCCTGCCTCCCAGCACCCTTATACACACACCTGCCCATAAACACACATATACACATACACTGCCCTTAGACACACATATACACATACACTTCCCTTACACACAAATATACACGTGCACTGCCCTTACACACACCTGCTCATAAACACATATATACACATACACTGCCCTTACACACACACATATACACATACACTGCCCTTACACACACACACATATACACGTGCACTGCCCTTACACACACATATTCACGTGCACTGCCCTTACACATACACATATACACATACACTGCCCTTACACACACAAATACACATAGACTGCCCTTACACACACCTGCCCATACACACACACACAAGCTTACAAACACACACACATATATACATGTACACTGCCCTTACACCCTTTTCTCCCCATCTCTTACCTCATCCTCCATCCTGTGGTGGCAGCGCGAGGTCTGCCGCTTTACTGCTTCCTCATTACTACGCATCGGCTATTGATGCAGAGCGCGGGGGTACGACGTCATATCCCTGCCCTCTGCATCATTTGTTGGCACGTAGTGATTAGGTAGCATGAAAGACGAGTTTCACACTCCCTAATGTTGAGCTGACTAGAGGGAGATTGTGATCTCCCAACTAGTCCTGCGGGCTGCTGATCAGCCGGCTATGTGCCCCCTTGCAGCTGCAAACAAGGTGAGTACCGCTCTCGTCTCACTCTTCCTCAGCCTCTGCAAAGTTGGACAGAGGTAGGGATAGACGGGACAGAATCTGAAAATCGGCACTGTCCCCCCCAAATCGGGACAGTTGGGGCACATGGGTGTAACAGATTGCCAGGGATGCCAGATGTGGTGGAGATTGAAGTCTCCCCCTTATAATGAGGCCCCCAGCTCTGATCCTCTATAGCTTGGCAAATAAGCTCTCCAAAAAAAGTAGTATGTACACAGTGCCATTCAGTTCCCCTTTAAGGATCAGGTAGCGACCATGTAAATCACATATTTTGGAGAGTATGAAAATGGAAAATGACATCATTATTCATAATTAATATTTTCTAGGAGGAATACAATAGAGACACAGACCCCATGAGAGCAACTATTTTAGTTGTACTGCTCTCTGACACAGAGAACTACAAAATAATTCTATGATTGTGAGATGGCATTAGAGTCTATTAGCACTATTAAGACTACAGTCACTGCATACCAACTAACAATTGACAAAATTACCACTAAATGGAGTAAAATTCTTTAAGAGGGTTAGACTCAAGCCCAGTATTATGAATAGTGCTAAGTTAATTTATTGTGAGAAACTTTATAATCATATGTAATATAATGTGTGTGGAATATTTAGATTATTGTTTTGTAGAAATCTGCTATTTTATTAGTATACAAAATTGATAACACTACAATTTACTAAAGAGCATTTGCTTAAGGCATTCCTTTGACCATGACACAACATATACTAATATTTAAAATAAAAAATAGCAAGGGAGATCAAGCACTTATATTAATAACTGAAATGATTTGATGTTAAATCACAAGGTACTGTCATCATTTCAATTTACCCTTCAATTGAAATACTGCCACAGAGCACACATTATTGGAAACATGCCATTCAATTACTTAACAAATGCCATACCAAAGTTACAGTAAACTCAAGATCACCTGAAATGAAATATGTGTGACTTTTCATCCACACAAAATACATTTAATAACTCTTACTTGAAATGTTGCTGTAGTTTTAAATGCCGGTTGAGACAAATAGTAATAAAGTGAACATGTCATATTAACCAGGGCATTGTAAACTAATACATACTCAATAGTTATACATCTCTCACGTAGACCCAACTTTTAACAAAAAGAAATTAGCAAACAAACTATAGAACAGATAAGATAATGTCACAATACAACATTTGTGGGCAAAGCCATAGCTAGCTCCTTTTGCACCTCAGGCAAGAATGGAAAATTGTGCCCCCAGCTATGTTTTACAGAGGTTATTTTATTTATACTGCCCTTACACACTGCCTTTACACACACCTGCCCATAAACACACATATACACCTACACGCTGGTGTTACACACACACACCTTTCCATTAACACGCATATTTGCATACACTGCCCTTACATGCGGCTGCCCATAAACACACATATACACTGCCCTTACACACTTCCTTTACACACACCTGCCCATAAACACACATATATACACATACACTGCCCTTACACACGACTGCGCCCTTACACACGCCTGCTCATTAACACGCATATACACATACACTGCCCTTACACAAGCCTGTCCATACACACATGTATACACATACACTGCCCTCACACAACCTTGCCTTTATACACACATACACACACACACCAGCTTACAAACATAAAAATATCTACACTGCTCTTACACACACACTGCCCATACACATACACACACCAGCTTAGAAACATACACATATATACACATACGCTGCCCTTACACACGACTGCCCCTACACAATGTTGTTACACACATATATACACATACACTGCCCTTACACACGACTGTCCCTACACAATGTCGTTATACATGCATATACACATACACTGCCCTTACATACACCTGCCCATACACACTGCCTTTACACACACATGCCCATAAACACACATATGCACATACACTGCCCTTACACAAGCCTGTCCATACACACATGTATACACATACACTGCCCCTTACACTCCCCTCCCTTTATACACACATATACACACACACCAGCTTACAAACACAAAAATACCTACACTGCTCTTACACACACACACTGCCCATACACATACACTGTCGATACACATATGCTGCCCTTACAAACACACTGCCCAGGCACTGCTCACACACACAGACCAGTTTACAAACACACACATATACACAACCCTTACAGCCCTTTCTCCCCATCTTTTACTTTTCTCATCTTCCATCATCTTCAATTGATGGCAGCAATGTGATTCACCATAGGACCCCTAGAATGCTGGGCCCCTGGGCAACTGCCCAGTGTGCACAATGCATTTTCATGGCAACCATCAAATGTCCAACTTGCAAATTCACTAAGGCCAACCTGGCATTTGTTAGCAGATTTTGCAAGTTTCAGGTACTAACATGTAATAAACTCACATGTCCTCATCTGAAAGGCACACAATTTAAAGATGCACAGATTCATACCTTTTAGTGAGTGAGTTTTTTGAAAGTTTGCATGTGACTTTAACGGACGACTCAATTTCTTAATAAATAGACCCAAATATCTTCAACTCCAGGAGAGATGGCTATAGTTTTATGATACACTATAAACTTGTAATTACATCCTGTTTACACTACCCGTTATCCTATGTCCTATCTATTTTAAGTGATATTTGTTAACCCTAAATTATGAACCAGCTTCTTTCTAGAATTGTGCATTCGTCTTCGGGTGAACATGAAAACGAACATGAAGAGTACGTTTTCGTGTTCGTTCCGAAGAAACATATAATAGATTATAATGGCGGTAAAATGTACACGAAGACGAAGACACACAACACACAACTAATCTCCTTGGTCCCTTCCCCAACTAGCCTACCTTATCTCCGCAGCATGGCAGGGGTTGACAGAAGAGGAAATTCGTAGGTTCGGCGTCAGGGGTTAAGGGGCCCTGCGAACGACTCTATTGGTCGCCTGCATGCTCTTCCTCTGGCATCAACCAATTGCCTCACTCGCACGGCCTTTTTAACTCTGCTGCGGAGATAACGGGAGTGGAAATCCGTAGGTTCACCATCAGGGGTTAACTTGGCCAGCAGAGACCACTGGTCTCCCTGCTATACCAGTTAATGGTCTGTACAAGCGACTTTAGTGGTCGTTCGTACGGACTTTTAACTGTCGCAGCAGTGAGACCAGTGGTCTCTGCCCACCAAGTTGCTGGGAAAGGATTTTAGAAGTCTGTACGAGCGACCATATTGGTCACCAGCAGGGGCTCATCTGCCATCAACCAATGAAGTACAGAGAAAGGCATGTTGTGCCCAACAGGGGCATTGCTAGGTTTCCAAATGATCCAAGGCTAGAACCCATAGCAGATCTGATATCCGTGGAGTTTGCTTTGGGAGTGGTCGCTGCGTATGCAAAATATTTATAAATTAACACAATTTTGATTTCTTTATTTGCAGCAACCTCTGTGAAATATGCAACCAAGTATATCTGCTTTAGACATCCCATTTTAATTGTCACAAAATGGTCTATGAAGCCACAGAGCGGTAATAATGCCTAACTGACTGGGTTCAAATTTAAGTAAAAAGCAGCAGTAAAATATAAGACACAGGAATGTACTCTGCAAAGTACTCACAGACATATTGGTCAAGGCAGGAGACACAGGTGTATTAGTAGTAGTTAGGACAGGAGACAAGCAAGGTAGTCCGTTTAACAAGCCAGGGGTTGGTAGCCAGGAGACAAGCAAGGTAATAAGACAAAAGCATAGATAGCACAGCAGAAACAATGGTGCAGACAGGGAGCTTACACCACACCTTAAAAGACAATCAAGCAATGATGAGAGTAATGTGGGCTTATATGGGACTGCAGATAGACACTCCTCCCCTCCACACCTCTGAAGTGATGTTGCTTTAGGGTGTATTCCAATCGAGGTGGTAGTTGTCTTCTTCCGGGGTCAGCATCTGGAACTCACTTTTTTCAGCATGGAGACATGAAAGGTACAATGTATCCTGGGACATGCAGATAGTCCACTGTAGTTCCTTATTATATGAAAATTAAGCCAATCATCCTGCAAATGGGTGAAAAAGCACTGTAGGTACTGCTCCAGAATATGACTCACCCTTTATGGTTTGCCCATTGGTTTTGGGGGTGATGAGATGAGGACACCAGATGCTACACTTTCAGTCCCTGACAAAACCAGAAACATGATGTAAACTGTTTTCATTGTTCTTAGAGGATGGATCAGGGCAGTCCATGAAGTCTGAAGACCTCCTTGATAAGTATATCTTGGAGGCTGTGGGTATAGTATTAGAAGGGATGAAATGTGTAATATTTTGTCATCGTTCCACTGTCACCATCATCATGTTGTGATGAAGAAAACTCGGTTGATCAACCAGAAAGTAAATTGTAAGGTCTTCCAAAGAACGAGTAGGAGACATAAAGGCTGCAAAATGCCAGCAGGTTAGGTGTTAATTCCTTTGTATCGAAAACAAACATTACAAGCTCATTTGGCTAAAATGGCAGAACTTCTGTTGATGTCTTCACCCTCCAATTGAAGGAGAGTACGTCACCAGAAGCGCAGCCATTTTGGTGGAAGTTGAAATTAGTTTATCTTAGGGTATTCACAGGGTTATTTTAAGGCAAAACGGCGGAGCTTCTGGTGACATCCTCTCTAACGACCCTCCACTCAGGGGAGGGGACTTCACCAGAAAGTACATAATCTTGGCTGAAGTTCACACAGGATTATTTTAGGGCAAAATGATGGAGCATCTGGCCACGTCTTCTACCCTGACCTTCCAATCAGAGGAGAGGACGCCACTGAAAGCTCTACCATTTTGGCACAAGTCTAATTCATAATATCTCATGTCTGGTCTTTTCGGGGAACTCTCCTCTCTGACAGCTTGGGAAGGTCTGCGTAATGGACGCAGACAACCCCCGCTGCTAACGGCACCTCCTTCCGGCTGCAGCGGAAGTTGCCTACGTGAATCACGTAGACGTCTACCCGTCTTACCCCTCTACAATCCTCCATAAATGCTGCTGCCAGACTTCCTCTCTGATTGTTTTACTAACATCTCTCCCCTCTGTCAGTCTCTTCACTGACTGCCTGTGTGCTTCAGGATTCAATTCAAAATCCTCACTCTTACTTTCAAAGCACTTCACAGTGGGTTCCCTCGCTACATCTCCTCACTCATCTCTAAATACACTCCTAACCGGTCTCTCCGCTCATCCAATGATCTCCTTCTATCCTCTCCTCTGATTTCTAGCTCTCATGCATGCTTACAAGATTGCTCAAGGGCTGCCCCTATCCTCTGGAATGCCCTTCCCCGGTCTATCTGTCTCTCCCCCTGCCTTTATTCCTTCAAAAAATCCCTCATGACCCACTTCTTTAAGGATGCTTACAACATAGCACATTAACGCCCTCCCATATTTCTTTAGCTCACCTTTCCTAGTCCCTCTCCTGCAATACTTTTACTAGTGTGGCTGGTTCATCCCTAACAACGGCACTTTTACCTATTGTGTAATACACCCTAATTCCCTCTAGACTGTAAGCTTGTTTGAGCAGGGCCTTCCTCACCTGTTGTCTCTGTTAGTCAATTTGTTATGTTACATACTACTAGTTATGTCCTCTCTACCTATTGTACAGCTCTATGGAATTTGATGGTGCTATATAAAACAATAAATAATAATAATTAAAACACTATATTAATTGTCAAACAACATATGACACAACAGCTATTAAATAGCTGGGGGTTTAGAGTCGATATAAGCTAAAATGAAACATGAATGATGTAATGGAAGCCTATAAAAATATCATCTGAAATCATCTGAAAAGTGAGTGAAGTTCTTTGAGGATTAAATTAGTCATCAACTTCAAAGTGTTCTTTAAATAGAGCCAGATAATGAAAATAACTTCAATAAAGATTGAATGCACTGTCTCATTATTTGTGTAAGAAAGAGGGTACAATTTTCTGCAAATATATATTTGCATTTGTACTTTATAACAACACTGCAAACTCTTTAGCAATATTTGCTTTTCCATCAAATGTAGATGTTATCTGAATATAACGAAACACAATGGGCATACTATAGTGAAATAATTCAGCAAAACAGTCAGTAACCTCTCAGAATATAATGTTTTCCATCACCTATATGATGATATGCTGCGAATACATACAGTGATATATATGTGATTACCTCTGTAGATAGATCTAGAGAGATGACTATATTATAGACAAGATTGTGTTAGAATTTATAGCAATGTTTTTGCAAATAGTAAACATTATTTGCTTCATTCTGAATATGCAACATGGAACAATGAAAGAGTGACATCAACTGATGCATTTCAAAATTCTATTCAAACTTCTACAATAGTATTATTCTCAAGGACTAAGCATTGGGAAAATACAAAACGTTTTAGAAATATGTTTCTAGCTGCTATTGTAATTTTGTGTACAAATGTATAGTCTAAGGAGAAACATATATAACATTTTACAAAAGAGTTATAGGCCAGAATCCTACTTGTGGATGATGATCACCACTCTACACCAGTATCAATAAGACTAAAATAGATTTAGTGTTAGCTAAGACGTACTATCAAAACTCCAATAACCTATTTATATAACATTTTGCTTATGGTTTTAGGCTTTAACCCCTTAACGTCCATTGCCGGGTGAGGCATGTCATGCAAAACGGTCACTTAACGACCTATGACGTGCCTGACACGTCATCAGACTTAAACAAGCTTAGAAAGTGATCAACGATGTCGAGGCATTCAGCAACACCGAGATCGGCATGATGGGCCATCTCTGGCCCCTCCCCGGGCGTCAACATCCGCCATACATTGTATGGCGGCGTACGCCCGTTTTAAAAACGTTTAGGAGGCGATCAACGATCACCTCCTAAACTTCAATGGTGTCACTGGAATGCCTCGATCAGGAGGCATCCAGCGACACCAAATACTTACCTCAGGGCGGGCTGTGACCGCTCCGGAGAGCGGTCACAGCCGCAGCTGCACGCAGTCTTCGCCATCCGCAAGATGGCGGCGGCCCGGGAAAAAAAATAATAAAGTTGAAAAAGTTCGCTAGACGGTCTCCAGACCCTCTAGAGAACTCTGGCTCCACTTGCAGGTTGAATACAGGTACTGCATTCAACCATACAAGTCAATGGAGTCCAGCTTTCTAATCACTATGTGATTAGTAAAATATTAAAAAAAAAAAAAAAAAGGGAAAAAAAGAAAAAGCTTAAAAAAAACATGGTAACATTTAAAAATTATTATCCAGCAAAATGTAAAAAAAAAAGTCCAAAAAGAGTAAAATAAAAAAAATATCTTCCCAAAAATCCTGACGTGGAAAAATTTTCATAAAAGCATTTCAAATACCCAAGGGGTGTCTAATTTAAAAAAATGAATGGTTTGATGGGGTAAATTGGAGTGGCTGGGCTCAAACATAGGGCATAGGCACAGACTGACCGAAATGGGGGGAAAAAAAGCGCACTTCCAAAATGTGGCATTTTAACCCCAAACACCAGGCAAACCCATACATGTGGGGTATGACTGAACTCGGGAGATGTTCTGAACACATATTAGGGTGTTGTTTGATAGTGACGTATACCCGGAGCTATAAATTTATACCCAAAGTACAATTTGTGTGAAAAAAATACAAAAAAAAATACTACCACAAAGTGTGGCAAAGGCTGGTGGTAGAATGTGATGCATGGAAAGGGTTAAATACTACCATTTTAAGTACCTTGGGGTGTCTAGTTTTCAAAAATATATGGTTTTATGAGGTAAATTGTAGTGGCCAGGCTCAAAGACAGGGCATAGGCACAGACTGACCAAAATAGGGAAAAAAAAGCGCACTTCCCAAATGTGGCCTTTTAACCCCAAACAGCAGTCAAACCCATGCATGGGTGGTATCACTGTACTCGAGAGATGTTGTTGAACACATATTAGGGTGTTGTTTGATAGTGACGTATACCTGGAGCTATAAATGTATACCCAAAGTACAATTTGTGTAAAAAAAAATACCAAAAAAATACTAACACAAAGTGTGGCAAAGGCTGGTGGTAGAATCTCATGCATGGAAAGGGTTAAAGTACTAGCATTTGAAATACCTTGGGGTGTCTAGTTTTCAAAAATATATGGTTTGATGGGGTAAATTGAATTAGCCGGCTTCAAAGATGGTCCTATTAGGACATGGGGGCAGAATAACCAGATGTAAAAGTTCCAAGTTAAAAAATGTGCACTTCCTAAATGTGGCTTTTTACCTCCCAAACAACCCGACAAACCCATGCATGAGGGGTATGACTGTACTCGGGAGATGTTGCTGAACACATATTGGGGTGTTGTTTGAAAGTGATGTATACCAGGAGCTGTAAATCCATACCTGAAGAGCAATTTTAGCGATAAAAAACACAAAATAAATTACTGCCACAAAGTTTGACAAAGACTGGTGGTAGAATTAGTGCATAGAAAGAGTTAAAATTCTAGCATTTGAAATACCTTGGGGTGTCTAGTTTTCAAAAATATATGATTTGATGGGGTAAGTTGCATTGGCCGGCTTCAAAGATACCCGAAATGGCACATGGGGGGAAGAATTACCAGATTTGGAAAAAATGGTTTTGAAATAGCAAAACGCTACTTGTACTTAATGCTCCATAACGTGCAGAAAAAAGCAAAAAAACATAAAAACATTGGGTATTTCTAAACTCAGGACAAATAGTAGAATATATTTAGTAGGTTTTTTCATTAGCTTTTTTGGATGAGTAAAAGATTTTTGGGGTAAAAGTATCAGGATTCCACCCTGCTAGCCCGGACCATGTTATGATTACTTTTGCCGTTATGTCCGGCTGCTACCACTAGTGGCCACCCTCTCCCTCTCTCTGCAGTGCTCAGGATCAGATTACCAGGTCAGCTGGGTCTGATCACCTGAGTGGGACCTGCCTTTATTAACCTGCCCTGCCCTGTAGTCAGGGCCTTTGCATTGAAGTGCATGGACCGCTCTGCTTTGGCCCTGTACCGTGAGCTACCTGCTAGTTCCTGAGCTACCTGCCTGTACCTGCTGTCAACCCACCCAGTGGGCCTCTGTACCCGTCAGCCCTGCCAGTGGGCTTCCTGCCGTCAGCCCACCCAGTGGGCCTCCGTACCAGTCAGCCCACCCAGTGGGCCTCCGTACCAGTCAGCCCACCCAGTGGGCCTCCGTACCAGTCAGCCCACCCAGCGGGTCTCCGTACCCGTCAGCCCTGCCAGTGGGCTTCCTGCCGTCAGCCCACCCAGTGGGTCTCCGTACCCGTCAGCCCTGCCAGTGGGCTTCCTGCCGTCAGCCCACCCAGTGGGTCTCCGTACCCGTCAGCCCTGCCAGTGGGCTTCCTGCCGTCAGCCCTGACAGTAGGCATCCTGCCTAGAAACTACTGCCTTTTCTTGCTGGTGATATCCTTCATCAATACAGTACCTTTCCTCGTATTCTGTTGTGCCGTGTGTTATTTCGCCTGTCCGTACCACATCACATACCGTCATGCATCGTGGGGTGCAAACAGAACCCCTTGTATCCCCTGCTACTGGGCTCCTACCCGACCTGCTTACCAGGGTCCTGACAAAAAGTCAGAAAATGTGGGGTTTTTTTACATTTTTCATAATATTTTTTTTTTTTTTTTATGGGAAATTAGATAATATGATTAAAACAATAGTATCTGAACAAAGCCCTTCTTGTCCTGAAAAAAACAACATATAATTTGTGTGGGTTCACTAAATGAGTAAAGAGAAAATTACATCTAAACACGAACACCGCAAAAGTGTTAAAACAGCCTCGGTCCCAATGGTACAAAAGGTAAAACACAGCCTGGTCCTTAAGGGGTTAAAGATAAAGAGAACTTTAATATTTTGTATTTTAGTTATATGTAACTAATTCCTAGCGCTTCAGTTATGTTTGTGTCTCTTTCACAGGCTTAATGTTTGCACATTTACAACACATCTGGTGAGTGACTCGGCTTAAATACCATGGTAGTGAACTTGGTCTGTTGGGTAGATTGTGGAATTCTCAACACTAATCTCATCAGAAATTGGGCATAGAAAAAAGAGAGGAATAACCAGAGTCTCTACTTTGGAGCACTTGAGCTTCAAGTAGTGTGATGTCATCCAGGATACACCTTCAGAAAGATAATGAGAAGAGAGCAGGGGTAGGCTAAGGTGGGGCCCTGTAGCAACACTGTTACAAAGGGACCCCTCAGAATATGTATATCTACATGCCATAAATATTTCAGATTCTGTCACACTATATGGGCATATATTGCTTAGCATTACACTATGCCAAAATATCACAAATTTGGCAACTCCTACCACATTTTTCATGGCTATATTGCTTACCAAAGAATTGAATCAGTGTGACTGCACTGCATTGTAACCTGTGTTGTAGGTGGTGCTGCTTACCAAAAGTTGTTCAGGACTTGCAAATATGCACAGCACATAAAATATGTAAAAAAATGCATACACATACGGATTCCTAGGTGTACTGGGCCCTGCCAAGAAGGCTGATCAGAAGGATTAGTACATTTCTCTCCTAAAATTATGATACTTTTCATTCCTCCATAGGTAAATCAGGATCATATTTAAGGGGACAGTATAAATAAAATCATAAACACAGATCCAATATCCTACCTGTAAAGTTTCCATTTTCCTGTAGTTGTAGGTTGATGGCAGGAGGATCCTGACTGTCACATCCTACCCAGGCTGCGGAGCTGCATATCTCGCTCTTGCTTCAGTTTCCCTGTTTTGCTTCAATCCATTCCATAGGACATAGGACATTGGAGTACTTTGGCATAGTGGTGGGCTAAGCATACTATGGCCATAAGATGTGACGGAATCTCAAATAGTTATCAAATAGTCCTAGGCTAGTTTCTGTATAGGGGTGTCCTGTCTTGTTCATTTCTGATCTTGCGTATTCCTTGTCTAGTTCCATGTAGTGCCCTGTATCATGTATATCTTGTCTGTTATGTTTCTTGCTTGGTCTCCCTGTCTCTTGCTTGTCATGTTTCTGCTATTACTCGGCTTAGCTTCCATACTTCCAGCCTGCAGCATCATGCACGTGATTCCAGTGATATGTTTCAGGGTGCCTGCAGGATATCACTTCGTTTCTTTCAGCTCGTCTGTAGTATCCCCTGCACCTGGGCTCCTTCTCTACCTGTGTACCCGGTTCGTGACACAATGTCAAGGCCATTACAAGGAGTCCGCGGGGATACTTGCAGCATTGGCTATTGACATTAAAGTTTTAGGACTACCTGTTTGGTTCCTGATCTGCTCCTGTTTGATTCCTGATCTGTTACTGTTTTGGTTCCTGTGTTGTTCCTGAGTTGCGGCCAGTGCCCTACTAGTGGACTCCCAAGATGAGTGCCCTGCATCCGGACTCCCAAGATGAGTGCCCTGCATCCGGACTCCCAAGATGAGTGCCCTGCATCCGGACTCCCAAGATGAGTGCCCTGCATCCGGACTCCCAAGATGAGTGCCCTGCATCCGGACTCCCAAGATGAGTGCCCTGCATCCGGACTCCCAAGATGAGTGCCCTGCATCCGGACTCCCAAGATGAGTGCCCTGCATCCGGACTCCCAGGATGAGTGCCCTGCATCCGGACTCTCAAGATGAGTGCCCTGCATCCGGACTCCCAAGATGAGTGCCCTGCATCCGGACTCCCAAGATGAGTGCCCTGCATCCGGACTCCCAAGATGAGTGCCCTGCATCCGGACTCCCAAGATGAGTGCCCTGCATCCGGACTCCCAGGATGAGTGCCCTGCATCCGGACTCTCAAGATGAGTGCCCTGCATCCGGACTCTCAAGATGAGTGCCCTGCATCCGGACTCCCAAGATGAGTGCCCTGCAAGTGGGCAACCTGCCGTGTGCCCTGCAAGTGGGCAACCTGCCGTATGCCCTGCAAGTGGACAACCTGCCGTGTACCCTGCAAGTGGGCTTCTAGCCGAGTGTGCCCCATCCAGAGGGTTTCCTGCCGAGTGTGCCCCATCCTGAGGGCTTCCTGCCGTGAGTGCCCCATCCTGAGGGCTTCCTGCCGTGAGTGCCCCATCCAGAGGGCTTCCTGCCGAGTGTGCCCCATCCAGAGGGCTTCCTGCCGAGTGTGCCCCATCCCAAGGGCTTCCTGCCGTGTGTGCCGCATCCGAAGGGGTTTCCTGAGTTGCGGCCAGAGCCCCACTAGTGGACTCCTGAGTTGAGTGCCCTGCATCGCGACTCCCAGGATGAGTGCCTGCATCCGGACTACCCTGGTTGAGTGCCCTGCAAGTGGACAACCTGCCGTGTGCCCTGCACATGGGCAACCTGCTGTGTTGGCCCTGTCAAGGGGGCTTATCTGCCTTGCCTTTGTCTGGTCCTAAAAGTCCGCTAGAGACAACTTCCTCATTCCTGTTCAGATATTCTGATTCCTGTTTTGGAGGTGATTGTTCTGCTAAGCGGCAGTGCTGGTCATCGAAGGACTCCTAAGTTTTTCAGTCTCCTGAGTATGCAGGTTCCTGGGTTGCCTTGTTTACGCAGTTCTTCCGTCAGAGAGCAGGCCTTCCTTCTGTTTATGTTCCTGTTCGCGTCCGGAGGCCGCTCATTCAGAAGGGGATACTGTCACGTCCTACCCAGGCTGCGGAGCTGCATATCTCACTCTTGCTTCAGTTTCTCTGTTTTGCTTCAATCCATTCCTGGATTTCCTTTTGCTCTGTTGTGATCTTCCATTCCTTGCTTCTAGTTCTGCTCTTTGCTTCAGTTCTGCTTCCTTTATAAGGTGTGCCCACCCGTGTGTTCTGTTTGTCTCAGTCTGCAGTCTAAAGGTATGTCTCAGTGCTATGTGTTTGGATTACATGTTTGGTTTGTTCCGTACCACTGTCATGCAGGGATTAGCGTTAGGACTCATCGTCATTGGAGTACTTTGGCGTAGTGGTGGGCTAAGCATACTATGGCCATAAGACGGAATCTCCAATAGTTATCAAATAGTCCTAGGCTAGTTTCTGTATAGGGGTGTCCTGTCTTGTTCATGTCTGATCTTGCATATTCCTTGTCTAGTTCCATGTAGTGCGCTGTACCTAGTATATCTTGTCTGTTATGTTTCTTGCTTGGTCTCCCTGTCTCTTGCTTGTCATGTTTCCGCTATTACTCGGCTTAGCTTCCATACTCCCAGCCTGCAGCATCATGCACGTGATTCCAGTAATATGTTTCATACCTGCTCCAGGGTGCCTGCAGGATATCACTTCGTTTCTTTCCGCTCGTCTGTAGTATCCCCTGCACCTGGGCTCCTTCTCTACCTGTGTACCCGGTTCGTGACACTGACATAGTAACATTGATCCTTGCCCTTCCCATACAAGCAGGCAGCCATGCAGTTTCCACTCTTATTTACTATAACATGTGACCAATGAAACAGTTATTTACTGGCTGATCCTGTCACATGACATGACATAGGAAGCTAATTTCAACATCACTGATCATACACCCATACACCTGTTGCAAGAGAGTGCCCCTCTGCACAAAGTGGACCTCCATTCCACCTCCCATATCCCCCATCACAAGTATTGCATTCTTTCTACACAGTGTAGGCTACTACAGAAATAAGACTTTAGCAAGGAGGCAATAAGTGGGGAGACCCTTGGCACCACCAGGTCAGTAGACCATTGCCACAAACATAAGTGGAGAGGGAAAGAAAAAGGATAATTGGTTGTAAAGACTGAAATGTACAGTGGGGAGAGAGTAGGATATCAACACATCCTCTCTGTCTCTGGGTATAGAAATGTAGCTGGAATATGGGGTGAAATAAGAAATAACAGCAGGGCAACCAGTATCAACAGACAAGAGACAATGGTAGTAAGGAGGTATAAAAAAATAATGGATACCAATGGTAAAGTTACAAAAAAATACACATTGAATGTTTGCCATTTAGATTGCAGCAAATTAAAACACCTCAATATCTTTAAGCATGTTTACTTAAATCTTAAAATTTATTTTGTAAACTTCTGTATCAAACTTGATACAAAAGGGTTAAATAACAGAGGTATGAGCTTTTATGGAGTATAGTTCTCCAATTTTATCCTGAGTCTAAAGTGGATTAAGTGCAGGACTTTTTAATAAGAAAGGTAACACCAGGTTTATGAATCCATCCTTTTTATTACTGCACCATCTCCTAACTCAATCTTTACTGACAACAAAATATGGTGTTGGATCAGCACATACACATACTATGACAATGTTGAATCACCTAGGCAGACATGTAGTGCAGGCTATATATCGAATCTAGGTGGTCATATCCTATTTCAAGCTACAAATCATGCAGGTGTTTATATTTGAAACAGATGAAGAAGTGTGAAACAAATATAACATATATACAAATGTACTTATGGATCCACTGTAATTTTTGATTTACTGTATGTGATATTTGATGTGTTTATACTTTACTGTTAATATATTTATTGAATTGTAGTAAAATTAAATCTGAACAAGATATAATTTCTTATACTAGGTATAAGAGCATGAAGAGCCACACCTATTTGGGGATTCATTTGATGTCTACGTATTATAGCAAGTTGGCCAGGTTCTTGACAAAAACCTCAAATCAAGGTTGTCAGGAGAAAAGTTTATTGCAATTTTACAAAACAGTCATATTAAATACTTATGTTTTGGTTTGTTTCCCCATGAAACAGGTCAGTTCACAAAATTCCTTATGAGCCTTGGAGCAGTCCTTGCTTCTGTTGCATTGCAGATGGTGGTGTAGACTTTTACTATTTTACTGTCATGTACCATTCAACCAGTGGCACCATTGAATCATAAGGGGTAGGAATTCCCTGCCATAAGCCTTAGGGTAATAGTCACAAGAAACAATCCAAGACTAATCTTTCAATTATTTGCAATGGTGTTGCATTTTCTGTTTTTAACCATCTCCTGGCCAGATGAATCTAGTCAAACATTTCTGACCTTGTTGCATTCTGTTGCTGTTATTTCCCATTGAGGAGCTATTGAGCATGAATCACTAGTCGCATCAGTTCTTGCCAGAATTTCTGCTTCAAGAATGTCTGAGCTGGTCGCATCCTTTAGGTCAGAAATGCTTTTTTAACTTCACCAAGCAGGAAAGGTTTAACTATGGTGGCCCATTGGGCAGGAGGTGATAGCTCCCAGATTGTGGAATGCTCAAAAGCTTTGAGAAACGCTTCCACATCATCTTGTGGAGTCATATTTTGCAGATATAGATTTGCACAGCTTGGTCTTGAACAGTTGCTTAGCTCATCTGTGGCAGTTTTTGTGGGACAATCGTCTGCCCCTCCAACAAAGCCATATTTGAGCAGTTGAACAACCAGTTGTTTTCCTGTTGCACAGTGGTAGCATGCAGAAGGGCATTTAAAACATTCATCATGCTGATATAGGCTTCAAAATAATCTATCCCACTTCAGACCCCAGTTGTGGCAGGTGGGCCAAGTTCTCGACAAGAACCTCAAATTAAAGTTGTCAGGATAAAAGTTTATCATAATTTACTAATGGTTTGCTCAAGGCAAATAATGCTGTTTTACAATGTGATAAATAAACAAAAAGAAAACAAATCCTACTTAATTGTGGAGGCTAACTAAAAATATATTCTAGATTTGTAAATTTAATGTAATTTGCTGATTTTGGCAATTCAATCCAATCTCTGAAAACAAGGCCAGACCCCCACGAAAAAGACACAAAGCAAAAAGCTACAAATTTTCATCTGAAATTCCTGGGCTCTTTCACTCTCACATTCTCATCCACATTCTCTCACACTCTCATCCACATTCCCTCACACTCTTGTCCACATTCACTCTCTCCCTCACACTGCCAACCAATTCTGCTTCCGTATCTCCCAGCTCCGCTTCTGTGTCTTGCGTCTTCTTGTTCTACATCTTCCTGTTCTTCGTCTTTTATTCTTCTCTTTTCTCTCTTCTCTTTTCCCTCTTCTTTCTTCTCTACTATATCTTATTTCTTCCTCACCGCCTTGGAAGTTTTGTTATTTCGCCTTAAGATAACCTTGTGTGAACTTCGGCCAAAATGATTGGATGATCGGGGGAGAGGACGTGATTGGAAACTCCAGTAGAACAAGAAGATGAGTGACTGGGAAGCAGCGTTTTGCATTCAAAGAGGAAGTGAATGAAAATAAAAGTGGGATAGTGTGAGTAAGAGAGAGAGAGAGAGAGTAAATGTGGGCATCAGACATCAAATTTTGTTTCTGAATTTAAAATGCTCGCTTATTTTTGTCCTAATTCATTACCTGAAAACGAATGGACCAAAAACTAACCAAAAAATTGTGTCTCTCATTTTTGGCCCACTTGCACGTTTAATGTATTCTAACTGCTCAACTGTCCAGCTAGCCCAGTTCCTAGTCATAAACAACACAATCACAGCATGTTCATTGCTATCCCTTGAAAAAAGCTTGCTCCCACCTATTAACCCTATTATGCTGGAAACAAAGTCTCCTATAATTGCTACTGATATAGAAAGTCTCTCTAACCACAGTATTTTATGTAGCATGTGGTTAGGGTACTGGGGAATGAAGCCTTATTGTTTTAATTTTATTTTTATATTTGCTGCCGGGTTCACTGTTATGTATATGTTTGTTGACCTTTGGCATAATGTCAAAGTATTTTTTTTGTTTAGTATTCTTTGTTTTCAGTTGATTTGTTGAGTTAATACCGTATTTGCTCGATTATAAGACGAGGTTTTTTTCAGAGCAAATGCTCTGAAAAATACCCCTCGTCTTGTAATCGGGGTCGTCTTCTAATCAGACCTCAAACAGAGGTCTGACTATGAGACTAAGATGAGACTAAGATCCAGATTCCCTGCAGCGCTGCAGGGAATCTGGATCCTCCGGTCTGGTAACCTCAGCTGCTACTGGGCGTCTATCAGCGAGCGCTGTGAAAGCGCGGGCAGCAGCGTACCTTTCCCTGCATAGCGTGCTCTCAGCATGGGGGACGCCTCCTCCGCGCCGCGATAGCCTGCCCACTGCCGGGGAGCAGAGCCGGTTGAGGGAAATCATTGATCTTGGCACGGCACTCCAGAAGCAAGACCCCGTGGGACCCGGGCGGCACTGTGCCGTCCCAAAGTCAAAGGCGGATCCGGTAGATTTACCGCTTTAATTTTCTGGAGGAGGCCGGGCCTAGCGGGGTCACAGCGCGTCATGCTGTAATGCCGTGGGAGCCGCAGTATACTAAGCGCCTGCTGAGCCATCGCGGTGAGTGCTTTAGTTGCTTGAGTCTGAGTGGGTATATTAGTGTCTGGGTATGTGTGTCACAGTGGGTATGTAAGTGTCTTGGTATGTAAGTGGGTAAATTAGTGTCTGGGTGTGTAAGTGTCCCCCTATATGCCACTCTGCCTCTAGAAATGCATTATACCCCCTATATGCCACTCTGTCCCATGATATGCCTTTTAACCCCCCAGAGTGGCATATAGGGCGTTAAAAGGGATATCATGGGCAGAGTGGCATATAGGAGGGTAAAAAGCATATCAGGGAGGCAGAGTGGCATATAGGGGGTATAAGGCATTTCGGGGGGCAGATGTGCATAACTGTGGCGCAGATGTGCATAACTGGGGGGCAGGTTGGCAAATTAAAGGACATGAAATAAAAAAATATTTTTCTCAATCATAGCTTTTATTAAATATGAAAAAATAGTTTACATGAATTAATATTTACTAGTAAAACTTTTTTTCCTATACGGTCTTCTAATAATCAGGCTTTTTCTTTTTTTCCTAAATTAGTATTCAGATTTTGGGGGGTTGTCTTATAATCAGGGTCGTTTTATAATCGAGCAAATACGGTAATTTGTAATTCATGGGCACTTACTTTTTTACTTATGGAACTCCTATATAATGGTAGGAGTCATGTTGTACCACTGCCACAGACAGTGGTACAACATGATTCCTATTATTATATAGCAAGTCAACCACAGATAGTGGTACAGCTTGACAGCTATCATTTTATAGGGAGTAAAAAAAGACGGTGTTACAGCTTGACTCCTATCATTATATAGTCAGTCAGACAAAGACAGTGGTACAGTAAAACTACTATGATTATCTATGGATCCAGACACAGATGATGGTGTATCATATCATACTCATATCATTATATAGCGAGCCAGACACAGATGCTGGTACAACAAAACTGCCATCACTATGTACTGAGTCAGGCACTGATGGTGGCACAGCATGACTCACTGTATCCTGAGATAAACATTGATGGTGATACACCGTAACTCCCATAACTATATACCACTGATGATGGTACACAATAACTTCCACCAAGTAATGGTGTGGCACCATCAATAACTGGCTCAATATATAGCATATTGAGCCAGTTATTGATGGTGCTACACCATTACTCCCATTAATATATAGTGAGCCAGACATTGCCATTAGTCCTGCGTAACTCCCATCTTCCGTGATCAGTTTAGTTTGCATTTCATTGTTTTTTCACTCTCACTCACTCACTCACTCATATTCTCTCACACATTCTCTTACACTATTACTCACACTATCTCACTCTTAATAACTCTCCCTCATACAATTAGATGGGGAGAGTCTGTCCACATGGTGCGTGAAGGCTTCACCCTTATGGAGGATCGCTATGGAAGGCCAGGCAAACTGAGCTGATACTGGGAAAAAGCAGATTTAGAAATCGTTGGAATCGGTTGGCACAGAAGGTAGCGAGACTCATTCTGGGACACAAATGGTACTGTCCCAGGTGATCTGGGACAGATGGTCACACTAAACGTGCCCCCCCTCCTAGTTTCAATGAAACTAAACAAGCAAAATAAAATGATATATATTACACAGAGGTTTAATCACTGAACATTGAGTTTGCAGGTGTATGGGTATAAAGGTCCAAGATATATCTTTTTTTTTTGTTTATTCGTTACCTGTTTTAGGCAAAGCTTTCAGCATCACACAGGGCTGGAATCACATTCCATGTAGATATGTTTCAATATTAGATTGTACCAATCTGTCTGTCTCAATTATGTTAATCTGTAACTGACTTCAGGTCACTTTAAGGTTATGCAGATCCAACCCTGTCTTGTGCTGAGAATTTTGTTAAAAACAGCAGGCATACGAAATCATGGAGGCTATGTTGTCACATCCTTTGTAACCTTTATATATATATATATATATATATATGGCATGAGTGTGTTCTATTGGAGGGATTTTGTCTCTTGTTTTGTTCATCATAAACATATTGTATCATGAACATCACCATATCTACCATGTTAAGAAATGTTTTTGCAGGAGTAAAACTTAAAGGTTTCACAATGAAGGGAAAAAAAAACATTTTGCAGTATGGGGAATTATAGGCCTGTTAGTTTAACTTCTGTTGTGTGTAAACTGTTCGAGGGTTTCCTAAGAGATGCTATTTTGGAGTATCTCAATGAAAATAAATGTATGACTCCATATCAGCATGGGTTTACAAGGGATCGGTCCTGTCAAACTCACCTGATCAGCTTTTATGAGGAGGTGAGCTCAAGACTGGATCGGGGTGAATCGCTGGATGTCGTATATCTTGATTTTTCCAAAGCATTTGATACGGTGCCACATAAAAGGCTGGTACATAAAATGAGAATGCTTGGGCTGGGGGAGAATGTGTGTATGTGGGTAAGTAACTGGCTCAGTGATAGGAAACAGAGGGGGGTTATTAATGGTACGCAGGGGCGTACCTAGAGTATTTGCCACCCGAGGAGGATCCTGTAAGTGGCACCCCCCCAAATGTAAAGACATCTACAAAATTATGTTGGCAAGAATATTTATTGCACCAATTTGTAAACTGTATGTCAACTGTAAACAACAAGAAATCTGAAAAAATAAATTAATAAATTATGTTATTTAAATAACATTTACTGAACATATAATAGTGCTTTCTTTAATAACCCTCCAAAAAAAACAGCGTCCACATTGCCCACATAGAACCTGACCAGCACCCAAATTACACACACATAGGACGTGCCATCTTTGCCCCCAAACAGCCCAGCATGAGTCAGCATTGTTCCCAAACAGCCGAGTGTACGCCATCTTTGTCCCATGAGCACGCTACCTGTGCCATCTTTGTCCCATAAACAGCCTGCCTGTGTCATTTTTGTCCCATAAACACCCTGCTTATACCATCTTTGCCTTTTTGACAAATAAACTATACACCTATGATTAACACAAACACTTTTACAGTCACTCACTAATTCACTTTCATTCACACAATTCATTCACACAATCATTTATTCTTTCACACAAATTATTTACACATTCATTGATGCATTCTCACAAATTCATTAATTCTCTCACTCATTCACACAATTCATCCACACATTAATCCATTCATTTTTGCTCTCTCATTCTGACTCTTTATTTCAATATTCTTGCTACCCTCCTTTCTCCCTATCTACCCATTCTCACCCCCTTCTGGCCTATCTACCCCTTCTCACTCCCTTCTCCCTATCTACCCCCTATCCCCCCATCTCACTCCCTTCTCCCTATCTACCCCCTCCTAACTATCTACCCTCTCCCCCCTTTAAAGTTCACTTACCTTTCAGGAGCCCTGCGGTGGGGGTGCAAGGCCTCTGTCTCCCAGCTCTGCCACTGTATGGAACAGTATAGAGTGATGGGAGTTGTGATGTACTTTAGAGCATAATTATATAATGAAAAAGACATTGGAAATGGTACAGCATAACACCCATCACTCTCACACATTTACCAATCCACACTTACCAATCCACACTTACCATTCCACAGATTCCACACATACCAATCCACACTTACCAATCCACATTTACCAATCCACAGATTCCATACATACCAATCCACACATACCAATCCACACTTACCAATCCACACTTACCAATCCACAGATTCCACACATACCGATCCACACTTACCAATCCACATTTACCAATCCACAGATTCCACACTTACCAATCCACATTTACCAATCCACAGATTCCACACATACCAAACATACCAATCCACTGTCACTTTCACTGAATGATTTCCTACCTTTTCTCTTTTCTTCTTACAGCAGTCAGCTCCTTTTCTTCCTCTTCGCGCCTCTTCTTCTGTCTTCTTCCGGTTCAGAGGGCACGGACGGCTTCAGTGTTGCTTCAGCAGCAGTTGCCGCACGGATCGCGAGGGAGCGGTATCGGAGGTCTTTAACAGACCTCCGGCTCCCTTGAGTGATTTTAAGCCGGCTCACTCAAGGGAGCCGGAGGTCTGTTAAAGACCTCCGATACCGCTCCCTTGCGAGCCTTCTCCTCCAGCGGCGGACATTACTGTTTGTCTCTGGAGGGGTGCCGGCAAGTTGGCACCCCCCTGATGAGCGCCACCCGGTGCGGACCGCCCCCCCCGCCCCCGCTAGGTACGCTACTGATGGTACATACTCTGAGTGGGTGACTGTTACTAGTGGGGTACCACAGGGGTCAGTTTTGGGTCCTATTCTTTTTAATATATTTATTAATGACCTTGTAGAGGGATTGTATAGTAAATACCTGTAGCAACCAGTGTCAGGCAGCTGCTGCTAAGGCAAATAAAATCATGGGGTGCATCAAAAGGGGCATAGATGCCCACGACAAGGAAATAATTCTACCACTGTACAAGTCACTAGTCAGACCACACATGGAATACTGTGTACATTGGACAATCTTCAACTCTGCCACCAGGGAGAAAGGCTTGGGAGCATGCTAATGAGTGTACATGCATGTACAGTGCAAAAATACAAGGTTTTTTTTTATGTATTTATTGTTTTTCTGCCTTTCTGCTTTAAGACAAAATAATTGTAATAAGGTTGATTCCTTAGTTCATACAGGAGAATGACATTCAGAATTTTTTATGTTTTCCATCTTCTGACAATTTGCTTTAGAGTTTTGGTAAAACCAAAACAGTTTCTGGTAACATTCTATATGAACAATGTGCCACTCATAACATTGTTGTAATTTCTTATTTTGCCAATAGTTTGTCCCTGAAATATGCCAGTTTGAAGTGTGTATTCTGTAGTATATCCCCACCTATATATCTTATTTCAATTTTTATTACAAACACAAAGGAAGGTTTCAATTATTCAAGTATGTCTTTCTTTATGATGTGTACTTGGAATAAATGTACCGTATTTGCTCGATTATAAGACGACCCTGATTATAAGACGACCCCCCAAAATCAAAATATTAATTTAGGAAAAAAACAAAAAGCCTGAATATAAGACTACCCTATAGGAAAAGTTTTACTAGTAAATATTAATTCATGTAAACTATTTTTTCATATTTAATAAAAGCTATGATTGAGAAAAATATATGTTTTTATTTCCTTTTATTTGCCAACCTGCCCCCCCCCCAGTTATGCACATCTGCACCCAGGCTTGCCACTCTGCCCCCAGAAATGCCTTATACCCCCCTACTTGCCACTCTGTCCCATGATGTGCCTTTTAATCCTCTATATGCCACTCTGCCCCATGATATGCCTTATACCCCTATATGCCACTCTGGCATATAGGGGGTTAAAAGGCATATCATGGGGCTGAGTGGCATATAGGGGGTTAAAATGCATTTCTGGAGGTATATATATATATAACTGCTAACAGCAATCACACTCCTATCAAGCCAAGGCAGCCAGTACATGCTGGAACCTGGGGATGATAGTAGTGGGATTACAGCCTCCCTATGCCATGCTATCACCACCACCCCCCTTACACATCCATGCTATCACACACACACTCATTCACAAACATTTAAATACTCATTCATTCCATTAATCACACATACTTCACACATTAATCACAAAAACCCTCCCCCACCCCCTTACCTGAACTGCAGATCTCTCACTCGAAGACTTCTGCAGGGCCCCCGCTGTGCGAGCAACTTCTCTGGCCCCGCCCCCAGAGGAAGGAGGGGGTAGGTAGAGTTATGTGAGGACGCTGCTAGCTTCCTGTTCTCCTGCTGCTAGAAGCAGAGACGCTGCTCGCGACCAAAGCAGCATGGCCCCAGCAGAAAGAGGTCTGATTAGAAGACGACCTCGAGCAAATACGGTAATATTTCTTATGCTTTAACCTTTCTGAAGGCGTCCAATGCAGGACATTACAATTTGGGGTAATTGTAATAATTAACTTATGTAATATGCTGAATTCATTGTGGCATTCAATCAAAATGTTCAATGTTTTTGATAAAGTCTCTACCAGACATTGTAGAAACAGATACCTATTTATAACAAGCAATCATCTATGAAGGCTTCCTATCACTAGAAAGGATATGTATGAAAGATTTTATTACATTTTGTTATGCTTTCGTTTGAGTTCCCCAAAAAACTATCCCAACAGTTTCTCAACATTCATACTTTTTTGGTGTATAAATTAAATAAAAAGATACATTTTAGCAGTGCAAGTGACAAATAATAATATTAATAATAATAAAATAAATAATAAAAGCCTAATTTTAGATTTCAACATTTTTTTTATTGTCACAAGGAAATGTTCATTCATGTTCACAACAAACAATATACAACGTTAAAACAATGTTTGGTTTGAAAACTGTCTCTCCTCTCCTCCCCCTCTCTCCCTTTTATTTCATACATATAAATGGAAGGTGGAAGTTCCCGCTGTGTTATGTCGACAGAGATGTGGACTAAGATAAAATATTGAAGCAGATTCAAGATAGACGAGAAGATAAAAGATTTATGAAGAAGATGCGGAAGTGGAAGTGGTAGGCAGAGAAGGTAGGGGAAAATTTTAAGAGCATGAGAGAGATAGTGAATGAGAGTTTAAGAGAGTGAATGTGGGCACCGGACAACAAATTAAAAATGCCCCCAAATTTTTGGCCGAACTGAATGGGCAGGAAACAAAATCCATTGCCTGAAATGAATGGGCCAAAAATGTAAAAAAAATTAATCCAAATAGTTTTTTGGTCTGTTTGCACATGTGATTCATTGGCTAGCAAGCTTTCATTAATTTGTCACTTTCCCTTACTCACAAAGATCCATTGTGTTGAGAGTAAGTATGATGGGGCATGGCCAGACCACAAGATTTAAGTAACAGGGATTTACCTATAAAAAATATCAATACAGGCGTTACATCCTATGTGTGTTTGAATAAAAAGAGCAATAATTTCTCTTCCAAGTTGTTACGGCCATATGTTAAATAGGGAGTAGACGTTCAATGATTTTTAGAGATTAGCCCCTTGTTTACTTAAATGTCTGAATCTGGTATGTCTGACCGGTCTATGGTAGGCTCAAGAGTAGCATTTAGATCTCCACGCAGTATCAGTTATCCTTCTTTAAAATTCTCAATTTTACATAACAGTCAAAGAACATCTTTTAACCATTATTCAGTGTATAAAAATTCACAAGATATTTTGTTTTATTAATGAGGCACTTTATAAGTATTTATCTGCCTTTGCAATCTTTTTTTTTCCCAAATTGGTGATCTTTTCTTGTTTTTTTTGTGTTTTTTTATTTATTGCTCCATCATGATGTTGTGGATGTGTGTAGTATCCACCATCTTAGCTTCCATGTGGCAAGTGTGATCGCCAAGCTATTTGATGCTTCTTTTAGGGCTGCTCACATTTAAATGTAATGATTGTATCTACTTGGTAGTAATTGGCATGTTGACATTTTCTTGCTGAGAGAAGGTGCAAAACATCGTGTTAACTAACAAGGTCTCGGTTATCTAAAGTGTCCAAGTTGCTGATTCTTGCGAGGTAAGCTTTTCTTCTTCTTCTGCTTTGGTTGGAAGAAAATTGTTACTTTTCCCATACTTTCTTTTGTCGTTGGGTGGACATTACAACAGTTGTTGGTGGACACTTGATGGGCAAGCATTGGGGTATATGAAATAAAAAATGAACGTACTTGGTGCTCATTTGCAGAGAGCTTGATTTAGTTAGCCATCTTCGACCACTCATTAGCCATGCCCTATAAAAGAATAATTTTTGACTCAAACAACAAAAGAATCCAAACATCAATTTGCAAGTAGTATAATGCTTTGGCATTATATAATATTCATTTAAACTAGGAATTGAAACCCCTTCATCTACCTCTCCAGTTTCCATGTTTTATGTATATTATCGTATTCTTCTAAATATAGCTCTCTGAAGTATTGGACCTTTTAAGGAACTTCAGAGAGTAGACTACATTGTACCGGGTTATTTGGCAAAATTAAATTTACATACCAAATGCTAATAAAGAAAAAGGAAAGCACTCAAAAGGTAAATGGATGAAAGTTTTAGAGTGATACAGAAGGGTTGGGTGATAATACTGCAATGAGAGACCTCTCACAGCTATTAAAAAATCTAGGGCATGCTGCTCTGAGGAATGATTTCAATAGATGAAAGTCAATTCTTCTTTTTTCCCAAATAGCAGTTTAATGCAGATTGTTGACAGGAGATATGCACTATAAAGGGGCACCATAAAGTATTTGCATCATAGCGGGTAGAAAAAAAAAGTATTTTACTTCCTGACTACCATCATATGACTTTACTTCTAGATAAAGCATTTTGTGAATGTTGGGGATATGATATTAGTGGTAATTGCACATTTTAAAAAGCAAATTGAAAAGGATGGAATCAGAAAAGTCCCTCTTTATATACAAATTGTCTAGAGAATACCAGAACATATAAGGATAATCTGCATTGCTGCAAGATCAATTTTGTAAATAAATAAATGCTCTGGAAATAATTTTCCCTTGCTTGTAAACAGTAGTAATTAATATTTACTAACCAAATAAATAGTCCCATCTGTGTATTAATGTTTGAAATGGAACATGGCATGTGTCCTAATTACAAATGAGCTTAGTAACTGAACACACGTTGTATAATAAACATAACATATAATACATTAGCATTACAACAATCTTTTCTGTTTGACATGTCTTTATGGAATGTGAATCAACTACTTGGAATTTCCACATAAATTAAAACAGTTATGATTCAATATTACAACATAATAGTTATTTGTTTAGATTTCTATGTACTATATAGCTAATACACATCTTAAATCTAAGAACTCTGTAATAACCTTTAGTAAGTATAGAAAAAATGTACAGTCCAATTTCCGCTGTTTATTAAACAAAAATATGAACCTGCATTTCTGGCATTCAGAGTGGATGAGAAGCATTGGTAATATGGGATATTTTAAGCACAGCAGTTAAAAAGTGCGAGTCACTGCCTGACATTGGGAATACCGTATTGGCTCGAATATAGGCCGCACTTTTCCCCCCCACTTTAAGTCTTTAAAGTGGGGGTGCGGCCTATATTCGGGGTCTAGTGCCCGACGCCCGGGACATGCAGTCCCGGGTAGGCAGCGGGGTTAGGATACAGATCCCCCGCAGCGGTGCAGGGGACCTGTATCCTACTCTCTGATACGCTCAGACAGCCTCCCCTGCCAGCACTTCCCACGGGGGGAGTGCCGGCACGGGAGATTGTCTAAGCGCATCGCACAGACGTTCACCGGCAGTGGCGATGCGAGCATAAACAACCTCCGCTGCCGGCACGTCTGCACGATGTGCTTTAACAATCTCCCTTGCCGGGAATTCCCACTGGGGGAGTCCCGGCAAGGGAGATTGTTAAAGCACATCGTGCAGACGTGCCAGCAGCGGAGGTTGTTAACGCTTGAATCGCCGCAGCCGGTGAACGTCTGCGCGATGTACGCTAACAATCTTCCGTGCCAGCACCGGAAGTTGAGTTCGCGTACTGCGTAGCTGTCCCCCGGGCAGAGTAGCAGCATATCTGGGGAGGGCAGAGTGGCAGCATGTGTAAGTGGTTTTTTTTTACTAAGAATTTTTTTTTCTTTAAAAAAGCACCTAACTTTTAGGGTGCGGCCTATATTCGGGTGCGGCCTATATCCGAGCCAATACGGTATATTCCAAGCCTATTATCTTCACACCCATGTGCCTCTAAGCACTTACATATCTGTATTTCTTTAAAACAAACCAATTGTTCTCTCCGTTATTGATTTACTTTTACATAAAATAATACCATCATTATATGTTAAAGAATATATATGGAATACCAACTAACATTGTTTATGGTTAATGGGATATTCCTGGTTGTGTATTTATATGTCCCTTTCATTGTCAATGTAACGTTGAGCTTGATATAATTGGTACATATTATGATAACAATTCTCCAAGCGAACAATAACAAGCTGATGGCAGACACAGTTACAAAGAAGATCTTATATTCATGTTAATGCCATGTCAGTTCTTGTGGGATTTTTTGCATCAGTAAACAATATATTCAACTTCAAATCATTGTCAGGAAAGCACAGAAGTTAAGGGATGTGTAATAACCCCTAGCTGGTAGAATTTTTATCACAATGAAAACTGTAACATAAAACAAGGGTAGTCTCATGGCCCATTCTTACTCAGAAGTCAGGCGTTTTTGTAACATTCTTCATCACATCTCTATTTTAGTATAGTATGTTTTTATGTCTATTAGGTGCAAACAATATAACCATATTATTTTGCTTTTGACAGGGAAAAATGGAGGTTGATATTTGTCCTTGAAATGGAATGTTAGTCCTATAAAGGTATTTTTTATATTATGTTTTTCTAGAATATTCTTACCAATGTGTTTACCATGTTCACAAAGAAACTATTTTTCTCATGCTATAGAAATATAAATATAAGTAATATTTTCTAAATATATTGGTTTTAACATTCTTGATGGCAGTCATTTGGTATACAACACATCTAGTGACAAAGTATAAGGAATGCTTTAAATGGTTTTATAGTGTGGACAGAATATCCTGTAGAGTGTGCTGGATGATGGATATACATTTTCAGAAATTGGTTTTGTGAATTTAGAAGTTAAGACAAACCTGTTGCTGCAAATGTAGATTTATCTGGGATATTTGACACTGCACAGTAGACTTGTACACAAGGTCCAAAATCAGTTTGGACAAATTTTTCTTGGCTCATTCGTTTTCAGACAATGAGTTTCATTTTCTTGTTTTTGTTTCTGATATAATTCGGTGGGGGGGGCGATTCGTAAACTAAATTTGTTGTACAAAAAAGACTCCCTCTGTCCTGACTGTGCCCTCTCCACCCTGCCTTGTATCTGCTCCCCCCACCTGCTAACTTACTTTCTCCAGCCATTTTGTTATGTCTGATTTCTTGGCAGATGCAGAGACTTTGCTGACAGGGAGCAGGGAGGTCAGTATGTGAGACAGTGTCATGCTGCATAGAAAAAAAATACAGTAGAAAAGGGGAGGGGTGTGTAGTGCACATACAGTGTCTGCAATACAAGTTGCTCTAAATTATGGTATAGTCATTGCTTGTCTGTAGAGGTAAGCTAATAAACAGCTTTCCTTACAGGCACTGAAATGGTTTATTGTAATTCGAATTATGCTCATCATGAGAACTTTTACTTTAATGTTATAAATCCTTACTTAATGTAAGGAAGATTTACTTTACTGAGTGAGTGGTGGATATGTGGAAAAGCCTCCTAGCAGAAGAAGCTGGACGTCCACAGAACCATTGTCATAACTATAGGGGTTGCAACTGCGACAGGACCCGGGCAATCCCTGCAACCACTTGTTTGTCTCCCCGTTTTGCACCAAAATTGTTCAGGAAGGGCCCTTCTGACCCGGACTGGGCCCTTTCTTAACAATTATGAACAGGCACAGTGAGACAAGAACACAGCGGAATCACGTGATCCCATGGTGAAACCAATGCTGCTTACTGGGGGTGTGTCCTCATTAACATATCAAAAGACACATGTGATACAGGAAGAGTTCAACTGGCAAAAACATTGACAACAATGCTTATGTCACCACAATGAGCATGAATGTCTATGTATGTGTGTGTTAACATGAATGTTTATGTACAATTGTATGTGAACATAAATGTGTATTGTAGGTTTATACAAGCATGAATGTCTAAGTATAAGTGTATGTAAACACAAAAGCATATGTGAAAGCTTTTGTGTGTACGAGCATTAATGTGTAAGTGTGTGTTATCATACATGTATAAGTGTGTGAGTATAGATGTGTACATGTAAGTGTTCCCTTCATAACAGTTCAGAAGACCAGCATGCCTTCTGGTGTTCAGCTAAAGCATCATATGTGTGAGCATATTGGGAGGACTAAGAAACATCAACATTTGCAGGTGTGTCTTGCCTTAGAGATTATATGTAATATGGGAGGTTCCCCATCACCCTCCACTTCATCCTTAACTACATTGTATCATTATTATTATTATTATTATTTATTTATATAGCACTGGCAATTTACGCAGAACATCTTTCCATACATATATTTAAGGAGTATTGCAAGACTAGAATTGACAGACTAAGACAAACCGCTAAATTAGGTGGAGAGAGCCCTGCTTGCAAGCTTACAATCTTGAAATAATGGGGTGACAACAAACATAAGGAACAGAGAAAGGTGAGAGGTAGTGTGGTGGTTGTCAGTGACAGGGAAGTTTTAGCAAGTAAGGTGGTATGCTTCTCTGAAGAAGCAGCTTTTGAGGATTTTTCTTGAATGTTCTTGAGTATGAATGCTAAATGTTCGTGGAAGTAGGTTCCAGAGATATGGGGTACCATGAGTGAAATCTTGTAGACGGGAGAAGGAAGAGGTGATAATTGAGGAAAAGAGCCTTAGCCCATGGGAGGAACGTAACTTGAGTATTTGTTTATGAGGGCACAAATGTTATGGAGGGCCTTATATGTTAGTACAAGGATTTTAAATGTAATTCTAAAGGTAATAGGGAGCCAGTGGAGGATTTCACAGAGTGGGAAAGCAGAAGAGGAGCGGTGTACAAGGAAGATAAGCATAGCAGCAGCATTTAGGACAGACAGCAGAGGAGAGAGTCGAGAGTGATGGTGGGTGGAGGAGAAGGGGTTGCAAAGAAAAGAGGTCTTGTCTAATAGTTTCGATCTTGTCTTTGAAGTGTGTAGCAAGATCTTAGGCAGCGAGAGAGGTTTGTGGTGACAGAGAAAGGAGTTGAAGGTAGAAAAAAGGCATTGCGGGTTGGAAGAAAGGGAGGATATGAGAGTAGAGAAGTAGAGTTGTTTAGCGAGAGAGAGATAGGGCAGAGTTGTAGGTGCAAAGCATGATTTTGTAGTGAGTAAAGTAAAGTGAGTTGTTGAGAGACGAGGCAAGTGAACTGTAATAAAAAGAGGCTGCTGCATCTAGACAAGACTACATCACTAGTCACCATCTTCTTTGGTCTAGCAGTGTGCTATTCCTTTTTTTCCTCAGTTTGTGCAAATGTTTAACCAATACATTAGTAGGTTACCCATCTATCTCTCCTGTAGGAATTCCACTAGCTAAGTGATGCAGGAACATTTGTTTACTTGTTAACTTGAAAGCCAATGGACAGGGCACACAACAGGAACACGACTGGAAGCCCACAGGCAGGGCACTGGACTTATGGCAGGAAGCCCTCAGGAAGGGTACTGGACTCAAGACAGGGTGTCCTCAGACATTTGCAGAAAACTGCTAGCAGTAGTACAGGACCAAACCAAAGAGCAACCGCAAGGGCTGTATAAAATGCAAAGGCCTGTTATGACATAATCAACAGGTTTTTAAGGGGGAGGGTTGCACCAGGTTAGCAGATGCAGCTGGTCAGGTCATTAGCATATAATGTACTGTGTATTCATTCAGGTGTCATGTTGCAGAGGCCACTTGTCAGATCAAGAGTACATTATATGGGAGCAACCCTCACCCTTAAATACTGGGGGACCCTGACAGGGTGGAATCCTGACATGTAAATTTGTAGTTTGGCATTTAAAGCCCATTTTTCTCTAAGATCCTGGAGGACCTGTTTGACATTTTTTCCATGTATAGGAAGATCAGAGTATTGGATCAATATGTCATAGAGGTGAACCACGATGGACTGTTGTAGGAAATCCCTGAGGTACTATATGGCATAACTATACTTAAATCCTGTCTTCCATTTGTCTCGTTCTTTTATATGTACTAGATTCGATGGCAGATCCTTTCAATCTGTCAAAAAAGTGCCGCCATTTTGGAGTTCCTGCTGGGTTATGTCTGTGGAGATGCAGACAAAGATAGAACATTAAAGATACCAGATGGAGGATAGAAGAGAGAGGCGTAAGAAGATAAACAAAAGAGGATGAAAATGTGGAAGTGGCCAGCAGAAGCGGAAGTACCCGATCCGAAGGAAAAAGGTGAGGCACAATCTCTAAGTGGATGGTGCATGGTTTATGATCTCTGGCGCGCCGAGATGGAGGTAGCACCTAAGGAGGCACGGCCTGTGGGACTGGTTCAGGTAAAACAGTAGCAGGAAAAGGTTGTCTGGATGAGTCGATGTGACCCAAAAGGGTATGCATGGCTTGAGCTAGTTGCATCCAAATGGATGTGGGACTCGCACTGTAAGGCACTTACCTCTGGGAAACAGGGCCCTCTGCTGATATTCTCCTCTTCCGGGTGCCAGAAGAGACACATGCTCCCTGCAGCATAAGGCTGCCACGCACTCTCTCAGCAGCATCGCTATGGTGATGAAGGACATGGCCACGCCATTGACAAACTGAAACCACATCCCGTGCAGCTGTACAAAATGCATTGATGGTCTTCTTAATCTATAAATTGAGTCTAGCCCACTTGAGTCTGGCCTGCATAATAAAGAGTTGGCCAAACTCAAGTGTGCGAAAAATGTAGAGAGGCATTATCATTTTAATCTTATTGGTTTGTGAGATGTAGCATAGCATATTTAATGGAGGAACTTGTATACAATATGTATGTTTTAATAACATATATTGAAAATAAAAATGGCGACTAAGGAGGAAAATGTGGGCAAACTGCAGATGAATTGTTGACAACGAACATTACAGTGTAATACACGTCATTACAAGGATTTCATAATGTATTATACGTAAATTTGGCTTACACGGAAAGGGTTATTTTTTAAATTGCATATAGAGTTGCTTCTTGGGATGAAGCCCAGGAACAACTTTACGGCTGCTGGGGTGCCAAAACAATGCAATCATACATCTCATTTCAGTTAGTTATGTGATGTAGCATATTATGAGTGATATATACCACAGTCAAATTTGACTAATTTAATCCTGTCACATTATATTTTCAATTTAAATATAAATGCAGCTAATGTATACAATTATCTCACATTCTAATTTATTAAAAAACACATTTAATCTGTAGTCAGATGGACTGCTGAACATCACAGGATTTTTTAAGTTAAAAAAAACTGAAATGCTTGCTATGGTAAAAAAAAAACGTGGTGAACTGAGGAGAAATGTACACTTGATCAGGTAAAAAAGGACTATGTTGCCAACATACTGACAATGCACCAATGCTGTTAAGTTACTCACTCACTTTCTTGATTCACTCTACATCAGACTGCAAGTAAATGGTGCTGGACCCAATTTTTACTACAAACTGAATATATACTATATGACCAAAACATATGTTAACACCTGACTACCACACCTATATGAACTTGAACGTCTCATTCCAAAAGCAATGGCATTAATATGGAGTTGCCTACACTTTGCAGCAATAACAGCAAAGATATCCAGGAAGTAAATACAGGTACAGTTCTCTCTATTGCTCTGGATGTGACAGCTAGCATTAAACCCTGGAACTGCTCAGATGAAAAACTTTAAATGTAGCCAGTTGAGAAGCAGTCCAACTGTGAATATTGTAAGTAATATAATTCATATACATTTGAGAATGTTGCAAAATGCTATTCCATATCAAATCTTAAACGGTTGTGCTTCTAAGCTATTGTGTCCTTGTACATTAGTTCCACTTGCCTTAGATAACTAAGATACATAACGGTTTAGTACTATAAGCACAATCTGAATTTCTTAGGACTTTAAAACCTTGCAATTTGTCCTTCTATTTCAGAGTTTTTCCAATGCTTAACCTTGTAATTTGTCAAGACATTGCTGAAGGAAGAAGACAGATTTATCTGTGGAATGTAAAAAAGAGATTAAGAAATAGGGACAAAGATAAGAATAACGAAAAAAGATCAGGAAAAGGTAAGACTATCTCATACTTTGTACTTTGATTATACTCAAAATCATTTTTAGTCATTCAGTTCCTTTTCCATTACAATATATTATGTATTTTGGTGAATGATAAGTATTGGGTTATCTTCTGGATGTTATCTGCCAACAGAAACTGAGATAACAGAAGGAACATTTTAAAGAAAATGTGAGATATTCACACGACAATAACAAAATCACATACTGATAATGCTTTAGGAGAAACATTGGCACAAAAAGGTACTCCTCATGTTAAAATATATAATCTGTGCCTGAACAAATAAAACAATTTTTTAACCTTTGCAGCATGTTTACAGCTTCGCAGTGTGCTCACATATACACTCACTGGCTACTTTATTAGGTACACCTTGCTAGTACCGGGCTGGACTCCCTTTTGCCTTCAGAACTGCCTTCATTCTTTCCTCAGAGATTTTGGTCCATATGGACATGATGGCATGTTGCTACAGATTTGTCGGCTGCACATCCATGATGCTAATCTCCTGTTCCACCACTTCCCAAAGGTGCTCAATTAGATTGAGATCTGGTGACTGTGGAGGCCATTGGAGTACAGTGAACTCATTGTCATGTTCAAGAAACCGGTTTGAGATGATGTGAGTTTTGTGACATGGTGCATTTTCTGGCATCAGAAGATATGTACACTGTTGTCATAACGGGATGGACATGGTCACCAACAGTACTTAGGTAGGCTGTCGCATTTAAACGATGCTCAATTGGTACAAAGGGGCTGAAAGTGTGCCAAGACAATGTCCCCCACACCATTACACCACCACCAGCCTGAACTGTTAATACAAGGCAGGATGGATCCATTCTTTCATGTTGTTTACGCCATCTGAATGTCACAGTTGGAATCAAGACTCATCAGACCAGGCAACGTTCTTCCAGTCTTCCATTGTCCAATTTTGGTGAGCCTGTGCAAATTGTAGCCTCAGTTTCCTGTTCTTAGCTGACAGGAGTGGCACCCAGTGTGGTCTTCTGGTTCTGTAGTCCATCTGCTTCAAGGTTCGACGTGTTGTGCATTCAGAGATGGTATTCTGCATACCTTGGTTGTAACGAGTGGTTATTTGAGTTACTGTTGCCTTTCTGTCATCTCGAACCAGTCTACCCATTCTCCTCTGACCTCTGACATCATCAAGGCATTTTTGTCCACCCAACTGCCGCTCACTGGATATTTTCTCTTTTTTGGACCATTCTCTGTAAACCCTAGAGATGGTTGTGCGTGAAAATCCCAGTCAGCCGATCAGCGGTTTCTGAAATACTCAGACCAACCCGTCTGGCACCAACAACCATGCCATGTTTAAAGTCACTTAAATCCCCATTCTTCCCCATTCAGATGCTCGGTTTAAACTTCATCAAGTTGTCTACATGTCTAAATGCACTGAGTTTCTGCGATGTGATTGGCTGATTAGCTATTTGTGTTAACAAGCAATTGAACAGGTATACCTAATAAAGTGGCCAGTGAGTGTATGTTAACTGTGCAGGATTTCCAGCCACACAATGTTAGGCACTCTAGGAGAATGTTTAGGCTCTGAAAACACATTGGGTCCCAAAGCCTGTTGGGACCAAGCACAAAAAGCTGGGCAGATCAGAGGATCCAACTCATCTGCCTTGCATTAAGGATCCAGAACGCTCTCAAGCTTCTGTCTACCTTCTGACATATCCAGGTAGTCAAGTATGAGGTAGCGTTTCCCTCCTCATCTACCCAAAAATGTAGGGAAGACAGAGGGATTCCTTAATTTCTCAGTAAAGTGCACAAAAACCAGAGTACAAGATAAAGTTGTTCTCCAAAAACAACCCCATCAATTTTTGTGTTTTTTGCAATGTCTTTCAATTCAATGGTGAGTTCACATTAATTTAGTTTACCACCATAAATTATATATTGTGTTTTTCCAGGAGAAGTATAGTTTTCTTTTAAAATGCTAATTATATACCGTATTGTTCCAATTATAGGCCATATTTTTCCACAACTTTAAATATTTAAATTAGGGGTGCAGATTACAATCGGGATTTAAGTTATTCTCTATGTATCCCTAGATTCTCTGCCACCTCTGTTTCCCTGTCTTCTGTTGCTTCTTCTTGCTCTTCTATCTTCTGTCTTCATTAGCTTTTCTGCGAACTAAGTTTCCTGGATCACTTTTACAAAAAGGCAGATCTTCCTGGCACACCCTCACCCCTGATTCTGTTCTTCCTGTTGGATGAGAAGCTTTCCTTGTTACTCCACTCTTTTGCAGAAGTACTCAGATAGGCCAGAATAGTGTAGACAGATTTAGGTAGAAAAAAGATGCAGTAACACTGGAGGCTCTACACCGTTATTCCAGTCAAGAGAGAGGGTGTGCCCAGAGGCTCTGCTCTTTGGCAGTACTGATGGCTGGATATGCACAGCAGTGGAATTTCTTCTGGTGTTGCATTTTAAAGTTAGGTAACAAAAAACTCTATCTAAATATGTGTTTTTGCAGATGACACCAAATCATTTAGTGTTATAAAATCAGGTGTGATCATAAATATTTTCTCTGCCCTTCTAAACAAAACTGATGTTTTTTATCACGTTGTACTTCATTTAGACCCACACTGATACCAGTGTTCAGTGCAGTGGGCTCTCTGTTGGTATGTTTGAGAAGTATACACTGTTATTAAGCCTAAAATAGTTCAGAGAGGGAGGAAAGAAAAATGTGTGGAATAAAATAATATTTTGGGAGCAGGTTATAGAGTGGAATTCTGGACCTCTGAGGCTCTCAATAAGTTAGTCTATTAACCCTTTAACAACCAGTGACCAGTCACAAGTTTAGAAAGCGTTTAACAATTAGTAAAATATAAAAAAATGGAATACAAATATATAAAAAAAAATATAAAAATGTGGTAACATTTAAAAATAAATATGCAGTCATATCACCATCAAGGGAACCATCCAGTTGCAACAAAATGTAAAAAAAAAAGTCCAGAAATATAAAATATATATATTTTTTTATTTTTATGAGCAAGTGCTAAATTTAGCGATGTATCCTCCCAAAAATCCTGACATGGAAAGAGTTAAAATACTAGCATTTCAAATACCAAAGGGGTGTCTATGGTTTCATCGGGTAAATTGGAGTGGCCGTGTTCAAAATAGGTTTTAGGCACAGACTGACCAAACTGAAAAAAGCACACTTCCCAAATGTGGCCTGTTGCCCCCAAACAACCAGACAAACCCAGACATTGGTGGTATTGCTGTACTCAAGAGATGTTGCTGAGCACATATTGGAGTGTTGTTTGGCAGTGGCATGTACCAGGAGCTGTAAAATCAGACCTGAAGTACAATGTGTGTGAAAAAAAGCACAAAAAAACACCACAAATTTTGACAAAGGCCGGTGGTAAAATTAGTGCATGGAAATGGTTAAAATACCCTGTGGTGTCTAGTTTTCAAAAATATATGATTTGATGGGATAAATTGTATCGGTCAGCTTCAAAGATGTCCCAAATGGCACATGGGGCAGAATTACCAGATTTGGAAAAATGGTTTTGAAGTAGCAAAACGCTACTTGTACTTATTGCCCTATAACTGGCAAAACATAAAAACATTGGGTATTTCTAAACTCAGGACAAATATAATCTATTTAGCAGTTTTTTTCATTAGCTTTTGTAGATGAGTAAACGATTTTTCAAATTAAAGTGATGATAGTAAATCATGATCAGAGACACTGTTACCTTATGACATGTGACATGTTGTCCTCACTATGGGACTTCTTTTCATTTTAGAATATAATTTGACATGTTGTCCCATTATTATCCAGACATAAGCATCACTTATTTGTAAACTATGACATGATTTATGTTAATATTTTCTATGTAAGTTTACAATAGTGAGCACATCATGCTCTACTTTATGCTGTTCTTATTATATACTTTGAATACATTGCAGCTGATATATTGACAATATTGAATCATTTCTTAAGTTTTGCATCCAAAGTTGTAATATTTAGAATGAGATTGTACAATGTACAAATTTACATATTTCAGTTATGATGTAATGTGTAATTGTACTTATTCATTGTGCCTGTGTTTTTAATTTTGGCTGGGATCCCAAGAGTACATACACTTACCATTTTTCTTTATGTCTATAATTCTGGAAAATTTTTATTCATAGAAGAAAATCAAAGATAGGGGAGCAGTCAAACAAAGGTTTTAGTTCCCAAAAAGCTGAATTACATTTATAACAGCTAGCTGAATTTCCAAGCAGTAAAAAACATCTTTACATATGACATAGCAGCAGAGAACTGCTTTTTTCCTTGTAATGATACACTGATATGCGTAAACACGGATGTGATAGGGCCAGGCTAGCTGGCTCATGTGTCATATGAAGTTTAGCCGGGTCACGGAGCACTTTTCTGTCCGGTAATATTTTATATTGTGTATTATTGTGTAACCGGCCCAGAGATTAATGTGGCTGCAGCTCCAGCCTTCAAAGGAACAATCCTGTAATCTGGCTGGGGCTCTTAATCAGCCAGCACAGCCCTGTCTGCCCAGACGGCACCTGCACTACAGGGGGGATAACACAGGTGTGGGAACCCATTGTATCCCTTAATCCCCTCACCTGATACATCCCCTGTATACCGATGGGATTTGTGATGGGGTGTGGCTGATGAGATTGGGGGTTGGGTTCGGTACACATTGCATTGAGATTGTATATAAATTCTGTGTGTTTGTAATAAAGAGAGTTCTTCTTGGTTTACTACGAATGGTGGTCTGGATGATCCATGGATAGCTGAGTGCTATCCGTATGAGGGACTGACTGGTGATTCCTCAGCCCTCAAACAGGGGTACCCAGCCTTGGGTACGGTGACCCTGCAACAACGGAAAACCATGATGTATATACATGCATATGAATACGTAAACCGATATGGAGCCGTTTAAGAGCCATAGCCACATGCATTCATATAGAGACATCCTCACTTAAAAGACACACCTGCTTAAAAACTGACTTCTATAAACATGGATCCAAGCTCATACCTGCATAGATATTTATTGCCCTTTCTTGCCTGTAAAGAGCAATACAGCTTTCACTCTTACTTACCATAACATGCATTTGCCTTGGGTGCTGCCTTAGGAGCAGAGCCACCAGTCACCCATTCTGCAATGCTGAGCGCTAGGATAATACATCCTACCATGGTGCTCTTTGTTAGAAAAGTGAAAATTACCAGGTTATTGTGAGGTTTAAAGACACAATACGACAACCATGGAGCGCATATACATGGGGAGAAACAAAAACAACACTAATAGTGTAGCATGTAGACAAAAAAGAAAAATAAAAAAAGGGTGTATGATCCACTCACAAACTAGTTGAACAGAAAAGGCTCATCAAGGTTCAGTAGGATGTTGCAGAATTTTTTAATATCTTCTAAAATCTATAAGAACAAAGACCACAAATGGTGCAGTATCTTCACAATTCAGGGAAGAGGGAGGTCTGGATACACTTACAGTTCAGCAGGGCACAACTATATACAAATAGTGTGCAAAAACGGAATGTAAACCCAAGTCCACTGTTGAAGATCAAGATTCTCTACACGTTTCGCCAGTAGTTCGCTGGCTTCTTCAGGAGGAAAAAACAAGTAGATTTTGTGTATGCAGTCAGTAAGGATCAGAGTTTTTGTTTCTCCCCATGTATATGCGCTCCATAGTTGTCGTATTGTGTCTTTGAGCATTTTGAGGAAGAGTGTCTATTGGAGGCTGCTATCTTGGAGAATATTTATTGTTATTATTTTCACTGTTCACACGTGGAATTTGGATTATCCTTTTGTCTATATCTATTGTGAGGTTTTTTATTTATTTTTTCCCTCAAAGACTTCAGCTTGTTTTGCAATTGAATTGTTCACGTTATAAGTCACATTAAAGTTTCATATACTAAATTAATGTATTTCCCTTTATTAATATGGAACTTTGGAAAATGTTATTGTAATTTATTATATATTATGGAAAGATTTTTATACTTTAATAATTAATAAAAAAATCACAAGAACCTGGCATTTTAACAGGGGTGTGTAGACTTTTTATATCCACTGTATGTGTCTTTAACCTCTCTACACTGAGCCGAAGAAACTCAGTACAGATTGGGGGAAGGCCGCTGTCGCTGAAGAGATCAGCAGCAGCCTTCTGACAAGCTTTACAGAGCCTGCATGGCTTAGTGAAGCTGTATCTGAAACATGCATGCGTGCCTTGTTCTCTCAAAGGGGCACAGCTTTGTGATGCCATGGGGAAGAGAGTGAGACAGTGTGAGTAAGTGTGTAAATGAGAGTGTGAAAGAACATGCAAGAGAGAGTGAGAGAGCATGAGTGAGAGTAAAAGTTCGAGAGAATGTGAATGCGTGAAAGAGTTAACATGAATAATAGTGAAAATGTGAGAGTTTGTGAGAGAGCGTGAATAAGAGTGTGAGAGAATGTGAGATAGTGAGAGTGAGAAAGCTTGAATAAGAATGAGTTCAAGTGTGCAAGAGCGTGTGAGAAAGTAAGAGAGCCTGTGAGTGTGAGATGGCATGAGTGAGAGTGTATAAATGAGATTATAAGGCAGCAGGAGTGAGAGTGGATGAGAGAGAGAGAATGAAGAAGAGTGAGTAGGAGCATGCGAGAGAATGAATAAGGGTATAAGAGGAACAAAATGCAAACCATAATGATGATTATAATGGGAGATATTCCACTGTCAATGTCTGGCTCAGTATATAGTGTTGGGAGTTATGGCATACCACGGTCTGTGCCTGGCTTGCTATATAATGATAGAAGCTATACTGTACCACCGTCTGACTCAGTATATAGTGATGGGAGTTATGGTGTACCACTATCAATGCCTGGCTCAACATATAGTGATTTGAATTAGGGTGTACCACCATCAGTGCTGGCTGAGTATAAAGTGATGGAAGTTATGCTGGGTCTGGCTTGCTATATAATGATAGAAGTTATACAGTACAACCATTTGTGTTGGTATCACTCTATAATGATAGGAGTTATGCTGTAGCACCGTCTGTGTCTAGATATATAATGATAGAAATTATGATGTACCACGTCTGTGTCTGGCTCGCTATATAATGATGGGAGTTGCGGTGTACCACTGTCAGGCTCAGTATATACTGATGGGAGTTATGCAGTACCACCCTCCATGACTAGCTTACTATTTACTATTGTCTGGCTCAATTTATAATGATGGGAGTTGTGCAGTACAACAAGCTATACCATTGTTTTTCTCTGGATCACTATGTAATGATAGGATTTACATAGTTACATAGTTAGGTAGGCTGAAAAAAGACATGCGTCCATCAAATTGTATCAGGACAGACACTTCCTTAGTGTTGTAACATTTTGATGACCATACAACAAAAGCTAGAAGCTCTTCCATAAAATAAGAATATTATATACTCGAGACCCTACCTTCCAAGAGGCTTGTTAGGGTCACTAGAGGTATACGAATCAAACGGAGATCATATAGTTTGGATCTGTTACCTTAAATATTCTTCCTGAGAACAACCTAGAAAGCGACTGAACTCACCTTCCTTTCTACTTCTAGGAATGTAGGTCCTGGCAGCATGACCATAAACACATGGACAAAGATGGAAATAGTTACACAATAATATTTATTCAATTACATAATGTTTTACATGAGAAAATTTGAAAAGCAGAAAACTAGCATTTTTGCTGCAATTATGATGATCTGATTATTTTAGACACTTTTTTATGTGCAGACAAGCTCCAGAATCTGGACAGTGACCAAAGGTTCTTGACGGAATGTATTTGTTCACACAGAGGTTATAAAAAGTTAATATAACTTTAATTCCCATTTATGTCTATGATGCTGCTGTTTTATATCCAAAAGCAATGAAAGCCAAATACCCCATGTAGGAGTAGGTAAGGCTATGAAGAATTTGTAAATGTGAATTGTGCTTTAAAATTATTATATGGGTAGACAAATATAGTTTGTCATTTGTAAAAGCCTCTAAATATAAAGAATATGTATCACTTTTGAGCTTTGTGATTTTGTAAATGCACATGTGTATATATTAGACGTGTGCATTCTGATTCGTACAAATTGCAAATTTAATGACATTGAAATGAAATGAAAACAAGTCCCAACCCCTCATAAAACGGACAAAAACAAAGCAAAAAGCTCACTGTAACCCAGTGACACATGCGATAGAATCCAGGGCCATGTGTATATCAGCCAGAGGATACAGAAAGCAGTGAATCCTGGCTATTAAATGGTTACGTTGTTTTTATCCCTGCTCAGGTGCCTTCTCCTGGATAGTTAGCTCAGATCTATGTAGTAGGTTTTAAAATAGCAGGGGGCAGGGATAGAGTGTCTGGAGACCTACAAGGTAGCAGTCTGCCTCTACAAACCAAGGAGTGGTGACAAACACTTGTACTCCAAAAAGTATTGTATTCCTAAGTGGCTTTATATTGTACTGTAAACCAGAGTATCTGTTTCGATAACTGGTAGTAAGAGAACTACTGTAGGTTAGCCTCCTGAAAGGAATAGACCTGTTTATTTACGTGTTTTCTTTTATTTGGTGTCCAAAACCCACCCGTCTCCTCCAAAAGCGTTCAAATACCGCCAAGTGCTAAGTTTGTAACATGCAAAGATTTCAGGCACCTGAAAAATTTGCATGTTACAAACTAATGCTCCATACCTATACTGTACATCATCCCTCTGTCTGACCAAACAAACCTATTTGATTTAATTAACCCCTTCATGACAATGGCTGGTTTTATTTTTTGTACCCTTCACGACAATGACTGTTTTAACATTTCTGTAGTGCTCGTGTTTAGCTGTAATATTCTTATTTCCCATTCACTGAACCCACACAAGTTATATATTGTTTTAATTTTACTTGAAAAATAATTTATTCATTTATAAAAGCTAGTAAAAACACCTGCTAAATAGATTCTGCTATTTGTTCTGAGTTTCAAAATACCCAATGTTTGTATGGTTTTTTTTCTGCACGTTACAGGGCTAAAATTACTTGATTATAAGACGACCCCTATTATAAGATGACCACCAAAATTTTTATATTAATTTAGGAAAAAAGAAAAAGCTTGAATATAAGACTACCCTATAGAAGAAAGGGTTTACTTGTAAACCTTCATTCACATGTAAACTATTTTTTCATATTTAATAAAAACTATGATTGAGAAAAATGCCCCCCAGTTATGCCACTCTGCCCCCTGATATGCCTTTTACCCCCTATATGCAATTTTACTTCAGGTATGAATTTACCGTTCACTCTCAAACAATATCCCAATATGTGTTCAGTGACATCTCCTAAGTACAGTGATACTATCCATTCATGGGTTTGCCTGGTTGTTTGGGGAAAAAGGGCCATTTGGGGCAATTTTTTAATGTTGAATTTTGACACATGATGATCCTGTGCCCATGCCCTATTTGGGACATCTTTGAGCCTGGCCAATTCAATGTGCCCAATAAAACCATATACCGTATTTGCTCGATTATTAGACGACCCTCATAAGAGACCCTCCACAATGTTTATTTTTATTTAGAAAAAAAGCCTGAATATAAGACTAAAGTTTTATTAGTAAATATTCATTCACATGTAAATTATTTTTCATATTTAATAAAAACTATGATTGAGAAAAATGCATTTTTTGTTTCCTTTTTGTTTGCCAACCTGCCCCCCAGTTATGCACATCTGCCCCATGGCTTGCTACTCTGCCCCCCAGATATGCCTTATACCCCCTATATGCCACTCTGCCTCCCTGATATGCCACTCTTTCCCCCAGATATGCCACTCTGCCCCTGATATTCCTTATACCCCCTATGTCACTCTGCCTCCCTAATATGCTGCTTTGCTCCCCAGATATGCCTTATACCCCCTATATGCCACTCTGCCTCCCTGATATGATACATTGCTCCCCCGATATGCCTTATACCCCCTATATGCCATTCTGCCCCAGATATACCTTATGCCCCTCGATTTACCACTCTGCTTTACCCCCCATATTTGCCAATCTTCCCCCCCTGATATGCCTTATACCCCCCTATATGCCCCCCATCGAATTACCAATGCATCCCCAGACTTGTCCCCCGTGCTCTAGACTCCCTGGTGTCAAGTGGAGACAGCCGGTGGACAACCTCCATCGTGCACCCGTATTTTTGAAAACTAGACAGCCCAGGGTATTTCAAATGCTGGTATTTTAACTTTCTCCATGTACACGTTTTACCACCAGCATTCATCAAAGTTTTTTGTGTGTTTTTTCCACGCACATTGTATTTCAGGTATGAATGTACCACTCCTGGTATATGTCATTGTCAAACACCCCAATATGCGTTCAGCAATATCTCCTGAGTACAATGATGCATGGGTTTGTCTGGTTATTAGAACGATAAAAGGAATTCGGACATCTGGTCAGTCTGTAACCTTTTTGGGACATCTTTGAACCGGGCAAATTCGATTTGCCCCACCAAACTATACATTTTTGAAAACTAGGCACCCCATGGGCACATAACATGCCAGTATTTTCATTCTTTCTATGCAAGAATTGTTTGTGAAGATATAGCACTAATTTTAGGACTATATATTATACTAATATATATATATATATATATATATATATTTGTACTTTTTTTTTTATACATTTTGACGGAACTTGAAGGTTTCCCTGATGGTGACATAAGTGGGGAATTATTTTTACATGTCACCATTTAAAAAAAAAAAATTGTAACTATTTGTATTTATTTTTTTCTTATTATTTTAAATGTATTTTACTAATCACATTGTGATTAGAAAGCTGGTCTTCATTGAATGCGAATGCAGAGTTCTCAGGACACCACCATCTTGCGAGAGGCAAAATCTCATACAGTGGCGCTTGTGACTGCTCTCCAGTGCGGTTACAGTCCATCCTGGGGTGGGTTTTCAGTGTTATAGTTACATAGTAAATAAGGTTGAAAAAAGACCTAGGTCCATCAAGTTCCACCCTTCTACCTAACCTTATTCTTGATCCAAAAGAAGGCAAAAAAACCTAATTAAGCTACTTCGAATTCTGCCATCAGGGGAAGAAATTCCTCCTTGACTCCAAGAGGCAATCGGATTTCTCCTTGGATCAAAAAGCTCTAAAATGTAATTCTATTTATAGCCCTGTATGTCATGCCAGACCCCTTTTGAAGGCATCTAGTGCAGAGGCGTATCTACTGAAAATAGCGCCTATGGCAAGCACTGAAATTGCGCCCCTGTCCAAATAAAAACCCATTTACTAGCCCCTGCTGCCTATATATATATATATATATATATATATATATATATATATATATTAGTCCCTGCTGCCGATAGCGGGTATAGATCAACACGCAAACCCAGATCAATTGAAATTCACTTGTGATCTCAGCACTGAAGGTATATATCAAATAAACAGAATCAGACATACAAGTCCTGTATTTGCAGGTATACAATAATAATATATGAAACGTAGCATCGCAGGTATAGATCAACTGAATAAGACATATTAACCCTGTATTTGCAGGTACACATAAATAATGTATGGAAACATAGCATAGTAGATATGGATCTACAGAATAACACAAAAACCCAGCTTTGCAGGTAAAGATCAATTGGAATTCACATAAAACACGGCATTAAAGGTATATTTAAAACCCCCTAAATTACAGGCATAGATCACAGGTTGCACACCGCAAAGCCAGCCCTGGCGTCCACACTGCTGACATAGAACCTGGCCAGCACCCAGATTACACACATAAGATTTGCCATCTTTGTCCCCAAATAGCCCACCACAAGTCAACTTTGTCCCCAAACAGTCCGGCCAGTGCCATCTTTGTCCCATATACACCCTGCCTGTGCCATCTCGGTCCCCAAGGCTCAAACCTCCTGCTAGTGCCATCTTTGCCCTTCCACAATTATACATCTATGATACACAAACACTTTTACAGTCACTCACTAATTCACACTTTAATTCAGAGAACTCATCCACACATTAACTCATGCACTCCCTCATTCACTCAATGCATCCACACATTAACTCATGCTCTCCCTCATTCAGACAATTCATCCACACATTAACTCATGCTCTCCCTATTCAGACAATACATTCACATATTAACTCATGCTTGCCCTCATTCAGACAACTCATCCACACATTAACTCATGCTCTCTCTCATTCACTCAATGCATCCACACATTAATGCACACTCTTTACTTATATCTACCCCCCTCCCTCATCACTTTTTAACCCCCCCTCCCTCATCACTTTTTAACCCCCTCCCTCCCTCATCACTTTTTAACCCACCCCCTCCCTTCCTTCCTTATCACTTTTTAACCCCCTCCCTCCCTTATCACTTTTTAACCCCCTCCCTTCCTTATCACTTTTTAACCCCCTCCCTTCCTTCCTTCCTTCCTTATCACTTTTTAACCCCCCCCTCTCACCTTGAAGTCCAGCGACGGGAGCACGATGTTGCTGTCTTCCTGCACCGCTCGCTGGTGCCCGTTGCTTCACTGCTGAGCGCCGTAATATGACATCATATTTCGGGGCCCAGCAGTGAAGCAGCGGGCACCAGCGAGCGGCTTTTAAACACTGATGTGGAGGAGATAGAGGGGCGCCTAGCAACCGCTCGGCGCCCCTCTATCTCCTCCGCATCAGTGTTTAAAAGCCGCTCGCTGGTGCCGGCATTTCATGCAGAGCGCCGCAATATGCCGGCATATTGCGGCGCTCTGCATGAAATGCCGGCACCGGGATGGGGGTAGAGGGCTCGTGGAGGAGAATGAGGGGCGCCGAGCGGTTGCTAGGCGCCCCTCTCTCTCCTCCGCATCCAAAAAAAATAAAAAATGCCGGTGAGCGGCATTTAAAAGCCGCTCACCGGCGCCCCCTTGAGATGGCGCCCATGGCACGTGCCGTGGCTGCCATACCCTATATACGCCTCTGATCTAGTGTATTTGATAACACCACCTCCCTTGGCAGTGAATTCCATACCTTTATTGTCCTCACTGTATAGAATCGTCTATGAAACCTGCGCTCTTCCAGTCTCAGAGGGTGACCTCTTGTTCTTTGTATATTTCTGTTAATGAACAGGTCACTGAAGAGCTCTTTATATTGGCCCTGTATATATTTATATAATGTTATCATATACCTGCTGAGACGCCGTTTTTCTAGCGTATATAATTTTAACTTTTTTAGTCTCTAGTCATCGAGGCATTTCAGCGAGTTTATTGCCATCTAAGCTCTTTTAAACGGCGTCTGCCGTCATACAATATATGGTGAAGGATGACTTCTGGAGGAGGGGCCACACGGGGCCTCTGCAGCTGATCATGCCTTGACATCGAGGCATCACACCAACAGCAATATCGATTGTAGATCCCTTTCTTCATCTGTTTAAAGTCTTGATGTGCCAGGCACGTCAATTGTCGTTAACTGACTATTTTTTCATGACGTGGCACGTCAATTGTTGTCAAGGGGTTAATCTCCTCCCTCTCCCATAACCCTAAACACCTTTTCTCCCCATTCAACACCCTCCTCTGTCCCCCAGCACCTCCCTCGCCTTCTACTTCTCTGCCCAAGAACTTGCCACCTACTTTACGAACAAAATTGACACTATCAGGAATAACATCCTCCCCCCATAGTGTCAGTCATATGGTACCTCAAACTTCTCACCACAAACCACCCTTTACTGCTTCAATTCAGTCAACCCTACTAAGGTTTCTGAGGTTCTCTTACTATACCACCTGCCCCCTCGACCCTGTACCTTCACATGTCCTTAAGAGGCTTGGTCGCACATACTCATCAAATAACCTTCATCCCCTGACATCCAAACTGCTGGAAAGATTAACTTGAAATCAACTAACTAAATTTCTCTCCATGATCTGTGAGCTTGAACCTTTATAATCTTTTTTCTGTCCTCAGCATTCTACAGCCTCCTCACTGTTAAAACAAAAGGCCATTTCTCATTACTCATACACTTGGACTTCTGATACAGTTGATCACCTTCATCTGTTGGTGTTCCTAAGGGCTCAGTTCTAGAGCCACTTTTCTTCTCCATCTACACCCCTTCACTTGAACAACTGATATCTTTCTTTTGGTTTCCAATATCAACTACATGCAGATCACACCCTAATCTATATCTCTTCTCCCGACTTTTTACCTTCTATTCTAACTCACCTCACTGACTATCTTTCTGGCTGTAATTATTTGGTGAGGTAGGACCCCGGGTGGCGGAGTGAGCCAGGCCAAACAGGAACCAAGAGAAAGCCAGATAACCAGCCGGGTCAAACAGGTAATCAGGATAAGCCGAATCAGAATCCAGACACGAGGTCAACAAGCCGAATCAATACCAGACGAGCAGGAATCAGGAGCCAAACCTGAGAGACAGGAACAAGGTCAACAAGCCAAGTCAAACTGGGGCAGTCAGTCACAATCAATTCGCACTCTCGAATCAGGGGATCCCACAGGAAGAACAGTTGGGTGGAAACCATAGAAAAAAAGCTGTATGCTAGGTAGTGTCACGGACAGGGCTATCAGCTGAGCCGTGACGTGGGAGTATGGGTGTAACAAGGGTCAAACGCCAACCAGACTTCCGGCGCGTTTGGTCACTTTCCCCGCAGGGCACCAAGCAACCACCACCAACCCCAACCAGTCACACCAAGACTCCCAGTGTAAAACACTGCCACCACCAAGAACTTTAAAACCGGGCATCTTAGGTTACCCAAAAACAATCAGACTGCGATAACTACACAATCCCCAAACTGATATTTATATAGTTATCCGCTTAGTAACGTGACATATCTATATGTATACAAAAGGCTATCTCTAGGCTGAATTCGATTAGAGAACAAAGACAGAACTGATTAAAAAGAAAGAAGTGGAAGAAGGTCAGCCCAATCGTTCTGGTTGTCATTAATGAAAGCCCGCAAATACTGTTCAAGGCGTTGGTTGGTTCGTTCAGCCACTCCATTGGTTTGAGGGTGATAAGCAGTGGAAAAGCAAAGGATGATACCCACAGCTTTGCACAATCACCTGGAGAAGGCCGTGGAGTCCTATGACATCTCTGATGAAGATAACTGCAAGCTCCTTTGCTGTCCATAAGGCACGAAATGAACCATCCTGGAGAACCGGTCAATAACAGTAAGTATAGTGGTGTAGCGAGGGAGGTAGCTCCACTATGAAGTCCATGGCGATGTGGGTCAAGGGACGACTGTGCACTGGGAGGGGCAATAGTAGACCGGAAGGGGGAGTCCTAGGGGTCTTGATCATAGCACAAGTGTGGTAGGATTTAAGGAAGTCTGCAACATCCTGTCTCCAGGAGGGCCACCAAACACATCGGACTAGAGACTGACAGGTGCACTGGAGACCAAGGTGGCCCGCAAACTTTGTGGTATGGTGCAACTGGAGTATCTTCTCACGGTAAACAGGGGGCACAAACAACTTGTCAGAAGCAGTCTGGGCTGGAGCAGAGGGTTGACTGGCTTGACTGCGTTGTAGAAGGGAAGAGGCAACGGCAAGAGTGACAGCAGAGATGATACGGTTAGTAGGTATAATGGGTTCTGGGTCAGGTTTCTCCTCAGAGGCTGTACAGAACATACGGGATAAAGCGTCGGCCTTGGTATTCTTGGATCCTGGATGATAAGAGATTGAAGCGGGATAAGAAGAGGGACCATCGTGTTTGTTGAGGTGTTAGTCGCTTGGCATCGCCAATTTACTGGAGGTTCTTGTGATCCGTGAGGATAGTAACAGGAATACGGGAGCCCTCCAGAAGGTTACACCACTCAGAAAGGGTGAGAATGACTGCCAGCGCTACGGAATTTGATGGCGCTATAAAAAAAAAAAATAATAATGATAACAATGTCATACTTCCTCTCCGCAGGAGAAAATTGTTTTGAGAAGAAGCCAGAGGGGTGTAGAGGCCCTTCGTACATTTTACGTTGGGACAATACTGCTCCGGCCCGATTTCCGAAGCATCTACTTCGATTGTCAAGGGTTGAGATACATCAGGATATACGAGGATCGGAGCGAACACAAACAGAATCTTTAGTTTATGGAAGGCTTGGACTGCAGCGGTAGGCCAGTTATGGCAGTCAGCTCCCTTCTTGGTGAGATCTGTCAAAGGAGCTACAGCTTTGGGCGATAATAATTGGCAAAGCTGAGAAATCTCTGGAGGGCTTTATGTCCCTGTGGTTGAGGAAATTGCAGAATGGACTGGAGCTTGTCAGGATCCATTTTGAACCCTGTACCGCTAATGAAAGATAGGAAAGATACACAGTTGACTTCAAATTCAGGACCTTCCTTACGTGTGTTCGATGAGAAAGCAGATCAGGCGAGAGGATTCGAATGTCATCAAGGTAGATGACAATGAATTGGTGCAGATAGTCTGAAAACCAATCATTTACCAATTCCTGACAAACAGCCAGGGCATTACATAGCCCGAATGGCATTACTATATATTCATAATGACCAGAGCGGGTGTCGTTCTGACGGATAAGAATGAGGTTGTACACACGCCGTAGATTTGGGGAAAACCTTTGAGGAGGTCAAACAACTCAGAGATGAGCAGCAAAAGGTAAGTATTTTTGATGGTGATTCGATTAAGACCTTGATAAACAATGCACGGACATAGACCTCAATCCTTCTTGGAAACAAAGAACAATCCTGCGCCGGAACATAGGTCTCCATTGCTTCAGTTTCAGTCCGGGATAACAGATATACTCTACCCCGTGGGGGTATGGTACCAGGAAGCAGGTCGATAGGGCAATCATAAGGACAGTGGGGAGGCAAGGAGTCAGCCTCCTTTTTGTCAAACACATTGTAACTACGGGGTACTTACCTTCCGTTCCCCCGAACCACCGTTCTACTGAAGCCCCTCGTCGCCTGTAGCCGCTGGCAGGTTTCCTGAACGCAGACTGCATGAACTCTGGCTCTGTACACACGCGCACCACCGTGTGGCCTCTTATAGACACTACACCTATGCGTTCCAAGCCTCCGTTTCATGCGGGGCGGGAAATACAATTAGTAGGTCTATTTAAACCTGGCTGTTGCACTAGCTCATTGCCTGTGATAGTGCCTTGTGCGTGTTGGCTGTGCTTATTAAATACTTCGTGATTTTGGCTTCTGACCTTGGCTTGTTTTTGACGTTCCTGTCTATCTCCTGTGTTTGACCCGGCTTGTTTTTGATTATCCTGTCCTTGCCTACTCCCGACCTCGGCTCCGTGTAATGACTACTCTTTTGCCTGCTGCAACCAATATACTGCTCTGCTCCCGTACCGGTGGATGATACCAGGTTCCTGCACTGCTGGTCCTCTAGCCGTGACACACATCAGCAAAGGTCTGATATTGTGGAGGTAGGATGGTGGTATCTAAGGAGGCAACTTTCAATACACAGGGTTAAGGTGAAACACAGGTGGAACACTGCCAGGAGGTGATCTCACAAGTGGACCAATTGATGTCTGGGTTGTGTAGCTGCAGCAGAGCTGCATATCTCTGTCTTGCTTCAGTTTCTCTGGTTTGCTTCAATCCATTCCTGGATTTCCTTATGCTCTGTTCTGATGTTCCATTCCTTGCTTCAGCTCTGTTTCCTTTATAAGGTGTGCCCCACCCGTTATGTTTGTCTCAGTCTGCAGTCTAAGGTATGTCTCAATTGCTATGTGTTTAGATTTCTAGTTTGGTTTGTTTAGTACCTCTGTAAGCAGGGTTTAGCGTTAGGACCCACCGCATATTGGAGTACTTTGGCGTAGTGATGGGCTGAGCATACTATGGCCATAAGATGTGACGGAATCTCCAATAGTTATCATATAGTCCTAGGCTAGTCCTGTTTGGTCCTGTGGTTTCTGTGTATTCTTGTCATGTGTTGCCGGTAGAGGGGTATCCTGTCTTGTATCCCCGGTAGAGGGGTATCCTGTCTTGTATCCCTGGTTGAGGGGTGTCCTGTCTTCAATCCCCGGTAGAGGGGTGTCCTGTCTTCAATCCCCGGTAGAGGGGTGTCCTGTCTTCAATCTCCGGTAGAGGGGTGTCCTGTCTTAAATCCCCGGTAGAGGGGCGTCCTGTCCTGTTCATGTCAGATCTTTAGTATTCCTTATCTTGTTCCCTGTTGTGCCCTGTATTATCTTGTCTGGTTATGTTAGTCTAGGCAGCTCTGTGCTTTGTTTTCCCTTGCTTTTTATGTCTCTGTTATTAGTCTGCTTAGCTTCCATTCTCCCAGCCTGTTGCATCCTGCACATGATTCTAGTGCTATGTCTCATGCCTGCTTCAGGATGCCTGCAGGATATCACTTTGCTTCGTTCTGGACTACATCAGCTGCTATGTCTGGGTGCTGGTATGTGGCTGCACAACCCTAGATGCCCACCCGGGTGAGTGCAGTCGCCCCGCACCAGGCCCTGTCCAACTACTGCACAGCAACTCCTGAACATTATCATCGGGCGCTCTGGGTAATTACAGTCTGTATGGACCCAGTTTGTGACAGAACCCCTACTTGGAGACGAAGCGGTACAGTGTCATGGGTCACCACTGCAGGTAGGAGAGGCCGCCCATCGATGGCCTCCACAAAAACCGGGGAGGCTTTCTCCTGCAAGGGTATGTTGTGGAGCCTGCAGAAGTCATGGTCGATAACGTTTCCGGCGGCTCCAGAGTCAATAAGGCCCGGGGCTATAATGGTTCTCTCCTGGACTGTGAGAGCAGCAGGCACAAACATACGAGACGCCCGGTCACGGGGAAAAACAGCAGGAAGGCCCAGAGGAGACTCCCCAATCCTCCCTAGACCCTGTAGTTTCCAGGCTTCACGGGGCACGTAATGGCCTTGTTTGCCACAGTATATACAGAGGTCCTGGTGGGGCCGAAGGGATCTCTCCTCCTCGGAGAGATGTGTAGAGCCAATTTGCATGGGCTCTTCAGCAGGAGGAGAAGTAGGTTCGGTGCTAGTCGAGGGGCAAAATGTACTGATGCCTCTTTTGTCGTTCTCGTTGCACCTGATGTTCCCGGAGGCGCAGATCAATGCAGCCCATGTAGGCAATGAGCTCTTCCAGATCCATGGGCAGGTCCGGGCAGCCACCTCGTCTTTTAGGCAGTCAGATTTTTAGGCCATTAGTGAAGGCAGCAACCAAGGCATCGTTGTTCCATGCCACTTCTGCAGACAGGGTACGGAATTTGATGGCAAAGTCAGGAGGAGGAGGCAAACGTGGGGTATGAAGACCTCGGTCGGCCGGTGGTGGAACAGCAGCAGACGCGACCGCAGATGCGGGAAGAGGACCACGTGATGGATCGGTCCTCTCCAGGAGCGTTTCCAAGGCCTGAGCGAACTGGTCCATGCAATGATCCACAATTTCAATATGGACTTCACAGGCAGACATCTTCTGGCCAATCTCCGTGGGATTTGGTGAGGTAGGACCCCGGATGGCAGAATGAGCCAGGCCAAACAGGAACCAAGAGAAAGCCAGAGAACCAGCCGGGTCAAAAAGGTAATCAGGATAAGCCGAATCGGAATCAAGAGACGAGGTCAACAAGCCGAGTCAAAACGCAGCAGTCAGTCAATCAAACGCACAAGCAAGTAGCAAAATACACCAACCAAAGGTGACCCAGAAGTGGAAGTCCCAGGTTTAAATAGGGAGAGATGGAGGTGTTTCTTGCAGGTAGAGGTCCCACGTGGTTATAAGAGTGCGTGTGTGTAAAGGCAGGTGTGTGTAAGGGCAGTGCACGTGTATATGTGTGTGTAAGGGCATGCCATCTGAATGACCAACAACTTCTAAAGATCATCTTGACTCTACAAACTCATCCCCATCCAGCAGTCTTCTAATACCGTTTAATTTCTCAACCACTGATTAGATTGTAAGCTTGCAAGGGCGGGGCCCTCTTATTCGTTTGTACCAGTTTGTTATTGTTTGTGATTTTAAAATGTTCTAATAACTCTGTTGTAACAGTGCTGCATAATCTCCATAATAAGGAAGGGAATGGTTTCTTATTTAACGATATACCCGATGATTGGGACCGGGGTGACCGCATGCCGTTTGACAGGGCCGGCTATCTATGCTTAGGTGCTGCTTTATCCACCAGGTCTTGTTAATGAGGAGGGCATATACTGTACATATAATATACACAACACAAAATAACACAGGCCAGACATGGGTTACCATGTTCCAAGTAAAGCTTGCAGTTCACGACCTCTTGCCAAGAACACACCCCATAATCTGGAAGATAATCCACCAGTCACTGACCACCAGCCGCACCATCCCCCGCAGTCCCACAACAATGTGCCCATTATACCATCTCCAGATTATGCAACTCTGGAGCACAGCCCCTTTCCCAAGGGAAGTATAATGTGAACTTGTGAACTAGGACCATAAAACAAACCTGCAACACCTGCAAGTACAACATTGAACCCACCACGACAGCCTTCTCGATCACATCCTGGATATCTGCACACCACATTTCATTAAATCAATACCCATTGGTCCACAACAACTCCTTGCACTCCATCTCAATCAGCATATGCCTCCACACAATCCCACAACTCCTTGCCAATGCCTGAAGAACCCTTGAGATAATAGGACAACCTTCAAAGGTGAGACAGGGAGTATCCCAAAATGGCCTCGCCATTTTAAGCACGCTAACCTCTTTCCTCAAGTCTTCATCAATCACCTCAGGATGAGCCACCACCAACCTCAAATTGCATGCCCCCACATGTAATAATATAGCATTATCTTCCTGTAAGGAATCAGTATCACAACAAGGAAGAGCTCTACTCAGTGCTGTTTTTTAACCTGCCGCCAGGGGGAGCTCCACCCCCGTGTATGTACGCCCAGAGCCGGCCATGCAGCCAGAAAATGAAGAAGGAGCCGGAGCAGCATTGTTGGACCCGGTACCCGCGGCTAGCGGGTACTCAGGTGGGTCACTCCATCTGGGTCTCGGCTGGGGATCCCGACACTTCCAGACGACACTGTAGAAGCCATGGCTCCGTTGTGTTCACTAGAGACTTCCCATTGGTTTTCACCAACGACGCTCGCCGATATGATGAATGCCTGTAGCCAGTTAGAAAAGGTCCTAGGTAACAACCTATACCTCTTATTCCCATCCTCTCCTTTCATTGTGTCATATGGTCACTCGAGCTAGATTAAACCTCTCCAGTGGCAACAGTGAAAATATTTCCACATATTCACTCTTCCATATGTGCTCCCTAACCTCCTGCTTTAGATAGGCCCCAACGGACCCTCAAAACATACACAAACCTCCATGTTAACTGTGTCTGCTACCTTATAAACCTAAGACTCCTCAGTACTTCCCACCGCCTGCCTTGACATTGCACCTGACACCAAAGGTGAGATGCCAGTACTACTGACCTGCACAAAAGCACCCCAATCCCTGGAGACTACCTGGAGAGGTGCCTGCCATCCCCTGCACTACCGTTGACTTGGCACTAGTCTGCCAAGCCACAAAGGACTGGAGTTTAATGCTTTTTGTATATTTGGGCATACTAAATAATTTTTTATCTTTCATGGAAGATATGGATTTATATAAATATATGTATTATCCTTTATAAAATGGTAAAATGCTTATACAATCTAAAAAGTAGTTTTGTTTAAAATGGACACTTACGTCAAATATAATTCCACACAACAAAAACATAAGAGGCTAAGAGAACTGTTGAAATGGTAATAAACAATTAAAATTAGAAACATTAAATGTCTCTAACAAATCTACAAATGGAGTTAAAAAAAATATTAGGAGAATCAAAAACAATTCTGGAAACCTTCTAAAGAAAATTATAGCCTTGAGAAAGAATTAAAAGAAAGAATTTAATTGAAATCATCATCAATTAACATAAGAGGCCATAAGAAAAATGTACCAGAGCATGAAATTTGATTAAACAGATTTGATGACCTTCAAAATGATGAACCTTTATAATAGATTATCTTGTGGGCAGAGTAAAATTCAACTTTCAAACTGCTGTCATTTGTATCTCTAAAAATATAGCACTAAGTTTCTAAATTGCAGGTAAGACATATCAATATGTTAATGATTTATAAATATAGGGAAAAATAAAGGACACAGTGATAACTCAAGCCAAATTGAGGTTTATTTATAAATGGTACAGAAATGTTTATGTAGTATAAACTTTTTGTAAAAAGTTCTCTGAAATGGGACAATAACATCATAGCATAGATCTATAAAGTGTAAAAGCACCACTGTGCTCCACCACTGTCCTCCATTGTGGTTTTCCCATAATTTATAGATTTAAAGAAACAAAAATACTTTAACTGAAGAATCTACTGAAATCTATTACTTTATTGTTGAGAATAGGTGACTACATATCTGCAATATGCTGTTTATTTTTAGTCTCATAATAAACTTTTAAAAATAACTTAAAAAACTGTTGTAGATAATACATACAAAACAAAGCAGAAATTTAGCGCATATTCAGCAAATTAATCCTATCTAATCTTTCATGGATATACTCTTTACCATAGTAGTAGGACTGCACTGTATTGTAACTCAAAATTAGAGTCTTAAGATATTTAAAGCCTTCTCTGGACACCATTAATGTGGTACCCGTGTGGCAGATGGGGCCGCTGAACCCTAAGGTTTGGTTTTGGAGAACATGCAAATATGCATAGCACAAAAAATATAGAGAAAGGGGAGTGCACAACCTAAAAAGCAGAAAAGGCCTACATAATATTTACGTAATACGTAGCTAGTTGATCAGAAAAAAATAAATGTGGTAAAGTTAAGTGTTGTTATTGAAAATAAAAATGTGCAGGGGCGTGCCTTGGTGACGCTTAGGATGGAGGCTTGAAACTTCATGTCTGCTTTCGCTGTCGCCTTCTACTAAATTTTACGCCCACAATCTGCAAGATGGGAAGAAACAAATGACAAAGCCAAACTCCTTGTGACTCAAGAAGCAAGAAGAAGTCACTTTTGGCCAACCTCAAGCAATATTTTCTGCCTGGCTCAGCATTCCGTGTGGTTCGAACAGTGACCCAGAGTGGATGGGCTCTTCTCTGCAGAACTTGGAGATTTCTGATGACCTGCTAACGGATCTGCGATCACAGCTTTAAGATGTACCGAAGAAGGATAATTTTACTTACCTTATTTAAGAGGTACGTGTAACAATCAGCTTATTAGGGACCTCCCTTAGTCGATTGCCCTATGCAAAACCCTCACTAAGCTTTTCAACAAGATTTTGAGCCGCCTGCTGGATTCAGCGGTATAAGGTAATAGAGGTTGAGAGGCCCTCCGGATGTTTCCCCTGTGAGACGTCATTGTATGCTTACACTACTAGAGCATCAAGGACTAGATATTACGTAAAGCCAGCTATCTGCTGCAAATTATGCTCATGTCAGATAAATTAAGCCTTTCCCAGATCCCTCCAGATTTACTATATAGTCCAGGGGAGCACTTAAACAATTACACAGGTGCTATAGGAGAAAATACCTCCAACATCCAATACCCCAAAGGCTTTCCTTTTCAGCTGTTTGTACTACGAGAAAACTGTGCTCATGAGAACTCCAAAGAATCTCCCTGAGTTTGCCAACATTCTGGTCTTCCGGTCCCACCGTTACCAGAATGGGCTATGTAGCTCGACCCGTCATCTGCGGATGCTGCTATTGCTCAAAGCTGGCAAGCAGTCTCTCAAAAGAGTCAGAATAGTGGAATTGGAGACATCGGGACCTGGGTCTCTTCTGAGCCCCCACACCAGTTCCACTACCTTGAGGTTCCCCAGACTCTCTAGTAACATAAGGCCTGTATTCGTCTGACCTACAGAGGCCTTAACAACTCTGGAACCCCCTTTCTCTCTACCTTCCTATCCAAATAAACCCCTAATTCCTCGCAGGATTTCACCTGTGCTATACCCCTTTTGTGGAGTTCTCTTCCCCATTCTGTGAGACTTTCTCCCTTGTACGGGACTCTTAAAAGCTCTCTGAAAACCCACCTTTTTCCAGAAACAAACAACCTTTCCTCTTAACGCTCTCGCCCATCATCCTAATCAAGAGCCATCTGAATGCTCAACTGTCACGTTCTCCCAGGCTGCGGAGCTGCATATCTCTGTCATGCTACAGTTTCTCTGTTTTTCTACAATCCATTCCTGGATTTCCTTATGCTCTGTTCTGATCTTCCATTCGTTGCTTCTAGTTCTGCTCTTTGCTTCAGCTCTGTTTCCTGTATAGGTGTGCCCCACCCGTTATGTTTGTTTCAGTCTGCAGTCTAAAGGTATGTCTCCCTGATGTGTGTTTAGATTTCATGTTTGGTTTGTTTAGTACTGTATGCAGTGTTTAGTGTTAGGACCCCCCGTAAATTGGAGTACTTTGGCGTAGTGGTGGGCTAAGTATACTATGGCCATAAGATGTGACGGAATCTCCTATTGTTATCTTGTAGTCCTAGGTTAGTCCTGTTTGGTCCTGTGGTTTCTGTGTATTCTTGTCATGTGTTGCCTGGTCAGTCTTGTCAGCTCTGTGCCTTGTTGTCCTGTCCTGTATCCCCAGTAGTGGGGTGTCCTGTTTTGAACCCCCAGTAGTGGGGTGTCCTGTCTTGAACCCCCGATAGTGGGGTATCTTGTCTTGAACCCCCGGTAGTGGGGTGTCTTGTCTTGAACCCCCGGTAGTGGGGTGTCCTGTCCTGAATCCCCGGTAGTGGGGTGTCCTGTCTTGAATCCCCGGTAGTGGGGTGTCCTGTCCTGTTCATGTCAGATCTTGAGTATTCCTTGTCTTGTTCCCTGTTGTGCCCTGTATTATGTATATCTTGTCTGGTTATGGTTCTTGCTTGGTCTCCCTGTCCCTTGCTTGTTATGCTTCTGAGATATACTCTGCTTAGCTTCCCTACTTCCACCCTGCAGCATCCTGCTCATGATTCCAGTGCTATGTCTCATGCCTGCTCCAGGGTGCCTGCAGGATATATCCAAGTTCTGCTCTGTTCTGTCATCATCTGCTGCTACGTCAGAGCGCTGGTATGTTGCTGCACAACCCTAGATGCCCACCGGGAGAGTGCTGTCGCCCTGCACCAGGCCCTGTCCAACTCCGCTACTGCACCGTAACTCCTGAACACAATCTTTGGGTGCTCTGGGTCATTACAGTCGTCTGTATGGACCCGGTTTGTGATATCAACAACCTCTGCAGATGATCCGGACCCTATCAACTTATCCAAATCCAAGTGGTCCTCTCCTACTCTTTCCCTTCCCCTTAACCATCGACTAGATTGGAAGTTCTCAAGAGCATGGTCCTCTTCTCCTTTTTTATCAGTTTTCAATTTTCAATTATTCCACTGTATGGAATCTGCTGGCCCTATATAAATAATTGTAATGTAATATTTACACAAAAGCTTCCCTTGGACTTCACACTGGAATTTACATTTGACTTTCTGGTGTTCTGTTTGCATTTTTTTTTCTTTTTTTGTGGCTATGACCTGGAGATTTATGCAATTAACTTATGCCTGATTTATTTGCACTGCATGTCTGTTTCTTCATCCCAACATCTACTCTTACCCCCACCATACATAAGGATTTATATTTGCACCTGGTTTTAACAGTGATTTATGGCAATTTCTTTATGTCTGAGTTCGTTGAAGACCTGACATGAGATTACAGCTGATCTCTGTATTGCAGGTGTCTGGGATGTCTTCCCGATGAACTTCTCACTCCCTTTGTCTCTGGGCTTGGTTTGGAGCCTCCCTCATTCCTTAGCAAACTCTTGGGTGCTTCTAGTCCATGTTTACCCCAGCCACTAGTAGCGTAAGGGATGCTCATTTATTGGGGCTTTTTACTTGGCACCACTATTTTATGTAATCTAGTTACATTATTCCTCATCTGGCTCCCATATTATAACCCCCCGTTTTCTGTAGGGGAGAGGATGCAGTAGCAGCCCTGACTTTGTGGGAAGCATGATTGTGGGCTTGGTGGCTGCTAGCGTGTTATGTTGTCAGAAGAAGTAGAAATTTACTCACGATCATGGTAGTGGAACCCAGGTGCAGGAGTGACCACACTTAAAATGATACACTGGAGGTCTGGGGATTGAACAGAACTCCTTAAGTGTATTCACAAGCACAAATGACAGAAAGACGTGCAGATCAGGGTAGTTCTGCATAAATGGTAGCCAAGCTGAAGTTCAGGGTGCCAGAGCTCAGGAGAAACATTAAATAAGCCAAAACTTCAGGATGTCAGAGGCTAAGATTACTAATAAACAAGCCAAAGTTCAGGGTGCCAGAGGTCAAGATAATTGATAAACAAGCCAAAATTTCAGGATACCAAACAAAATGCAGGAAATGACAGAGAGCAACTCGCCTCTCTGAAACCACAGTATAACTGAGCACTGACATGGTGGAAAGGGCAGGTTTATATAGGGGCAAAGGACGGCCTCTAGAGCTTCAATCATCTCAGCCACTCCTACTTTGCCATGGCAATGCAGCTAAATCTAAAACACAGGGAGCACGTATTGTGCACATGCTCGCCTCCTTTTCTTCCAACAGGAGAAAAGTATAGTTAAAATTATAATATTTATTGGCTGAGAGTTTAATTGCGAGCTTTCAAGACCAAGTTGTTAGGTCCCTTCCTCATAACAACTTGGTCTCGAAAGCTCGCAATTAAACTCTTAGTTATCCAATAAATTGAATCATTTTAACTATACTTTTCTCCTGTTTTCTCAATGCCTAACATGGTACAAAACCTTTTTCTAGTTTTTCTTCTAACAGAAAGTGTCCTTGTTGTGGTCAGCAGGATGGCCTGCTGCAAAAGCAGGGATTTGGCCAGGTGAACCTCTGCAGACTCCACAGTATGGCTAATGCATTCTGTCAGGGGGCTGGGTGCCGGGTCAGATGGGAGTCCATGTTCAGGGGCAGGATCGGTCTTGGGACTGTGCTCGGGACATATGGGTGTTGCTGTGTCCAGTTGCAGGTGACCATCTGCCTGAGGCTTAGCTCTCTCTGTGCCCCATCTGTATACACTAGCTTTGGGGCAGCAAGAGCTCAGCAAAACAGGCAGGTATGTGCAGACTGCAGGTGGGGTCTGTAGCAAGTGCAGACTGCAGATGGGGTCTGTTGCTAGTGGAGCCTGCAGATGGGGTCTGTAGCATGGTACCAGGGGATGATCCTGACAAGAATCAAAGCCAACACCAAATAGGTCAAAATCCAAGTAATCCAAATCAAACACAGTACAAATGGGAAAAGCTAGTTCAGAGTCAAAGTCCATGCCATGGTGCAAATCCAAAATAATGAGCAGAAGTATCAAAAGCCTTCAGCTGCAAGTAGGGCCAGAAACAAATGCACTAGCTAGGAGCATGCCCAGGAAGATATAAGGCCATGCTCACCTAGCAAGCCTCAGGTGATGCAGAGACACGAAGTACTTTCTGTTAGAAAAATGTACATAATTTGGATTTTTAAAACCTGCATTGCAGGATGTTAACACCTAGGTTAAGGTACATGACCCTATAAGGTATATGATGCCAAATGTATTGTGTGCACATTGAGAGCTGAAGCCTTGGTCTATGTGTGACTATTAACTGAGCCAACACAACAAAGAGTTTAGAGCTCCAATGCATGCGTGTGCTGGAATTTAGGAAAATTAAGATAGGGGTTTACGGTCACCTTTTTTTTTAGGTCCACTTTTAAAAAAAAATATGGGGTACTGTAAATACATGCGGCTAAAGCATTACACACCGTGGTAAAAATCTAAAATGTGTGCCATTTAGAAATATGGCAAAAAAAATAATAATTTATGCTGAAGTGTCATATAAAACTATTGTAAATCAGTCAAAGCAGGTGCACACATCGAACCCTTTTTTCCAGATGTTTTTGCAAGTATAATTTATTTTACAATATTCAGATTTCTTCTCGGCATTAAAATGTTTCATTGAAATGCATGCAATTAGATATAAATTTGTAATTGGACATACTTAATTTTCAACTATTATTATCTAAAGTAATAATTCATTTTTAGTATATTTTATTGAATTGTGAACTTTAGAAGTCTTAAGAGAACTTCCTTTATTCACTTTATATGATTTATATCTTCAGACTAGCAACACCTCAATCAGTAAAATAAACCTATTATATTATTCCTTTGAATACAAAATATTATTAAAAGTATTAAGGGAAATCCAATGATCCCCCTAAACATTTCATTCAAAGATAAGAAAATCTAATTAAAAATCTACTAAGTCACACAACCTAAATCCTTATTTCATTTCATGATGTTTTTTTTTCCAACTATGAATTATCAGTATGTTATACTTTCCAACCTAACTTCAGCTAAAGAAAAAAATGAAATATGTAGGAAAGGGCTGAAAGTCAGTTGACCTTTAAGTGAATTGGCAACATTGTGTTACCTCTCAGTAGTATCAAGTATTTTACTATAATATTACTATTTGTATTTTCAATGAAATTGAATGGATATGTATTTTACTGTATTCATTAAAAACAGTTTCTTCATATCTATCTATCTATCTATCTATTGTGAGAGAGGGATAGGCAGTCAGTTTTATTTCACTTCTTTTTACCTTCTTTTGAGGAGCCATGATAAGGGGCATATATCTTCAAAGGTTATTTAATTACACACTATGGTGAATAGGATGGGGAAGAGGAGGCAATCAATACTCCCCTTGGTTAATAGTTTTCAAGGTTAGTGAAACTGCGAGTTGTTTTGTGAGTGTTAGAATGTGTTAGAGTGTTAGCATGCAACTGGAGCCCAAAAGGTTGGTCAAATGATTTCTTAAGTATCAAGAGAGGAAGAAACATAGAGCAAAATAATAAAACTTTATTTGGATCATCATGCTGAGAAGTAGCTATTTTCATAGCTGATTGTGTATTTATGGCGTTCCCTGCCCTAGAATTTGCCCACGACCTACTTCTAGCGGGGACTTACCCATATGTTTTTGGTTCTGATCACTAGGACATGTAATCACATTCTGGCACTCCACCTCTGAAATACACAAATTAAAAAATTGCATGAGAGGAGTACTATGCTGGTTGTGTCAGATGTGCACAGATCTCTGTAGTGTAAATGGGTCAGTTAGAAGGGAAAGCTCTTATTTCCCCAATTAATCCTTTGGTGCACCAGTGAGCCAATAACCCAATAGCATGATCTGCTCCTCATACTTCTGTGTAGGAGCTACTGCCCTCTTGGACCAGCTGGCCTAGACTTAGTCAGCCTAGTGCAGAGTACAGGTCGAGTGGCAACTGCAGCTGAGTCTGACCTTTGGTGTATTCGGCCATCTGAAGTGATCATATGCAGGCTTATGGTATCTGATGTGAATTCGAATTTGCTCATGTGTGACTTTGCCAGCCAAACTCTATACCTGGCTTAGCCCTGGCTTGCTACTAGGGCTGACCTGACTGTCTCTAATAGTACTGTGATTCATATTGTTACAATGTATACAATGACTGTATTTTTTTATATTTCTGTTAGGTGTTATGAAAGCACTGGGGAAATAGATGGTTTAAAGCATATAGGTGTTCCTTTAATGGTGCTCAAGGAAGGTTTTTTGACTAAGCCATTACTTTTGTGATTACCGGTTATAAAATACAGGAAGTCTGATGCATACTTAGTTAAAAAATATATATTATTTACTTTTTAATAGCTTTGCTTAACTAGGAAATGTCATCAAGGGGCTTTTGGAAAGGGCAGCTTTCCCTCTGACTAATGGGTTTAACTGCTGGACCAATTAACACAGCTGCCCTGGTTTAAATGAATCCTTGGGTGTTATATGCAAAACTGGTAAGAATGCCAATTTTATTTTGACTGCGAATTGGCTTACCTGGCTTGTCCGTGGTTAGCTAGGTAAAAAAGCTAATGTTTAGCCAGTTTCCTACACAGTAGTATGTTTTTTTGGTTTTGTTTATGACTTGTTGTTGACGCCTGTTTTTGAAATTGTGTAAACCTCATCAGTCTCAGAGAAAGAGTAATGCTGAAAATATGCGATACCTAAGCCATTGACAAGTCATTGATAAATTCGATTGTGGTAGGGGCATATTGATATCGGAAGAAAGTTGGACTGAAGTGTGCCAAGACCAATATATAAGGTAGGCCTTGAAGAGGGCCCCCGTGAGTGAAGAAAGAAAAGGAAAGGGACATAGAGATAAAGGAAATTAAATAAGGGGGGACCAAGGAAGGGAAACAAGAAGACAATGCAGAGCTGTTGTGGATATAAAGCCAACGTCCCTCCCACAACTACAAGCCAATCCAATTGCCCTTAAATGTATTTCAGTAAATACTCTTTCCTATCCTGTTATTTTAAAAGTGCCAATCTGCTCTGAAATGTACCATTCTGTTGCTCTTATTTCTCTTCTGCTGTAATTTACCTTCATTTCTTTTTTATCCTCTATATTTACATGTCCACAAAACTAGACAAAGCCGATGACTTTTCCACTAAGCTAAACAATCTCGGCTTTACTTCAATTTCCTTACTCCCCCAGGAAAGAAATTCCTGTAATATTTTCAAATCAGAGTCATCATTTTTTTCTCTTAAGTGATTCCTTTCTATGCATTTTTACACATTCAAGGTGCTCTTCAAATATCTTGCTCTTGGTTTCTGGAAGTAATACATAGTTCTGCAATTTGTTCAGACATCTGGCACCAGGAGGTTAACTTACCTTCCTCCAGGCTGAAATAACAATAGCTTAAACATTTCAAAATAATCATTTTTGAAATAAAAAAAACATGTTGCTGTATAAATGTATTCTTAGAAAAGGAATTTATTTGGGATTTGCAAAATGAGCATGCTTTAAAAGCATCATATGTATAAAAAGCCTTTGTTTCATTATACGCACTTATGAAATAAAACCGAGAACACTCAAAAGCTACTCTGCTTTCTGTGGTTACTTCGTACTAGAGGTATGATTAGCTTGCAGGGAAAATAATTTATCTTCCTGAAGCATTGCAAAGCCAATTATATGCAGACACAGTACTTATGCTACACAATCATGTAACACACCAATTTAAGAACAGAAATAAAGTTAACTTCACACATTGTGTTTTCCTTTATGGTTATCCTCTTTATATTCAAATAGTGAATTACAGCTATAACATTGAAGACTGATGATGTAACAATGCAATTAGAGACTGAGGCCCAAGGGGCAAGGCAGCTCTGCACTTAATTTCATCATGACCTTTTGGGCAATTATCAATGGCTGAGGGAGCCATAATTTAAGTTATTTACTGCATCATTTATTTATTCACTGGGGCAGGGTATCCATGTGATGCACGCCTGCCAACAGTCTATGTTTTTGTGGGGGAAAAAAATGATTTTCAGACAGCGTCTAGCTATCCTGGGTAGTATATTCTATGCCAGTCTCAGAAAATGCTTAACACAACAATAAATTATCTCAACAAATCAACCTTCTTCAAGCCCTATTGAATTAACCCCCCCCCCCCCCCATCACTGCTCACTGTACAGGGAACCCTAACGATTTTACTTCAATTTTAGGTTCTTTTCAAGCTTACATCATTAATTTTTGTAACTCTGTGGTCATTTTTCTGATCTCCTACTGGTCAGAAATTAAGGGAGAAATCCTGAAACAATCCCTCTTAAACTTGCAATGTAGTAGTACACACACTCAAAAATGTATGTTCTCCTAAATTGTCATACAGTATATACAATTTGAACCTGTGTGAAATCTCAATTATTTACGCACATTTTTTCTACTTTTGTAAATTCTGAACAAGGCTATTTCTGTGCCTCTCTGTTTCATGATACACTTAAAATTTTACATCGTGAAGCAGAGACCTGCTACCACAGCCAGATAGCAGCCTAAGTGTATGCCGTCCTGTCGGGCTGCTGAGCCGTCTGTGATGCACAATAGGGGTGCACCAGTGCAGAGCAACAAGAAGTGGGGCAAGCTCAGCGCCTGATTTAAAAACCCAGAACTGTGAAAAGACAACATTATCAGAGATTGCTGCTTAAGTTTAGTGATATTTTAAGAGCATTTTTAAACTGCTTACAGCAATGTAACAGTGTCTAAGGAGTTCTGCAGCATGCTTAGACCTAGAAATATGCCACCTAGGTAGGGTTAAAGGGCCTACCCACTGAGAGTAGAAGGAAGAGGGATAGGAAAGAGAGAAGCAAAAGTGGGGACAGACACAAAACAGCTTGCTTCCCAAGGCAAGTTGATGCTATAGTTGTGCAGTGAGTAGGGTACCTAATAAGTAATAACGTGTGCTTAGCAAGTAGGTGAGCTAGAACAGGTGTCATGACCTACTGGCCCCTGCTTACTCACAGGGTGCAGGTTTTTTTTTTGTTTTCTCACTGCTCTCCAACATCAGTGCTCCCACCAAGCTTCTGACTAAGATCAATATTAATGAAAATAAGAAACTTTCCAATTTAGGGCTTCCATAGGGAAGTAAAGTTCTATAAGTAAACATTTAAAATATTGGGTGGTAGTAGTTTCCCTTTAAGTACTGGGCATGTGGGTTTGCTGCTACTTGCATGCAGTAGCTGTTTCTAGTGCTTGTATACACTAATGATTCAGTCCTCCACATTGGACAAGTGCACACCAGGCCACCCGGTTATAGCCGAACCTAAAAATTATTATAATTATAATCTATTATATTATAATTAAATTGTTATAATTAACTTAAAAAGGAGAGTAGTTGTGACTGTTAGAATATATATATATATATATATATATATATATATATTCTGTGTTTAACATGAGGTTATCTTTGAGATCATTTAGGAAACTGTAAAATCAATTTATATGTCAAACAGTTGTTAGCCTTAACTAATATTTACTAATATAATGTACTGATTCCATAAAATAACTGTTTGCTTCCTCCGTTACAGTGCTGTATTATTTATTTTGCCACAAATTTATTTCACTTTTTTTTATTTTTGATAACTCACAGGTATCTTTTTTTTACATTTTATTTATCTTCTACTATAGCTAGCATGAGTGACAACAAACACTGTGATACTGATAATGAGAGATATACTGTGAACATGGAAAAAAACCCAGAATATATCAAGGGAGAGGTTATAAAAAGTAAAGAGGATGAAGACGCTGCAATACAACATATGTTGGCCACTAAATGGGTTAATAAAAATATATGGGAAAAATACCTAATATTTAGTTAAGAGGCAACCTAAAAAAATGAAAAACAAATTAATTACATTTCAGAAACAAATAAAGCAAATATTCAGTCAGCAGCATTGAACTGAATTAATACACACTCTTTATATGGTGGTGAGTTATTTACTTATTTAAATCAGTCAATGCAGATAAATCTTACAACACTCTGAAAGCTATAATATCCTATTCAAAGTGTTCAAGCTTTTGTACACGCAATACCACATAAAATATTGAAATGCCTGTCATTTGCTTTAGTTTTCCGTAATGTCAAACAAAACATTATCTTTGATTAGCCTCTCTGTCCTTACTTTTGTTTTTACTTGTGTTGCAAACTTTGAATTACTTTGATGTGACAGCCATGCAGTTATCAAAAGCAAAAAAACACCCAGTGCTCTGCATTCTCTCAGACTCCCTGCCGAAAAACCTAATCAAATACATTGTTCAAGCCTTTGCTGGTATTAGCGAGTAAGTGCAGAAGAAAGGGAACTTTCTTCAAAATATGCTGTAGTTATGCAGTGAGTGAGCAGTAGTTTACAAATAATATGCTTTGTATTAGATATGGTAGCTTATAAAAATTTCATTGATAGAGTCAGAAAAGAAGACATATGTCCAGATAAAATGAAGTTGAAAAATAAAAACAATTATTTAAACAACAAAATAATTTTACATAAAAAGTATTATTAGATGTTTCATGTATTAAAAGTTATTCCTCATTTTCAGTAAGTAAGTGTTACGTGCCTGGCTGCTGGTTCCTCCGGTAGAGCAGCAGGTAATGCTAGCAGAATGCTTGGTTGTATAGCAAGAGGTATTAGCAGTAGAAAGAGGGAAGTGCTCATGCCGTTGTACAGATCACTGGTGAGACCTCACTTGGAGTATTGTGTACAGTACTGGAGACCATATCTCCAGAAGGATATAGAAATGTTGGAGAAAGTGCAGAGAAGGGCTACTAAAATGGTTTATGGATTACAAGATAAAGCCTACCAGGACAGGTTAAAGGATCTTAACCTATATAGCCTGGAAAAGACGTGACAGGGGGGATATGATAGAAACATTTAAATACTTAAAGGGAATCAACAAGGTAAAGGAAGATAGTTTATTTAAAAGGAGAAATACTACCACAACAAGAGGACACAACCATAAACTAGAGGGGCAAAGGTTTAATGGTAACATCAGAAAATATTACTTTACGGAAAGTGTAGTGGATGCATGGAATAGACTTCCAGCAGAAGTGGTAGATGTTAATACAGTAAAGTCATTTAAGCAAGCATGGGATAGGCATAAGGCCAAGCTAGATATAGGATAAGGGCAAGTACTAAAGGAAAGTACTCAGAGGTTGGGCAGACTGGATGGGCCTACTGGTTCTTATCTGCCGTCACTTTCTATGTTTCTATGTCCTCGGATCTGCAGCTGCCGCGGAGAAGGGGGAGACCCCCCGCCTCGGTACAGCAGCCTCAGCTGCCGCGGAGAAGGGGGAGACCCCCCGCCTCGGCACAGCAGCTGCAGCCGCCGCGAAGAAGGGGGAGACCCCCCGCCTCGGCACAGCAGCTGCAGCCACCGTGAAGAAGGGGGAGACCCCCCGGCTCGGCACAGCAGCCTCAGCCACCGCGGAGAAGAGGGAGACCTCCCGCCTCCACGAGACAGCTTCCGCCGGGAGGACGAGGAAGACCCCGCACCTCTACGCTGCAGCCGCCACCTACGGGAATCAGGTCCGGTCCTGCCGCGTGCACGCGATCCTCTGCACGCCACCTAGTGGCGCCAGCCGGTACACAAGATGGTCGCGGACCGGAAGAGACGTAACGGCACTTTGAATATTTGGCGGGAAAATGCTAATTGGTGCCTAACTTCCTCTGCCTACTTAAGGGACTCAGAAACCTTCCAGCTTTGCCTTCTGATGGTCGTACCTATCTCGTTAGTGTCTATTCCTCAGTAAGTGTTTTCAGTTTGATTCCTGTTACCGACTCGGCTTGTTCCTGTTCCTGTTTCCCTGGCGTTTGACTCTGGCTTACTTCGCGACGATCCTGACTTCCGGCTTCCCGACCTCTGATATCTGTCTATTGGACTTTGCCCGTGCTGTTCTACCTGACTACAGGTTCTGTTGTACGCTGTGCGTGACAGTAAGTTCTTATTGTCTATTTTGGATTAAATTCACTTTAACTGTAATAAATTATATTAATATATTTCGAGTTGTTTTCAAAGTTAAGTGCATATAAGTGTTGATTTGTACTTGTCATCTCAATGGGAAAAGTAGCAATTTCTAACTGACCATTTAAATTCACAGTTATTCACAAATATTGACTTCGCTATGAATGCGCTGTTTTCTTTTTCATTACTAACAGATAAGAAATGTGGTTATTATGCGGAACTTTGCACCAGGCAATTTGTTTTCCAATGTATGAATTTATCTCTGTATTTGGATGCATCAATTTATCTATATGTCATAGGCCTACCAAATTACTGGATCTTTTGTGGTGTTATATACTGAGTGTTAAGTTAGTGTATAAAGCCTGCAATATTGACATATTTTTTTGTAATTTGTGCAATATATTACAGTCATTATTTAGGATAGAAGTCAATTAAAATGATAAACTGTATAGAGCTGCAATATACTTAATTTGGACAGCCACTGGACAGCATTCTTCTTCCGTGTAGCACAGAGTACTACACTATTTCAATAGAACATCACTTCTGTATATAACCCAGCTGTTATGGGCCATAAAAAAAAAGAAAATAGATCTAGGCAGAAAATGGTTTGAAAAGTAATTATGGGATAGCTCATATTGAATACGTAAATTAATACATTGGATGACAATGCCTGTCTGTAGTCAAATGTCTATCCTGCCGACCATCTTTTAGGACATAACAATTGTATGCCACAGCCAGGATTTACAGTACAGTCATGAGAGTGATATGTGGGGTCTGGATCTTCTATGCAGATCATGTTACAAGATCAAAGCTAGTTTATCATAGTGTAAAAAGTTGCTTAGTTAAGAGTTAGTTGAAATTAAATATAAGACAATTAAGAAGAAAAGGAATGTCAGTTAATGGTAAACTTTTACTCTGAGGCCATCATCTTGATGGGATTATTGTGGGAACTACTTTATACAATTTTTGCACGTAACCAAAACAATTAAAACAAAATAATCAACTAAACTGGGTAGAACATATTCACATGATATATAAATGTTATTTGTGACAATCGGATAGGGGACAGGCGCCTCGGACTCGGATAGGAGATAGGAACCTCGGACTCACAGCTGGAAGGTCCTCAGGCAGGGAACCAGACACAGGACAGGGCACTGGACATACAGCAGGGCGCAGGGCAGACAGCAGGGCGCCCTCAGGAAGAGCAGACGTAGTCAGGTAGGCTGGGTCAGAACCAGAAGGACAGTATCAAAGCCAAATTGGAATCCAGGAGGAGATTCAGAACATGCCGGGTTAACACGGGTAGTGGAATAGCCAAATCAGGAACCAAGGGACAAAGTCAGAAGCAAGCCATAGTCCAAAACAGAATGCGGCTATTTTATTAGCTATATGCAACAGTACAATACATAAATACTTTAAAACAGGTTAAAGGATATAATGGAACATTTAAAATGATAAAATGAATAAAAAATGTTTTACACAAAATCACAATAAATACAATCCTTTAAAAAGTGTGTGTGTACACCACCTTAAGACAAATAGAAGGGTCTATATATTCTTTTTTAATCAATAAAATATTCCTGGTCTTCCAAATTGCTTCTTTTATACAATTTATCATAATCTATAAAACACGCGACTGGTTAGCTGTGGGACAATTAAAAATGCTATATAAAACAACTGTATAGCTTAAAAACCGGAGGCCACAAATCCATTTTAAAAGTGGGCCTGCCTTTTTCCATATGTCCTGTGCATAAAAGCAGTTCCAAAATATATGTAACACTGATCTCTGGGGCACTTAGTGGTGGCACCAAGACCTCTCCTGTGCTGAAATTGTCTCGTTGACAAACATTTGTGCACTACCTGCCATGCAAGATCTCTCTCAGAGTTGGCAAGAAAGCGGCGACATACATTCTGCCAAACTCTTCTGGACTCTATGAGAGAGTATTATGCCACTTGTTCAGTTTGTTCCTTTGACAATACAGCAGCAGTCAACTTCTTAGGATTTGATTAAATATCCGGGCTAAAATCTTGGAGGTGATAAAACCGAGGAAGTCCACTGATTCAGTCTCGAACACACATTTTTCGGGCTTAGCATATAAACCATTTTCCCTGAGACGCATCAGCACTTTGGGGACGTGTTCCCTGTGCAGTGTGAGTGAAGGGGAGTAGACCAGTATGTCATCAAGGAAAACGACGACGAAGTTGCCCAACATGTCTCTAAACACGTCGTTCATGAAATGTTGGAAGGTTGCTGGAGCGTTGCACAGGCCATAGGGCATCACTAGATATTCAAAATGTCCATAGCAGGGTCGAAACGCTGTTCTCCATTCATGTCCCTCCTTGATGCGGACAAGATTGTAGGCTCCCCTCGAGTCAATTTTAGTGAACACGGTAGCCGAGCGAAGGCGTTCCATCAGTTATGAAATGAGAGGCAAGGGGTACCGGTCTTTCACGGTTATGTTGTTCAGTGCGCTATAGTCGACACAAGGGCACAAACGACCATCTTTTTTAGGCACAAAGAAGACGCCTGCGCCTGCCGGGGATGTGGAAGGCCGTATGAAACCTTTGGCCAGGTTCTCATCTATATAGTCTTTTAATGTGGCCAGTTCTGGTTCCGACATAGGGTAGATGCGGCCAAAAGGAATAGGAGCACCTGGGTGTAGATCGATGGGACAGTCATATTCCATGTGTGGTGGTAGTTGATTAGCGCTTTTCTTTTCAAAGACATCCGAGAAGTGGCTATAGCGAAGCAGTATCTGCGTCTTCGGGAGAGAACAGTAATCATGCGCAACATTAATGGACAAGGAGGATGTTTTAGGGTAACAAGAAAATAACAGGAAATAAGGGTGAAGGGACCACGTCAAAAACAATACTTTCAGCATGGTTGGGTTTCATAGACATGTGCAGAGTTTCAGTCTCTTTGGTGATGGGTCAGGTCTTCAGGGGACCCGTCGACCAGCTGAATGGAAACAGGGGTTGCCTTGTCACGGATGGAGATGTGCAAAAGCCGTGGAAGTGCGGTGTCTAGTATGTTGCTGCTGGCCCCGGAGTCAATCATAGCTGAGAGGGTGGTGGAGTCTCCCTTTCACTGTAACGAAATGGGAAGACACACATGATTAGGGCGCTGCAGGTTGTGTTGTCTGTGCGTGGATAGGTGCTGGGTGGGTCTCTTAATCCTGGATGCTCGTGCCTTGCTGCGGCATTCCTTTGCATAGTGGACTTTGTGACTACAATAGAGGCGTATGTCAAGAGTCCTGTGGCGGTCCATCTCCACCACTGGTAACGGACCCCTAATGAGGCCTATTTGCATAGGTTCTTCTGCTGTGTCTTTTGGAGGGGGTTTAACGGTTTGTCGTACCGTGGACCAGGTGGACAGGGAAGCAGCATGGCACTCAGCCTTTCTCTCACGTAGCCTCCAGTCTATTTGAATAGTCAGTCTTGTGAAGTCCTCCAACGACTCAGGGATGTAGGTGCGTGCTAGTTCATCTCTGAGTGCATCTGATAAGCCCAATCGGAACTGGTCGTGGAGCGCCGACTCGTTCCACGTGGTTTCCATGGAAACTTGCCTAAAGTCAGCAATGTATTCTTCCACTTTCCGAAATTCTCTTTGAGGAATAGTTATAAAACCAGAAACCTGTAACATATTCACGCTTCCACTTATCCCTTCTTGATGCCTAACAGATGTATTTACGGTTTGGCTATCTGCTTTAACAAGAAGAATATCTTATTCCCAAGCTGAAGTATATTATTTAACTCAGTGCTATCCTTAAGTTATTATGGCATCTCAACCAAGACTTGAAGGAAATGGTCTACATATTTTCTATAGAGCTCTATACAGCTCTATATCCTTAATTTTTTTTGCCAGGATTCTAATTAGTCCTCCTCTAGTTGTTAAATTACACTAATTTGTTGGTTGATCACTGATGATTTGATTTATATCATATATTTGACAAAGTAGTTGTATAAATATATTTAAGCACTGTGTCTATAGATTTATTTATTGTTTGGTGTTGTTTAATGTTACTGCTGCTTTTAAACACAATGTTTTAGATGTTTAACTTTTGGAAATTTGAAAATATCTTAAGTATAGTATTTATATCAGGTGTTGGTATTTATAAAGTTGCACGGATATATTGTTTTACAACCGCCAGAGGTCATTATCTACCCTTCCTCTCCCTCCCTCCCAGTGGCGTCGCTACAGGGGGGAAAGGGGGGGCAATTGCCCCCCCAGGATATTCCTTGCCCCCCCACCGAATTTGGAGCCACCCAGGGCAGTCCCGCAATGGGACTTTAACCCCTTGACTGCTAACGACGGCATGGTGCCGTCGCTAGCAGTCACAGTCAGGTGCTAACGACGGCACCATGCCGTCACTAGCACTACCCTACCTTGATGGAGGTCTGTGGACCTCCATCACCACCTACCCCGGCGATCACCGGGGCCACCCGATCCGGCCGGTGACGTCTCGTGCAATGACGCGATTACGTCACCGCGCAACTTTATTAACAACTGACAATTGTCAGTTAAAGAGGTATGGGGGCATGCTGCTTAGATGCCTGTATATACCATTGGAAAGGTAATTACCTCACCTTTCCAACGGTATATAGAATAATGGTAAAAGAATAAAAAATACTAAGTTAAAAAAATTAAAATGTAAAAAAACGTAAAAAAAAATTCCCCAAATGAAATTATTTAAACATAAAGTAGTTTAACTTTTAAAAAAAAGAAAGTTTAAGTATTCTAGCTAAATGATCACTGTAGTAGCCAATGTTACCACAGTGATCATATAGCTATAAAAAGTCACATTCCCTTTTTAAAAATGGCCGATACTAATTTTTAATCCCACGATCCCTTTGATCATGGGGTTAAATTTAGCCAACGGTTGAGGGAAGCAAATTTTTGAAATCCTGATGAACTACAAATATTATTAAAATCAGCCATTTAGCCTGTGCGGTACGTGAGTAACCATCTCATCCCTGCAGCGCCTTGCATTTTTACTGCAAGACTTATTTTTGCTGTAAAAGTGATTTTTTTTTATCCCTTTACCATCATTTCTTGCAAGAACTACACCCCTTGGCGCATCAAATGAGGAGCTGTATGTGTTTCTAGTAAAAACCTGGAGTGCGCAAGACACAAATGATCATGTTTCTATGGTTAGAAAAAACATATTTTCTAGTCAAAGCGACATATTCCATCATTATTTGTGTACTCAACTTTTGTCCTAGAAATACATGTAGCCCCTCATTTGAAGCTCCAAGGGGTGTAGTTTCTTAAAATGGATGAATTGTCCGAATGAGGGAGAGCATGCGTTAATATGTGGATGAATTGTCTGAATGAGGAAGAGCATGAGTTAATGTGTGGATGAATTGTCTGAATGAGGGAGAGCATGAGTTAATATGTGGATGATTTGTCTTAATGAGGGAGAGCATGAGTTAATGTGTTTGTGTGTATCATAGATGTATAATTGTGGAAGGGCAAAGATGGCACTAGCAGGATGTTTGAGCCTTGGGGACCAAGATGGCACAGGCAGGGTGTATATGGGACAAAGATGGCAAATCTTATGTGTGTTATCTGGGTGCTGGCCAGGTTCTATGTGAGCAGTGTGGACGCCAGGGCTGGCTTTGGGGTTTGCAACCTGTGATCTGTGCCTGTAATTTAGGGGGTTTTAAATATACTTTTAATGCTGTGTTTTTATGTGAATTCCAATTGATCTACACCTGCAAAGCTGGGTTTCTGTGTTATTCTGTAGATCCATATCTGCTATGCAATGTTTCCATACATTATTTATGTATACCTGCAAATACATGGTTTGTATGTCTTGTTCAGTTGATTAATACCTGCAATGCTGTTTCCTTGTATTTATTTGATCTATACCTGCAATGCTACGTTTCATATATTATTATCGTATACCTTCAAATACAGGATTTGTATGTCTGATTCTGTTGATTTGATATATACCTTCAGTGCTGAGATCACAAGTAAATTTCAATTGATCTATACATGCAAAGCTGGGTTTGTGTGTTAATGTGTTGATCTATACCTGCTATCGGCAGCAGGGTCTAATATTTATATATATATTTATATATATATATCGGCAGCAGGGACTAATATTAATATATATATATCAGCAACTGGGGCTAATATTAATATATATGGGCAGCAGGGGCTAATATATATATACATATCAGCAGCAGGATCTAATATTAGGCCCTGAAATCATTTAAAAGTTAAGGTATTGTGTTGTTTAAAGGATTTCAAGGATTAGTCATACTAAATTGTGGCTTCAGGGTTCCCATGTTGAATGATCAAGTATTGTATTGTCCAATAACAAAAGTATCATTCCATAGCACATTACTTTTGGCAATATATATATATGTTTTTTCAGTGGTATGATTTAATGGTGGAAATTATTAATGCCCCCCCAGTTTGACTGTGGTATCTTGTGTGCCCCCCCTATATATTGTTTCTAGAGTCGCCACTGCTCCCTCCCTCCCTATTATCTATCCTATCCCCCCCCTTTTGTACTTCACTTACCTTGCAGCAGTCCTGCGGCGAGTCTCCCTGCTCTGCCACTGTGCGTGCTGCTTTACTGCTGAGCCGTAAAAATGATGTCATCTTCCAGTGTTCAGCATTACAAGCCGGCACCGAGACCGAGCTAGAGGGCTCGCAGAGGAGAGGGGCGCCGAGTGGGTAGTGACAACTTGATAAGCGAAAACCACTCGCCGCCCCTCTCTCTCCTCCGCTTAAAAAAAAAGAAAGGGCGCTTGGGGTGGCAAAGTGCCGCCTCTTCAAAAGTGCCGCCTGGAGCAATTGTCCCACTCTGCTCTATGGAAGGGCCGGCCCTGCATATACACAAAACTGATTTAAACCGTTTTCCAATGTGATGTGTATGTGTATTTAAGAAAGGGACCTGAGAGGTCATAAGAGTTTGCATCCTAATTGTCTCCTGTGAAAGGAAAAAAAACATGGATGAAAATATTTAAAAGCTACTAGAGAGTGAAGTTTCACAAAAGGGCATTGGGGGGATGGGGTGTGCCTGGATGTTCCGCCATTTTGTGGAAGTTCACTGGTAGGCCAGAATTATGAAGACATATTAGCTGAGAAAGAGAAGCATTTCTGCACCTCTCATCACAAAACCATCTACATTATTATGGCCTCTCTATGCACTTCCACCTTTTTGTGGAAGTTCACTGGGAGGCCATGTTCAAAAGCAGGTAAAGAAGACAGGAGGAGTGGTGGACGAAGACATAAGAACAAGAAAGATGTAAGAGAAGAGGAGCTATAGGGAAAGACATGAACACTTAAGTGGTCGGCAGAGATGATAAGAAGACATTTTTTGTGGAGGGTTTGTAGCATTTTCATGATGTCTTTGTGTCCTGCTTCTGCATTACATCTGCGGTTCATTACACATTTCTCGTGATAGGGCAAGATTTTCACTTTTGCTTCACGTGTCATCTCCATGTTCCATCTGCAGCCTATTTGCAGGCTGATATGGTGTGACTCACATGCTTTAGGTATAAACGCACTGATCAATCTGCTTCTCTTGCAGTTATTCCTGAAGCTACAATAGCTGAATTATGATATTTTTCTTTATGAATATAGCACTGTAATGGTAATTATAAACTGAAAGCATTGGCAGGTTGCAGTAATGAAAAATTGTTTAATGGTTTAAGTATGGAAAATGAAATCACTGAAACATTCTGAAACATTATCCAAATATTAAATGTAATATTAATAGTTGTTTTTATGGCAAGAGAAAGAAAATATTGCATTTTTGGCAAAAACATAGTTTATTATGTGAACAGCAATTTCCACCCTTGAACTATATTATGTCTTACAAATAAATAAACAAAGAAAAATAATATAGCCTTGCCATAACACACAAACAATACAAAGATACCTTTGCTGTAGGCTGCCAATAACCTGTATGCCCCTGTGCGGTATCTATCCTTTGTTGGTTTTACTACTAAGGCTGCTATAGCCTTTTAAGTACTTATTGATATTTTTTATTAATACTTAATGAAAAGTATACAGTATATACCGTATACTGTATATACTGTATACTTTTCATTAAGTATACAGTATATACCGTATTTGCTCAAATATAAGACAACCCTGATTATAAGACGACACCCCCAAAATCTATATATTAATTTAGGGAAAAAAGAAAAAGCCTGATTATAAGACGACCCTATAGGAAAAAAGTTTTACTAGTAAATATTAATTCATGTCAACTATTTTTAACTATTAAGCTAGGATTGAGAAAAAAAATAAATTTTGTTTCTATTTCCTTTTATTTGCCAACCTGCCCCCCAGTTATGCACATCTGCCCCAAGGCTTGCCACTCTGCCCCCAGAAATGCCTTATACCCCACTATATGCCACTCTGCCTCCCGGATATGCCTTATACCCTCCTATATGCCACTCTGCCCCATGATATGCCTTTTAACCCCCTATATTCCACTCTGCCTCCAGAAATACCTTATACCCCTATATCATGGCATATCATGGGACAGAGGGGTATAAGGCATTTCTGGAGGCAGAGTGGCATATAGGGGGACACTTACATACCCAGGCACTAACATACCCACTTAGACACTTACATACCCACTCTGACACTTACATACCCAGACACTAATATACCCACTAAGACACACTTCCAAGCCAAGATACGCACTCAAGCAACTAAGGTGATGCCTCAGCAGACGCTTACTGCAGCTCCCACAGGATTATGCAATGATGCTGTGTGCCCCGCTAGGCCTCGCCTCCAGAAAATTAAAGAGGTAAGTCTACCAGATCCGTCAAGACTTTGGCACGGCACAGTGCCGCTGGGGTCCCATGGACAGGCCGGACTTGCTTCTGTTTCTGGATCAATGATCTCCCAACCTGGTCTGCTTGTCATGCGTAGACAACCTCTGCTGCTGCCCGCACTTTCGCCAGCGCTCTGTGATAGATGCCCGGTTGAAGTGCCGGCAGCAGCTGAGGTTACCAGACAGGAGGATCCAGGTCCCCTGCAGCGCTGCGGGGGATCTGGATCTTAGTCTCATAACCAGACTTCTATTTGAGGTCTGATTAGAAGACGACCTCTAAGACGAGGGATATTTTTCAGAGCATTTGATCTGAAAGAAATCTTGTCTTATAATCGAGCAAATATGGTAATTGGGTTGTATGTGTGCCTGATTAAAAAAAGTTATTCCACACTACACCAATTCCAGAAATCAAGCTCCTGTGCTGTCAAACGTAGCACTCATCTCTTTACAGGGTAAGGCATTTCTTCAAATTTTCCATCCATACTAATAAGATGATATATATGGCTTCCTGTCATAGCATTCCATTAACACAAACGTATCCCTTTGTTTTATACATCTGGCACCGCTAGATTAATTGTGATTACAAATGTGCTCCTTCCTGCATATTCCTGCATATTGGGGTGAAAAATTAGCAAAATATAAATTTCACCTCAACCAGGAGGCTAATTTCATTGGCTTCTATCTAATAAAACCACTTTTTCAACCTTTATCCAGTAGGGTACCTAAAGGGAGGCGAGGGGGGCTGTCTGCCCTGGGTGCCACTCATCAGGAATGCGCAACAGCCGCCTAACGTGGGCCTGCAGATCACTGATGTTGCGCCCGCGCACTGTGTAAGGAAACTCTTTCCCCGCCCAGGGGGAGCAGGAACCCGCTCTAGGAAGCGCGTTAGGACCAGTGGTAAGGGTGTGCGGGGGAGTGAACGAATAAAGTGAGTAAGTGTTTAGGGGCAGAAATGGGACAGCCAGGCTGTTTAGAGGGGCAGAGGTAGCACAGTTAGATTGCTTCAGGGGCAAAGGAGGCACAGCAGCCTGGTTGTGGCACCTCTGCCCCTCTAAACAGCCTGCCTGTTCCATTTCTGCCCTCCTGAAACAGTCTGACCTTCAGGGGCAGATGCGGCACAACCAGGCTGTTTTAGGAGCAGCGGTGACACAGGCAGGTTGTTTTAAGGGCAGCGGTGGCACAGACAGGCTGTTTTAGGGGCAGCGGTGGCACAGGCAGGCTGTTTTAGGGGCAACGAGGGGCATAGGCAGGTTGTCGTAAGAGCAGCGGCGGCACAGGCAGGGGCAGCTGTGGCACAGACAGGCAGTTTTAGGGGCAGCTGTGGCGTGGTGAAGCTCAGAGGGCAGAGGCCTACCACCTCACCATATAGTGATAGGGGTTATGCTGCTCTAACGTCAATGTCTGGCTTAGTTTATAGTGATAGGAGTTATGCTGTACCATATATCCAGAATCCATTTGCAACATTGTTGTTCATTCACTAAAGCAGATTTTGGTATATGAGTTTGTAAGAGAATTCTCTGTCTGAAGGTTTTCCCTAGCCAGCTTCTCCAAAACAAAAACTGAGCTGACCCTGCTTAATACATATTTAAATCCACATTCATTCATTTTACTGTATTAACTATGCATTATGCAAGGCCAGCCATGAACAACAGTCAGAAGCTCACTGTGGTTGGTTCTTTATAATGTACAGCATTGGTGCACAATTTCAGGCCACATGGGTCACAAACAATGTCTTTTTGACATCCCAACTTGAGAACATGCATTTCAATGAAAAAAAACCCTACTTGTTTCTAGGAAAGTAGACATAGAAAGTCTGGTCTATTTATAGCTTTTGGAGCCTGAAGTTGTGCACCATGGATGTATAGTTGGTGAGTCAAATTTACAATTGTCTTGCAATCTATTCTGCCAAATATTGTTTTAGTATTATTGCCATCAGTTTCTAGTGCTTGAACAGATTTTGACACAAAAGTCGCACGCTGTTATTTTTCATACATTCTGTACAATTGTTAAAATAATGGTATGTAATATTATCTGGAATTATCCATAACAAGTTCTATAAGGAATATAATGTCTTAGATCTTTGTTAGATGTATGGCTTAGATTTACTATGAGAAATATTTTCTGCCGAGTAAATGAAATTCATTACTGCAATTAGCTCACCTGACCATTAATTGGATCATTTTTACTGGCTTTCAACACATAAAGATAATTGAAAAAATCCAAAAAAAGTTGTGTAGGATGAAACACATTGCCCTTGTATTGTAATTAATTGCCATTACCAGCAGATATCAGTTTAAAAACATATTTCTAAAGCAAAATGTATAATTGTAAATTTGTAAATGTACTTCTGATGAAGGTGCCATTAAAAAATAGTTATGTTAGAGGAAAATCAGGAAAGATAATTGTGTGATATGAAGATAATGTAAAGATGGACAGCTGATTAATGATTAGCTTAACATACCAGAACCGAAACATTTGCAGAAAGCAGATTTAAAAATTAGATTTACATAGAATCAATGACATTGTAAAATCATAGAATAATTTCTCATTATTAAAATATATTATAAAAGATAGTTATGCTTTATAAGACAGTCTAAGTTAAGCATGGTTCTATTTTATTCATCTATAGTGGTTGGTGTTAGAAATCTGGTAATTGTGTATATATATATATTTGATTAACACCCTGCATTTATTTCAAAAGAATAGCAGCAAATTCTATAGGTGGCGTTAATATTCCTTAAATAGCTCAGTGGTTTTAGGTGAGTTCTGCAAATGAGCATAGCTTAAAGATGTTAAGAGAAAAAAAAGGAAAAGTATCTCTCCATTGGGTGTGTCACCCTCCATGTATCCGCCAGCGCCACTATCAAAGCCATTTCTCTCAAGTATTTTTTAAGGAAGGATGTGTGGCGTGAAACTATGAAATATGTGTTTCTTGGAAAAGCAGAATGTCACCTTTCAGTCTGGAGTGATAGCATAGGGTTTGTCTGCATTTCTGTGCGGCATTCGAGCTGTGTACATTATGTGAAATTACCTTGAGAGCCATGGACTGTTTGATATTCTTTGTCTTAAATTCTAAACTTTTCCAGTGACCAAACAGCAATCAAGACCACAGCTTCTAAGTCTTCTTAAGCAGGTTTATTTAATACCAAAATAATATACATAGCATACTGATTGATGAACTGATAGTGAGAGAAAAGGGAAAGAGTAAGGCTGTATAAGAGAGCAGAATAGGATGTGGTGGGCAGAGAGGGAGGGGGAATGGGAATTGAAGACGTTAGTGAGTGAGTGCATTCTAGAAAAAAATACCTATTAGGAGCATATGTCTAGATTGCAATAATTTGCTTGAAAAAGAGGTGTACCCTTCATTTTTGAGCAACAAATTTTGTTACCCGTCCATTCGGTTTGGCAAAAGATGCGGGGGCATTTTAGATTTACGAAAGAAATTCATTGCCCAGTGCCCTTGAGCCTCACACACTTACTGTCTCACACTCTGATTCTCGTTATCTCTCACACTCTCTGCCAACCACTTCCGCTTATCCTGACCACTTCCACTTCTTCATCTTCTATATTTTATCTTCTCTCTTCTATCTTTGTCCGCATCTCCACTAACCCAAAATGGCAGCGCTTTCGGTGATGTCCAATCCTACAATTGTGGGAGAGGACATCACCAAAAGCACAGTTATTTTGCCTTTACTTAAATACGGGGCAATATGGCTGCATGTCTGGGGACGTCCTCTCCCCTATTCTCCAATCGGGGCAGAGGAACTCAGGGCAATATAGCATCCTTTTAAGGAATCATTTTAAGGAATATTTGTTATAACTGTAATAAGAATCCTATAAAATTGATAGTATCTGAATATACTTCTGGTGAATCATGTTATAAAAACAATTAGTGTTTTTTTATTCATCACTGATCATACTTTCTCTAAAGCTTTTCATGTGCAGAAAGACATGTAGACAATCCAGTAGACTTTCTATCATCTACTAATTTAAGGCCACTAACAAGCATTGGATGAAAGAAATGAATGGGTTTGACATAATCATTCACTTTCTCTGAATTTTTCAGTATTCCAGCTGTAATGACATTTTAAAAGTGAGGGGGTTATGGCCTTCATTACTTCCATGATAATAGTGTTGGCTGTTTGACAGGCATCTGAAAGGAACTGCAGAACACACTAGTTTTAATTGCTCTGCATCTATTTAATAATGTGTGTGCTGCTGTCAAAGGTCATGGCAGCAGCAGCAATGACATAAATCTTAGGAATTTATTTAAGCTTATACTTTTAAGGCAAGGGAAGTAGAATTTGGATGTAAAGAATAGTGAAAGATGTCAGGGTGGGCTTACTTCACTAAGATGTATAACTAAAAAAGCATTAATGAGTTACAATTATTATGAGCCTGGAACAGGATAACCTACTGGCCAAGCACCTCAGAGTTCACTTGGGTTTTCTGAATGATATCATGAGGGACTTGCTTCAAGTAGTACTAATTAAATGAGAGGGTCTTCCGAGTTGTAAGATCTTCCTAGACTGTTAGACGCTCTTTAGCCTATAGGGCAAAGGGTATATATGGTCATATCCATATACAAACTAACTATAAGCGTTTATTTTATTAATATGCTCATTTGTTTGTTTGTTCAACTAATCATAATACAGTTTTATATAAAACATCAACAAGTTTCAGAGATATTTATAAAAAAAATAATTATTTTATAATTAATAAGCAAGGGTTTTGGAGATTATATATATATATATATATATATATATATATATATATATATATATATATATATACCAGACTGCCAATTAAGGAGAATATAATTTTAATGCTTGCTATAGAAAAGTGACAGACAAGATAAATGAGTAGACTCCAACCAATCAAGGTCATATGCTAAACAATATAAACAAAAGACTAATTGTCTGGAAGACAAGGGTCTGCATAGAAATAGGTGAGCCAAGTAAGATAAAACAAAAAAACCACTTAAAACGATATAGTGATTAAGTTGATTTAAATTCTAGATATTATTCTAAAAATAAAATACCTCATAATTGTATGAGTAACTTTTGGATGCTAAATTCTATTTTTACATGTTCCAACAGTTGTTTTTCTTCTACACGATCCATGCTACAGCTTGCATTATAACCTTGCATTGTAATAAAGAATTCTTATCTTTCACAGCATGTTATTATTTGTGAACCTAAAAGTGTTTTAATTTGCTTTTAAATAATCTGCGACCACAATTTCAATTCTCAAGGAAGCAAGGAAGGCCCATGATCACTATAAGCTTTTGTTCATGCTGTTTAAAATACAAACAGTAAGTTTATAGCAAAATGATTTTTTTGCATAATGAAGAACAGTTAATGGGTGCTATGTGTCACAAACTCACCAATATGACTCTTCTTCAATTGCATATGCTAATTTATTCACAAAACTGCAACAAACAATTCAAAATAGAATCTACAAAAATAAACAAAAATGAATATGGTACAAAAATCTTTATTAGTATAGATAAAAACATATTTCATTAGAGATTTCATTCAAACTCCTTCGAATGTGTTATGGCACTAGGTATAATTCAGCTTAATGCTTGTTATTGGAGATGTGTACAAACGCACAAAATTTGTACAAATCTGAATACAAAAGTCTACAAAATTCTGTATTTGCTCGATTATAAGACAAGGTTTTTTCCAGAGCAAATGCTCTGAAAAATACCCCTCGTCTTATAATCGGGGTGGTCTCATAATCAGACCTCAATTAGGACAACATTGTCAATAGAACATTAATTTCTTACAGTGCTATTTGCTTAGTTTAGTAGGGAGCCATATTTTTATTGCAGGTATGACAAGTCATCCCCAAAGAGATTTAAACTGCATATTTCACATGCTATTTTACTGCAATGTTTTTTTTTTATTTCAGATTGTTCTCGCTTGGGTAGATAAAGAGTACATCAGTTGTTCTGTTATGAAGTCTACTTCACTATACCATCTGTTCCTACTTCAAAGTCTTATTGTGATACAGATGCACGTTGAGTAAATGACTGCAGGTCCTATATAATATGGCTTTATCATGAATAATCTTTTTTGGGAAATACATATTATTGATATTTTTTCTTTGGATTATTTTGATATTTGTAACTACTTTTGCTAAGTAGCATCTAGTTGATAAAACACATTATAAGCCAGTTTAGTAAAAAGCAAACAACAACAGCTTAGGGGATAATTTGCTTTGGAAATGAGCAATTATTTTAACAATGCAACACTATGATAAAATAAAGGTCAGTTTATTGCAGACTATATGAACCGCTTAGGCTCATTAAGGGTCCTGATTGGCACAAATTAATATGAATAAAGTCATTGGAATAACCCCAGCCACAGCAGGCGCCACACATTGGGAAAGGGTTCACTAAAGGCTTTGCATATTTTTTTAAAGGATATTTAATTGATGCAGCTTGCACAGGTGGTCATAAATCACCATTGTATAGTTCTTTATCTGACCCCAACTATTTGAAACTTAATGTGTATAGTATTTGAGCAATTCACTATGTCATTCTTGTTGTAAAATGAGTGTGTAAACATCATACTTTCTTTGTTTAGCATTTTTTTTACAAAATGGGAAATTCCTGCAAAGTGAACATGAGATTTACCATGGTACTATTGATTATCTGTCAGTTATAGGGAACCAGAAAAATTTGGCAGCCAAGAACATCCATAAACAATGATACAAGTGTGTTGTATCATATAATGGTTATTTTCCATTTACTTTCTACAAACCAAATGTTAAAACCATACAGTTGTGTGAAAAAGAAAGTACACCATATTTTAATTCTATGGTGTTACATAGGAGTAGATAATAATAATATGTTCCTTAGCAGGTCTAAAAATAGGTAAATACAATCTCAGATGAACAACAACACCACATGACATATTACACAGTGTCATGATTTATTCAACAAAAATAAAGCCAAAATGGAGAAAAAATGTGTGAAAAACGAAGTACACTTTTCTAGCACTGCCTTAACCCTCTTGGGCAAGTTCACCAGAGCTTTACAGGTTGCCACTGGAGTCCTCTTCCACTCCTCCGTGATGACATCACAGAGCTGGTGGATGTTAGAGACCTTGCGCTCCCCCACCTTCCATTTGAGGATGCCCCACAGATGCTCAATAGGGTTTAGGTCTGGAGACATGCTTGGCCAGTCCATCACCTTTACCTTTAGCTTCTTTAGCAAGGCAGTGGTCGTCTTGGAGGTGTGTTTGGTGCCGTTATCATGTTGGAATACTGCCTTTCGGCCCAGTCTCTGAAGGGAGGGGTTAATGCTCTTCTTCAGTATGTCACAGTACATGTTTGCATTCATGGTTCCCTCAATGAACTGTAGCTCCCCAGTGCCTTGACTGTAGGCAAGACACACTTGTCTTTGTACCGCCATACACGCTTGACACCATCTGAACCAAATAAGTTCATCTTAATCTCATCGGAACACAAGACATGGTTCTGCTTAGACTTGCGCATTCGTCTTCGGGCGAACATGAAAACGAGCACGAAGAGGCCGTTTTTTTGTTCGTTCCGAAAACACGCCGAAGAGAATACAGTGCCGGCAAAACGTAGGCGAAGACGAAGCCTCACAACCACGAAGAATCGAAGATCGTCTTCGTTTTTGCTGCGCAGCCACCAAAATTTCAAACAGGAGTGAGCTGATCTCGTCTGTCCAATCAGCTCACTCTTGTGACGTCATGCTAAGGGTCTCGTCCAATGCCTGTGCTGCTGTTTTTTGAATTCTGAAGGCGCCTTTATAAGACCAGAGCTTGCCTGAGAGATCCATTCATTTTTCGCTGTGACTGCTTTGGCAACACTGCTGTGCTGCATCCGAGCGTTACAGAGAGATTGTTCTGTTCTGTGTGAGACTGGTAAGCCTTAGCCTGCCATTTCTCACAGTGTACTTCATCCTCACTTCAGTGCTACTTAATATAATTAATAATAATAATTTGATTAATGAAAAATTTTTTTTATTTAATTTGTCATCAACTGTAGTGTAAGTGCTGTTGAGTTGACAGTGCACCCAGTGTCTCAGTGGCACTGGGGTGCCCTTGCCCTGGGCTGGCACTAGTGCCTACTGCCTGTCCTGCTTAAATAAATTAAATAGAATTTATAAATAATAATTTAATAGAATCTATAATTTAATAGTTCATTATAATATGATATATATATATATATATTTGTCAGTCATATATATATATATATATATATATATATATATATACACTATAGTATACTAGTGTAGAGTGTACTGTAGACATTCATCTACTAGTGTCTAATTTAAAATCAGTAATATTAATTAATATAATTAATAATTGAATTCATTATAAAATTATATATATATTTGTCAGTTATAGTTAGTAATAGTATACTAGTGTAGAGTGTACTGTAGACATTCAAGACATCTACTAGTGTCTAATCTAAAATCAGTAATATCAATAATTCTATAATTCTTTCTTATCTTAATAGTTAATTAAATTAGCTATAAATAAAAGTAATAATATTAATTAATTACTACTAGCGTATAGTTCAGCTAATCTTATTAGTACTGGTCTAAGACTGACAGTGTTTGGGTGCTTTGCCCTGGGGTGAAACAGGTGAGTGGGTCGCCAATTGCCCACTCATTCGCCTTTCCCAATTCTGCTGCTGCTGCTGGTGGTGCCAGCGTCTCTTCAATGCCAGTTCGCTTCCTGGCTAGTGTCATGCCTCAAATGTCCCTAATGGTAAGGGCAGTTTCTCCCCCCTGGTTGCACTTGCTGTGGTGTGGCAACGCCTGCTACCTCCGCCAATGTAGCCAGCTTACGCTAGGGCCTTGTGTCTGAGCTCTGGAAGTCTGCTGCCAAACGTCTAAGACTGACAGTGTTTGGGTTCTTTGCCCTGGGGTGAAACAGGTGAGTGGGTCGCCAATTGCCCACTCATTCGCCTTTCCCATTTTTCAATGCTGCTGCTGCTGGTGGTGGTTGTGGTGGTGGTGCCAGCATCTCTTCTGTGCCAGTTCGCTTCCTGGCTAGAGTCATGCCCAAAATGTCCCTAATGGTAAGGGCAGTTTCTCCCCCCTGGCTGCGTCTGTTTGCGGTGTGGCAACGCCTGCTACCTCCGCCGGAGTGGCCAGCTTATGCTAGGGCCTTGTGTCTGAGCTCTGGAAGTCCGCTGCCAAACGTCTAGGACTGACAGTGTTTGGATGCTTTGCTCTGGGGTGAAACAGGTGAGTGGGTCGCCAATTGCCCACTCATTCGCCTTTTCCATTTCCTTTTCCATTTCCATTTCATTATTTTCCTTCTGATACACAACCAACCAACCAAACATAACACACACAATAATACAAATAACACAGTGACATAACACATAACACACAACACATATAACACACAGTGACAACACGCATAACACACATAACACATACACGTACAATGCACAAATCACAAGGACCTTTCCTCTTGTTATTTGTCCTGGCCTTCACTTCTACACTCACTAGCATTAACGCTATAACTCACACTGCATACTATAACATTTTTCCATCCACATACCTGCCAACAGACCCAACTTTTTCAGGGACAGTCCTGCCTTTTTCCAGTCCTGTCCCATCTAAGTTAGCTATCTAGGTATGCAAATACATGTTGGTAGTTATAGCTCGGTAGGTAGCACTAGTATAAACATTAAATAAATATAATAAAGTACTAAATAATAAATCTAACTTTAAAATACATTTAAATAAACCCCTAATTTTTTTTTTAAAACCCAATAAAATTAAAATTAAATTATTATTTAGACATAATACATCTTTAACCAAACCAGTGCACTGCTACTAATCTTAAACATAACCGTACATTAACCCTAAGCTATTTTTTAGTTCTTGTCAAACATTTTTCCATCCGCATACCTGCCAACACACCCAAGATTTTGGTGGACAGTCCTGCTTTTTTCCAGTCCTGTCCAGTAAAAGTTGGGTTGTTGCAAAGTATGCCATTGTGAATAGGTAGCAAATGTTAGGCATGTATTACAAGTGGTCCAAAATCAATTTAAAAATGTAAAATAATCCCTATTCTTTTATTAAACATCTATGGATGTGTGATTGTGTATGATAAACGGAGGCCAAGTTCCTTGGAGCATTTGTTTCTAGGTCATTTTGTGTACAGTACACCTCAGTACGTGTGTGCAACTCTATTGGTCGTTTCGGCAGGGGGCTGGCCTGCCATCAACGAATGAAGTGCGTTCTGCAATTCACTTGTTGATGCCAGACCAGCCCCCTGCCGAAACGACCAATAGAGTTGCACACACGTTCCTTCACGGCAGCTGCTGCTGCTCCGATGTGTTGTTAACCCCGTATTAACCCCTGCTAGGCAACCGGGAAGGAAACGAAGATTAAACGAGCACGAAGAATGTCCGCGAATATTCGCCCGAAGAGAAGACAGGAACGGGTGAATATTCGCGGAATACGAAGGTTTTTTTCCCCCCGAAGACGAGCACGAACACGAAGAGCCCCCTGGTGCCCAAGTCTAGTTCTGCTTGTCTTCAGCAAACTGTTTGCGGGCTTTCTTGTGCATCATCTTTAGAAAAGGCTTCCTTCTGGGACAACAGCCATGCAGACCAATTTGCGGCGTATGGTCTGAGCATTGCCAGGCTGACCCCCCCACCCCTTCAACCTCTGCAGCAATGCTGGAAGCACTCATACGTCTATTTCCCAAAAACAACCTCTGGATATGATGCTGAGCAAGTTCACTCAACTTCTTTGGTCGACCATGGCGAGTCCTGTTCTGAGTGAAACCCGGGCTGTGAATCCGCTGTATGGTCTTGCCCACTGTGATGCAGCTCAGTTTCAGGGTCTTGGCAATCTTCTTATAGTCTAGGCCATCTTTATGTAGAGCAACAATTATTTTTTTCAGATCCTCAGGGAGTTCTTTGCCATGAGGTGCCATGTTGCGACATGAAAAGATATAATAAAATATTTACAAAAATGTGAGGGCTGTACTCACTTTTGTCAGATACTGTATTAGACACGGCAAGTGAAATTGATTCGGACAAATTTTTCTTTCATTCTTGTTGCATTTATTTTCAGGCAACAAATGTAATTTCCCAGACGTTTTTTGATTCAGAAGCAACTTTTGGGGCGTTTTCCTAAAGGAGTAAGTCCCTGAAACCTTCTGGACTCACCTTTCACCTACAGCAGCACTAGGGCTGAAACAACGAATCGATAAAATCGATAATAATCGATAACGGAAATCGTTGTCGACGATTTCCATTATCGATTAATCGAGTGATCGATTCGTTGTTGGAGCACTCAGCTCCTTTTACTTACCTCCGCGAGCGTTCCCCGCTTCCGCTACACGCTCTGCACTTTCCGCCTTCTTTTAGTTGCGTGTGGCTCCGTTCGCACAGAGAGGTTCGCTCTGTGCGAGTGGCTCCGTTCGCACAGAGCGGTTCGCTCTGTGCGAGTGGCTCCGTTCGCACAGAGCGGTTCGCTCTGTGCGAGTGGCTCCATTCGCACAGAGCGATTCGCTCTGTGGGAGTGGCTCCATTCGCACAGAGCGGTTCGCTCTGTGCGAGTGGCTCCATTCGCACAGAGCGATTTGCGGGGGTGGGGGTGGGGTTTCAGGGGATGCAGGGCAGAGTGGGGGTGGGGGGGCAGGCCAGGGTAGGAGACTGAGTGCAGGGCAGAGTGGGGTGGGGATGCAGGGCAGGGTGTGAGTGTGGGGGCAGGGCAGGAGACTGGGTGCAGGGCAGAGTTGGAGACTGGGTGCAGGGCAGAGTGTGAGTGTGGGTGCAGGGCAGAGTGGGTGCAGGGTGTGAGTGTGGGGGCAGGGCTGGGTGCAGGGCAGAGTTGGAGACTGGGTGCAGGGGCACAGTGCAAAGTGCTGGGTGCAAAGTGCCAGGGCTGCGTGCAAAGTGCCAGGGCTGGGTGCAAAGTTCTGGGTGCAAAGTGCCAGGGCTGGGTGCAAAGTGCTGGGTGCAAAGTGCCAGGGCTGGGGCAAAGTGCTGAGTGCTGGGTGCAAAGTGCCAGGGCTGGGTGCAAAGTGCCGGGTGCAAAGTGCTGGGTGCAAAGTGCCAGGGCTGGGTGCAAAGTTCTGGGTGCAAAGTGCCAGGGCTGGGTGCAAAGTGCTGGGTGCAAAGTGCCAGGGCTGGGGCAAAGTGCTGGGTGCAAAGTGCCAGGGCTGGGTGCAAAGTGCCGGGTGCAAAGTGCTGGGTGCAAAGTGCCAGGGCTGGGGCAAAGTTTCTTGAACAGTAATAGTCCACCTCTTTTCAGAATGTTTGGGGTTATTTTGTTTCATAAATATTGTGTTTGGGTTCTTGTACTTTGAAAATATTGTTTTTTTGTTACATCATAACAAAATAAGAATGTTAATGTAAATTTTAAGTTGTTTTTTAACATCCAGTTCATTAAATTATTTTAAATAAACAAAAAATTTGCATATTGTTTTTTTTTATCCGATTAATCGATTAATCGAAAAAAAAATCGGCCAACTAATCGATTATTAAAATAATCGTTAGTTGCAGCCCTAAGCAGCACCATCCCAAAGTTAATGAATTGTTTCAAACTCCAGCAGCATGCTAGGGAGAATCAATCAATGTCTCCAAAAATTTAGCCAGTTTGATTAATTGATCCCTCAGAGACAGGATGGTAATATGGCAGCAACAGCATTAGAAGCAGGGCACTGGGAGTAGGTAGACACTGGCACATATGCAGCCCCACCATACAAGAAAAATAATTTTCCCCCCAAAAAAAAAATAATCCCTCAGATTAAGGAAGGAAATTGAGCTGCAGAGCAGGCCACAGGGCAGGTGCTGGCAGACAGAATCCCACCCCATATTAAAAACAAGATCAATAATTAACCCACCAAAGGAAGGGCATTCAGCCACAACACCGACCCTTCCACCCATATTATTAGAAAACATAAGAATTGATCCCCCAGTGTAAGGAAGAGGAGCAGTAGTAGTAGTAGGGCCCTGGGTCTGGGCAAGCAGGCACTGGCAGATGATAAGCACATGCAGCCCCTTGGATCAGGACAGAATTTATCCATTATTATTTATTATATATTAGAATACCTGGTTTTGTCGCCAATATTTATGAATGAATCATAAGAAAGATAATACAAAATATTTTGTGTTGTCCACAAATTAGAGATATGGCTAGTATCTTAAAGGGGCAACTGTCTTAATCAACTAAACTCTCCTCAGCAACAGAACAGTATTTAGTAAAACACTGTGTGCAGGCACAGTCAAATACCCTATATTTATTTCTATTTTTGTGTTGACCAAAAACTAGAGGTTATGCCCTAAAATAAGTTGGGAAAACGTATCTGATGCAGTCTATGTAAGTGGTATATATAAATTATATACATACACTGCAGTAGTACACTACAGCTTCTCCAATCCACCCTGCACCAAAAATAAACTAAAATAAACTATATTACGTTATAATTAACATGTATTATATATGGACAATTAGTATTAATCACGGCCTCTGCTAAGCTAACTGTTACTGTCTCACACTCTAAGTCTCATCACTGAAACTGCTGCTACTAACAAGTTAAAATGGCTTCAGCACACTTCCTAATGCTTGTCCCTTCCCCTTGTAAATGCTGATTGGCCAGAGCTTGTTGTACCTATCAATCACAGCCATTACCATCAATGAGGCCACCTCCAGTTTTTGGCCTCAACATTGATATGTGTCCCTTCCCACTTTACCTCATTAACGATTGACAATTATCCCATGCTTAATTTAAATTTCCATACTATATTAACCTCTATCAAATCTACTATCTGAGAGTCACTTATCTACCACCCTCCAAATAAACTCCCTTACAACACCTACGCCTCTCATTCACTAGTTTTAGATTTTGACCTCCTTATCTAAGAGTTATGCTCCTTTGAAATAAGCTTCCCTCCTGAATCCTTTTCTCCTCCAATCTGTACACATTGAAATTAGTTTTTCCTGATAATTTTACTATTAAGGTATAACATTGTTAGAAGCAGAATCTGAGAAAAAATACTCTTATTAAATTATTGTATTTAATTAATACAGAAAGCAGATGGTTGATTTGATTAGTTATTTTGACAACAGTGACAATCAGCAGCAATATTAAAAACACAGGGACACTGGAAACACTAGCCCAAATGGCCATATTATTAAGTCTCTTTACTTTCATTATACATGGAGTGTCAAACTGCCAGATGGCAGTTGACAATTGACAATTTAAAAAATGATACTTCAGATATTTTATACAAACACCATGTCGATATTTATTAATTTCTCTGTTATTTTGCAAAAAATTTCATATATAACAGTAACTCTGTAACAGTCATATCTTGACATTATTATTTCAGCTGCAGAGGATCATTTGCTGTAGAGAGGACAAATTATATCCTTTAAATTAGTCAAGATCATAAACTGCTTAAAGAAGAAATGTTTAACAACTGTGTCATGACTACTGTCTATGTCCTAGTCTTAAATCTGAAAGGAATGGGAAAAACATCTATTCTGTGTTTGCCACATGGTGGCAAAACCTGCATACCTAAAAACTAATTTCCCAATATGGCAGAGGAGTGGGAAAACAACACGAAAAAGAACAAATCTAGGGCAAACTTAATGAACATAGAAAAATCAAACACATTCTTCACATTAATTGTATGTTTACTGAAATGTTTAAATATATTTAGGTCATTTATATTATTTCAGGGCCAACATACACAAAAAAGTTTCTTGCTAAAATAATTCAAGCCTTTATCTCAATTGGTGATGGCACCATCAAGAAATCTGATTTAAATATGCCTTATACAGGCCCAGCTCATATTGTGACCCTTTGCAATGAGCAGTGAAGTTGGTGAGTATATCACCTGCAATCTTCCAATTTAGCAAATAAATTCCTTAGAATTTTGTTTATTTTTTGAAAGAGTATAAAACTTAAGTTCTTTTATAACATACATTGAATGAAACACCAGTAACATCACTACTAAAATCAATACTTTATTAATATATATCTACACACACATTTGGAATAAAACAATTGTGTAAAATAAGTACGCAAAACAAAGTCAACTCACAAAATAACCATTAACCCCAAAATAAATTAATAAATACAAGTAATAAGTAGACTTGTGAATTCTTATTCGAAACGAACACAAAGGGTGTGTTTTCGTTGTTCAGCCCAAATACCGAAAAAAACAAACATGGTGTCAGGCTCCACCCTACCAGTCTGGACCATGCGATCTATATTCGCTGTCATGTGTTTCTGCAACCACTAGTGGCCACTCTTCCCTCTCTGGAGCACCCGTTATCAATTACTTTAATCAGCTGAGCCTTGTTACCTGAGAGGAGGCCTGCCCTTACATACCTGCTCAGCCCCTCAGACAGGGCCTTTGCATTATAGTGTCAGCAACCTATTTGCTTTGGCTCTGTACCTGGTCCTGGTAAAGGGCAGCTGACCTTTTAACTCCTGACTCCTTCGCTTCTCTCTCGAGCTCCCCTTCATTGGTTGATGGAAGAGGAAGCCCCTGCCGGCGACTAATAGAGTTGCTCGTCCAGACCTTTAAAATCCTGGCGCCAAAGCTGCTGCGTACCGCATTAACCCCATATTAACCTCTTCTAAAAAACACAAAGAATGTACACGAATATTCGCCCAAACCGAACACAGGAACGGGCGAATATTCATGCAATACAAATATTTTTTTACCCACGAAGACGAACATGAACACAAAGAGTTGGGCGGCACCCAAGTCTAGTAATAACTACAATTGATTATGTGGAATAGCTGTCGTGTGCATATCACGGGTCATATTTGATTTGAGCTTTGCTTTAGGTAGTCTGTGTTCTACAACAACAATACGTATATCCATCTCAACAGTTTCTTGTTTTAACTTAGTTAAAGCTTGTTTAGTTTTCACTAGTGGAGCTATAATATAAAAAAGTTTAAAACATGTAAAAGTTTATTATGTGATGATTGTAAAGCTGCAGTAGACATATGTCATACCTGATATAAATCATGAGCACCCTACTTTCTGTATGGTTTGAATAGCTACTAAGAAATGATGTTCAGGAAGTTCTATGCCCAAAATTCATTAGTAGGAGTCAATGTGCTTTTATGAGTAATAGGTCATGTCAAACTTATTTTCTTTTTTTGTAGGACAGGAAAATGTAGTGGATGTAGTCTACCCGGTTATTGTATTAAACACATACAATAATGAGAAAGTATTTGGAAGCTTGGATTGAGAACTGGCTGATAAACAGAATACAGAGGATTGATGTTGGTCTTTTAAGTGGAGTATCTCAAGGAATCTTTATTTTCTTTTGATTGGTGCATGGTTCATGCAGTCTAGTATGGATAATTGCTGCCATGGCAACAAGTGTAAAAACAAAAAAGTCAAAGTGACAGAATGCTGCCAGCTGATTTATTAACTATCCAGCATGCAAAAGTAAATATCTGATTAGTGCTTACATGCAGGGATCAGATACCTTTCCCATAAAAAAATAAACATAAATAAAATCACTTACATGGGCTTTCTCCACATTCTACATGTATGTACAACCTCATCAATTGCAGATATGAACTAATGGTGATGGCAAACTTAAAAAATGCTTTTTTTTTCAATATTTTATTCCATTTTGTTTATTTCTACTACCATATCTTGTTATGGGATGCACAATCTGCCCCGGACTAGGTATATATTAATTGGGTAACATTTCCTGAAAACTATATAAATATGATTTACTTAATGTAGATTGAATAATTAGAAAAAGTCTGTTTAATTACATTCTCAATGTGTATTTAAAATCCTCTGCCCTCTAGAAAAAAGTTTCTATAAACATATTTTACCCAACTTGTCAGCAAACATCTCCTAATACTTTCTTATTCTAGTTCTGAAAAAATGAAATATGATGTTACATTCTGGAAAATTCTTTTTCTTTAAGTTAATGGCTCGCGAATTGTGATGTTCTATGACTGCCAAAGTGGAAGGTAATGAATACTACTTCTTACATTCAGAATTTGAAATACCATCAATCACAAGTGACATCTGTAGCTTTGTCAGAGGCCTTTCCATTGTTAGGAAACATGGCTATTTAAATACAATTGATATTTAAATAGAATAAATTAGTTCTGCATTAAAAATTCAAGAAGACTATTATGAATGTGAAAGACCAACTCCTCAAGAATAACTGAATTTAAATGGCTCTGAACTTACAGTATTTCATAAGGTAGATGTCTCAACAAGAACTTTTGTGTATTAGAAAACAAAGTAATATGCACAATAACTGAAAAAGAAGATTTAAAGTGCAAACAAAAGAAGTAAACTGTTCTCATACCAAGAAAAGCAATTATAAAGTTGTGCTGTATATCACATTGATTCATAGGGTCACAATATTTTATGGTTCTTCATCTGCTGTAATTACCTGTGTAATTTAAATCATTTGTATTGGATCCATGGATGTGGGAGGCCATGAACTCACTTCTTGCTAGATATGACTATGGCTTGTTAATTTTCATGTCAGCCTCTAAATATAGCAGAAAAAAACCTGAAAATATCTCCAGGCTCTTATACTCACAAAATACTTAATAAAACTTGTTTATTTCATGTGCATTTCTTTAAAGTGTTACAAAGTATCACATAACTTCCATCATGGTTCTAATTATCCCATGTATCGGAAAGGGTAGGAGGCAAAACAATATTTAAATCAATTTTACTCTGTCTTGCATTAATACATATGTTGAACTGTCTCTGCGTATGAATCATTTTCCCCTTTTTTAGTTTTTCTGTGGCATATAGGGGTATAAGGCAAATCTGAAGGCAGGGTGGCACATAGGGGGTCAAAAGGCATATCATGGGGCACAGTGGCATTTAGAGGGTTAAAAGGCATATAATCGAGCAAATACGGTACATAGAAGGAACTATTTGCTTACTTTACTACTTAAGCATCTATTCAATATGTTCTATGTCAGCGGTGTCCAAGTTTTTTCTGCAATGGCCCACATCATCAGAAATGTATGCGTGCGTGGGCCGCACTCCTTTTTCACTGAGAGAAAATATGGCCTTCTAGCTTTATAATGTATATTAATACAGGGTTAATTTGGCGATAATCAAAAAAGCAGTGGACAGATTTTTGATCAACTGCTATTCTATCGATAATAATTTACTACAACAGTAAAACAAAGTCAGTCCACAAAACATTTAAAACAAGTTTAGCCAAATAAAACTGTACAAGACTGGAGCACACTGTGGATAGAAGCAGGATTAAAGCTGGCTGCCGCACACTGGAGGCAGGGCTGGATTAAGAGCATCACAAGCCTGGTGCTGAGGATTTTGGTGGCCATTATTATTATTATTATTATTTATTGTTTTCTATAGCGCCATTAAATTCCGTAGCGCTGTACAATGGGTGTATATATTGTATATAACATAACCATTTGACTACAAAATAGACAGAATCTTAACTCCTCGGCATCGATGTGTTCTGGATAAAGATGACATCAGTGCTCGGTAGATAATATAGGATAGAATCTTATGTGATGGGATTGGGAGTAATCAGTAAACTAAAAAAATACACGGGACGCCTGAAGCCACAATTTAGTGCCACTGATCCTTTTTATAAAATATGCAGACTGAAACAGAGTAAATAACACAAAACATTCACTTTTCCTCTCACTGATTTCTGGGCCTAGAAAGTTTTGTCCTCTGAAGTGACTACAAATTCAGGATGGTGTTTTATCTCTGGATAAGTAAAATTAAATAGTTCAATTTATTGCTACAGAATGTAAAGTGCCAGGAAACAGATCGCCAAATACACACCAGGACAGGCTCTGGCACACCGGCACCTAAACACATACACCAGGACAGGCTCTGCCATACCAACACCCAAACACACACCAGGACAGGCTCTGCCACACCGACACCCAAACACACACACCACGACAGGGTCCGCCACACCAAAACCCAAACACACACACCAGGACAGGCTCTGCCACACTGATACCCAAACACATACACACCAGGACAGGCTCTGCCACACCAACACCCAAACACACACACCAGGACAGCCTCTGCCACACCGGCACCCAAACACACACACCAGGGCAGGTTCTGCCACAATGAAGCATGTATTTTCTACACTGCTTTGTCATTAACTGCCCCTTTTGTATTTTTGCCCCTTGTGTTCTGATGCCCCAGCCAGGCCCCCTTTACTATTGATTAATGTGCCCCCCCACAACCTTGTGTATTGCCCCCATTTATGTCCCCACACCCTTGTGTATTGATTTATGTGATGCCCCAGCCAACCCCCTACGTTGTGTATTGATGCCCCCCACCCCTTTTGTATTGGTTAATGTGATGCCCAACCACCCTCTTGTCTATTGATGCCCCCACAGCCATGTGTATTATCCCCCAGCCACACACACCCCTGTTTATATTTATTTTGTAATGCCATAACCCAGCCCCCCCCCCTTGAATATCTAACAATTTTTTGGTAATACTTACATTTTAGTTTTTTTTGTTTTATCCTGCTCTCCTCCGATGCGATGACCCTCTCCTTGCCACGAGGAACACCTTCTGTGAGCCGGCCCCCTCTAACGTCGTCGTGTTCAAAGCGGCCGCCTGGCTGCGAAGTTCAAAGCAGCAGTCGTGCGGCTGTAAGACTGCCTCCGCTGGCCACCTAATGAAGTTAAAGTGGCCGGCGGAGGCACTCTTATAGCCGCATGCCGGTTGCGTTGAATTTCGCAACTTTCGCATTTGGCCTGCGTGCCGCACGTTGGACGCCCCGCCATAGCGCATTCTATAATTTTAATGCATGAAATAAAAATTTAAGATTTATCTGAAAAAAATTCTATTTATATGTCATTTTTAAATTTTCCTTCTTACTTAGGCATTATTATGTTCAAGCTACTATGACAGGGGCGTCCAACCTGTGGCCCTCCAGCTGCTGCAGGACTATATCTCCCATAATGCTCTTTGAGCTAAGGGGCTGGCTGAGGGCCGCAGGTTGGACGTCCCTGTAATATGACATAATCCCTATGTCTTTCTGACACATGTCAAAATTAAGTTAAAAAAAAAACAATATTACAAAGGTACAAATGAATAGAGAAGGAATGTAAAATAGTATTGCTAAATTTGAATTATACCTGTCTCAAAACAATGTCTTCATCTGTCATTCTACTATTCCATATTTCAATGGCTTATGTAGTGCTAATGGGTTGGCAGATAGAACTTAGAAAAAATACTACTTGTTTATAGTAATAAATATTTTTACATTAACAGAGTTATAACAAAACAAAAACATTTGTCTTTTGAAAACTAGACTTGCACAGGGAGAGCAAAATGTATTCAGATTAAGTTTTGTTTTCATTTTTGCTGCGTTTGTTTGACCGTTCAGTTTGGATTAAGTTTTTTTTAATTCAAAAATTTAATTGGGGGAATGTTTCCGAAGGGCAAGGTCCTTTTGGACCCACTTTTCACTTACAGCAGCAGCATCTCAAGATTTAGGAAGAGATCCAGACTTGATTTTACATTTCAGGACCACCACCAGCAATAGCAGCACTACACCACTGGATAGACACATCCAGCAGCATGCTATGGAAGTGTATTTCTGCAACAATTTTACTACTTTGATGAATTCATCTCTCGTATTAAGGAAGGTGATAAAGCAGCAGCAGCTGTAGTAGTATGTTACTGGAAAGACACTGGTAGGTAGACACATCCATCCTCACAGTACTGACCACTAGGTAGGTAGACACATTCAACCATATGCTACAAGACTGACCCCCCAATATTAGAAAAAAATAATAAGAAGAATTGACCTCCAGGTATGGTACACAGGTAGGGCAACGGAGGATCAAAATCACTAGGCAGAAGAGTAGTCAGGCAAGCCAAGGGTTGATAAAACACGATTTCCAACTACTTATTAATCCAGTGCTCACAAGCCCTGCCTCCTGCTATAAGCGCCTGTTCCTGCACGTCATGGGGGCGTCTGCTAAAATTTTTTTGCCAACGGGGATGCGCAGAAGCCGTCGAATCTGGGTAAGTGTATGCTGCTAGGGACCTCCACACTGGCAGACAGACGGATGTCTGCCATCAACAGGTCTCTGCAAGGTGAGAGATTTAGCCACAGAGGCAGAGAAGGGCACAGGGCCGACACTGGCAGACAGACTAAACCCCCCCTATATTAGAAAAAGAACAAGAACTAATCCCCCAGATTAAGTTGGGGCAGGGCACAGGGCAGGCCGTGGCACACAGACACATCCAAACCATCTGGTACGAAACTAAATGTTCACCAATATTAGAAATAAACATCAAAAATTGAAGAAAGAAGATTAGCAGCAGCAGTTATTACTAGCAGTGGCCTGAGTGGGCACTGGCAGAAAGGCACATGCAGCCCTCTGGTGCAGGACTGTATTTCTCCAATATTAAAAGAAAGAACAAGAACTGGTCCCCCAGAGTAAGGCACTAGATTGAGCGACAACAGCAACAGAGGCAGGGCAGGCACAGGGAGACACACATCCAGCCACTTGGTACAGGACTGAACGTCCCCAATATTAGAAAAAAAAGAATTGACCACCCCAGAGTAGGTAAGTAAGTAGAAGGGAATAGAGTATGGAATAGAGTAGCAGCAGTAGTAAAGCATGTGGACTGTGCAGGCACTAGCAGATGTAGCCCCTAGGTTCAGGACTGAATTTTCCCAATATAAAAAAAGTAATTCATCAACTAGAGTAACTGCTGCCAGTTTGCCACTGAAGCAAAGCTGTGCTGTGGTGTATACGTAGGTGTTGGTTCACACCAGAATTGCTGAGTTTGTACAAATTTGAATGCGCAAGTCTATTGGAAATCTTAAAGTAGGATAAACACAGTTTTGATATTAGAGAATGCAGACTATTTATCAAGAAATCAATATAATATATTGAGTTGAGAAATCTAGGATGAAAACAACATTGCATTATTTTTAGTGACGTTTAGGGTTTATTATATATGCCAAATATTTTTTACATATACAGTATATCTGTGTATATATATATATATATATATATATATATATATATATATATATAAAGCTGATGCATTCAGTGGGTCTTCTTTATAAAGTTAATTGGCTTAGTGAAGGTCCAACGTTTCGGCTCTCAATGAGCCTTTCTCCCTATATATATATATACACTTGCATACACAGAACGTGCATAAATAGAAGTTGAAAATATATTAGTGATTTCATTTATGAACATTCTGAAGTAGATACGAAAGCTTACAAATGCAAGCTTTATTAAGAGAGCACGGGAATAATGTTATTTTAGCTTTTATACAATAAATTGAACTGTATTCTTGGATTATGTGAATAATAGCACAGATATTAAAAGTAGTAGTTTGTAACTCACCTGCTAAAACAAAATTTAAGATTACGAAAATGGTTTATCAGTAGCCAGAACATTTTAGAATAAAATAATTATTTCATTTATTCCCCTTGTAAGTACTCATTATTCATCTGAAAGATTTGGAAAAATTGTAATTCATTTCCTTTATTCTCTTTCTATTGCTAGAGATATTAGTTCTTTATAAAGTAACTTGACATTTGCTACTACAAAACCCAACAAACATTGCTGTTAAAACCATATGCCACTCTGCCAAACTCCTTTGAACATTATGTGTGTTTGAATAGTTGGAAATGAAGTGATTTATTTATCAAATGTAGCACAGAATATAGATTTTTATACTGGTCCTGGAGATACATTGTAATGGACTGGCATAATAGCTCTTATAAATTACAAACATTTTCAGCCCTTACAGCATGAAACTCTAGCCTACTTATTTTCAGCCAATTGAAAAATGACAGTTGACTGTCCCAGACATGCTACATGTACTCTACAATTAACTCTCATCACATACCCCCATCACACTATTAATCTTTTTGCATTATTCTTCCTGGCACTACAGTACACATGTATGCTAAGACAAACACACACATACACAGTTGTGCTAACATTCTGTTGCATATTAATATTGAGTATTGTAGATTTAAATCTACAATACTCAACACAAACTATTCAGTAATTCTACAGTTATATAGAATATATGTAGGTTTATATTAAAGCCTTACACGGCTGACCCTCTTGTCCCAATGTAGTTATTTCCCTGGTAAGCACTAACATATTGTTATAACAAATTAATCAGTATTCACATATTCAAATGGTGAAGCTATGGTAGGCATTTTTTGGTCCTTAAAAGACCACTCCAGCATTAAATGTTTTAGATGAACACTGTAAAGCATACAAACACATGCATTCATTATCGTTGTATTATTTTAATGACTTGAGTGGCATAAGTACCACTTACAGTATATGATATGTGTTCAATGCAATACTTGCATGCCTGACCAGAAACCTTGATATCTACTTGAATACTTAAACTAAAATACTGTTACTATTCTACTACACTGTTACTTCTATTTTCAGTCTAACTGCATTCTACTAATGCTTAGTGGAATAATGAATACCTGGGTTTTGTTTTCTTTCACCCCACCAAAAGTGAACTCTCAAGCAGATTTTCAAGCTAAATGGCTATTGCATGTACTGTTGAGATGAAATAAGTACGTTTGTGAGCTGGATATTTTCATACCAAGTTTTCAATAACAGACCCCATAACTTGAGTGATAGTTTCCAGTAACGACTCAGACTTGTCTAAAGTCCAATAAGTACAGACCAATAAGATTCTTAGTGCAGTACCACAGTCTGTATTTTCAATTGTATTTTTAATTTTTTCTCCTATGTATAAACAGTGACTGTATTTACTAGACTTGGGTGTCGCCTTAGTCTTCGTGTTTGTCTTTGGGGGAAAAAATCTTCATATTCTACGAATATTTGCCCAATATTCGTATATGTTCGTCGTATTCTTTTCTCTTCGCTTGTGTTAATACAAGGTTAACATTGTAACAGTTAGCAGCAGCTTTAGCGCCAGGATTTAAAGGTCCTTAAAAGCAATTCTATTGGCCGGGGACTCTTTTGGCATCAACCAATGAAGGACAGCTGCTCTTCATTGGTTGATGCCAGACGAGCCCCTTGTTGGCGATCAGTAGAGTCGCTCTTATGGACCTTTAACTCCTGGAGCCAAAGGCATTGGTCTCCCCTGGCCAAGTTGCCCTGAGGTGTACCTTGCTATACCCTTTTGCCAGTAGAACTAAAATCCTGGTTCTCCCTAGGCTCAGAGCAGTTGTCTAAGTCTGACCAATAAAGTTGCTCTTACGGACCTTTAACTCTTGCTATACTACAAAGACTTACTGTCATATTTGTTTATTCAGTATTCGATATGAACAATGAAAACACAACATTTGTGTTCGTTTTCATGTTATCCTGAATATGAATACACAAGTCTAGTATTTACCACTGATTCCCTAATTGTTCTGTTGTTCTTAACCCCTTCGTAACAATGGCCTATTTTATTTTTGGTACCTGCGGTATTTTTTTGTATTTCTGCTATTGTATAACTGTAATTTTCTTCTCATTTACTGTACTCACATTATTTGATGGTATTATATAATTTACTATAAAAACAAAGTATAAAATATGTTTAAAAAAAGGATTTTTTCAGACTTTTACTTGAAAAATCTTTTACTAATCTATAAAAGCTAATGAAAAAAACTGCTTAATAGATTCTACTATTTGTCTCTACTATGTTTTTTTTGCAAGTTATAGGGCAATAATTACAGGTAGCGTTTTACTATTTCAAAACCATGTTTTCCAAATCTGGTAATTCTGCCTAATGTGCTATTTAGGACTGCCGGTCAATGCAGTTCACTCCATCAAACCATATATTTTTGAAAACTAGACACCCATGGTATTTCAAATGCTAGTATTTTAACACTTTCCATGCACTAATTCTACCACCACTCAAATTTTGTTGTGTACTGCAACATCTCCTGGGTACAGCAATATCCCCATGCATGGCTTTATTGGGTTGTTTGGGGGCTAAAAGGCAACATTTGGGACTTGTACATTTTTCAAATTGGAATTTTTACGTGTGATCATCCTGCCCCCATGTTTTATTTGAGACATTGTTGAAGGTGGCCAATTCAATTAACCTCATCAAGCCATATATGTTTGAAAACTAGACAACCCAGGGTATTTCAAATGCCAGTATTTTAACCCTTTCCATGCACTAATTTTACCCCAGCCTTTGTCAAAATTTGTAGTGGTATTTTTTGTGTGTTCACACACATTGTACTTTAGGTATGAATTTAACACTTCTGGTATATGTAGCTGTCAGACAACACCCCAATATGTGTTCAGTAACATCTCTTGAGTACAGTGATACCCCCCATGAATGTCGGGTTATCTCTCTCTCACAATCTCTGAATGTCTTCTCTGCCAAAGACTTCTTCTTCCGCATCTCACAGTTATGGTCCTATGATCCTCTCAGCCCTCTCCTGCCCCCCCTAGCTTCCAGTTGCTCCTCACAGCTACTTCCTGCCTCCTCCTTTGCCTTGCCTGCCGCTTCTCACCCCTCTAGATCCCCTATGCTCTGACTGACCCTCTCTAGCTTCCCTCTACTCTGACCCACACAATCCAGCCCTCCCAGATCCTACCTGACCCATCTCTTCTGACCTGCCACTCCACTCTTCTCTGCTCTGATTCGCCCACTTCATTGCCCTTCTGCTCTTACCACTCCCTCCAGCCCCCCTCAAATCATGCCAGCCCCTTTCTGTTGTGCCTCCTCTAGCACCCTCTGCTTTGATTTAACCTCTACCTGGCCTTTTGATTGATCCACCCTCTGTGATTGGCATGGTGTTAGAGTGAATCTGTGTTGCTTTATGGTGGTAGAGTGTATGTGTATATGGTGTTAACATGAATGTACATCACTGTATGTCGGTGGAGTCTTTTAGCGTACCAGTATACGCATGTGTTTTAGTTACTTGGGGGGAAAGAAGCAATATCAAGTAAAGAGAGGCTAGTGAAGTGATAAAAAGGAAAGGGTATATGAAGCAAGGGAAGCTGAAATAAAATAAGGAAGGAGAAGTGAGGAGATGGTAGGTGAGTGTATGTATGTCTGTACTTTACATTATGTATGTACGTGTGTCTTAGTCTGCCAATTCTAGTTTTGTCTGAATGTATGTACTTAGGCAATTTGGTATTAAAGCCGTAAAAAAAAATATGTGGAAAAACAAAGGAAGAGCAGCTACTATAACCAATAAGCGGTTCCCAGGGTTCCAAAGAAAGAACAAAATAAGTGTAATTGATTGGTGTGAGCGCTAATACATGAAAATATGGACAGTTTTTAATATGACCAATAACTATTTCATTTACACCAAAATATATATTGCTTTAAAATCAACTTTCTCAAATTATTAACAAAACTTGACATGTATCGCCATGTAGGCTTCCTCGATAAACTGTCAGTACACTTTCAGTTAGAATACTGTATGGAAAAAGGACCTGCCACACAGTAGAAAATAACAGCTATCCAGAGTGGCTGTAGTGAGTCCCAAATTATAAAGACTACTAGTGTAGTATAGTAAAACACCTGTGAAGTGATGTAATGGGGAAAGTTATGAAGTGGAGAAAAAGTAATATAAATTAATCAAAGACTTCTTGGGGATAAGAGATGTAGGGACAATATCTGTCGCTCTAGACATTTTTAGAGCGACAGTTTTTTTAATTGGACATGTGCAGATATCCTTTGAAACAGGTAGCAAGCATACTAATTCTAAAATAAAAATTGGTTTTGTCAACCTTCCATTAAAAAAAATCCTAGAATGTATGTTTCTAAATCTAGAGTATATGAAGTTAGAACAGGCTATTTTAATGCATTTTTCAAGCCTCTCCTGTATTTTTTTTAACTAAAAAAATGTAATTAACACAGCTGCCAATTCACCATCAGATCAGTTATAAGCTAGTTGATGTTAGGCTTAGATAATAGTATTTGTAATTTGTTGCAAGTAGGTTCCAAACTTTCCTCTGTGCGATTTTGTATTTTGTTGCTATTGTTGTTGATATTTAAATTCATAAACTATTCCTGTCTACCCTATGTTGGGGTAAATACAAAGTATGTATATTTGTAATTAATATGTGCTTGATTAAGTTTATGTGTGTATATATGTATGTATGATAGCTGCAAGCCACTTAGGGGGGAAGTAACAGGAAAGACAGCTGTAAGAAGATATCACACCTATACACTATGTAGAGAAGGAAGGAAATGCATCACCTGGAGATAGGCATGGGAAACATAGCAAGTCAATAACATCACATGGTGGGGTCTTGGGAACACAGGACAGGGATCTCATTTACACATCAATAGAGAAATCCCTTAAAAAGACATTGTAGAAACACATAGAAAAAAGACTGGATTTGGTGAGTCTCACCTTTGGCACATCACCCACACAGCATACACACTTGTCATCTGTATATCACTGTAACTCTGGTTTTGTCTTTGCTGTAACATTAATCTGGGTAGATTCTAATTAAAGCTCTCTCTCTGGTAAGAATCTTGGGTTGGCTGTTTTATTGTAATATCAGGTAGAAAACCTTAGTAGAACTAGACATATATATTATCTGGAAAAGGGGATACGGTTATATGTTAGTTCTTGGAGGAGGTAATAAGGGTATTACATTTATCATTAATACACAACGCAGAGCGGATTATTCTCCACGCATATCAATTGGTGGTATTGGTTTGAGAGAGGAGAAGTATATACAACACCCTACAACATATCTTGTTCCAGAAAGCATAATTGACATAGTTTACATGCAGGGCTGGCCCGCTCCAGGCGGCACTTTTGAAGGGGCAGCACTTCGCCGCCCCAAGCCCCTTTTTTTTTTTTTTTAAAGTGAAAGAGAGAGAAAGGGGAGCCGAGTGGTTTTCGCTTACCAAGCTGTCAGTAACCGCTCGGCGCCCCTCTCTCTCCTCTGCGGCGAGTCTCCCTGTTCGGTCTCGGTGCCGGCTTGTAATGCTGAGTGCCGGAAGATTACCTCATTTCCGGCGCCCAGCATTACAAGCCGGCACCGAGACTGAACAGGGAGACTCGCCGCAGGACTGCTGAAAGGTAAGTACAAGGGTGGGGTAAGGGTAGATAATAGGGAGGGAGGGAGGGAGAGGAAGGGTAGATAATGGGGGGGGCGGCAGGGACGGAGGGAGAGGAAGGGTAGATAAGGGGGGGCGGCATTTTAAAATCCGCCCAGGCGGCATTTTGCCTTGGGCCGGCCCTGTTTACATGTGTTTATTTGATTATGTATTACTCAGTTATTTCTCGAAAACAGGATCCATACAGTATTTTCTCCTGCAAGGAATGTTTTTTATGGTGTACTTTTATAACTTTCCTTTAAATAAATGAAATTAAATTAACATTCTTGGACAGAAACAAAGTGACATTTAGAAACAAATCACAAATAGGGGATCTTTATTAAAAGCCAACAGCCTCCTACTTAAGTTTCTAAAGTCAATGGTTTCATTATAACACGTGCCAAAGATCTGCTGGATTATTTTTCTTGTTTAAATGGCTAAATTTTACCACACATGTGGATGGAAACAGCACTTACAGTCCTCAAACACATGTTAGGAATTAACCTTGGCCACTGATTATTAGATATAGCAAAATAGCAGTTTAGTAGATTTCCAAAATGTTTTTAGTAATTATTTTTTTTATGTTTTGTATTTGAGTTCATGTAGAAATAAAAAGGCACAGCACTGTACAATAATCACTGAATTTCTGAATACAACATTGATGACTGTGATTTTTCTTATTCTGATGATGCTCATTGTAACATCAAACTGTGTGTCAGGCTCCATCCAGGCTGCGGAGCTGCTTCTCTCTTGTTCCCCCGTCTCACTAGAGTTTCCCCTTTGCTGTAATCCATTCCGGGATTTCCATATGCTCAGCTCTGTGCTTCTAATTCCTTGATTCCGGTTTTGCTCTTTATAAGGTGTGCCCCACCCATTTGTTATGTTTGTCTTAGTCTGCAGTCTAAAGGTATGTCCTTCTTGGTTCTGTGTTTAGGTTCAATGTTTAGTTTTAGCCTATTCGTAATTCAGTAGGCAGGGTTTAGCACTAGGACCCACCGAATATTGCAGTACTTTGGCATAGTGGTGGCTAAACATACTATGGCCATATGATGTGACGAAATCTCCAATTGTTATTTTATAGTCCTAGGCTAGTTCCTGTATTCATGTTTGTCTGTCTCTAACGTACCTTTGCCCTCTTTTCCTTGAATCATCTGAGGATCTCGGTTCCTCTCTCCTCTCCCCATGTCCCAGTTAAGATATCCTATCCTTGCTTAAAGGAGACGTGTCTGAGGATCTTGGCTCCCCACCCCATCCCTTTTGTTCCTTGTTCCGTGTCCTTTGTTGTGTACTGTACCATGTATGTCTTGTCTGGCTATGTTTCTTACTTGGTCTCCCATTCCCTGTCTCTTGCTCGCTCTGTTCCCCTTGCTTGCTATGTTTCTCCTGTACTATGCTTAGCTTCCATACTCCCAGCCTGCAGCATCCTGCACATGATTTTAGTGATATGTCTCATGCCTGCTCCAGGGTGCCTACAGGATATCACCAAGTTCTGCTTTATTCTGGACAACATCTGCTGCTATGTCAGGGCGCTGGTATGTGGCTGCACAACCCGAGGTGCTCAACACCTTGGAGAGTGCAGTCGCCCTGCAACTCCGCTACTGCGCAATAACTCCTGAACTCCATCTATGGGCACTCTGGGTCATTACAGTCGTCTGTATGGACCCAGTCCCTGACACTGTGTATTATTTCAAGAAACTTGGAAAGCTAAATAATATTCATTTGGAAGGTTTCTACTAGAATATTAAATGTGGATATTTGTATGAGGGAAATGTCCCAAATAGTACATATAATATATTTTTATGGAATATCTTTTTGTGTTGTATTATTCTTATTATTATTATTATTATTCAAGGGGTATGATACATTAGGTGGAAAGAGCCCTGCTCGCAAGCTTACAATGTTGTGGGAATGGGGTGACAAACATAAGGCAGAAAGGGTGAGTGGCAGTGTGGTGGTTGCATCAATGACAAGGAAGTTCTAGCAGCTAAGATGATATGCTTCTCTAGAGAATTGAGTTTTGAGATGTTTCTTGAATGTTGGGAGGGAGGGTGAATGCTGAAGGTTCGGTGGAAGTAGATTCCAGAGATATGGGGCAGCCCGAGTGAAATCTTGTAGACGGGAAAAGGAAGAGGTGATAAGAGGAGAGCCTTAGCCCATGGTAAGTACGTAAGGATCAATTAGAAGAGTATTTGCTTATGAGGGCAGAAATGTATAGAGGGGCAGTGTTATGGAGGGCCTTATATGTTAGTCCCAGGCAGGGACGTACAGCATTACTGTTATCATTATATACTGAGGCAGACATTGACGGTGGTACAGCATAACACCTACCACTATATACTGAGGCAGACATTGATGGTGCTACAGCATAACACCTACCACTATATACTGAGGCAGACATTGACGGTGGTACAGCATAACACCTATCACTATATACTGAGGCAGACATTGACGGTTGTAAAGCATAACACCTATCACTATATACTGAGGAAGACATTGACAGTGGTACAGCATAACACCTATCACTGTATACTGAGGCAGACATTAATGGGGTACAGCATAACACCTATCACTATATACTGAGGCAGACATTGACGGGGGTACAGCATCATATATATATATATTAATATTGTTATTATTATTGTTCACATGTGAACTCAGCACTGGAGGCATAGAATCAGACATACAAATCCTGTATTTGCAGGTATACAATAATAATGTATTGAAACATAGCAAGAGATAAAACTACAGGCATAGATGATAGGTTGCACAACCCAAAGCCAGCCCTGGCGTCCACACTGCCCAGATAGGACCTGACCAGTACCCAGATTACACACATAGGACTTACCATCTTTGTCCCCAAACACCCCAGCATGAATCAACTTTGTCCCCAAAAAGCCCGGCCTGTGCCATCAAACACCCTGCTTGTGCCATCTTTGCCTTTCCACAAATCAATTATACATCTATCATACACACAAACACTTTTACAGTCACTCACTAATTCACACTTTAATTCACATAATTAATTCACACAATCATTTATTCTCTCACTCATTCACACAAATTTACACATTCATTAATGCATTCTCACAAATCATCTCCCTCATTCAGACAGTTCATCCACACATTCATTCATTCTCTCACTCATTCACACAATGCATCCACACATTCATTTATTCTCTCATTCATTCTTACTGTTTATTTATTCCAATATACTTACTACCCTGTTTCTCACTATCTACATTTCCCCCTTTTCTAACTATCTACCCCCCTCTCCCGTGCTTCTCACTATCTACCCCCCTCTCCCTCCCTTCCCACTAGCTACCCCCTCCCCCTCCCTATCTGCCCCTCCCTTCTCACTATCTGCCCCCCCTCCCCCTCTCTTCTCGCTATCTACCCCCTCCCTTCTCGCTATCTACCCCCTCTCCCTCCCTTCTCACTATCTACCCTCTCCCCCTTTGTAGTTAAAGGTTTTGGACTTACCATCCAGAAGTCCTGCGGTGGGAGCATGACGCCTCCATCTTCCTGCTCTGTCGCTGCTTCACTGCTGAGCGCCAAAATATGACGTCATGCCAGCACCGCGACGGAGTTAGAGGCCCGGGTAAAAAAAAAAGTGACGAGGCTGCCAGGGATCCGGGCAATCCGGGACATGTGGTCACCCTAGCCCGTGGCACCCCCCTGATGAGCGGCACCCGGGGAAGACCCCCCTGCCCCCGCTAGGTACGCTACTGGTCCCAGGACTTTCAATTTAATTCTAAAGGTAATTGGGATCCAGTTGAGGGTTTCACAGAGTGAGGAAGCAGAAGTGGAGCGGTATGCAAGGAAGATAAGCCTAGCAACAGCATTTAGGACAGACTGTAGAGGAGAGAGTGGAGACAGTGGAATGCCAACCAGAAGAGTGTTGCAGTAGTTAAGACTGGAAATGATAAGTGAACGAACCAGAGTGAAGAATTGTGAATTCTTGGGTGAGGAATGGGCAGATGTGAGAGATGTTTTTTAGGCAGGATCTGGCGAGGGACTGAATGTGAGGGATGAAGGATGACCCCAAGGTATCGGGCCTGGTTAATAGGAGAGATAGTCGTAATGTTAATGGTGTTAGAGAATTGAGGTAGTGGAGTGGAGATGGAAGGAGATAATGAGGTCAGTTTTAGAAAGATTAAGTTTCAGGTAGCGTTGTGACATCCATGAAGAAATAGCAGACAAGCTATTGGTAATACGGCACATGAGAGAAGGAGAGAGATCAGAAGAAGACAGGTAGATCTGGGTATCATCTGCATATAGATGATACTAGAGGCCAAATGAGTTGATTAGTTTGCCAAGAGATGAAGTATAAAGAGAGAACAACAGAGGGCCAAGGACTGAACCTTGGGGGACACCAACTGAAAGTGGAAGGGGTGATGATGTCTTGCCATAGAAGCTGACAGAGAAGGAACGGTTAGACACATATGAGCTGTATCTCGAATCCCTATAGAAGCAAGTGAGTCAAGAAGAAGGTGGTGATCAACACTATCAAAAGCAGCAGAGAGATCCAATAGTACTAGAATGGAGAAGTGACCTTTTGTTTTGGCAGAGAGCAAGTCATTGGAGACTTTTGTTAGAGCAGTTTCAGTAGAGTGAAGGGGTTTGAAACCAGACTGTAGAGGGTCAAGAAGGGAATTAGAGGAGAGGAAGTTAGTAAGGCGATTGTCCACAATCTGTTGAAGCAGCTTAGAGACACCAGAGAGATAGGGCGGTAGTTAGTCAGACCATTTTGTATAGTTAATGTATAATATATTGTGTTTAATAGATGTTTTGTGAATTAAAAATCAAAAGTGTGTGAGTCTGGCAAGTCTGGCAAGCAAAACCATTTTAATACACAAAATTAACATTCAAGTATTCAAAGCTGTTCACACTAATACACAAAATCTAGTTTTATTGCCAAAATTTCAGGTTAATCAGCTGCTGTGGCTGTTTAATTTTTTGGTTTATTGAAATAAATGCTAATGCAATAATGGAAGGTGAGATGCTTCTCAAAGATTTGAAACACAAAATTCAAATATAAAGTATATACCGTATTTGCTCGATTATAAGACAAGGTTTTTTTCAGATCAAATGCGTCTTCTAATCGGGGTCGTCTTCTAATCAGACCTCAAATAGAGGTCTGATTATGAGACTAAGATCCAGATCCCCCTGGATCCTCCTGTTCCCCCCCATTTAACACCCTCCCCACACACACTTACCGGTGCTTCAAACGTATGACATCAAACGTATGCTTATAGATATAATTTATTTCTGCAGTCTTCTATTTTTTTAAAAAAATGAAAACTTTTGAAATCTAACTCATAGATATAAATAAATTTATGAAAGATCTAAAGTACACTTTAACAAACTACCGTATTTGCTCGATTATAAGATGACCCTGCAAAATCTGAATATTAACTTAGGAAAAAAAGAAAAAGCCTGAATATAAGACGACCCTAAAGGAAAAAAGTTTTACCAGTAAATGCTAATTCATGTAAACTATTTTTTTAAATAAAAGCTATGATTGAGAAAAATATTTTTTTTGTTTTTATTTCCTTGTATTTTCCAACCTGTCCCCCAGTTACGCACATCTGCCCCCAGTCTTGCCACACCAATTTGGCACTGTGGCCCATGATATGCCTTTTAACCCTCTATATGCTACTGTGCTCCATGGTATGCCTTTTGACCCCCTATGTGCCACTCTGCCTCCAGAAATGCCTTATACCCCTATATCCAATTCTGGCATTTAGGGGGTTAAAATGCATATTATGGGGCAGAGTGGCATATAGGGAGGTATAAGGCATTCCAGGAGGCAGAGTGGCATTAAGGGAGTTAAAAGGCATTGTATAGAGCACTCTGCCTCCAGAAATGCCTTATACCCCTATATGCCACTCTGGCATTTAGGGGGTTAAAATGCATATTATGGGGCAGAGTGGCATATAGGGAGGTATAAGGCATTTCAGGATGCAGAGTGCTCTATTAAATGCCCCCTTAACGCCACTCTGCCTCCTGAAATGCCTTATACCTCCCTATATGCCACTCTGCCCCATAATATGCCTTTTAACCCCCTAAGTGCCAGAGTGGCATATAGGGGTATAAGGCATTCCAGAAATGCCCTATGCCCCCATTTAACACACACACACACACTTACTTACCGGTGCTTCCAATTTCCTGCTGTATTGCCGGGGCAGCGGGTTGACGTCTACGCGATTCGCGTAGACAACGTCCGCTGCAGCCGGAAGGAGGTGTGGCTAGCAGCGGGGGTTGTCTGCGTTCGTCGCGCATACCTTTCCCGACTGTCAGAGATCAGAGTTCCCCGCACCTGTGCGGGGAACTCTGATATCTGACAGCCGGGGAAGGTATGCGCGACGGACGCAGACAAACCCCCGCTGCCAACTCCACCTCCTTCCGGCTGCAGCGGAAGGAGACGTCAACCCGCTGCCCCGGCAATACAGCAGGAAATTGGAAGCACCGGTAAGTAAGTGTGTGTGTGTGTTAAATGGGGGCATAGGGCATTTCTGGAATGCCTTATACCCCTATATGCCACTCTGGCACTTAGGGGGTTAAAAGGCATATTATGGGGCAGAGTGGCATATAGGGAGGTATAAGGCATTTCAGGAGGCAGAGTGGCGTTAAGGGGGCATTTAATAGAGCACTCTGCATCCTGAAATGCCTTATACCTCCCTATATGCCACTCTGCCCCATAATATGCATTTTAACCCCCTAAATGCCAGAGTGGCATATAGGGGTATAAGGCATTTCTGGAGGCAGAGTGCTCTATACAATGCCTTTTAACTCCCTTAATGCCACTCTGCCTCCTGGAATGCCTTATACCTCCCTATATGCCACTCTGCCCCATAATATGCATTTTAACCCCCTAAATGCCAGAATTGGATATAGGGGTATAAGACATTTCTGGAGGCAGAGTGGCACATAGGGGGTCAAAAGGCATACCATGGGGCACAGTAGCATATAGAGGGTTAAAAGGCATATCATGGGCCACAGTGCCAAATTGGTGTGGCAAGACTGGGGGCAGATGTGCGTAACTGGGGGACAGGTTGGAAAATACAAGGAAATAAAAACAAAAAAAATATTTTTCTCAATCATAGCTTTTATTTAAAAAAATAGTTTACATGAATTAACATTTACTGGTAAAACTTTTTTCCTTTAGGGTCGTCTTATATTCAGGCTTTTTCTTTTTTTCCTAAGTTAATATTCAGATTTTGCAGGGTCATCTTATAATCGAGCAAATACGGTAGTTTGTTAAAGTGTACTTTAGATCTTTCATAAATTTATTTATATCTATGAGTTAGATTTCAAAAGTTTTCATTTTTTTAAAAAAATAGAAGACTGCAGAAATAAATTATATCTATAAGCATACGTTTGATGTCAAACAGTGTCCAAAGTTTTAACTTTAACTTGTATGGCCTTTGGGTGACTAGTCTATGCACAAGTTATTTGGAACATGAACTAAAAAAAGAGTTAGTAGTAGTATTTTTTAGACAAGGGGACAATTAAAAGAGTATTTCTTTGAAAAAACACAAATATAGAGCACTGTCTTTCTTTTTCCATATCATGTTGTAATTGTATTTGGTTTATTACTTCTTCCCATTCTATTTCCTCTGTGTTTTTCCATTTCCTACCAATGCACAGCCTAACAGCTGAGCAGATATGTATAAACAAATTTTGTTGCTTAGCAGGCTATTTAAACCTTTACTTCCAGTTCAGCTTTGCCCTTGGATTGTCTTATTCCTGTGTCCTAGAACCTGACATTGATTCTTGTGTTCTCCTGTTGTGACGTAGCTTTATATGCGTTTAGCCTGACCTCTGGCTTCCAGGCTTTGCTGATATTTTTTCTACCGTGTACCTCCCTTTGCTTCCATACTGACCAATCTCCTGTCTGCTCCACTTGAGGTTGTTGGTATTTGTTGAGTAACTCTGTTTTGGTTCTAAAGAGTTTTCTGGGATCTGTGTGGTCCTATATCTGCTCATGGTTTGTCAATAGTCTATGTCTCCACTTGTCATTAACAAGACATTACAAATGAATCGATATGTGGTAATACTTTGTAAATACTGTGTAAAAGGTTACCTACAGGGAAGAAAAGGTTAACCATTGCAATGTCAGAGATATCTATACTGAAATAATCCTATTTCAGTGTCTGTAAAAGAAAGCTTTGCTTTAATTTACTTCTACAGGCAGCAAGGAGTATATTATAACTTAGAGCAGCTTCTATTGCAGACTCCCCCTGTCTCTTGTCTGTTTTTTTTTCAATGCAGCAGGACAATGTCTCACATACTGACCTTTCTCAGCATGGTCTCTGCATCTACCAAGAAATCAGTGGATATAAGAAAAATGGCTGGTGTAGGTAAGAGAACATATAGGAGGCAGATAACAAAGCAGGGGGCAGGACAACTTCACCGCATCAAACTGGCCTTCAGCCAGGGCATTGAAAATTGGTCGTGGATGGGTTTTCCAGCATGATAATGACCCAAAACACACGACCAAGGCAACAAAGGAGTGGCTCAAGAAGAAGCACATTAAAGTCCTTGAGTGGCCTAGCCAGTCTCCAGACCTTAATCGCATAGAAAATCTGTGAAGGGAGCTGAAGGTTCAAGTTGCCAAACGTCAACCTCAAAACCTTAGTGACTTGGAGAGGATCTACAAAGAGGAGTGGAACAAAATTCCTCCTGAGATGTGTGCAAAACTGGTGGCCAACTACAAGAAACATCTGACCTCTGTGATTGCCAACAAGGGATTTGCCACCAAGTACTAAGTCATGTTTTGCAAAGGGGTCAAATTCTTTCTCTAAGTAAAATGCAAATCAATTTATAACTTCTTTGAAATGCGGCATTCTGGATTTTTTTGTTTTTGTTCTGTCTCTCACTGTTCAAATAAAGCTACCATAAAAATAATAGACTGATCATGTCTTTGTCAGTGGGAAAATGTACAAAATCAGCAGGGGATCAAATATGTTTTTCCTTCACTGTAAACCGGACATCAATTCGGGTATTTGTAAATCAATACTGGCTAAAGGAGAGACCTTATAAAAGAGCATCTTGTGTGAAGAGGGTTTTCCAGGTTTAGCTTAGCTGAGTTTGGCAGAGAGGTATTAGTCAGTTATCATTTTGCCATTTTAGTCTTGACCAAGAAGGGGTACGGGCCAAATATGGCTTCTGTGGCACACAAAATTAAAATCTAGTGCGTGCCACAGAAAGTTCCTGAATATGCTAAAACATACATCACTTTGTGAAATGATACAACATTTTGTAATGTACAAGCGAGCCCCCCAAAAAAGAATTCCCAGGGTTAGTGTAAAATCTCAGATACAAAGTGCATTGTAAATGTAGAACTACGTATTATGTAATGCAAAAAATGTAGATGTTATACAGTATTTCTGCACTGCGAAAGTGGCAGGGAAACGGCATCTAAGCAGAAGCGTTAGAGGTGAATGTGGTGACCAGGGGCAGAAAAAGTGTCCTTATATGGTTATTGGTGACCATTACCCAGCCAGTACCTTCCAGAGGTGGGCTGAACTGTGTCACTGAAGAAGCATGGCCTATTTAGGAGATCACCAATCTCCTTGTAAACAGGCCAAGGTAAAGGGAGCACAAAGTCTGGTCATACAGACCTTCATTTTATTGCTCTCTTGCACTGTGTGCCAGCTAATGATGCTGAGTGCCAGGATATAATGTCACTCTCTGAAGCCGCACGCAAGGTTTGTAATCAGAGCACTACCAGGGGTTTAAAAAGCCAGTGAGAAAAGTACAGAAGACACAGGAAAGAGAAAGAAGCAAGAGAGGGAAGTGAAGAGAGTGAGAAAAATGAAAGAAAGAAGGGAAAAAGAGAGTATGTGTTTTGAACGTGTTTGTGTGAAGGATATATTTTTATGCTTTGTCTGTTTTATGTATGTTTTATGTGGCTGTAAAGGTAAGTATATGGTTAAATGTTTGCGTGTAAGGGTAAGTGGGAATACATGCATGGGCGTAGGAACCCCTAAAAATCTGGGGGGGACAGCATTTTCCCCCATCAGATCCCCACTTTTTCACACTATCTACCCCCTCTCCCCCTCTCACACTTTCTTACTATCTACCCCCCTCCCTACCCTCCCTTCTCACTAGCTACCCTCTCCCTACCCTCCCTTCTAACTAGCTACCCTCTCCCTTTCGCCCCCTTCTCACTAGCTACCCTCTCCCTACCACCCCCTTCACACTAGCTACCCTCTCCCTACCCCCCCTTCTCACTAGCTACCCTCTCCCCACCCCCCCTTCTCACTAGCTACCCTCTCCCTAACCCCCCTTCTCACTGTCTACCCCAGGGGTGTCCAAGTTTTTTCTGAAGTGGGCCACTTCACCAGAATTGTATACGTGCGCGGGCTGCACTCATTTTTCACTGTGAGAAAATATGGCCTTTAATAAAATATGCAGATTAAAATAAAGTAAATGACACAAAACCTTTACTTTTCCTCTCACTGATTTCTGGGCCTAGAAAGTTTTGTGACTACAAATTCAGGACTCAGGATGATTAAAAATGAAGTAGTTCTATTTATTCTAGGGATGCACCAAAATGAAAATTCTGGACCAAAACATTCACGGTTCACTTAGCCAAAACCGAAAATGACCCCCCACCTTTAAAAATAATAATAAAAACTCACATTTTTAATAAAAGTAGGTAACACACCACAATTGAACAAAAAAAATTTGCAATATGACTTGGCATGATAGGAGTGTGATTGCTAACAGCAATCACACTCCTATCATACCCAGGCAGCCAGTACATGCTGGTACAGGGTGGCTGTAAGTGATGTGCAGACCCCATACTGCTGGCAGCATCAATACACAAGGGGGGCAGCTAGCTAGGTTTCAGCATGTACTGGCTGACTTGGCATGATAGGAGTGTGATTGCTAACAGCAATCACAGTCCCATCATGCCTAGGTTCCAGCACTTACACATCCAACCAGTAAATGCTGTAACCTAGGCATGATGGGACTGTGATTGCTGTTAGCAATCACACTCCTATCATGCCAAGTCAGCCAGTACATGCTGGTACAGGGTGGCTGTAAGTGATGTGCAGACCCCATACTGCTGGCAGCATCAATACACAAGGGGGGCAGCTAGCTAGGTTTCAGCATGTACTGGCTGACTTGGCATGATAGGAGTGTGATTGCTAACAGCAATCACAGTCCCATCATGCCTAGGTTCCAGCACTTACACATCCAACTAGTAAATGCTGTAACCTAGGCATGATGGGACTGTGATTGCTGTTAGCAATCACACTCCTATCATGCCAAGTCAGCCAGTACATGCTGGTACACAGTGGCTGTAAGGGATGTGCAGACCCCATACTGCTGGCATCATCAATACACAAGGGGGGCAGCTAGCTATGTTTCAGCATGTACTGGCTGATTTGGCATGATAGGAGTGTGATTGCTAACATCAATCACAGTCCAATCATGCCTAGGTTCCAGCACTTACACATCCATTCTATCACACACACACTCATTCATTCATATACTCATTCATTCACAGATTCATTCCCTCAATCACGCATACTCATTCAAACACCCTCCCCACCCCCTTACCTGCACTGCAGCTCCTCGATGCCGCTCACAGTCTTCAGCAGAGGGCGCGGCCTCCCTCTGCGTTCTCTGGTACTGCACAGAGGATGTGATGTGATGTCACGTGAACTCTGCTGGGTTCCGGTTCCTCTGTGCAGTACAGAAGACCCTCCCACAGGTAAGTAGCAGGGCTCGAGGTGCGGACCGCGTAAGATCGGTTGCCCTGGCTGCCGATCTTACGCGGGCCGCACCTCGAGGCAGGGGAGGGCTGTCAGCCTAAGGCCTGGGGGCAAGTCTAGTCAACTGGCCCATTGCACCATCAAAGCGACTGCGATCGACATTGAAAGCGGCCGTCGTGTGGCAGTCACTCCACCAGCGCCTAATGAAATTAAATTGGCCGGGGTGCACGCACCGCATGCCTCAGCTCTTCATCACACCCCTTTTAAGACGTGGGAAGAGGAGCTGAGGAATGGCCGTTGGGTCTGACAGCCGCATGATTCAGGGGGGTACCTAGAGTATTTGGCACCTGTGGCAGACCCTGTATGTGGCACCGCCCTACACACACACACACACTTTAAAACTGCATAGTTTCTATGGTTAGGCAAACACTGACAGGGGTACAGCATATTTGTTATCATTATATGCTTAGGGATTACGCGGTACCACCGTCAATGTGTGCCTATAGATTAAGCCAGACACTGACAACCCCTATCACTATATACTAAGCCAAACATTGATGTGGTGTAGGCTTACCACTTTAGTGACTGGCATAGTATATAGTAGGGATGCACCGAAATGAAAATTCTGGACTGAAACTAAAAATTCAGCATTCACTTGGCCAAAACTGAAAAAAAAACAAAAAAAACCTTTAAAATACTTTATTAAAAGTAACACCAAAATTAGACAAAAAAATCAACAACAATATTAACATATATATATATATATATATATATATATATATACTCTACAATACTCTATTTTTTGACATCGTATATATATATATATATACACATATATATAACAACAATCACAATCCTATCATGCCCAGGTTCTAGCATGTGCTGGCTGACTTAGCATGATAGGAGTGTGATTGCTGTTTGCAAATATATATATATATTAATACTGTCATTGAATTATTCTGTCCAATAAAAGTGTTAACACACCGAAGTTGGACCAAAAAATAATTTATAACAGCAATCACACTCCTATCATGCCTAGGCAGCCACTACATGCTGGAATCTGGGCATGAAAGGAATGTGATTACGGACTCCCTATGCCAAGCTATCCCCCAACACTTACACATCCATGCTATCTGAAACCCTCATTCACAAACATTCAGCATAACACCCATCACTCTCACACACTTACATTCAGCATAACACCCATCACAGCCACAGTTGCCGTGGCACCCCTCAGATGAGCGGCAGCCGGGGCGGACCGACCCCCTTCCCCCCCGCCAGGTACGCATGACGGCCGCATTCAATCCTGCTCGCGGCCGCTTAATTTTTAACTTTGCGGCCACAGCCGCATTGAATGCTCGTCTGCCGGTCGTCCGTCCGGCCCACCGGCCCGGATTTAGGGCGGCCTGGGGGGCAATTCCCCCCCGGCCCAGCCCGCCCCTGCCTGGAGGTCTCGCGGGCCGCATTTGCGGCGTTTCTATTGGGGGGGTTCCTACGGCCCTGGGGGGGATTTCTTAATTATCGGTCCCCCCCGCATGAGTTACTGGGGGGGATCTGTCCCCCCCGTCCCCCCCGGTTCCTACGGCCCTGGGGGGGATTTCTTAATTATCGGTCCCCCCCGCATGAGTTACTGGGGGGGATCTGTCCCCCCCGTCCCCCCCGGTTCCTACGCCCATGAATACATGCATGTGTATATGGATGATAGGACTTTATAACCATGGAAGGGTCCTATTTTGGAAGCTGATGTGACAATGGGAAGCGTATGTATGGGCTAGTGTTTATGTGTGTGGCTTGATAGTCTTTCCATTCTTTTTTAAGTCTTTGTAAAGGGAATAGAAAGATTAATTCTAACATATCTTAACCTAGGGAAACTATTTTGTATAATCCATGTTTGTGCCTATCACTGGCAATGACACACCTCATTGTTCATGTGACAGACATAAGAATACCCTAAACATATACAAAACCAAGGACTAATTAAGGTTTGATATAAGGGGAGTGAGGAAATGTAAACATGCTCGGGATGGGCTCAAGTCGACCCTGAATAATAATAATAATAAATGTCCAGGGTAGATGGTTCTTATAATCAGATATTTAATTTACAATTGTATTTTCCAGTTAAGATACTTCATTTTTTCACTTTCATTGGAAAAAAGGTGATTAATAACGCTAAATAAAAACGAAGATTACATTTCCTAAGATCAAAGACTATAAGAAATAATCATACTTTTAGTATGCTGACATTGGAATATTTGAATAGTCTGTTTTTCTAGTAGATGCTACGTCGTAGCACAAGTACTTTGTACGTTAATATTCACCTAATGAAAGTATAAACATAATTTAATTATTGATGTCCTCAGGTCATGTTGCTCTCATGACCTTTACAAACGGAACTTTCCCGTGAAATACAGTTATTCATGTATTTAGCGGTAATCCCATTTTTGAGATTAATTTAAAAAGTATTTATTATTGTTGTGTCAGTGGCAAAATTCTTTTGATACAAATAAACACTGTTTGAGTAAGGATTCATACTTAATCAAAAACATGTGAAATTAAATTATTGATGCAGCCAGGCATTCACAAAGGAAATATAATACTAGGATCACAGGACTCTGGGATTTCATTTACTGCTGTTTTTGGTTAGAAAAATTGGTTAGGAAGTTATCTAAGTTCCATACAAGGTTTGCCTTTGAGAACATTAAAACATTTGCATCTGAACTCTATCCATATCTATAATTTACGATACAGTGAAAATATGATTTGAAATTAATGTGTGGAACAGTCCCACAGATAATACTTCAAGGTTAAAAATTAAACTAAAAGCATTTTTTCTATTTAGTTACAAGCATTTATATCAGATATAGTATATTTAAGGTTACTTTTAAGATATTAAAATTGTTTAAATCTACATAGATTAATATTTTCCTTATTTCCCTCTGTATTTTTGAATGGAATGTCGAGCATACCCAATTGAATAGAAGCTCCGAAGCACCGAAGCTCCATCAAAAACCATGAGGAAGAAAAATATTGCACCCCGGTAGGACATCATTTCACACAGAACAATCACTCCATCCAAAACCTAAAAATTAAAGTACTCAAAGGAAATTTCAGAGACTCTCAGGAAAGAAAAACATTTGAGATGAAAATGATTACACATTTTAACACCATAAAAGAGGGACTTAATGTGGATTCTGGTTTCCTTACACACTACCAGAACTTCATATGAACTTCATCTAGTCATCCAATGTCTAATTGCTGTTATCTTTGATGTTTTACTGTGGTTATTGGTTCCCTAAGTTTATTTGTTCTGTCCCTGGGTTATCTCTCTACATTTCTCACCTCCAGACCTATTATTTACAACACCCCACTCAACCCCCCCCCCCCCCTTATACCATCACTTGTTTTAAGTTGTAACCTCTATCATGTTGATTAGTATTGCTTCGGACCTGATGAAGGGAGGATAACCGCATACTCTGCAATACTCTATTTTTTTACATCGTGTCTACTGGACTAATACGGCTTCACCCTTTTACATTATATATATATATATATATATATATATACACACACACACAATCTGGTTCTATGATGTATATGCTTGTTTTACCATTATATCTGCTAAGAAACTCTTTAAATTCACCTCACAGTGCCTTACAATGAGATTGTATTGTCGTTTCTCTGACAATTTTGTCTGGATATTAGTAAATTATTACAATAATAAAGTTGAACAGAGAGCCTTAAAATAGACATAGTATTCATTCTGAAAATGTGCTATTATCGGTAGGATTTCAAAAACTGATCTCACCATGAATTTACAATGAATGTCATAAACATTTCAAAGCGTAAAAATGCAAACACAAAAATACTTAACAGAAACAGAGATAAGAAGCCTTGGTACCAGAGCATAAAAGATTAGAAGTTTTATATTCACCCACATGTCTTAACAGCTAAGCAGGAGAATCTGTCTCCTAAAGATGGAAAAAAAGAAAAAAGTAACAATCAAGAACTATTTGATCTTTAATGTGTATTTCACTAGCTTTCCGTAAAAAACTGACTCTTGTTAAACAAGGAAACGGTGAACCACATATTTTCCTTCAATAACCTACCTAAACAAGTTCTTATTAGTCATACTATTCAAATTATTTAAAATTGAATTGGCCTATGAAAGCCTTATATTAATGGATCAGTTATGTCTCTACCAGTAAAGAATGTAATGTTTCTTGTTCTCAAAGTATTATATTGTATTCAATGTCAAATGTCAAAATGAAGACCTGTGTCTACTCATTTGAGCAAAAGTGGTCAATTAGTCCAGTCTAAACAATATACCATGATTTATTGAAAGTATGCACCACTGGGGGTACAGACAATAGGAAGCTCTACTTGAGTGATTTTACCTATAAACTAAACACTAATATTAATAAGATAACTTGATACAATAATTAATCTCAATCTAAGTACACACAAAAAAGTTCAGTTCAGATATTTCTGTACAAGAGAAAAAGGTAAAATTTAGTTTAACCCAAAGGTTTTTTGTTCTCAAATAGAAGGTCAATTTAATATCAATGTAACACAAAACCCCCCTCTTGTGAATAACACAACTTTATCAATGTCCTATACTTTATATTTATTAACATAACTATTGTAACAATCTATCTTGAAATTCCTGAATAAAGATTCTTACTGAACCTGGTTCACTGTATACTGTTTCTTATAACTGTCACATGTTAGTGAACATAGCACACATACAATATTATAATAAAAATGTCTGGTGAAAACCTCACCAATAATACGGTGCCAACAAGTAATAATACTACATCTACAAGTTCCCTTATATGTAAACAATGTGGAAACAGGCTTTTACTCAGATCAAAAAAGATTAAAAAAAAGCAGGATCTTTCCTAACTACACAATTCACGCCATCTTCAAATAAACAAGGCTAGGATTCTCATATAAAATATGTCTATGTTTTCTTATTTCTCTATATTCAATTCTATAGTCTGTAATTAAAAGTGAGCAATTGATACATTGAGAAACAGATTTCTCTCAAGAACTGCAAACATCAAGAAGAGTGGATCTTCCTGTCTTCAAGGTTCTAACAAATGCTTTTGGATGAAACCTAAAGGATAGCCCCTATTGTGTAACCATTTACTTAATGAATCTTCAATAAAGGTCTTAAGTGCAGTGGAATTAAATCTTATACATATGAATAACCCAAATCTGAATCCCTTTAATTAAATGTGTTTGATGACCCAACTTAGTATGCAAAAGAGTATTACCACTAAATGACTCACCAAACAGTCAGGTAATTACGTTAGTATCATTAGTATCAAGAGTCTTGTATAAGTAATTGACACATTGGATGGAAAACCCAAAGTTAAAAGAAAGCTTGAATTCATTTGTATTAGTCATATATAAAAAACATAAAAAGATCATTACCTGATAAAATGAATAAGATTGATGTTTAAGCAAAACAATACTATTAACAAAAAATGGGTCCAGTAAGTGGGACTCCTCCCACCAACTTATATACACATTGTCAAAGAAGTGATCAAAGTCAGCTTCCATACTGTTTCCAAATATATGGAGGTAAAAGTGCCCATAATAATAACTAAATAATTAGGCATGTACAACAAAGTTTCCAAACTAAAATGTGTAAAAGCATCATTACTGTCATTAATACATATCTAGATGCACCTTGTAAGCCTAAGGTATTAGAAAATCACAAGTACAGCAAATAAACATCAAAATATACTTTGTATTTGAAATGTTTTTAGCTTGTCCAAAATACTTAATCCCCCAAGCTCCTTATTAAAGGAAACTAACCCAGTTACAATGGGATGTCCGATGGGGACTTTAGTACCATCAAACTAATTGATTTTCTTCAAATGATAAATATTAACCCCTTAAGGAAAATGGGCAGTCCCTAAACCCATTGAAAACAATGGGGGTTAAGAGCTACTGGGTTATCTACTAGACTTGTGCAAATGGACCAGAAACAATTCAGATCCTTTTTTATATTTTTGTTTTTTTGGAGGGGGGCTTTTTTACATTTAAAAACTACATTTGTTGTCATTCACCCACATTCACTCTCTTGTGCTCTTTCAGGCTCCCTCACACTCTCATTCACTCTGCCACAAGAAGATGCAATATAAGAACTGCACGCCACAGAGACAGGAAGATGGAACTGGACAGTAGAGAACGTAGAGAGACATTCCAAGAGAGCATGAGAGGGAATGAATGTGAATGTAAGACAATGTGAATGAGAGTGAGTGAGAGCGAATTTGCTTTGTTTTCTTTGTTTTGTTGGGGGTTCCTCCTCATTTTCGGGGGTTTGTATCAATTGCGAAAATATGCAACTTGTGTTAAAATAGCAATAGGTGTGAATCCGAATGCACAATTTTGGATTAAACTGTTCACTGAATGGGTGAATATGTGAGTGAGTGAGTGAGTGAGTGAGTGAATGAATAAGTGTTTAGGGGCAGAAATGGGACACTTAGGCTGTTAAGGGGGCAGACATGGCCAGGCAGGCTGCTAAAGGGCACAGGTGGCACAATCAGGCTGTTTCAGGGGCAGTGGTGGCAATCAGGCTGTTGCAGGTCTGCTTAGTGTATAGTGATAGCAGTTACGCTGTACCACCATCAATGCCTGTCTGAGTATAAAGTGATAGGAGTTATGGTGTACCATATCTGTTCAGTAAATATTATTTATTTAAACTTAATTTATTTTTTTCATATTTCTAGTTTTTTTCAGTTCACATACATTTTACAACATTGTGAAATAAATAATCTTGCCAACATAAATTTTTCTGTATGTGTCTTTACATTTTAAAGTGGGGAGGTACCACATACAGGTCAGCCTCGGGTGCATAATACTCTAGGTACTTGAATACTTATGAAATGACAAAGTACTTTCATATGCATTCATCTCGAGAAGTCGGGTCTTTTAGCTTTGTTGTGTAACATTTTTAATACTTACATCCTGAAGAAGCTTGGTAAACCTAGGGAAATGCGAAGAGGAATTGTACATCTTAAAGAAGAGATTTAAATGTTTGTTGGCTGCTATTCTGTGTTATCTTGCACATAGGATTGTGCAACACACACATTGTAAGTGTCTCTTCACAATTCACAATAAATGTACAGTAATTTTATACCATTGGATGTTTTTATTTTTATCTATTCTAGAATCATGGAATGAAAGAACTGTTTTGATGAACCCGTGTGATCTAGGATTTTTGTGTGTTGATAAGGAAACATTCCATTGCTCATTTTGAAGAGAAAATTATACTACACTATTATAGTGTGATTTGTTTTTTCATTTATATGTATTTGCTCCCCTGCATTTAAAAGTGATTATTCAAGGGAGTCCATAAGACACTGGAGTATCCATTTAAAATATGAAAGATCCCTTTTCTAGTTCCTATCCTCGTGTGCTACAATCTTATTTTTCTTTAACACAATGAGCATAAAATCATTTTTGGTTATGCTTGGCTGGAGTATTGGATGGGGTATAAGTAGGATAAAAATGACATGTTTTAGAAAAAGAATATGGTGAATTTTGCAGTAGATAACACAATGCTCGTTGACACTTTACTTTTTCCAGATTGTTCTGATTAACTTTAGTTTTAAGAGAATTGAAAAGCAACACTGTGTCCCAAGAATTTTAGACAGACATTTCTAATCTTCTGTACGAAAATTTTCTTTGATTGTTATCATAAAATCCATTATTCTTTAATTCCCTATTGAATTGGAAGGTGGAATGTCCATTTCAGGGCACAGAAAGAACTTCTGTTTCGTTCCTTGTCATGTTAAGCATGCAGCTTTGCCTGAAAGAGAGTTCAGACAATGAGCTGAGCCAGCTCTTGGTGGAGATGAAAAAGTGCTAACATTTGTACAATAATTTCATTTTTGTTCTGTTTTCCTTGTATTTATCAGTCTATCAATCTAAACATAAAATTATATGTCTACTTCCAATATTAAATTAAGGATGTGCGTTTATGTCCTGCATCAATCCTTTATCAGGCAGGGCGGAGCACAGGGCAGACAATGTCAAATGGACACATCCAGCCATAAGGTACAGGAAATAAAAATATCCCCCGATATTAGGAAAAAGGACCACCCCATAGTAAGGAAGGAGCGGTAGTAGTAAGTCATGTGGCTTGGGCAGGCACATGCAGATCCTTGGTGCAGGACTGAATGTGCACATAATATGACAAATTACAAGAACTAATTCCCCCAGTAGTAAAGAAAGAGACAGAGGAGGAGCAGCAGTAAGGCATTGGCTGGGACAGGCACTGGCAGACAGACACACCCAACCACAATATTTGCAAAATAAAAAAAATGGTGGCCCAGAGTAAGAAAGGAGACAAAGGGGCAGCATTAACAGTTGTAAAGTATGTGGTATGTGGAGACACAGATAAGCACGTGCTGCACCATGGTGCTGGACTGAATTTCCCCAATATCTGGGGAAGTGTGGAGTTCCAGCATGGGACTATGTCCTGAAGTAGACAGTGGTGGGGTAGATCCGCATTTTTTGATGCTCCTCCCTCAGATGCTGGCTTGCTTTCATCCTGCAATCTTATGGCATTTTTCATTCAGTTTCAACAGCTTACAGTACCCATCAGTTGGAAAAGCTGCCCTTACCACCAAATGTAGTATATATACGTCATTCACCATGTTTGCCAGTCACTACCACTCCCATTTCTACTGCTGTGCTGGCCTGTGGTACAATACACTTTACCAGTATCTTCCTAAGACCTGCTAAAAAGTGAGCTGATGTGTACTCCTCATCCATAACTTTGTCATGATGAAGAAAAGATCTATAAGCCTGGTGCCCTTCTGCTCAAGTCATACCCCTCCTGTCACCCAATGTACCTACACTTGCTACAGTGATACTGTCCTTCAAATATTTGGACAGCCACCATTGTGCTATCAATAAAAAGAAAAGGAATGCAAGCTAGTTGGATCATTGCCGATTGAGAAAAGCTCTGAGAGCAAAGGGGAAAGAGGAGATCTTCCAGTGATGCTGAGAGGTATCAAGAACCTTCTACAAGAGTTCTATGAGTCCTTACAGGATGATATCATTTAGTTGGGAGGGAGGTACAGGAGCTGGGGGATAGAACTGCACATGTGGAACATAATATGGAGGAATTTTGTAAAAGCGAAGCCAAGTACAAGCATAATGAGTTGGCAGATTGGTATAATGATCTTGAGACCGAACATAACCAGCTCTTATTGAAAGTGGCTGACAGAGAGGATCATTCCCATAAGAACAATGTGAGAGTCCTTTTAAAATTCGGGCCTAAAAACATACCTTACATTCTTTAAGCAATGACATCACAACATGAAGACTTAGATTTCACTATTGATTCCTTTCAACGGTTGCCTAAACCATGTAACTTACCTGCAGAAACACCCAGAGACGTTATATTCCGTCTGCATTATTTCTGAACAAAAAAAATCATAATAGGGTAATTGAGGGAGAGACAGAAAATACCTGAGCACTTTTAACACATTGCTCTATATGCTGACATACACTTGCAATGATGAGATTCTTTACACCCATTTTGAAAGCTTTACAGAAAATCAAGATCCCATATAAGTGGTGCTACCCTACAAAACTACTTGTTAACATCGCAAGTGCACATTAACAGAGGCAGAAGCAGGAGTAAGCAGGAGTGACTTTGGGACTCACTTGGGACAAATTATAAATGTTTTGTTTTTAATTTTTCAATCAAGCAAAAGTGCAGTTTCACAATGGTGGTCCATGCGGCATCTGACTACATTATGATCCCTATATCCCACCACTGATGCACAGCTAGAGTGGCTCAGGAAAGGTCACATTGAGCTGCAGGATTACCTTATAAGCACAAATCCACACCTGACACACATAGTGATTAGAAAGCTGGGCTCAATTGACTTGCATTGTTGAATGCAGTACCTGTATTCAATGTTCCATCTAATTTTTCTTAGTTGGCATCTTGTGCAAAAATTTTCACAGAGCAAGAATTTTGTGCACACAATATCTGCGCCGCATAAAGTTTAAAAAAAATTATAATTTTTTTCTTTTTTGGGAAAAACTGTTGTGCGCACAATTTTTGGACGTGTGCGCTCTCTAAAAAAGCTATGTGTGCGAGCACAAGCGCACAGCTTAGAGGGAACACTGCCTGTATTCAACCTGCAAGTGGAGCCAGAGTTTTTTCCAACTCTCTGGAGCAGTCACAGCGAGTCCTGGGGTGAGTGGTGTTGCTGAATGTCTCATGATCGAGGCATTTCAGCAACATCATTGAAGTTTAGGAGATGATTGTTGATCACCCCCTAAACTTTTAAAATGGGCGTCCGCCGCCATACAGTGTGTGACGGATGTTGACGCCCACGGGGAGGGACCAGACATGGCCTATGATGCCGATCTCGGCGTTGCTGAATGCCTCATGATCGAGGCATTACAGCAACACTGTTTAAGCGAAGAAAGTGATCGTAGATTCCTTTCTAAGCTTGTTTAATTAAATGAAATCAGGCACGTCATAGGTGACCATTTTTCCATGACCCGTCAATGGACGTTAAGGGGTTAAAGTGTACGACCTTAAATATTCCTTTCTCAACACAATGAAATACCTAATAGTTCTTTAGATTTTTTTTATTATACTCCATGAATTATATCCACCGGTAAGTACAAACTTTAAGGAACCAAGCTGTGCAAAAACACAATGTCAAATCTTTTATAAATGAATAATGTTTATTTCATAGTAGGTCTTTGAAAAGTCACTGATGTTATTATTTATTTTTAAATCTTAATTTCTTGTTGCAAACATTTCTTTGAAAATTGGATGTACAAAAATATTGAGCGGAAAATGAGTCAGTATATTAGACTATAAGGTAAAACTTGTATATATTTGCTTAACAGTAGGATACATGACACATACATATAAAGGGAAATAACTGCAAAATGTAATTATAAAAAAATGTGACAGATTTCCTTTAAAATAAAGAAGTTAAAGCAAAAGTTTCTGAGATCTTTCTGGGTTTTTTTTATACAAAATGAGCCTTAAGCCAGCATCAATTTTCACAGGAACTGTGGAATGTATTGATTGATTGATTCACAAGCCTTTTTCAAGGCAGTTCCATATTTTCCTGCTTAGTATTTGCTAAAGAGAGGTAGTTGGGGGTGAGCATGAGGGGCAGATGCTTAATTTAAAAGTGCCAGAGTGCACCTTTATAGTTGGATCTATTAATGGCTTAGGGGCTATTTCAATGTCATGCCCAGATATGTTTAGTAATACATTTATCCCCACTTACCATGGAACTAAGTAATTTGGCACACCTAAACTGTCTGCCTTATTGTTGAATTTTTATATCAATCAAAAAGGCACCACAATACTGGCATATAAAGGAAACATGCAGATTGTAGGAATGGTTCTCATGGCTAAAAAATTATAAAAAAGATAAAAAAAATAGTGCAATAATAACTAGATAGATCTGAAAAATAAAATTTAATAAAAATTGAAGTTATGGTAAAAACACTCAAAAACAAAATTTAATTTCGTATAAAATTGAAATGCTCAACAGCTTATATAAACAAAGGCCAACTTCACAGTTGTCCCCAACCGGGCTTCTTACTCTCCTTGTGCGCAAAGAAGGGACCCAGGAACGTGTAGGAATGAAGGGCTGTTGCTTAATCCAAATAGCTGAAGTTGCTGTTGCTTTTAGAATTGCAACCGTGGTGAAACTCTCCTTGCAGAAAAAGACTTTTGACAGTGCACCCACAGAGATAAAATTGAGCATCGATCAATACGGATGAACTAAGGGAGTGCTGTTCTGCTGTTCCGACGGTCAACACCGATATAGAGGGTTGTAAAGAATGTAAAGTCCTCAATAATTAAATATGGTGAATTTCATCATAGTCTTGTTTAGTGACATTATGTAATATTTTAAAACTGATTTTAAGTAGATATAAATATTAAACGCTTCATACATTTTAATCATACAGTTGTGCTCAAACGTTTGCATGCCTTGGCAGAACTTGTGAAATCTTGGCATTGATTTTGAAAATATGACAGATCATGCAAAAAAACTTTTTATTTAATGCTAGTGATCATATGTAGCCATTTATTATCAAATAGTTTTTTAGCTCCCTTTTTAAATCATAATGATAACAGATATCACCAAAATGGCCCTGATCAAAAGTTTACATACCCTTGAATGCCTTGTTGCAGACACACAAGGTGACACACACAGGTTAAAATGGCAATTAAAGGTTATTTTCCCACACCTATGGCTTTCTAGCTGTGTATAAATAGTCAATGAGCTTGACTCATACTGAGCCATGGCGAGTAGAAAAGAACTGTCAAAAGATCTGCAAACAAGGTTATGAAATTTTATAAAGATGAAAAAAGAATTAAAAAAATATCAAAAGCCTTGAAAATGCCAGTCAGCACTGTTCAATCACTTATTAAGAAGTGGCAAATTGGGGATCTCTTGATACCAAGCCAAGGTCAGGTTGCCCAAGAAAGATTTCATCCACAACTGCAAGAAGAATTGTTCAGGATACAAAGAAAAAACCCACAGGTAACCTCAGGAGAAATACAGGCTGCTCTGGAAAAAAGATGGTGTGGTTGTTTTAAGGAGCACAATATGACGATACTTGAACAAAAAATGAGTTGCCAGAAATAAGCCTTTACTTTTCAGCATGACAATGACCCTAAGCACAAAGCCAAGTTGACCCTATAGTGGTTACATGCAGAAAAAGGTGAAGGTTCTGGAGTGGCTATCACAGTCTCCTGCCCTTAATATCATCGAGCCACTCTGAGGAGATCTCAAATGTGCAGTTCATGCAAGATGACCAAAGACTTTGCATGACCTGAAGTTATTTTTTTACTTGTTCAAATCCCATGAAAATAAGATTTTCCTTATGGTGCACTGGGCAACTATTGCAATGGAAGGGCAATATATGTTTAGTATAACCCCTTTCAATGTTTTCCTGGACCACTAGGAATATGATGTCTCTCAAGATATTATCATCCCCCACATCCACCAAAATAGACCAATATTTTTTTAAATGTTTCCTATTGTGTGTGCTAAATTCATAACTACATCTTCCTGTTTATTTCCCCTAGTTCACCTAATAATTGTCCTCTCAGTATATTTACAATTTTATGTAAGACCTTATTAATTCTTGTTAGAATATTGTTTTTCAATGAATTTATTCTTCCCTATATATTACAACAGAACTGCAGTTTCTCATAAGTCTGGTAAACTTTGGATTTCTCTGAAGCTACTGTTGGTAGTGGCAACTATTCTTCTAAATAGCCATTCTAAATAGCCATTAGTATGAACATTGTTTTTGTCATGTTCCAGAGTGATAAAACTTTTTTACGTATATAAGTGAGAGAAGAAAACATAAACCAGGAATAATTAAACTAAAGGCAAATGAAGGGGGTTGTATAAATGAAGATAAAGATCTAGCCGACTGTACAAGGGGAGATAAAGGGGAGGGACATGTAAAACAGCTGTGTTGAAGGAGGAAGAAGTTCTACTTGAACTCTCCAAAGTAAACACAGACAAATCTATGGGACCTGATGGGATATACCCAAAACTATTAAAAGAACTTCGACATGTTCTGGCAAAACCGCTAGCAAACCATTGTAACCTAGTTTTTGACCAATTATAGACCAGTAAGCCTTACATCAATAGTTATTTATGTTCCGCGTGTTTATAGTAACAAAAAAAAAAAAGGTATTAGGAAAGCCTGAATTACTTGTGCTACTAGAATGGAAAATGAGAGTCGGGATATGAAGTAAATATTTATATGCATAAAGAAGTTAGAGGTTTGGTGTAACATTACAAATTATTCATGCACCGAGTGAGTAGTGGATAAGTAGAAATTTGATCTGAAGGTAATCCTATCAGAGAAAATATACATGAATCGTTTGTAGTCTTACAGTATGTCATCTTCAATTTCTCTTTATCTCTTCTTTCTCTTTGATCACCTCTTCCCATTATCTCTCCTCCTCTTTCTCCTTATCTCTCTACTTTTTCTTTAGCTATCTTTTCTGCTCTCTTTATCACTGGCCCCTTTTCTCTTTAACGCACCTTTTTCCTGTCCCCTTTTTTTGTATAAATTCCTTACTGTTTTCCTCTGCTCCTCTTTATCGCCTCTCCTCTTTCGCTTTCCCTTATCTCCCTAGCTCTCCCTTTTCACTTTTATCTCTTCCTCATTTCTTTGATCCCCTTTCTCATTATATCTCCACTATTTATTTATCTCACCTCTTCCATTTATCTTTTCCTCTATTCCAATTTCACTTTATCTCCTCTTTATCTTCCCCACATCTCATTATCTATCCACCTTCTCATTATCCCTTCTACTTCTTATATGTCCCTATTTCTAAACCCCTTTAGCTCAATGTCTCTTCTTTCTTTTTATCTATCTCCTTTATCCCCATCTTTCCTCCATCTCATTATCTCTGTCCTTTATCCCTATTTCTCCTCTTATTCATTTTTATATTTGGCATCTCCCATCTTTCCCTTTCCTCTCCCCAATAACTTACATATGCAGTGGCACACATTTTTACACACTCACGCCAAAACAAGTGCACACATACTCACTAAAACACACTTACATATAAATATCCATGCCATACACATTTACACATCCATGGTCACACACCCTTACACATACACATGCAGGCTAATACACATCCATACTCACACATACAAATCAATGCTCACATAAACATTCATGCTCTTACACACACATTCATACTCACATACATATCTGTGCTCACATACACATATCTGTGCTCACACAGACTTACACATACATGCTTACACCCTTACACATATATGTTCATACACAAACACACATACTCAGACATGCTCAGACAAAAATATACATACATGCATGCATGCTCACAAACACTTATACACTTTCCCTTCTTGCCCCCTTATCCTTTCTCTCCCCCCCTTCCTTTAGCTCAGCTGTAGATTTTTCTTCAGCCACATTTTAGCCGCGGGGTCATGTGACCTCACGCTACATGGCATGCTCTGTTCCTACCTCACTGGGCCAGTCCAAAACTGTTCACAATGGCTGTGTGAACAATTTTGGACCAGCTCGGGGGACAATAGTGAGATCACTGGTGGGAGCTCAGGGATACTACCCGGGTTATGAGCGCCTGGATGCCAGTGGAATCCTAACTCTGCACTCAGCATTAATTTGGGGCCAGTTCGATCTATGGTCTTCTCAGCTGGCCCTTAGCCCCAAATGAAGACTCTGGGGCTTAACTATGCTCCAATTTGAGACGCTTGTGTTGGGGGGGTGGTAGGGGTGGGAAGGTCAGTGGTTGAGAAAGGTGGAGTCAGTGTAAGAACTGGGCTAGGGATGATAACTCCCCAACTAGGTCATGATCCCTACCGCCCACAAAAGCAAGACAGTGGGTTAGCTACTGTCAAGGTACAGAGTACATAGACCTAGCCGAGGTCAGGAACAGAGAGGACTCGTATTTAGGAACAGGCAAGGGTCAGAAGTCAGAAGTTAGGAAACAGTTATGTCAGCCAGACCAGGTCATGTCATGTCATTTCATAAACAGGAATCAGAAGTCAAACAAATAGGCATGCACTAAACTGCAAAAGGGCAATCAGCTACTGAAACAGCTCCTGAAACAGCTCCTCATTTATAGGCACAGCCTAAAGGAAGAGGAGGGGTTAACAGGGTTCAAAGGAAGCGTGTGCAGCCTACCAAACAGAAAACCACGCAGGTAGGCCAAAGCCCTGACAAGTGTAAGCAGCTAACAGGAGAGGTAGAAACCCACAGCTACACAGGACAGTAAAGCTTATATGCTGTGTACTGCCCACCAAATCATGTTCCCTAATGTCTATCATTCATTTCACATTTCATTACACTTTTAGTATTTATGCATAAAGATAACATTTTCCTTGGCCATTTATTGTTTGGCTCCAGTCTGTAGCATAATCTGGTGATACAGAGAGTATTAGCATATTATAAAACCAGTTCACAGACATCTCAATAACATATGAAATAAAATTGTGTGCAGGTGCCTTGATTTTAATTAATCCAATGTAAAACTGTATCTATTACATTATATAAGTGATGTTACATGGTGTGTAATATTCCAAATTAACACACTAAACTGAGCAATTTGTTTATTATTGTATTTATAATGTTTAATCTAGCTAGTATTAGTGAACATTTCATCACTGTAAAAACTCATTATAATCATAATTGCAATGAGTGCTAATTTGCCAGTATTTATGCAAAAAATAACAAATGCTTTCCTGAGACACAGTTACTGAACTTAAAAGAACAATGCTGAATTTTCATTGCAAAAAATACTGTCTTCTAAATAAGTTTTCTATCTTTGCCTGGATTGGATTTCTATTTGAAACACACCATTCCATGATCTAAACCGTTGTCCTATTCACCAGGAAAGCACGGTAATTACATGTTCCCAATGTCTGTGCATATGCATGCAAAACACACGTACTTGCTCAGAGGTGAGCCTTCACCATACCCCCCAACTGTCCTAGTTTTCTCAGGACAGTCGTGATAGCTGCCCCATTGTCCTGCTTTTTTCGGTCAGTGGGGAGCATGGGCACAGGGAGGTGAAAAAGCTGTGTTACAGCACAGACTGGTTTTACAGCTCTCACATATACCCTTGCATCACTGGTGTTGCAAGGTCAGTATTCGAATAAGGTGGGCTAAGGTTCTATTCCTCACTTATCACCTCTTCCTTTTCCCATCTACAAGATTTCATGCATGCTGCCCCATATCTCTGGAATTTCCACCAAACCTTCAGCATTCACCCTCCCTCCCAACATGCAAGACACATCTTAACCCCTTAACACCAATCCACGTACATGTACGGGGTTGCCGTGCAACGTGTTAACGACAATGCCCGTACATGTACGGACTGCCGTTAAATAGCTGCATCGCCATTTTCTCCGCGATCGGCGGCTTTGCAGCATCCACGGAAGCCTCAAAAGTGAGGCTGACCGTGGATCCGGGGAGGAGCCCGGTTAAAGCAGCTTAGGAAGCGATCGGAAGCCGTTCCTAAGCATAAACTGTGTTGCTGACATGCCTCGATATCGAGGCATGTCAGTAACACTACCCCCCTACCCCGATAGCCTTGTGATTGCTCCGAAGAGCAACCACAAGTGCCATCCTGTAAATGACGTTGCCGTCATTCACAGGATGGCATTAACAATAGATCTGAGTTCACAGAGGGTCTATCCAGACCCTCTTGAGAACTCTCGAGCTCCTCCTGCAGGTTGAATGCAGGTACTGGTAGCAGTATAAACTGCTTTGTGTGCCCACTATGTAGGAGGTGAGAGTAGGTTCTCACCCTATTGAGAGTGTGCCTTGACGTGGCGGGTAAGCTTAATTATGCTTTGGCCAATTCATATAACCAAAACCTCTCATTTATATTATGTTTATATATTTGTTGCCAACTTTATTAGGGTAAGAAGCGCAGACAGTTTTAGTTTTTTGTATACATTGTACAGCCAATTCACTGTTTTTGCAGCATGCTTACACCTGTTTGGTAGGCCTCGTATTATACATTTGTATTATTTGAGCCTGTGACTAGCTTAGCGCACCGACATTTTTTCTTTTCACTGCATTCAACCATGCAAGGTCAATGGAGCCCAGCTCACTAATGAGAGTGACTAGTAAAAAAAAAAAAATATATATTGTTAAAAAATGTAAAAAAAAAAAATACACACCTCACAAAGGCGGCCTTTTACCTCCCAAATAACCCTACAAACCCATGCATGGGGGGTATCACTGCGCTCAGGAGATGTAACTGAACACATATTTGGGTGTTGTTTGACATGGACATATACCAGGAGCGATACATTTATACCTGAAGTACAACATGTGTGAAAAAAAGTTTCACAAAGGCTGGTGGTAAAATTAGTGCATGGAAAGGGTTAAAATACCAGCATTTGAAATACCTTGGGGTGTCTAGTTTTTAAAAATATATGATTTGATGGGGTAAATTTCATTGGCCGGCTTCAAAGATACCCGAAATGGCACATGGGGGGAAGAATTACCAGATTTGGAAAAAAAGGTTTTGAAATGGCAAAACGCTACCTGTACTTATTGCCCCATAACGTGCAGAAAAAAGCAAAAAAATATAAAAACATTGGGTATTTCTAAACTCAGGACAAATAGTAGAATCTATTTAGCAGATTTTTTCATTAGTTTTTGCAGATGAGAAAAAAAGTTTTTTGTTTAAAAAATGAGAAAAAGTAATTTTTTAACAAAAAAATCCCCACATTTTATCATTTTTTTTTAATAGTAAATTAGATGATATGATAAAATGAATGGTATCTAAAGAAAGCCCTGTTTGTCCTGAAAAAAACAATATATAATATGTGTGGGAGCACAAAATGAGAAAGAAGAAAATCACAGGTAAATAGTAACACTGAAAAACGTTAAAAGAGCCATTGTCCTTAAGGGGTTAAAACCAACTTCTTCAGAGAAGCCACACCATCTTAGCTGCTAGAACTTCCCTGTCACTTACACAACCCCACACTACATCTTACCCTTTCTCTGTTCCTTATGTTTGTCCTCACCTCATTCTCCCAAAGATTCTAAGCTTGCAGGCAGGGCTCTCTTCAACTATTGGTTTGTCTTAGTCTTTCAATTCTAGTCTTGTAATACCCCTTGAATATATGTATTGTATATAGTGCTGCTTTAATTGTTGGTGCTATATAAATAAAAGACAATAATAATAATACAAATAATAATAGATGACATCTACGTTGTGCTTTCTATTGTCAGTTTATTCTACTTTAATACTTACGTCTTGACTGACAACCCTCATACATTTAGTTTCATATTATGACATTGCTTCACAAACAGAACCTTGGAAGAGTTCATTACCTCATTCAGCATCATGCCATTTAAATGTTTCCACTCGTTTCTTTATATGAGAAAAGTTGTGTGGCAAGTTTAAAAATAATATATTGTTCCTTTAAAGATATTTTTTCAAGAAATATTGAACTTGGCAGAAAACACTCCAAGATATGCTTTTTGAGTCTTTAAAATATTCAATAAGAAAACATATCAAGATGATTTTGCTCTGATGCTTATGTTTTTACTACCTCATGCCAATGATGAGAAAGGTATTTATTATTTGGAGCGTTCAACTGGGATCATCAAAGAAATGCTTAGAGTTTGAAAGCTTCAAAGCAGCAGTAAATCTATTAACAACAATATGTCCTATTACTATTAAAATAGACCTTAATATAAATTTTGGGACAGATAAAGCTAACATTTTTCAAGTATTTTCCTTAGTAGTAAGAAAAGTTAATATTGTAGAAAACTGTTTTAAAACAAGTCACTCTATCTAGAAAGAATTTTATAAAATTGCCAAACTAAACATGGGTAATATTGGTAACTCTCTGGGTTTACCTATGAACCTCATAATGTGATTATGGGACCCATATTAGAGGCTCAAGGAACAAGATTTGTTTGTGATATAATTTATATTATAATTTAGCATTTTTTGTATAATGCCTTATGATTTTTGCCACCCTTTACATAACTACTTTTATGGTTCAGTTCTATCAATTGGCAGTTTATTCACTATGAATATATACAGTACAGTAACAATGTAAAGGTTTCTTTTGTACTTCTGTGACTTCTGTGTAATTAGTGTGAGTGGTTATATTGTCTATTGTAATTGTACAAGAACAGTGGAAAGAGTTAAGTGGCATTTTGTGCCATTGGTTGGCTATATTTTGGGATATAGAGATGCTTTGATTGAGTTAGTAGAAGTGGAAGACTAGGGAAAAACGTCCAGTAATACAAAAACCTGAAAGACTAACATTAGCATTTTGATCTACTCTTCCCAGTCCTGTACTACATAAAAAGACAATGGAGCATCAAATAATTATCTATTCATAGTGGACACGCTATTTAAAGCACAGCTTCAGCCAATGCAGATTTAGGCATGACTGACAATGGAAGAGTAACATCTCTCCTGGTTTTACTATGCCTTTATGCAAAAACACCCTTTCATTTTCTTTGTCTTTACCTGTTACGTATGTATCTATAGCTTTGCATTCCTCATTAGCCACATATTTATTTATTTTCATCCTCCACCAACTATCCTATTTATTCACAATCTTCTCTCCATTTTCCATCAAATATTGTCTCTGCCATGCTCATTTCTGTCAAGAATCTAGGGCCTAGGGGTGGTGAAAAAGTGGTTGACACTGGTTAACCTCCTAAGGACAGAGCTGTTTAATTGTTGTACCCTTCCTGACAATGGCTGTTTTCATGTTTCTGGTGTGTCTGTGTTTAGTTTGTTCCAGAACATGAAGGGCTTTCTTTAAATACAATTATTTTGATCATTACATCTAATATACTATACCAAATAATACAATGTGGTGAAAAACTTAAAAATAACAAACTTTTTCTGGCTTTTATTTGAAAAATATTTTACTGGTCATCCTGCACCCCTGTCCTATTTGGGACATTTTTGAAGCTGACCAATTCAATTTACCTGATTCGCTGATACTTTAACATGCACTTATTCTAACACTAGACTTTTTATATTTCTTTTCCACACCAGGAGCTGTAAATACATACCTGAAGTACATTTCTGTAATGATACTGTACGATGGATCCCATAAAGCAGAGTTGGTCTGACGCAGTTGAATCAGGCAGGACTGGCAAAAGCCACCAAGGTCAGACAGCGAAACTCACGGATCTGGGATGAAATTGAAGTCATATGCAGGCATGGCTAACATTTACCAGCTAATCTGGCTAAACAAATCTGAAAGGCCCAAAACTACGATACAACAAGACAATCATTCCAGTATGGGACTGGTGGGCCTAATGCCCACGTATGGACAAAAAAAGTCAATGCCTCAGCATGGGTCCTTGGGTGGAAAGGGGCTTGAATAGGGTACTAGATATGTTCAGGGAATTAACCTGATAATGTTCCTAAAACTCCACACCTCAGACTTATTCAAGTGCTTACAAGTAAAACATATATTGCACCAATTAATACTAGAATCTAAAAAGAAGGCTAAACCACATAAACTAACAGTGAAATGTTAAAGGAGTGATTTCAGATTCGTATAATTTCTAAACTTTCGGGATTCTTTTCTTTCAGGAATTGTACCAGAGGATTGGAGGAAGGCAGATGTGGTTCCTATATTCAAAAAGGGTTCAAGATCTGTGCCCGGAAATTATAGACCTGTGAGCTTAACTTCTGTGGTTGGGAAAGTATTTAAAGGGCTGTTTAGTGATAATATTCAAGAGTTCATTGGGAAGAACAGTATTATTAGCAAAAATCAGCATGGTTTTATGAAACATAGGTCCTGTCAAACTAATTTAATTGCATTCTACGAAGAAGTAAGTAGAAGTGTAGATCAGGGTGTTGCAGTGGATGTAATCTACTTGGATTTTGCCAAGGTGTTTGACACGGTTCCACACAATATAGTGTGGAATATATAGTTAGTATTCAAACTGAAGGAAATTGGTCTAAATGCAAATTCTTGTTCTTGGGTAGAACATTAGCTTAGAGATAGAGAACAGAGAGTTTTTATAAATGGTAAATTTTCAAGCTGGTCAAAAGTGGTAAGTGGTGTCCCTCAGGGTTCTGTTCTGGGACCAATTTTATTCAACATATTTATAAATGACCTGGCAATAGGCGTTGAAAGTTATGTTTCTGTGTTTGCAGATGACACTAAACTAGGAAAGTAATACAGGGCGAGCAGGATATTACAGTGCTGCAGAGGGATCTAGATAGACTGGGGGACTGGGCACACAAATGGCAGATGAAATTCAATGTAGATAAATGCAAAGTTATGCACTTCGGGGTAGGGAACGCACAAGCAACCTACACCCTAAATGGTAGTGAATTAGGGGCAATGACAAATGAGAAGGATTTGGGAATTGTTATAGACAACAAACTAGGCAACAATGTGCAATTCAGTCAGCAGTTGCTAAGGCCAGTAAGGTATTGTCGTGTATAAAAAGGGGCATCAATCCGCGGGATAAAAATATAATTTTGCCTCTGTATAAATCAATGGTAAGGCCGCACCTTGAATATGCTGTGCAATTTTGGGCACCTATTCTAAAGAAGGATATCATAGCACTAGAAAGGGAGCAGAGGCGGTCTACAAAACTAATAAAAGGAATGGAGCACTATAGTTATGAAGAAAGGTTAACAAATTTAAATCTTTTTAGTTTAGAAAAATGGCGCCTCAGAGGGGATATGATAGCATTATATAAATATATTCGGGGCCAATACAAACCATTGTGTGGAAATCTGTTCATAAACAGGACTATGCATAGGACACGTGGTCATGCGTTCAGACTGGAAGAAAGGAGATTTAGTCTAAGGCAGAGGAAAGGGTTTTTTACAGTAAGGACAAACCCTTTTTTACAGTAAGGATGTGGAATTCTCTGCCTGCAGAGGTAGTTTTATCTGAGTCTGTACAGATGTTTAAACTACAACTGGATGAATACTTTGAAAAACATAATATTTGGGGATATAATCTTTAATTATGGGGAAACAGCTTATTGATCCAAGGAGAAATCTGACTGCCATTTTCTGGTCAAGAAGGAATTTTTTCCCTGGTTAGTGCAAAATTGGAAAGAGCCAAACTGGGGTTTTTTGCTTTCTTTTGGCTCAACAGCAACAAATTAACAGATATAGGAAAGGCTGAACTTGATGGACGCATGTCTTTTTTCAGCCTATATAACTATGTAACTATGTATAGCCTCCTTCTCTGCTACGTTCCCCAAACACTACCTTTTATGTTAAAATGCAGACAGCCCTACGTCAATGTGTACCTGACACTGGGAGGAAGACAGAAAAATACTGCTATACTATACTACTACTACATCCCATACAGATTGGCAGATTTATACCACTCTTACCTGAATGGACGCTCAAAAAGCCATATCTGGTGGTAATGCCTCACATTTTACCGTTCTAGAAACAAATTTGGTCTCTTTTAAATCATCTCTTCTCTACTCTACCGATGATGGCCCTGTCCTTTTATTGGACATGTTACCAGAAGGCATAAAGCTTGTGTGTACACCATCAAAGAGGTTGAGGTTATTGGACATGTTACCAGAAAGCATAAAGCTTGTGTGCACAACATCAAGGAATAGGTGAGGTCAGGCACCCATGGGTCTTCTGGGTTTCTTTGGCGATCACCCAGATCTGTCACTTTTTCAGGAGCTTAGGTAAGTGATACAATGTCAACAATTGTGTTTACTTATATTTTCTGTTGACTTCCACTGCATGTTTTCTATCTTGTTTTCAAAGTATATCACTCGGTAAATGAGTGGGACCTTTCCTTGCCATGCCCTTCCCCATGTATAAAAAAAAATGTGTCCGTTTATGGATGTATTTTATTAATGCAGTGAAATGTATCACAATTTCAATACCCCCTATTCTACGAAAGGAAAATGATTTTATATTAATGGGGATACATTAATATAATGTATAATATAATATTATGCTATATTATTATAATATTATAATATAATACTTGCTTTACTATACTTAAAACAAAACAGTAATTTTCCCAAATCCTACATTTGACAGTTCAGTACACTAAATAGAAATGTTATGACATTTAAAGACTAAATTAAGACTAAGACTTAAATTAGCAGTATATATTCTTTCACTTCAAGGCCAAGAAAAGGTTCTAACGGTGAGAGCTGTAAATCCTGACACATTGTTCCTGCTTACCCTGAACAAGTGAGATAGGCATCAAATTGTATAGCAACAGGTTTTAATGGTGTGAAAACATCAGGGCTGGATTATCCACAACAGGCATGTGGCCCAATCTTCGGAAGCTCCCAGTGCTTTATTGGATAACTAGCTTGTTGTGCTGCTACCGGATCCATATGATCACTATGACATAACGTGACCTGAAGTACTAGTGCAGCAGTTCCTGCCACAGGGAATCTGGTAAGTAAATGAGGAAATGAGTGTGTTTTTCAGGACATATTAAAGAAGTACTTTTGAATTTATGCAACTAGATAACATTGCACAAACAATTTAAAATCAACCTTTTTTTTGCATTTAGAGTGTCACGCTGACTTACACAAGAAATGACTAAATACATAAAAGAATGAATGTTTCGTAATGACAAGGTGAAAGGTTGAAATCATGCACGCTGTGCCTGCCAAACAAAAATCAGAAGCCTTTAAACCCAGTTACTTATGAAAACACTGTTATTCCTGCATTAAAAAAACTATTGTGTTTCAATTGTTTTTAAATTTTGTATTTAGTCATTTTTACACTTTATTATTAAATGGGACACTTCAGTGTCACTGTGAAGCACCACCAATGAATAATTCTTATTAAAGTCATTTAATAGCTGTCAAACGTAAATACAAAAAATAAAGACACATGTTTAAGTGGCTACCCCCTTTGCAGACTGCTGCAATAACTGATTTTAAGCTTCAGTGTGCATCCAGTGTTGGCGTTTCACTTTTTAAATGTTCCAAATATATTCAATGGAGTTGAAATATGGTGATTGTGATGGAAAATTCATGCACATTAAGGCTCTATGCTCTTTATTAGACTTCAGATATGCCCAGAAGACCCAATAACAAATGCTCTTCCTCATGCTATTGGTGTAATTGACCAATCACAACTGATGACACATATTGGCTCTGCCTGTCACTTTGTCTACCTTCCCCTCAGAGAGACCAGAATGTAGAGAAAGGCAAAGTGTGTGTTTAAGGGTAAGAATATTGTCTAAAAACAATCTGACAGCCTTTTACTGTAATTAGTGTTGTGGGTTTCTTGTTAGTTGGGAACTATTGTAAATTAAGGGAAGGGGCACTGGACTGTAGTGTAACAAAAACTATGTTATTAGTCCATTAAAAAACAATATACAATGTGTTTTGAAATGCTGAAAAAAAATCAAAGCAAGGAATAATGGTCTATGTAAAATATTGTAAAATTGCCAAAAATGTTCCAAACTTTAGCATATACCATATTTGCTTGATTATAAGACAAGGTTTTTTTTTAGAGCAAATGCTCTGAAAAATACCCCTCCTCTTATATTCGAGGTCATCTTATAATCAGACCTCAAACAGAGGTCCCCCGCAGTTCTGCGGGGGACCTGGATCCTCATCTCTGGCAGCCGGTGGATCGATAGGGGTATAAGGCATATCAGGGAGACAGAGGGGCAAACAGGGGTATAAGGCATATCTGGTGGGGGCAGAGTGGCATATAGGGGGTAAAAGGCATATTTGGGGGGCAGAGTGGCATATAGGGGGAATAAGGCATATCAGGGAGGGGCAGAGTGGCATATGGGGGGTATAAGGCATATCTGGGGGGAAGATTAGCAAGCCGTGGGGCAGATCTACATAATTGGGGGTAGGTTGGCAAATAAAAGGAAATAAAAACAAAACATGCATTTTTCTCAATCATTTCTCATAGTTTTTATTAAATATGAAAATTTACACGTGAATAAATATTTACTAGTAAAACTTTTTTCCTATAGCGTTGTCTTATATTCAGGCTTTTTTTTCTAAATTAATATTCAAATGTTGGTGGGTCATCTTATAATCGAGCAAATATGGTAATATGCTCTTAGTAATGAAGGGGCTATTATTTTGCAGCAGCCTCAATTTATAATTGGTAAATATGCACTTAAACAAAGAAATATTTTTCTGTTTTGAAAACCTACCAGATAAGGATTACTAATATTCAAAATATTTCAAAAAGTCAGTTATGACCAATTTCCAGTGAATAATTCAGGATTTTAGTAAATAAGTCAATATTGCGGTGAGAGATACACAAGACATTTGTTTCTTTATTTCAGAGTCAGTAAAGCGAAACATTCTTTCTTCAGAGGGCTTGAAAATAAACCACAACCTTAACCCTCTTTATTCCTACTTGATATGTTGCCTGATGATGTTAACCTATATAACAGAAAATTAATTATGCTTATCTGTCACAACCCACAGGTGGTTGAGTAAGGAGCTCCAGCATACAGTTGGATAGACAGCAGGCATCCAGTATAGAGACAAAGAAAAATGTAAGGATCTGTGTTCAGGTCCTAAGCTAAAAAAAGAATGTCAAAACTAAAGTTAGGAAAACAGAACCAAGGTGTTTAACTGTAGCAGGCAAACACAGAGGAACAGGGTGGGGTAGATTAAGAAAAAAGAAGAATAGAGTAACAAAAAATAAGCTACAAACATACAGAGGACAATCCACACTACTGAGGCAGCATTCAAGACACAGAATCTGACAATCTCATATTGGCCGATAAAATTCTGATTGCTAGACACTTAAACACAAACTGTCTCTAAACTCCTTAACATATGAAACAAATAGCATGTCAAGCAAAGTATTCATTGGAGAGCAGCAGGATACAGGTTATTATCTAATCTTCCATAGTTGTGATTGTTGTAATCCAGAGTGGTCACTTTATATTTTTATGGTTTCTTTTTAGATTATTATTATCTGAATCCTTAACTTGTTTTTTTCGATTTGCTACAGTAGAGTGTGATGTAAATCTTGCATCACTTTTTTATTGGTCTCATTAACTATCATTGTTTTATTAACAAAGAACTCAAATAAATGGTAAACACATTTACTAATAAAAGAAGAGAGATAAGAATCCTTACTTGGAAATGGAAAACATTCACAAATTTTCCAATTTTTGGTATGAAATAAAAAAGTGTAACATTCATTTAGGTAAATGTTCTGTGTTGCATGAAGTGTATTGCGCTTATTATTAATTTAACATTAGCTGTCTCTTTCCTTTTATTATTACTTGTCTAATGTAGTCAGTACTGAATAGAGTCCCCAATCTTCCACAATTTCACTGAATAACCTATATAAAACACATACACATAGACTTTATTCTACAGACTATAGCTCCGAAGTGTTGATAAAACCAATCTTTAACATATTTCCCATAGTCAGTGGTAAGATCCCTTCTGCACATTAAATTGTTGTACGTGCATTTCCATTTAAAGATTTCTTATGCTATTTGCAAAGCATCTTATCAGCTTTTTTCCCTTTACATACTCCTTTATGCTTAATCCACAGTAATGCTTTCTCAACATTCTCAGTTAATAGTGTATTAAATATTCCTTTAACCTCAGTAGGCATTATTTTTTTAGTGAGTCAATTTGCTTTCTTTTATAAGCAGCTTGGAATTCTTTGCAATCTTGAGATAGTTAGATGCATTCTGCATTCCTGACCAAGGGCTAAGCTGACAATTTCCCCTATTTAGGTTGCTTTGTGGTTTTTCACAAGGTAGAAGGACTAGTCTCTGATGTATCATTAGTGATAGAATAATATGACAGTTTATTTAATTCTCAGAAATATATGCTGTTTTATAGTATATCATACTATATCATTTTTAAAATGTACATTCAGATTCAGATTGTATAGAGGGAAAAGTGAAAAGCCACAAGGATTTAAATTCGTTAAGATTTATCATAATCTCTGATAGAAATGTTCAATTAATTTGTTAATAATGTTTATGAAGTTAATGAGTCTGCAAGTTGTCATTAAACTCTCTTCAACTTCCAGACACTCTACTCTCCTGCAGGCAAATGTAAGTGAATTGAAAGTTGAGTGGTAAATTGGCTTTAGTGAATTCACAATTTCAATTTCAATCCTTAACTGTACAATTTTTTTGCAAACACTCCTTTGTTTACTCAATAGAATGATGTGGTAATGAGCTTATGTCATGCCTGTATTGTCTGTAGGGACAGGAAATGAGCCTCTTGCTGGAATCAAGCTAATAGAGATTCCTAATGTATAGAGTCATAATTTAGGAACCTAGAGCTCAGGATTTGAAGGTGTAGTCAGGTCAGTGATGGACAGGAGCATGGCAAGGATCATATGGGATGCAAGAACTAGGAATGCAAGGGAGTAGTCACTGGTTGGCAGGTTGCTTACCTATTGTGTTCATTTTTTGTCTTTTTTATTAATAAGACAAATGTTGACTATGCACTAATTATGTGTTCTCAATATCTTTTCGAAAATCTGTATAGAATTTTGTGTCATAATGAATTACATTTCATGTTGCATAAGCACAAAAGTAATAACTAACTGGCCACTGAGATCTATAACAATTACACAGAAATGTAAAATCTTCCAAGCATGTTATTAATATCTCAAGAAAATAAATATATATATTTTTTTAAAATGCCATTTTAGCAGTAAGGGATAAAATACAATTAATCATTTACTAAATGTGGATGTCACATATCATTTACTTAACATTACTTAACATTTACTTAACATAAAAAAGTATAGGGATTTTAAGCAAAAGCTATAACCAAAAGGAGCTTTTATGTTATATTAAATGTACATACACCATAGAGCAACTGACAATGTCAGGGCCGGCCCAAGGCAAAATGCCGCCTGGGGCGAATTTTAAAATGCCGCCCCCCCCCTTATCTACCCTTCCTCTCCCTCCGTCCCTGCCGCCCCCCCTTGTACTTACCTTTCAGCAGTCCTGCGGCGAGTCTCCCTGTTCGGTCTCGGTGCCGGCTTGTAATGCTGAGCGCCGGAAATCTTCCGGCACTCAGCATTACAAGCCGGCACCGAGACCGAACAGGAAGACTCGCCGCAGAGGAGAGAGAGAGGGGCGCCAAGCGGGTACTGACAGCTTGGTAAGCGAAAACCACTCGGCGCCCCTTTCTCTCTCTTTCGCTTTAAAAAAAAATTTAAAAAAAAAGGGCTTGCCCCACTCGGCTCCATTGTCGGGCCGGCGCTGGACAATGTAAATGTAATGTTTTATTAGATATATTTAAGTATATGATAAGTATGTATTTTTTCAACACACAGCCATTAATGTCTAAACCTTGGCAACAAAAGTGAGTACACCCCTAAGTGGAAATGTGCAAATTGGGCCCAGTAAGCCATTTATCCTCCCCTGTGTCATGTGACTCGTTAGTGTTACAATGTCTCAGGTGTGAATGGGGAGCAGGTGTGTTAAATTTGGTGTTATCGCTCTTACACTCTCTCATACCGGCCACTGGAAGTTCAACATGGCTCCTCATGACAAAGAACTCTGAGGATCTGAAAAAAGAATTGTTGCTCTACATAAAGATGGCCTAGGCTATAAGAAGATTTCCAAGACCCTGAAACTGGGCTGCAGCACCCTGCAGTGACCCTGAGCATGGCAGAACGTGTTCTTGCCAGTTTAACAACCAATAGGCTCTATGGCCACAGGGATTCCTGTCTCTGTTATATCCCTGCCCAGTTGTCGCTGGTTCTTGACACACCTGCCCATAGAGCAATTTAGGGCCTTTATAACAAGGTTTGCTCCCAGGCTACCTTGCTGAAGCATTGCACTTCATGGGCCTGGAATACTGTGGGTTTGCTTGATCTGTGTATTTTCTTATTTTGACCCCTCTGGTATGGGCTCATTCATCTTTTTTTAAACAAAACAAAGCAAGAATTTAAATATGTAATTTACATAACATGCCCAAGCAGCCTGGCATATATTGCAAAAACAGACTTAAACTTACATGAATGCATTAGAGGACATAGGTCATCCATCGCAAGGGCTTATTGTGATGGGAAATTGGAAAGTCCTGTCACCAAGCATTTTCTACAGATTTGGAACAAGGATGTAATAGGGCAAGGCTCCTAAGTCCACGGAAGTGATATTGTATTCGCAAGGTGGTCTCCCCACATAGTTTAGGTGGTATTCACCCTCCACGAGACACCCACTCTGTCCATTTTGTTCTATTTTTATTGAATGCTTGCAACCTTGCCCTTCAAAGGTATTTTTGTGGGGGTGTTTTTTTAACTTAGTCTAGTTACCACACATGTAAAATACTTGGTGCCCTTATATAGAAAAGCTAGTGTGTTTTATAACCAGCAATGCATACAAAGAGCTTTGCCCATTAGGAACACATACACTGGTCTGGAATCTGGCAAAACCTGTTTGTTACTTGCAGTCAGACAAAGCAGTTACATTATTGTCAACAAAAACCTTTATCTAAATGTTATTTATCAAAGGATGACTATAATTATGCCATGTCTTATCACTTCACCTCCCTTGTGATAAATGGATATCCATTGTCTAAAGATTTACAGTGAACTAAACATAATGGTTTCTTTTTTACTAAATAATTGTATCACAGTATTAATTGATTAAACTAAACATAAGTATTTTTGGTTCTGTTTTCCCAAAATAAAGGCACAGTTACCTCTTAAAAGCAAACATGTCAACATAGTCTGGGGCATTGTCTAATAAGTGATTCTTTTTGAAAACTAGCCTTATACTGTATCAACTAATAAAATGTTACCACTGACTAGAACATTTCATTGGTTTCTATAACAATTAGACCAATTTTCAAACTTCTCACCATAATAATTGTTTTAACCTAGATTGTTTTGAAAGCTAAAGATTGGTTCTGATCAGTCTGTTATGAAAGTCACTTCATGTAATTTAGATCATGAAGCATAAAATGGCAAAAGAAGTTACAGCTGTAAGCTTAGCAAGTTAGCAATGTTCAGTCAGATGGTCCTATCTTAGCAGGGGCATAACTGTGCTGTCTTTGCTCGCAGCTTGTCAGTGCCCCAAACAGCTAATTTGTGCCATCTTTGCCCCAAACAGCTGGTCTGTGCAATAATTGGACTCAAACATTGGTGCAGTCCAGGTTGGAAGAGTCCTTGCTAAACATTTCTGAACCAGTATGAGGAGACAAGAACAAGGAACAAGTCGTCGCTGGGGTCGCCCCTAAATTTTAAGCAAATACAAGCTGTAGGGCAGGGAAGTATTGGCCTGGGCTAGTCTAGTTTCTTCAAACAGGGTCAGTCCAACTTGAGTCAGCCTACTCGTGGAGGCAAGGCTCAACCTTACATGACCCCATGGTTTTAGTAGGGCAGCTTGCACTATGCGTAAGCTAGTCTGAAGAAAATATCAGGCTCCACACAAGGTGTGTGTTAGAGTAACTATGTGTTAGTTTATGTGTGCTAGTTACAATGTGGATGGAGGAGCCAGGGGCCCCTTGGCTTCACATGCCTCAGTGGCAGGAAGGTGCCAACCCTACCTTGAGTAGGAAGCCCTGAAGAACTGGGTCTAGGGAGTTGGAAAATGTAGGGCCACTTCTGTACAGACGACAACAGCTATAAATAAAACCAAGTGTTATTTACTTTAAATATGATTACATAGTAACAGATTCCACTTAGAAAATTAAATGTCTGCTAATGCTATTATAGATTCCCCGCTTTGAAAAAATGGCTAGACTAGTGCAGAAAAAAAATAGAAAAAAACATGGATTTTATCTAGGAAATCCTAGGTATGATTTATTATCTAATGCAAACATTTCATTTAATTAGGTATACTAAGTGAAATGTGTGTGATAACAGGCTGTGTTATTAAAATGCCTTATAATGCTTCTCAAAAACCAGAACATGATAAACTAGGTAAGTTATTATTTAAGACCTTAATTCAAAGTATTTAACATACTGGATTTAATCACTGTAGTATAAAAAAAACAGTAAAGAAAACATACGCAATAGGTTAATGCAGTCATATGAGTAACTGTATAAAGAGAGGAAATAGTGCACATAGCAAACATGTGTGACATAGGTGTACAGTAAAATGTCATGACAGATCAGGAAAACAAGATTCTGTAAAGGGGATTAGACGGCATGTGCCCCATGACTCTTAAGTGTCAGGGTACTTCTACTCTTGCATGCCACTGAAAACTCTATAAGCTAGCAGGGCTCAACTGGACAAACACAGAAACCTATGGTTCATATATGACAACATAACTCTCAAATGTCCCTCTTTGGAACCCAAACCCCTGATGTCTGTCATTTCCAAAAAATAAGTTATGACGGTGCTCTACAGCCCTATATACAATAAAGCATATAAGCATAGAAATTTAGGTTGAAAAAGGACCTTCGTCCATCAAGTTTAACCCTTCTACCTATCAATCCTGCTTTTGATCCAAAAGAAGGCAAAAAACCCAGTTAAGTTACTCCTGATGTTGCCATTTAGTGGAAAAAACATTTTGCGACTTCAAAAGGCAATCCAGATTTCTCCTTGTATCAAGAAACTATAAAATATTAATGTCCATTCTATAATTCATAGCCCTGTATGTTCTGCTTTTTAAAAAAAGCTAATCTTAGGGCAAAATGACGGAGCCAAAAAAGCCCCACCATCTTGGCAGAAATTCCAGCAAGGTTATGTCAAAGAGTACTTCACATCTACAAAAACAAATCGGAAATATAAAATTAAAGACTTCCTGACTTGCACAACCACAAATGTCATCTATCTATTTTGCACTTGCGGCCTACAACATGTAAGCCGAACAACCAGAGAACCGAGGTGTGGTGTGTTATGCAAGGCCCGGGGTAGCACAGGTTGCTGAACCCACATTGCAGAGACGGAGTAGCAGACTCACAAGGCAGACAAAATACTTATAGAGAAATCCAAAACAGCAGGGAAAAACCAATGTTGGGGCAGATGGCACAGGTGCAAAATAAGGTATTATCCGAGGTTAGGGCAGGCAGCACAGGATCAAGGTCAAAAGCAAGCCAAGGTTCGGTACCCGATAGATACAGGTAGAATAGAAGCGTAACCAAATAAACCCAGAGCAAATCACTTTAATCTTTGAACGGGCATCAAACTAATTGGACAAAAGGTTTAAATAGGAACAAGGGCGGGAAAACCAACAATAGACCAATAGGATCGTGAATTACGTCATTGCGACCGACGCAAGCGAATAGCGTAATCGCGATCGCCATTCATGGCCGTGCAGTGTCAGTGTGAGCTAAACCCACAGGCGTGCCACGTCGACATGCATGTTAGAGGGCGAGCACCGCAGACGTGACACGGCAACTCGTTCATTTACTTGCAAGTGCCCCGGGCATGCCGCGGCGGCTCACATAACAGTGTGCGCACTCTGTGGGCGTGCCGGACCGACGCGCACGACACTCTGCAGGCGTGCCATGCGCACGGTGTCATCACGCGAGCGCCGCCCATCAGCGGCAGACCGGCACGGGACCCCGGCGGACATGGTAGGCGTGACAGGGTGAGCATATCGGCAATATCAGAAGGGGCAATCTCAAACACAGTCTATCCAAACTCTTCCTGGAACATCACAATAAGGATCCCAAACATCTATCTTTGTGCCTATTTATAAGGTCACAAAAACTGGAGGGGAGGAGACCATACAAAATCACTAGGACAGAAAGAAATGTCATGGATTTTCGAGCGAAAGACATTGGCACCCCAAGGGTAAAATGAGGACTTTGAGTGGCACCATTTTATGTGAAGACACTCCAACTCTCTCCATTGCGTTTCCCCCTCTTTTTCCCTTCTCTCTGCTCTATTATACTCTGATGTGGTTTGGGGTCCTTCTGAATTAGCATTTCTAAAATACTCTCTGCACCAACACTAATATTCTACCCCTCCACTGCTTTTGCCCTCTGTTAAAAATCAAAAATACTACTACCCAAAATTGAACTAATATCATGTGTATTACTGTATAGTTATTACTGCCGAAGTTTAAGCAAGAGTTATATGCATAAATTAATAATCTTGTCTTTTATTGATTTATCTACATTATTTGTACTGTTATTTTGTAAACCTATGTCTATTTTTGAAGGATCAACACTGCAACACTGGACAGTTTAGTCTACAAATGTTGCAATTCATATTTCCTCCCTTTTCTTATATTACTATTGTTGTTTTCCTCATACTCTATTCCCTCAGGAAATTACTTCCCCTGCTACACATAGCTAAACATTTGGGTTCTCGTAGCAACGCACCTTGCAGAATAGTAACCCCCTCCACATCAGGTGCTTAAACTGAAGAAGCTCTTTTCGATGCAGCTGTCTACACTCCTCTCCCCATGTTTGGCACATTTGCCTTGGCGTTCAGACACACTCAGTCCTATACAGGAAGTCCGTCCATTATAACAAAATTCAGCACATACTTTGCAAGTAGTTTCTTCTTTTTGGAACATATGTTCTCTCTCTTCTATTACTACCCTTCACACACCAACAATAAGTAAAGTCTCACTAATATAACTTATATAAAAATTGTAGTCATCATTAAATAATAGAGTTTGTTATGTCAAATGTGAATCAATGTGTTCTTTCTATTCTGGGCATAAAATGTTATAAGTATGCATGTTTTCCTTTCCTGCGTTAAGGTTCTTTTGGATTTCTTGTGTTTTATTTATATTTATGTTTTACCAGCTCAAAGTATGTTAGCTGTCCCGCCCTCATTGACATACAAGTCAAGCACACTGAAACAGTTTTGTGGTAAAACGTATTCTTTATCTTGTTTATTCAATTAAAGCATGCAATACATGGTAAATTAATCAATAAAGAGTAAACATCAATACATCACCGGATATTGTAGCATCACTCCTCAATCGGGGGACTTTCACAAGCGATTGTCTTCAGGAGGAATCCGGGAAATCACTGCAAGGTCGACCGATAAACGCAGGCTCGAAGCCTCAGTAAGTCCCGGATTCTCCTGCAAATCCCCGTTCGTTTATACACTAGCTTGTTGACAAGAATGTTTCCGATCTGGCGCAGTGAATGAATAAAAACACCTGTATCCTATGAGTATCACGCGCATACATGCGTAGTATAACATTCTAGAAGATTTGAGTGCATGATCAACGTATGCTGATCATGCGCATTTAAGTTGTTTTCTACATAGGAAATCATGAGATTATGAGTCAGAATTCTGGTTCTGCACAACAAGTTCTGAACTATATTAACCTCTATATTTCTGACTATAACAGCGGGGAATCATATTAGTTACTATCCTTTTGGCTAACTGAATATACTAACTTACTCAATCGCACCCCGTACTCGTCACATTCGTATCACAATAAAGAATCATTTTGATTATATAAATGCTTTTGCTACATATGCTTAACCTCCTATATACCGCTAGCAAAGGTACCTCAACCTTGAAAATAAATATACCGTATTGGCTCGGCTATAGGCCGCACCCGAATATAGGCTGCACCCTAAAAGTTTGGTGCTTTTTTAAAGAAAAAGTTTTGTAATAGATATGCTGCCACTCTGTCCCCCCCATCCCCGAGATATGCTGCCACTCTCCCCCCCGAGATATGCTGCCACTCTGCCCCCCCGAGATATGCTGCCACTGTCCTCCCCCCCCTGAGATATGCTGCCACTCTGCCCCCCCCGACTTACCAGAGCAGACTCCTGGGTGTCTTGCGGGCCCGGCGGGGGACATCTACGCAATACGCGTATACAACTTCCGGTGCCGACACTCAGCGGATATGCCGGCACCGGAAGTTGTATACGCGTATTGCGTAGATGTCCCCCGCCGGCCCCGCAAGACACCCGGGAGTCTGCTCTGGTAAGTCTTGGGGGCAGAGGTAAAACGCATCGTGCGGACGTTCACCGGCTGCGGCGATGCGCGTAAACAACCTCCGCTGCCGGAACGTCTGCACGATGTGCTTTAACAATCTCCCTTTAACAATATTCCCACGATGGGAGTCCCAGCTAGGGAGATTGTTAAAGCACATCGTGGAGGTTGTTTACGCGCGCATCGCTGCAGCCGGTGAACGTCTGCACGATGCGCTTAGACAACCTCCCGTGCCGGCACTCCCCCTGTAGGAAGTGCTGGCAGGGGAGGCTGTCTGAGCGTATCAGAGAGAATATAGGCCGCACCCCCACTTTAAAGACTTAAAGTGGAGGAAAGAAGTGCGGCCTATATTCGGGCCAATACGGTATATATATATTAATATACATTTACATTACTGCTATGGGGTTATGCTCATACCTGGGAACTTCTGGGCTCCGGAGCCTTCCCTTTGCGGGACGCGGCCAGGACTGCACACTTATGTCGGTGGGCGGTCCCGTGATGTCAGTGGGCAGTCCCGTTGATGTCAGTAGGTGGTCCCGCTGATGTTAATGGGAGTTCCCGCTGACGCCGGGGGCGTTCCAGCTGACGGCAGTGGGAAACACCCCCATGTAAAGGAAAAATAGGCAGGGAGCGGGGTATGTCTAGACCCCGCTCCCGTGACCCAGAGGATTCGGGTCTTGAACCGGAGAAGCAGTGCTCAGCCAGCAATGTCCAGGTCAAACCTACACAACTCCTCTGCTCTGGCCCTTTGCAACGAGTTACTCCCCCCTCTGTATGCATCATATCTCTCAAATTTTCTATTTATTTTCTTTGAAGTAATTTTTGATATACGTTTATCTCTTATCATCCATTGTATATGTTTTGCCAGTGTATACAATTTATAATTTTTAATCAAATGGTAAAGTCAAGAATTTGTGACAAGGGTCTGTTATTACACACTCATTTCCTCATTGCGTTCTCTTTTTATTTATTTTTCTCTACAGCATTTATTGTTCTTTACAGTAGCCATACTGTGCGAGCTGGGACCCTCTGAGGAAGCCTGCCTAACTAGGACTCCACCCATTTGGTGTATTTGTTTTTATACATTATATTTTAACACTGTCTTGTATATCTATTATTGTATTAAATTGCCCTTATATTGCGTCTACCTGCCTCTTTTGTATTGTATTCTACCTTGTATTGTATTGTGTTACCTTCTTTTCCTTTTAAGCACTTTCACCCATAGTACTCCATTTCTGCATTTCTCCTGAGAGTAGTGGGAACAACTCTCTCTGGAGATCATAGCTGCTATATTCTGGCTTTTTCTATCTCTAATTTTTTCCATATTGGCGCACGTCTATACCACATCTTATCTGGGCTAAGAAGTTGCATGCTTCTGTGTCTAAAGCTGGTAATAGCCAACTGATCAATCAGTTGTTCCCTCCCCCCCTCGGGGAGCACTCAGCATTTGACTCAGTATATATTATCTAGTTTAGTATCTGGTCAGTGTCATACTGCTTTCAATCATCTAGCCTAGTAGGTTTTCTACATTTCTATTAACGACTATTAAAATTATGAGGTGGCATTTTTTGGAGGGGAATATGGCTGTATTACTAAATCTACAGTTCAGGTTTTATACTTGCCTGAAGGAAGACACACAGTCAGTAGTTGTAATAGACACAATGCTGTATTACAAGTGCCTCAATATCATCTAGCAAGACGAAATGTCAGCCAGTTTGTAATAAATAATATAAAGTGTCATATTTGCATAGGTAAATATAGATTAATCACTACGGTATGTGACATACCAATGCAGACAGAAAAAGTATTAGTGTAAGAGATATCTGTGTGTATGCCCACAGGGAAATACAATGTATGGGCCAGTGTGAATTTTGGATTCCTCATATGAAATTTGAAACCAAAAACAGCAAGTGCTTGAACACGCACCTATGAAAGGTTTAGATTTTACTATACTATGTGAAACTGTTAATTAAACAATAGTCATTTATTATGAATGAAGAACATTGATTATGAGCATGTTTATCAAGTTATAACATTATTAATATTATTAATATTAATAATAACATATACAAATGTATATAATAAAGCATGTCACAATAAGGTTTCATGTCCATCTCACGTGTTAAAACTAGATATTTTTAAATTCTTAAATTATGACACAAGTCATATACCGGTTTATGTGTTGAATCTTAACTATGTCAGTTTAAAACAATTTAAGAATATTTTAATTCATTTTAAAATACCTTCTTATGGATGATACTTTAGTGACATTACTCTGTACTTTTCACATTCTTTACTGCCCATAAAATGTTAGCTATTGTATAAGTAATTGTTTACGGTGACTGACCTGTTACTACCCTAAAGCAATGTAAACTGATATAGTTCTGAGGTGTCTAAAGAGTGATAAAAAATATCACATTCCATTCATGAAAGGTAATCCCAGTTTACAGATGCAGACACATTTTTTTCTCTGAGAGCTTCCTGAAGAAATGTACCATTTTCTTATTGTCCGAAAAATATTTGTATCTCCTTCCTTAGCATATCATTCAGTTTATGGGAATGCTAGGGATTTTAAGAACAATTCTTTAAATATATATTTTCAATTAGAAAGTGATTTAAAATAAATGAATACAATTGCTATTGCTTGATTGTCTTGTTCATTTCACAAATTTTTTATTATTTATTCAATAAGGCCTCGATTTTATCCAAGGGGAAAGGGTTTATTACCCTTAACCCACTATGTGTGCAGGGAGGCAATGTAATAATTTCAGGGGCACAAAGCCCACCTTTTCCATTGAGAACCAGATAGGGTTATACTAAAATTAACCTATGCGGCATATAGGTAATGTCTGAGTAGCCCCAACAGGGTTTAGTCAGAAAAATAAGTATGAATAAATACAAAACATAGATATAAAATATTAATAAAAGGACGCAGAGCTCCGGGGTAATTTAAAAGAACCAATATGACACATGTAAAACATAGGCTATGGTGGAGGGTAAGTTCCTAAAGATGGTCCTCAGACTTCACCAGCAGAGCAGGCTTTCATGATATGAAGACAAGTGTATAACTAAATGCTCCAGTCTATCAGTACAAAACAGACAGTACAAAAATGTGTAATGACGAGGCTGTTCAAACTCTGTCGTTTTCAATGTTGGGGTTAGTTTCAGTTTGGTGTTCATTAAAAGAAGAAGTAAGTTCCCTGCTACAACATTAAAAAACAAAAGCTACCCAAATTTTATATAAATGCCTGGAGGATGATATTATATCACCCAAGGTAATTTGCATGTTCTGATTCCCTTTCTGTACTAGCCTCAGCAACTTCTGATGGGAGGTCATCTATCTACCATGCCTTGGTAAAGCAAAAATTACTTACGTTTCATCTAAGCCTCTGACCTTCTAGTTTAAGAATATGATCTCTTGTTCTAACATTTCTCCTCCTTTGAAATAAACACCCATCCTGTACGTTTTTATTATTTAAATGTTTATATTCTTTTGTACAAGTTATACATACTGAGCTACAATAGTGTTTCTTGATATTTTTTATCCTGCACAGCATTCATCATTTTGGTAGCCCTCCTCTGAACTCTCTCTAATATGTTAATATCCTTCTGGAAATGGTGTCTCCAGAACTGTAGGTAAGGTTGGCATAACCACCTCTTTCTTTCTCCTACCAATGTCTCTTGCTATAGAACATAAAATTATGCTTTCTTTCACAGTTTATTGCAATAACTGATAATCTCTCTCTTTTTTTTCAATCAGTTTTCAATCACAGAATGGTGCCCCAATGCTACATTCTACCTAGAGATTTTTATGCTGCAAGTGCATTATTTTACATGTATCAATATTTAACTGAAGCTTGACCATTCTTTAAATTTACTTAAATGTTAGGCTGAGAATGGAAGCTGGTAGCAGGGAAACAGAGTAAGAACAGCAGAAGCGGTGGCAGCTTGGAGACAGACAGATGTCAAAGGACAGTCCAAAAGGTCAGGGCTGGACAGAGCAGGTTAATCCAGTGGACAAGCCAAGGTCAAAAAAGCCAGGAGATCCCATACAAAGCACAGGGAAGCACAGAAGGGACAGGGAACTGGCAAAGTTAACTAGTAGCTCAATATTTAAGCATAGACTTAGTCTGTGCAGAGATTTATAGACCTGTGGACCAAGGCTCCTCCTACCAATGCCAGGCACCAGCCCTCCTCACTATTGACTGAGAGACACTGCAGGAACACAGGAGAGGTACCGGAGGCCAAGGATGAGGCCTACCTTGCGATGCTACGGCCCTATGACTGGGAAAAGAAGAGGAGTTGGGAGCAACCCCAGAAGGTAAGGGGGTCCTGGAGCCTGACACTAATGCACTTGTCATTTTGCTTGTTCTAACATGAATGTCTACCTATTTGCATCAACAAGACATACTTTATTGAACCTTTTGTAATATTGCTAATAAAATATTAAAAAATATGGGTCCTAATACTAATCACTGAGGTACCCACTGGTAACAAGCCAAATGCTTTACTCAAAATGGTTGCCGGTTTGATAATCTAACCGGATTAATGGTAGCCAGTTTTTGCATGGAGGAGGTTGTGTTCTGACAGCCTAGTTACCTTTCTGACACAGTGTAAAAATGCTCACACATATCAGTCAGTCTCCACTTCCAACAGACTGGATATAATTTAGTCTATATATTGTAACTAATGCTCTCAGTTTTACTGTTCCTGTGTGTAATTAACTTATGATGCTGAAGCGCAAAACCTGTATGCTTAGTTAAACTTTTTTAATGCCGGAGTGCAAACATATGTGTGTGACAGTATCAAAACGATGGGTGTGTGCGTGGCATGATGGCAACAATGCAAGGTGCTCTGGCAGTTTTACTAATATTTGTTTTTCCTGGCAACCTTACATACATCAGTTAACCCACCTTCCATCCCATTTAATGTGGGGGAGAGAGTGTGTATATGCATGCGAGAGAGAAATCTCAGTAATTATGCATATTTTAGCCACATACATAAAACATATTTATTATTTCCCATATATAACTACAGAAACTTTCATGACAATTACTGGTAATTTAACCTAGCAATGAAATGGCCTATTTTATCATTATGCTTCATTTTCAATCTCTGTCAATTATTAATGGAAAACAGAACTGTTTCATGTAGTTTCATTCTACAATTAGAAAAATAGCAGTTTCTAGCAGACAATGGCCCTGCTATGATATTATCAACCTGTTCAGCAAAAAGCAGGCGCAGGGCATTCATAGTACAGTTTGTCGTGCCTCATAATTGGAGAAATTGATGGTTTGCTGTACACAAGGATAACATGAATGGAATCAGCACATGTGTGTAAATATGAGAAAAGTCAATTACGGATGTCATGTTGTAAAAAAAAAATCAATGCTGGTTACATAGTTCTTCTATTCTGTTCTTGCTCCCTGATTGTTGTGATTATGTTAGACTTTAGTCACAAACTAGCAGAGGTGGTACAGTACTATGGTGATACACTACTGGCAAATAACTTCCAAGATTATAAAGTGCACTGGGAAAGCCTGTCTCTTTTCAGTGCCTACTAGTAGGTGGCCTCCATTCCATAATTCCTTGCCATAGTGAAAAACAATTAAGAATCTCTCGGTGAATAAAAAACAATCATTATTTAAGGAGGGAGTGTGAGGTGATTGAAAATGTATAGGTGTAGGAAAGGGGTGTATATGCTCCAAAAATCAACCTGGCACAAAGAAAATGATGTAGAACAGAGATAGGAATTTACTTACCAGATTATATATAATATATATCTTTTTGTGGCACTAACAATACATTAACACACGGTAAACTAACTTTACTTTTGAAAATATGCTGTTGAAAAATACATCTAAGGGGCTAACCTGTCCATTGGCCCTAAACCCTTGACAAGCAAGGCACATTGTTCTGAAAACATTTCTGCCAGGGGCAACTGTTCAGCTGTAAAATTGAACAGCTTCAAAGAATTAAAGGTACAAACTTTGGCCACTGGAGAGTGCTTATGAGTAGCTTTTTATTCCTATTGGAAAGGAAGTGCAGGCATGGAAAATATGGAGCAGTGATGGGTGTGTGTAAATAGAAAAATGTTTAATATCAACGTTTATGTTTATTAATACTCAAATAAATCGTTACAAAATAATTCAGCTTCGGCTGACATATCTTCATCCACTGCTTTGTTTTAACAACAATTAAATGCTCATGATGAGGTTTATCTGTCATGCACAAAAACCTATTAGTGAAGAAGAAAATGACATTAAGATTACATTACCTGATACATTTTCATCTTGTATTTCTTAGCATAATTTGCTTGTCTAAATGATACTTCTAAACTAATAATTATACAGTGTATCAGGTCGCTGATAAAAGGTGGATATCACATACATTCTATGTAAGATGTGGGTATTGTTAAAAAAGAATGTACGGCATACCCCTGATATTTACGATTCTGCCAAAGCATTAGTTTTCTCTGATATGCTATTGAGTAAACAACTCTGCATAAAAAGGACACGTTCTGTTATTCCGTGTGACGGCAAGGTGTTAGAATAGATGGTATGTATATAGGACCCATAGTTCTCCATTATCCACCATGAGTACCGGGGAAATGCACAAAGAGCTTGGTGAAGTTATATATGAAATGATTTGTACTATGGGGTCCCTAGGGTGGAGTGTCTGCCTGAGAAATATTAAGCAGGCGAAAGCTTGACCCTGGGCTGTATACCCCCATGGCCATGAGTGCTGAGTGTCTGCCTGAGAAACTAAAGTAGCTATTTCATATGTAGTTGTTAAAAGATGAGCTTCCCGAAGGTTCCTACAAAAAAGTATTTTACTAAGTGCTCAGAGTAACAACTTATTTGTTAAGTATTCTTTTACCTGCTGCCACTTTCCTCATATTTAGTTAAAGTAAAAGGTTCTTGTTGTTTATGTTGTATACCCAGTGGAACTCTGTTAATAAAATGCAGTTAATGAGAGATCCCATGTTGCTGCTCTGCCCTCATATATTCAGGAGAATGATGTTACAGAGCGACAGGGACTTCTGGTTCACTAGGTAAATTATGCCCCTGCCACTGCCAATCTTTACTTGCTTGCTAATGTTAGAAAGATAAAAACAGAAACACATTATGGTTTTTTGTTTTTTTTTTAATTTGGCTAAGTTTGATATCATTACTGCCGTCCAGCAAATTGTTGAGTGAGCATTAACATAGGTTGCCACATTTTTGGGGGAATTATATAATTTTCACTAGCCGCTGACCAGCACATGTAAAGTGCTGCCCTGCAGTGTGTGAAATATAAAGTAATTGCTTCTGTGAGTTTATAAATTCCACATATTGCAGTAAAAAGACAAATGTGGTAATCCTATGTGTTCCTATTTTTAACGTATTTTAGCATATTTACATAACAGCTGCCAAGACAGTTTTGAAACTCACATAATGTTTTTCTTTTTAGAAAACGGCACACTGATAACCTGTTAAATTGGAGGAATATCTGCACTTGGCGAGGGAAAGTCCCCTGAAAGCAACTTGTTACTTAAAACAACACATTTCTCTGTGCCTAAGAAAAGCATATAGCCGAGCCCTGGGTAGTTTTTGTTATAGTTAACAGTCCTTTAAAAAACATTCTTCCATTAAAAATGTGTGTTGTGTGTTATTGCTTTGGTAATCCTTTAATATTTACGATATGGACGTCATAGATATTTAGTTTAGCGTGCACACGCCTTGTAAGGCGTGAAAGGCCATTTTGGCATACAACATGCATGTAGGTGTGCAGCATTATATAGCAACCAATGTGAATAACAATTAACCAATAGTAATAAAGAAACTGCAGCAGAGGTTGGCGACCCTACAGAATGCACCTTCAATAAAATGGTTTTCATCAAGTGGACCAGGCCCTCCATAATTTGCAGCATAACTAGACCTTTTTTTGTTTGTGTAGTATAGTGGGATTCCTTTTCATTTATTTATTTGGGGGGGGGAGTATTTATTAAAAAAAAAACCAGTGGCATTTTATTCAGTAATGACCAGTTATCTTAGTAAATCCCCAAATACATACAAAAACTAAGGCATGGATCACAGTAAATGAAGATATGTATAGTAGAGCCCTGTGCAGGGCTGTTTTTTTTAATCCCGCTCCCGCTGAATTTCTGACCATTACCGCCCACTCCCGCAACGTGTGTTCCACTCCCGCCCACTCGCGCAACATATGTGTCCAATCCTGTCTGCTACTACAACATATGTGTCCAATCCTGGCTGTTCCCGCAACATATGTGGTCAACCCCGCTCACTCCCTTACCCGATCTGCAGATTTCCCGCGCACTGCCGCAAGGCTGCCTTCCGGTTGCTTGCACACAGCATCTCTTCTCTTGTTCCGCACAGGAACCCAGCGGAATCATGTGAAGCCATGTAAAATCACGTAACTCCGCTGCGTTCCTGGGCGGAACAAGAGAAGAGACGATGTGTGCAAGCAACCGGAAGGCAGCCTTGCGGCAGTGCGCTAGATTACTGGGAACCGCAGGTACATTGTCTGACCGCCCGCTCCCGCCCGCAACATCCAAAAAACTGCCCGCGCCCATACGTTTTTTGATGGGTCCCGCGAGACCCGCATCCCGATGCAGTCCTCTAATGCATAGTTTATCATCTCTATTTATGTTTCACACATGCTTCAAACAAAATAATGCGCTAAAAGCTATTTATTAAGGTCTTCACTGAAGTTTTTTGTTTTGTTTCCATGACAACCAAAAGCAAGGCTAGATTTGGATATTTTTTTGCTTAACCTCCTTTTGCTAAACTGAAGCTCATAAACAACATTAAATTAACATATTGTAACCACCTTACCTATGGCTACGGCTGCAGCAACCTCCCGCAGATGCCGTCGGACCTTGCGCATGCGCAGGCCACTCCAATGATAGCCGACCATTTACTCCTGTGGCAGTATACGCATGTGCAGGCCATTTCTCCATCTATTTGTGCACTTGGCTTGGGGCGGGGTTATCTGCCTGGGGCCTATTTTAGGGCTCCTTAGCTGTCCACTGGCTGCCTGTCAAAGAGATTCATTGCTTGTTCTCTGGGCTCTGCTCGTGCTTCTCAGTTATCCTGTTTGTTCTGGTTTTGACCTCGGCTACGTCTCACAGCTATCCTGACTTCTCCAATCCTTGACCTCGGCTTCGTTTGTGGACTGCTATACCCGTGTCCCAGACGCCTGTTCTGGTTCGTGTCTGGGTTCTGCACTGTGGATCCTCAGTTACTGATCCTGACCATTCCCGGCCGTTACACATATATTGTATTTCTGCTCCTGTTTTTATATGTATACATTATTTTGATTGGTTGATTTTCTATGTTCTTGTCACTTAAAGTAAAATGAAATCATATTCAGAGTCTGTAATATTTTGGAAAAGTAACTAGGATTCTGCTGAATGATGACAAAATGAGGACACTTAAGATAGGTAAGTTACAAACTCAAAGGGGCGCATTAACTAAAGTGAGAGCTCTGGCATGTTGGCAAAAAATGTGAGTTTGCAGTAGCAAACTGTGGGGGAGAGGGTTTTTTAAAAAATGTATTTATTTTGCTTTTGCATTAACTCCTCTGTTGTTCAGGGTAGGATTGGAGGAAAGGATTTTTAAAGCCCTCACTCCAGTGAACAGGGGGGTGGAAATATGCATTTAGTTTATTTCAAACCCTTCAGGAAAAGGATAATGGGTGAGGGAAAGACACAGCTTGGAGGCTCTTCAACCATTAGAGTAATTTTAATAGATTTTAACCCTCCAGTGGTATACTTAGCACTACACGCCCTTCAGGTTCATTTAATTAAAGCCCCCAAATTCAACTAAGGCTGAATTGAGAGACCCCATTTTTTTTTTTTAAATGTCTTGCAACTACATTCAAATCAGCCAAGTTAACCCTTAACTTGACTACTCAAATTCTTAGTGAATAGACCAAAGTATATATAGTGATGCTTACTAAATAAGAAAATGCATGATACAAGTACATAGCTGTTACTTACAATGTAAAAAAAAAAATTGGCACCAGGTATATAAACGTTAAGAGTTTGAAAGGTTTTGATTAAATAATGTTGCTAAACCCTATTTAGGAGTGCTTACCACTTAACAGGATATCAGCACTTTCTATAATGTTTACCCACTTGAAGTCAACTTTAATGAGGCCTAGAAGCACATTCCCTTTATTTTTAACAGTCACAATTATTTTTATGTAATAGGGTTAAACCTGTAGCACGTTTGATCTCTGTAAATCACATGGATAAGATAACAATGGAATTATGTATTACACTTGTGAAAATATTTTGACAGAACAGAACATGTCTTTATTTTTGTCTGATCACTGGTGTTTATTGATGAATGGCATGATCAAATAACTTTTGTGAGCTTATACCAACACATTTAGTCCTGTAGTTGTAAATAATTGAATACATTTGATTTGTACCAAAATTTGGTTTTGTTCCTCTTTTTAGCAGTTTTGTAATTGTGCTGATTATGAAGTTAAGTTTACAAGCAGGGCCCACAAAAGCCCACCATTCCTGGCAGGAACTTTGATGGCAAGCTTATGGCAGGGTTCTCAACTCCTGATGTATCTGTATGTATTAATGTTTATTTGTTATGTATGTATTAACTGCCCTATTTAAATTACGCAGGGCTGAGTAATTTGTTGGCACTTGATAAATAAAAGATAATAATACTAATAATGCTAATAATTATAATAAAAATATCATTTATCAAGGGATATATATACTGCTATACCAAGGACTGATTAAGGTTTGAGTCATTACAGCAGGAAAAAACAGGCAAGCTAGATGGGCTAAATGGTTCTTATCAACAATGAAATTCTTTGTTTCTGTCTGCATATGTATTGGTCTTGACCCCATTTGGTTTACTTTTGAAATCAACAAGTCCTACTAGTAGGCTGGAAGGAATTTTGGAAATGTTTTGCCCTGGACCCCTGGAGTTTCCTTTTATGGAAACCCAGTGATATACATTAGAGACGGAATAATCTTCTGGCTAAAATTAACCTGCTACAAGACAAGCATTAACAGAGATCCAGATACAAACAACAATACACACACACACACACACCTTTTTACTGCTATTGATATTGTTTGGATTTTATTGACCCAACATGTAAAAACACACATTTTGCACGGTTCCAACATTTATTCCATACAGCGACATGGCTTTAAATAAAACATGTTTTAAAATGTTGAGCCCAATCCATCTTGTTACTAATATTACAGTGTCATTACATGTTTGACAGTCAATAGTTTATTAGATAGCCTAGGTCAATGTGGATTGGTATTCAACAAGCTTATATTAGGCATATTATAAGATCTTTATAATGAGCCATCCTTTTATTAATGGTTTACAGTACATACCACATGCCTAACATTATTATTTTCCCTCTCTTATGTTCATAATTCTTTATTTGAACATTATTCAATGTTAATAAACAATGTCTGCATAGACTATATAATTCATAGCTTAGGCATCTATTGAAGTTCTGTTCAGTGTCAAATTATTGGTGATTACTATTCAATAATATTTCTATATAATTAAAATCGATGCAAACCAGAAAATTAGATTTTATATATTTATACATAAGCTGACAAGATCCAAAGCATTACAGGATCTAATTTTCCATTTCACATCGATTTCAGTTATACCGATTTATTTAAGCGATAGTTACATATAATTTCTCACTGTGTTCCTTTTAGTATGAAACCACAAAAGCATGAATGGGTTCTAAGAAAAACAGGTAAACATTAACATAGCACATAAATCAAAGTTCCAATGATTAGTACAAGGTGCTGATTTAAATTTAATTGAGTTGCCTGGTGAAACACAAAAGAGTATGCTAAATGAGATGTTCAATTAGTTAAGTTAAGGTCACTGAACAACTAAAAAAACAGCTTGCAATGTTTATGCTTCACAGTCGATACAATGAATCCAGTATGCCAAATTTGTCTCTATCATGCCTCATATAATTATTTATTGAATAAATCCTCTTATCTCCCAAAGCTTATGCACCAGAGTTATTGGGAGATGGTGGATTGGATCCAAACTAAAGTAAGAATAATGTCCTACTTAGGTCTTAGGTGTAAAATTTTAATTAGCTTAGTCTGAAAACTGCTAATCGAATCTTGAACTGAAGCACTTAAAACAAAGTTCAAGGAATACTGTTCATTCATTGTGTCTTTACTAAAAATATGGCCACTATTATGTATATATTGCATATCAATCTCTTTTTGCTTTGTGTTCAAAAAATTATTTATATGTAGATATGGTGATTGAGATGTAAGAGCAATATGTCAGAGCGTTCCTTTGGCTGCTAAGGCTGGTCACCTTGTGGGGAAATATTACTTAAGAACAATTGCATTTCTTATGGTATACATATTTCCTGCAGGTATAAAAGTACACACATTTTACAATAAAAGGAAAATGCTTATTGATGTTCATTTTCTGTTTTCATTCCCTACATTTTTTTCCCAAGCTTAGTATAGCAGAACAATGGCACATGGGAATTTGGCTGAAACCAAGGGGTATCTTTAAGTCATAAGGTGACGTGTGGGATATCCACAGTACAGTACCTCCACTCTTTCAAAAATACACACGTTCAAACCCAGCACAATGACAGACACTTGCAAACATGCCTTCTGAGGCACTCATTAATACACAGTATGTATGACAGGTGTGCAGGTTGACAATATATTCTTAAACTGATATTCATTGGCAAACTCACAGTGACACTCATACTGTGGTTATACAGACTATGTAGTGTTCCTTCCCATGGCTCCCTATGATCCCATATACCAGACCTGGGCAAAGCACGGCCCGCGGGCCACATCCGGCCCGCTGAATAGCTCGGACCGGCCCGCAAAGAGTGTCCTGGTGACTCACCAATGAGTCCGGTGTCCCCCCCCGCCCCGGTCACTTACCTTAAACTCCTGTGTTGGAAGCGTTTGTCTCGGGTGCCGGCGCTTTACGCTGGGCGCCGGCATATGACGTCAGACGCCGGCGATCAGCAGTGAAGCGCCGGCACCCGAGACAAACGCCTCACGCTTCCAACACAGGAGTTTAAGGTAAGTGACCGGGGCGGGGGGGGAGATCCTGAGAAGGGGGGGTTAGGGAGTTAGAGGGGAGATACTGAGAAGGGGGGGTTAGGGAGTTAGAGGGGAGATACTGAGAAGGGGGGTTAGGGAGGGAGGTCTTACTGTGTGTGTGTGTGTCTTACTGTGTTTGTGTGTGTGTGTCTTACTGTGTGTGTGTGTCTTACTGTGTGTGTGTATCTTACTGTGTCTGTGTGTGTCTCACTGTGTCTGTGTGTGTCTCACTGTGTCTGTGTGTCTCACTGTGTCTGTGTGTGTCTTACTGTGTCTGTGTGTGTCTTACTGTGTCTGTGTGTGTCTCACTGTGTCTGTGTGTATCTTACTGTGTCTGTGTGTGTCTTACTGTGTCTGTGTGTGTCTCACTGTGTCTGTGTGTGTCTCACTGTGTCTGTGTGTGTCTCACTGTGTCTGTGTGTGTCTTACTGCGTGTGTCTTACTGTGTTCATAGCTTATTCAGTTATTGTAATAAATATTTTAGCCCATTTTTTAGCTCAAAATATTTTTTCCTTTTTTTTCTCCTCTAAAATCTAGGTGCGTCTTATCAGCAGGTGCGTCTTATAGAGCAAAAAATACGGTATGCACTCCGAAGCCTTGTTCATTTTGTTCACTTCTGTGCTGTGCTAATAGTTATTCAGGCCTTACTTATTCAAGCACCTCTACCAATGACGTAGGCTTGAATAACTTTATTAAACAGCACATAAGTTAACAAAATGGACAAGGCTTCGGAGTTTGTAGTTTGTAGAGGTCTGGCCCTCTAAAACCATTCCAATTTCTCATGTGGCCCCATGGGAAAATTAATTGCCCACCCAGTTAATTTAATGGAAATTAGGTTTTTAATTTGTAACGCAAATTGGAGATTCTGTTAAATGTAATATGTATTGAAAGAAAAAATATCAAAGGGACAGTTTACCGCCCTAGAGATCCCGTTCAAGGAAGAATGCATATTATGCTTGAAGCACCAATAAGTGGCATTGAAATCAATGGGAGCACTTGCCACACATGCGCACAGGGGTTTGAATAGACCCCCGGCCGCAGAGGGGTAGGTGCACAGAGATATGTACAACTAAACTGATCTCATGCACACAAAAAAAAACTGAGAGGCAAGGACATTTGCAATTAAAGTGCATATGATGACTCAAGTGTCCCTTTAATAGCACAAGAAAGTAAAAATATATACCTTAGGACATGAATTAAAAATGAGTGGATAAGACTGTCTTTTTAATTGAAAACTTAAAAATAAGCTTACTGAGAAGCAAAAAAAATCCCTACAAAAAATAATTTCTATTGGATATTGGAAAAAGTGAAGCTGCCATGTGTATTTGCTTTTTAACGGTGCACCTAACTTAAAGTGATTCCTGTGACAGGATTGCTTTAAAATATACAATGCATTTAATGGCTTAGAAATGGATTGTGATCGGTGAATTAGCCAAATCCACTTGAAATAATGGGTCAGTGCAGACATTTCCTCCACTGACTTCAGGGATTTTAATTTGCATGCATAGATTGGTGGATTTGAGTATGTGTTATTATTGAAGCAATGTGGACAGAAAAAAGCACCATGTGGAATAGTGGTCTGACTCGGTTATGAGCGGATACCAAAATAATGAGTCCAGTTACATCTATATGATAATGCATTAAATCCTTGTTTGACAGCCTGAAAATTGATTGAATATTTAAAGCTACCTTACAAAGTGAATTTCCAATAGCATAAAATGCTGACTTTACTGAGGCGAGAAATATTAAGGTATTCTGCCATTTTACTTTAAGTTTAAGAAGATAAAGGTGATGTTTCACATTGAGGGCCTATTATCTTACCTTCAGATAAGTGTAGAGAGGAGTAAAATAAACCTATCTTTCATTTAGTTTTTCCTCTTTAAGGGCCCCTGACACTTAAAAATTGCATTTAATATGTTTATGGAAATACTACAGTTGACCAGTAACAATCCTGCCATATCTCCAAAGCCCTGATCTATGTATTACATCACAGCGGACTGACTATCTACTACCACGTCAATATATTTGTGCATGCGGAACAGCAAAACGCTACAGAAAGCAATTACCAGGATAGAGCTACAGAGGCAGCTTTACAAGAAGAAAGCAGCTTTACTTCTGATAGGTAAGTTTTAAAACACAAGGACAGCTGCAGACCTCATCACAAGCACAATACATGCACATTTTATGTAAGTGCAAAAACATATTTGCACACATCTGATTTCAAGCACAGCACCACACCTGAACACAAGCACAACTTATTACAAGTCCATTACGTACATATTTTATGTGAGGAATTAAATGGATTTGCATACATCACATCATAAACATAACAATAAACCTGAATATACATGCAGCAGCACACAAGAATATCAGATAACACATACATTATTTATTAAGAATGTCAGAGGCTGCGGCACACATTAACCCCTCTATTGCTGGGCTGGCACTCAAGGGGTTATTGTGTGTCTGCAGCCTCTGTCATTCACAGTTGACAGTAGAAACAGCATGGAGGCAGGTGAGGCATCAACAAAGGCTTCAGGCAAACATTAACCCCTTCAGTGCCCGCTCACTTAACAAAAATTGATGTGCTGGGCATGTCACTAAAAAACAGTCAGTTAATGAAACCTGATGTGGCTCGGATGTCATGGGGTTAAATGAGCTTATAACGCGGTCAATAATCAAAATGTATCTTAAGGAAGCCATGTTTGTCCTGAAAACCCAGGATTATACACTGCTCCAAAAATTAAAGGGAACACTAAGATTACACACAGGGGCGGGCTGGGCCGGGGGGCAGGGGGGCAATTGCCCCCCAGGCTGCCCAAAATCTAATCTAAACGGCCGCTGGGTGCTGATGCCAGTGGCCGGCGCTACTATAATACTTATCCGGCTTGTCATATTAAATTTAAAAAAAGGTATTAAACCAGCGGCGGCCAGCAGCATCAGCACCCAGCGGCCGTGTGCGACGGCCGCCTAGTGATGGGAGCAATGCCAGCGTGAGGGTTGAACGCTCCGCCCCCTCGCACGGAGCTTTCACCCCTCATGCTGCTCCCGTCACTATGCGGCCAATCTAATCCAAACGGCCGATGCGTGCTGCTGATGCCGCCGGCCGGCGCTACTTTAATATTTTTTTTTATTTATTTAATATGGCAAGCCGGATTGGCTTTCCATAATAAATTTAAAGAAAAAAAGTATTAAAGAAGCTCCGGCCGCTGGCATCAGCAGCACGCATCGGCCGTTTAGATTAGATTGGCCACATAGTGATGGGAGCAGCGTCAGGGGTGAAAGCTCCGCCCCCTCGCACTCAGACTGCTGGAGCACCGGATGTCAGTACGTAAAAAACGGCAGTCTGCAGCTACCAGGGAACGGAGGTCTACACGAAGAAGTGGAAGATGTACAAGGTTATTAAATCTATATTTGTACAAATTATATATTATTTTATTGTATTCGTTAAAAAAAACCCAAAAAAACGGTAGTGTCACCTCCGTCCCCAATCAGCCCCTCCAAGTGTCACCTCTGTCCCCTTTCAGCTCCCCATGTCATTGCTGTCCCCATCAGCCCCAACCAGTGTCACCTCTGTCCCCAATCAGCCCCCCATTTCATTACTGTCCCCATTCAGCTCTCCAGTTTCACCTCTGTCCCCAATCAGCCCCTCCCAGTGTCACTTCTGTCCCCTTTCAGCCCCCCCATGTCATTGCTGTCCCTATTCAGCTCTCTAGTATCACCTCTGTCCCCAATCAGCCTCTCCCAGTGTCACCTTTGTCTGCATTCAGCACCCCCATGTCATTGCTGTCCACATTCAGCTCCCCAGTGTTACCTGTGTCCCCAATCATACCCTCCCGGTGTCACCTCTGTCCACAATCAGCCCCTCCCAGTGTCATTACTGTCCCCATTCAACTCTCCAGTGTAACCTCTGTCCCCATTCAGCCCCCCATGTCATTACTGTCCCCATTCAGCTCCCCAGTGTCACCTCTGTCCCCATTCAGCCCCCCGTGTCATTACTGTCCCCATTCAGCTCTCCAGTGTCACCTGTCCCCGTTCAGCCCCCCATGTCATTACTGTCTCCATTCAGCTCTCCAGTGTCACCTCTGTCCCCATTCAGCCCCCCATGTCATTACTGTCCCCATTCAGCTCTCCAGTGTCACCTCTGTCTCCATTTAGCCCCCCATGTCATTACTGTCCCCATTCAGCTCTCCAGTGTCACCTCTGTCCCCATTCAGCCCCCATGTCATTACTGTCCCCATTCAACTCTCCAGTGTCACCTCTGTCCCCATTTAGCCCCCCATGTCATTACTGTCCACATTCAGCTCCCATGTGTCAGCTCTGTCCCCAATCAGCTCTTCCAGGGAATTAATATTTGAGAGTGTATGGGCCCACTTGATCCTGGTAGGGTACTCATATTAGCCTTAAAAACACTTTCCCTGCTGCTGTGTACTATACGTCCCATAATTCTCAGTCAGTATCATGGGGGACATTTACCTGGCTGAGCATCAGGGGGGCATTAGGTTTTGCGGTTTTTTTTACTATCCTTTGTTGCTATTAAATTTACTTATGTTAAACCACATTTGAATCATATTTATATTTTTATAATCAATATGTGTTAGAAAATCAGGAAAAGATGGGCTGATTCGGTGGCACAATGGGCCACTGGACTTGACTTGCCCCCCAGGCCTTAGGCTGCCAGCCCTCCCCTGATTACACATCCTAGATCTGAATTAATGAACTAATCGTATGACATACTTTCATCTTTACATAGTTGAATGTGCTGACAACAAAATCACACAAAAATTCTTAATGGAAATCAAATTTATCAACCCATGGAGGTCTGGATATGGAGTCACACTCAAAATCAAAATGGAAAACCACACTACAGGCTGATCCAACTTTGATGTAATGTCCTTAAAACAAGTCACAATGAGGCTCAGTAGTGTGTGTGGCCTCCATGTGCCCGTATGACCTCCCTACAACGCCTGGGCATGCTCCTGATGAGGTTGCGGATGGTCTCCCGAGGGATGTCCTCCCAGACCTGGACTAAAGAATCCGCCAACTCCTGGACAGTCTGTGGTGCAATGTGGCATTGGTGGATGGAGCGAGACATGATGTCCCAGGTGTGCTCAATCGGATTCAGGTCTGGGGAACGGGCGGGCCAGTCCATAGCATCAATGCCTTCCTCTTGCAGGAACTGCTGACACACTCCAGCCACAGGAGTTCTAGCATTGTCTTGCATTAGGAGGAACCCAGGGCCAACCGCACCAGCATATGGTCTCACAAGGGGTCTGAGGATCTCATCTCGGTACCTAATGGCAGTCAGGCTAACTCTGGCAAGCACATGGAGGGTGTGTGGCCCCCCAAAGAAATGACACCCCACACCATTACTGACCCACCGCCAAATCGGTCATGCTGGAGGATGTTGCAGGCAGCAAAACGTTCTCCACGGCATCTCAAGACTCTGTCACGTGTGTCACATGTGCTCAGTGTGAACCTGCTTTCATCTGTGAAGAGCACAGGGCGCCAGTGGCGAATATGCCAATCCTGGTGTTCTCTGGCAAATGCCAAACGTCCTGCACGGTGTTGGGCTGTAAGCACAACCCCCACCTGTGGACGTCGGGCCCTCATACCACCCTAATGGAGTCTGTTTCTGACCGTTTGAGTGGACACATGCACATTTGTGGCCTGCTGGAGGTCATTTTGCAGGGCTCTGGCAGTGCTCCTCCTTGCACAAAGGCGGAGGTAGCGGTCCTGCTGCTGGGTTGTTGCGCTCCTATGGCCTCCTCCACGTCTCCTGATGTATTGGCCTGTCTCCTGGTAGCGCCTCCATGCTCTGGACACTACGCTGACAGACACAGCAAACCTTCTTGCCACAGCCCGCATTGATGTGCCATCCTGGATGAGCTGCACTACCTGAGCCACTTGTGTGGGTTGTAGACTCCGTCTCATACTACCACTAGAGTGAAAGCACCGTCAGCATTCAAAAGTGACCAAAACATCAGCCAGGAAGCATAGGAACCGAGAAGTGGTCTGTGGTCACCACCTGCAGAACCACTCCTTTATTGGGGGTGTCTTGCTAATTGCCTATAATTTCCACCTGTTGTCTGTTCCATTTGCACAACAGCATGTGAAATTGATTGTCCATCAGTGTTGCTTCCTGAGTGGACAGTGTGATTTCACAGAAGTGTGATTGACTTCGAGTTACATTGTGTTGTTTAAGTGTTCCCTTTATTATTTTGAGCAGTGTATATATATATATATATATATATATATATATATGTATATGTATATGTAATTTGTGTGGGCACAATAAATGTAAAAGAAGAAAACCCTTGTCACGAAGGGTAGAAAAAGTTTATTTAGGATGCATAACTTTATACTACATACTTACTGTATATAAATGGAAAGGTTTGGGGAAAAAACATCTATGTGGAACAACATCTTAAAATATAAAATTACTATGGGGGGGCAAAAATGAAATAAAATTAAAACAAAAATAAGCTGTAACTGTCACCTTGGCCAGACTGGGTAAGAAAAGCTGACTGGGCCTTTTGCAAAATAACAAATGTGAAGCTGCACACTACGCTTTCACAGCACGTGGCCGGTTGTATCCAGTTGGCAAAAGCACAATGAAGGATAGGATTTGTTAATTGGGTGGCAGTAAAGGTGAGGTACTTGCTGCAGTGTAATTTATGTATTTGCCTGCACTACACCACTGGGATGCCGTACTTGGATGTTGGATAAGATGGGAGCATCAGTTCTATCTCCTGTCAGGGAAAATGACAGACTCTATTGCTGTCCAATTATCAGTGATGGCAAAGTGAGCTTCCTACTTCCTGTTATGTGACATGATTTGCCAGTAAGAAACTTCTTCTGTAGTCACATGCTACAGGCAGTAAGTGTGGAAGATGCATGGCTCTCCGCTTGCAAGGAAAAACAAATGTGTTGGGTTCCCCAGCTACATAAAACGAGATAGTATGCAAATAAAAGCTTGGATCTGCATGTGTGTATGTATTTTTTGTGAGCTATTCCTGTATGAATGCACATGGTTATGCCTTACAGAAATAAATACATATTAAAGTATTTAATGAATATCAAAATTTAATATTATAGCGTAGTAGTTCTTGTAATGTGATTTAAAATAATTTATCAAAATGCATGTTTTAAATAACAGGTTTAAATTCAAATACACAATATTATGAGTTTTATTCTTTTCTATAAACCAAATACTCTGAACTCTTGACTTAGAAATAAACTTCATAATAGAACCCATTATGTGCTAAAAATGACAAAAATAAAATAAATAGCTGCCTCTATTAGTATTGTGGGAATAGGGGACCTTGCACTTCAATGATCAATACAATTCATTAGAGTTCTTATATTGTCCTGGAACTCCAGATATGTCAAGTCCATTTAGCCTAATGTTCTCCTTGTATTAAATCGGAATTTTTATTGATGCAAGGATTAATGCCATTTTCCAGCACAGTGGTACTGTTAGTAAATGGCTAATGAAAGCAGGATTGTCAGGCTTTTTGTTTCATTTTGCTTATTCATCAACCGTATCTAGTACGAATTTACATTAGATGTAAGCAGTGCTTTCACATTAGACATGAGCTACTATAAGAACTAATGTATTAGCATTAAGCCAATCCAAAGCTTTACCTTTTGATACCTGTTTATAGGAGTAACTGGTCTTATGGAGCGGAACTACTCAACATTTCACGCCACGTCACGCTGCGTCATTCAAATCAATGGGACTGCTTTCCATGCGTGTGCATGGGGGGGTCTCATTAGACCCTTGCCCAGAGTGTCACAGAGTGAGTGATGGAGATGTGTTTGGCCTAAAATAGCTGGGGGAGGGAAAAGGGGCAAGTGCACATGAAGGGATTCAGGCAGAATACCCACATGCATTTGCAAGGGGCAAACAATATAAATTGAAAGCAACCTCAGCTATCATTTGTATTAAAGCACATATAACTGAAGCGTCCCTTTAGGAGAAAACATATTGAACGCTTTTCATTAAATAGGGAGTTTTCAGGGTTTCACCTGGATAGTCCTAGAATAAAAAGATGGGTCATGGGTTCTGGATTTACCTGTTAATGTCCCAGGAAATGCTAGGCCAGTGACCATGTTGGTGTGCATTTCACAGGGGGAGAACTGAGAAGCCTTAGCAGGTCCCTGGAACACACATGTAAAGCATGTCCTCGCTACAGGTTCCCCTTTGCTGTATTTCCTTCAGTGTTGTGCTTTATGTGGTATGTGGCTGCACTACCCTAGGTGCTCAACACTCGGGAGAGGGCAGTTGCCTTGAACCAGGCCCTGTTCAATTCTGCTACTGCGCAATAACTCCTGAATACCATCATTAAGTGCTCTGGGTCATTGCGGTATGGACCTCACCTTTGACACTCTTTCTCTGCTCTTTAAAATGTTAGCTGTCACCTGGAAACAAAGACCACAACCCTAGTGATACCCTAGCCATGTCCCTAAATGCAGCCTTTCAAAGAGTTCCAAAAAACAGCTCAGCAACAGATGAAAACCCTAAATGTATCCAATGGATGTTATGTTTACAGGGTACTCAGCTGGCAAAATGTGCTCTCAATGCCAGCCATGCACCTAGGTTAGGGCAGTGGAGACTGCTGATTAACTCTTGAGCTGATCAATACAACAGTCTCCTCTCACCAAAAGGTTGTGTGTTACCTGTACACATAAGACTTCCATTAAGAAAGGGAGTCCTACAAAAATTGTTTTCAAAAATACTGTACAGTTGTTTTTTAAAACAATTCTAACAATTTCTGTAATAAAGTGTTTTAAGCAAGCCGCAAATTAAGCATTTGTAATTGTTCTACCTCTTTTATCTTAGTCCAATCTGGCTTGCAATATCCGTTCCAGTTCATCCCAAAGGTGTTTGATGGGGTTGAGGTCAGGGGTCAATGCTGACCAGTCAAGTTCTTCCACACCAAACTCATCCACCCAGGTCTTTATGGACCTTGCTTTGTATACTTGGGCACAGTCATGATGAAATAGAAAAGGCCCAACCTCAAACTATTCCCACAAAGTTGGAAGCATAGCATTATCCATAAATGTCTTGGTATACTGAAGCATTTTACATTCACTGAAAGTAAAACGCCTAGTCCAACCCCTGAAAAACAGCGCCAGACCATTATCCCTCCTCCACCAAACAGTACAGTTGGCACAACGTAGTCAGGCAGGTAACTTTCTCTTGGCATCTGCCAAACCCTGACTCGCCCATCAGACTACAAAACAAAGAAGTGTGATTCGTCACTCCACACAACACATTTCCACTGCTCCAGAATACTTTACACCACTCAATGCGGCACTTGGCATTGTACTTGGTGATGTAAGGCTTGCATGCAGCTGCTCCGTCATGGAAACCCATTTCTATGAAGCTCTTATCGCACAGTTTTGGTCCTGATATTAATGCCAATACAAATTTGGAACGCTTTAGCTAAGGAATCAGCAGAGCGTTGGCAACATTTACGCAACATGTGCCTCAGCACTCTGTGACCCCGCTCTGTGACTTTACGTGGTCTTCCGCTTCGTGGCTGAGTTGCTGCTGTTCATTCAGTTTCCAGTAATACCACTTACAGTTGACTGTGGAATATCTAGCAGGGATGAAATTTCAGGAACTGACTTATTGCAAAGGCATCCTATCACAGTACCACTCTTGAATTCACTGAGCTCTTCAGAATGACCCATTTTTACAGATATTTGTAGATGCAGAATTCATAGCTAGGTGCTTGATTTTATATACCTGTGGCCATGGGTATGATTGAAACACTACTTATTTTGCTGAAAGGCTCTTTGTTTTCCAGACCACTGGGAAGAAGACTACTGCCAATTTAAAAGCTTTGATAGGGTGTTTTTTTTTAACACAAATGTAATTCTCTCTATTAAAAATCCTTACATATACATTATATAACATGTAAATGTAATCTGGAAAACAGGTGTAGAACAGCTGAATGCAAATTATGTTTCCAAGTACAAATACAAAAAAAGAGAAAAAAATATGTAATTAAAGGGTTGTATTGTGAGAAATAATGATCTATATTTTAAGCGTACAAACTTCTTTAATTGTTTATTGTATGTTGAAACGAAAAAAGTCTCAGGGAATTTGCAATCAGCAGTTTTGTGTTTCTTTTGATAGACTTAAAATTATCAGATATATTCCACATCTCTCCTGCGAGTATTTCTTTCTGTCTTCTTAAAAGAAGCCTCTTATGTTGAGTGAAAATAATAAATGTTAATCGAAAAACTAAAAGAAACATGCAGTACAATATTGTTTTATGTATAGACCTTCTATTTTCTATATAATAGTATATTGTCTTAAATAAATTCCATTCAATTGATAATGGTTGTAAAATCATTTCAGCTACATAATTTATACTAAATTAACTTGGGTTGTAACACTTTCACAAACATTGCAAGCCAGCCTCTTTACATGAAGATTTTCTTCTTACTCCTAATTTCTGTAACTAAAGGCATCAACAAATAGTGTAGGGTTTCTGTCAACAAGAGTTACGTAGCCCTTCATTTGAGCCACCAGGTTCCATGACAACCAGGACTGTTACACTTAAAGCGAAAGCACTAAAAAGAACACCATCTTAAAGTCAATAAATATGTCAAAGGGTCAGGGCAGAGAGGCCAAATGGTGATAAAACATTGGTATCATAAGAGAAATATGAAATACCTGGGATATTTTAATGTTTTTGCGTAAATCTAACCAATAGCTTTTGGAATTGATTTGGGCAGAAATTCTGAATGTTCCCTCAAAAAATTTGGAACAAATTTAAGAGAGGGCACGCATAAATTCAGCATAAAGAGCCAAACATGGCGGATGATGATGAATGTTTTTTTTTATCCACGACTAAAGGATCTATTAACTAACAGATTGCTGTCAGCAGAGGTGTCTTCGTTATAGATTATGAAGGTCCAACCCCAGTGAGCTTTTACTGTAGTAAGTGCTTGGTCAGCCCTGTAATGTATAGTTAAATTGGTGAGATTTTGTTCAACGTACTTCTCGCCAATCAAATTATACAATATGCAGAACCGGCTCGAACCCTCATAATAAAAAATAAGTAAGAGGACTGAAAACACAACTTTACTGCAAATCTATTTTGTGTTAATCAGACACTTATAAAAGGCATACATGTACACTCACTGTCCACTTTATTAGGTACACCTTGATAGTACTGGGTTGGACCCTCTTTTGCCTTCAGAACTCCCTTCATTCTTCGTGGCATACTTTCTACAAGGTTCTGGAAACCTTCCTCTGAGATTTTGGTCCATATGGACATGATGTCATCCTTCAGTTACTGCAGATTTGTTGGCTGCACATCCATGATGCAAATCTCCTGTTCCACCACATGCCAAAGGTGCTCTATTGGACTGAGATCTGGTGACTATGTAGGCCATTGGAGTACAGTGGACTCATTGTCATGTTCAAGAAATCAGAAGATGGGTAAGCTGTGGTCATAAAGGGATGGACATGGTAATTAACAATACTCAGGTAGGCTGTCGTGTTTAACTGTTGCTCAATTGGTACTAAGGGGTCCAAAGTGTGCCAAGAAAATGTCCCCCACACTATTACACCACCACCACCAGCCAGAACCGTTACAAGGCAGGATGGATCCATGCGCTCATGTTGTTTACGCCAAAGTCTGACCCTGCCATCTGAATGTCGCAGCTGGAATCAAGACTCGTCAGGCAATGTTCTTCCAGTCTTCCATTGTCCAATTTTGGTGAGCCTGTGTGAATTGTGGCCTCAGTTTCCTGTTCTTAGCTTACAGGAGTGGCACCCAATGTAGTCTTCTGCTGCTGCAGCTCATCTGCTTCAAGGTTTGACATGTTCAGATATGGTATTCTGCATACCTTATTAATAATCTTATTGCAATCCTTGATGGGCTTTTCTCTCACCATACATTTTTGAGTGTAATTCACTGAATCCATACATACCACACTATTGTTTTGTATTATTATTTTTTCTATGTACATGCGTCCCAAGCCCTGCAGATCGATATCCTAAGCATTGAGAGGAATGTTTTTTGCAACTACTAGGATTGTAAAGAATTGTATTATTTATCTTTTGTTTTACCATGTGGGATTGGTATTTTTTTCACATTTGCACTATGTGAAAAATGACTCATGAAAACAATAAAGCCTATCTGTTCTTTGAGTAAATCACATGCCTAGTCCCTTCCTGATACTTGAGGTATTAGTAATATGTAAGAATAACATAAGGTAATTCACTGTTTAAAAAACCCAAATGTTTATTGTTTAAATGTTTAGGTTTGGGGGGAAAACAGCATGGACTTTATTGGTCTTGGAATTTTTTTTGAAAGAGGGCAACTCCAGAAGTTCAGAAGTTCAAATCCAGAGTAAAGATGTGACAGCAGGGGTATGAAAGTAAATGTTTTTTTTAAGGAGATTAAAGGCAGCCAAGGACCAATTTTTAGAACTAACTTCTTTTAAAGTTAATGGAAGAATTGGTGTGGCAATCTTAGAGAAATACATCTCTGGTAACAATTAGCCAAATCTAAGAAGCAGAGACCATCCATCCCAAAAAGATTATTGTATTCATATTCACATTTTGCTAGTTTAAGAATACAAATTATATCTGCAAAGCCTCGAGAGAATGGCTTTCACATGGTCAGAGGGGCGAATGTGAATGCCATCAAAATAGTAATTGAAATTAGATGATTAGACATATCCGCAAAGTGTTGCACAACCCAAAGGTAATGACAAGCCCTTTTGGTAAAGGGCTATTATGAATAAGAAATATATGTATATATATTTTTTTTTTGAATATGTCATTAATTATTACTACCTGATTACTTTTCATTGACACTTTAGGTTTATCACTGATCACTTAACTTCTAAGTGACTAAATTGTACACATCAGGTCACTGATCAGCGTTCAATCTTACAGATACACTAACTGTAACCTAACATCTAACTGTAACTAACACTATCCACTAACAGGACCCTGTTGCTGCAACCCCTAAAATAACCGCTAGATATGTTCACTAAGTATTTATGTTAATTACTTGTGTGCTAGTCAGTTTTGAGACATCAAAACAGATTTTGACATATTTGCCCCAAAACCACAAAAGGAGAAACACCAAAACATTTTTATAAAACTTGCCCCCAAACCAAAGGAAGAAACTCAGCAAAAACAATGCCATGTGTACAAGAAAAAAAGAAATCTAGATATTGTAAAAAGGCAGAGGACAAAAACCTCGATATCCCATGGTCCAGTTAGATTTGTGGTGGTCAACTTAGAAAGGTAAATCGTTTGTCTTTGAGGCCCTTGGGAATATACATCGTTCATGGGGGTTATTTTGACATTTATGGGTAGTTTTACCCATAAATGTCATGATGTGTGCCTTTCTGGTTCAGTTGTAAAAAAGTTGAAGCCTCTTTGCACTTGATTAGATTACTAATTCCTATTTATTCAGTTTATGTCTATTTTTCTGTTGTTTATGTTATTTAATCTGTCTTGACTAGGCTCCCCAGGACATTTGGTTTGGGGGTCTCTTGTGACAATGTAACATTGACATAGCACATATGTGGTATCTATGTAAGAAGTCAGTTTCTTTCTTGTTCCAGGTATCCCAGCAGGCAGCACCCATCCCAAAATGTGCCTGACATGGAAATGTTGGGGGGGGGAAACAAATTCTGTATTTCTGTTAGGTTTGTGTTTGCAATGAGCTACCTAGTAAAGTAAGTGGGGCGTCTTTGAACGTCTGAGGGAACATATAGTTCACCTTATTCAACTGTAAAACAAATAGTGAAACCACTTTGCTCTCTCATGATTTGGGGGTGCCTTGTGGCCATGTAATTTTCTTGTTCCAGATAGCCCAATGTGAAAAGGTAGAGCAAAAAACTCCTGTGTTTCCATTAGATATGTTGTTGCAATAGGCAACTTAAAAAGATAAGCGAGGTGCCTTGAACTTAAATTCAAATGAGACATGGACCCAGCAAAACGACCTGTCAAAATTCCAGGTTTTAACACCGTAATGCGCATGTTCCAGTTTTAACCCTGTAACATCTGAAAAATATGCCACACCCAAGCATGTGGGGTATTGCTTTACTTAGAGGTGTTGCTAAATAGAATATGTTGTTTCAGTACTTGCAAATACCCTGAGAAAGAAATCTGCTGAAATACTGCAATGTTTATATATATAAAAAAGCATCCTAAGTTTTAGTACAATGTTTGGTGTTAAAATGGTTAAATACAAAGTCTTAAAATGACCCTGGTAAAAAATTTTAAAATATATATATATCGTTTTGTTCAGCACGTTTTCTAGCCGCTTTTGGTGCCAAACTCCCAGAATACCATATTTTTAAAAATCTAGTTTGATACACGTTTCATATTTAGCCCTGTAACTAGCAAAATGAATGAAAATACCAGGTATATGTGTAGTTTCTTAAATTATGACAAATACCTAAATATTTTTGGCACTGGCTATGTAAAATTTGTATAGATGAATTTGTGAAAAAATTGCTTTTTTCGATAATGGGAAATCATAGTTGAATAAAGACATAACAACATACAAATTGCTCTGGCCCTGTAGCACAAACATTGTAAAATAACCCTGGGGCTTAAGGGGTTAAAAAATTGTATAGCCTATGAGGAGGTACAGTGGTGTTAAAAAGTATTTGCCACTGATTTGTTCTATTTTTTTCATTTGTCACATTTAAATATTTCCCATCATCCAACTAATTTTAATATAAGACAAAATGCGACTTTCAGGTCAAGCCACAGCAGCTTAATCGGACTTTGACTAGGCCACTTCATAACCTTTAGTTTGTTTCTTTTGAGCAATTCAGAGGGGACTTGCTTGTGTCCCAGTCTTGCTTGCTTGTCTCATCAGTCCACAAATATTATCCAAAAGTCTTGGGGTCGTCAAGATGTTTTTTGGCCAACACCAGCTGGTTAATAAAAGCTGCAAATTGCTTGCTTTTACAGCTTGCATCTACATTCATACACACAACTCCTCTATAGCTTATTGTATTAGAGTCATGTTTTTTGCTTGTGTGTATGTAAATTGGCTTTAGTGAATATTGTCCAACTAATCTGAGTTTGCTGTGGCAGGCTTGCATTTTTTTGCCAACTCGCAAGCGCTTGCAGTTTGGTGAGTAGACCCCATTAAGTTGAAACTTTTTTGATTTGATAGATTTCTCATGGGCAACAAACATTTTAATTGTGTACAAAAATATAATATGGAACAAAAACAAGGAAGAATAAAATGAAAGAAAAATTATGTTTTTAATAAGGGTTAGCAGGGTTAATAACACTGTCCTGGTTTCTAATCCGAATAAAGAAAAATATTGAAGCATTGATAGTTAACATTATGATGTAATGACATAAATGTCAAGCCCCAGGTATGCGGATGGTTATGAACACCGGAAACCACATCAATCAATTTAAATAAATCAGTGCTCAAATATAATGCCGCATCTGTCTCATAACTATTGTAGGGAACTTCACCTACTAGCAATAAACCAAAGCTTTATTTTCGATATTCACAACTTAATTCAGACAGGCACCTGTCTCCTCAGAATTCCCGTAGAATTCCACAGTATCTTGATAACAAACTCATGAGAGGATGTTAGCATATGTTTCATGTTGTAGTGGATGTAGGCCCCAGGCAGTTATTTGCTTGTATGCATTAAAACCCTTCTTTTAACCTCCTCTAGCTGACCCTGTCATACATTAGATTAGCATGGGGCCATTTGAGTGAGCTGCAGGTGCTGTCATGGATGAGTTTAAAATTGAAAAGATGCAGAAAGAATCAGGCTCTATGAATGTGTATGTAATTTAGTTCAATCTGACTGAACCTGCAGGTGAACTAACAATATCTGCTTGGAATTAGAAGTAAATATAACCAATATACTTTGGTATTATGTTTATGAAGGAGATGGTGTTTTGGGGGGTCTATGTGAAGGATTAAGGAAATCCATTTTAAAACAAGTGACAGGTTCAATTTTACTATAAATAATAAATACGCAGGGGCGTACCTAGAGTATTTGGCTACCGGGGCAGATCCTGTAAGTGGCACCCCCCCCAAATGTAAAGACATCTACAAAATTATGTTGGCAAGAATATTTATTGCACCAATTTGTAAACTGTATGTCAACTGTAAACAACAAGAAATCTGAAAAAATAAATTAATAACGTATAAGTAAAATAAACACGTTTAAATAACATTTACTGAACATATAATAGTGCTTTCTTTAATAACCCTCCAAAAAAAACAGCGTCCGCATTGCCCACATAGAACCTGACCAGCACCCAAATTACACACACATAGGACGTGCCATCTTTGCCTCCAAACAGCCCAGCATGAGTCAGGATTGTTCCCAAACAGCCGAGTGTACGCCATCTTTGTCCCATAAACACGCTACCTGTGCCATCTTTGTCCCATAAACACCCTGCCTGTGCCATTTTTGTCCCATAAACACCCTGCTTATACCATCTTTGCCTTTTTGACAAATAAACTATACACCTATGATTAACACAAACACTTTTACAGTCATTCACTAAGTCACTTTCATTCACACAAAATTTATTCTTTCACACAAATTATTTACACATATTCATTGATGCATTCTCACAAATTCATTAATTCTCTCACTCATTCACACAATTCATCCACACATTAATCCATTCATTTTCGCTCTCTCATTCTGACTCTTTATTTAAATATTCTTGCTACCCTCCTTTCTCCCTATCTACCCATACTCACCCTCTTCTGCCCTATCTACCCCTTCTACCCCCTCCTAACTATCTACCCTCTCCCCCTTTGAAGTTCATTTACCTTTCAGGAGTCCTGCGGTGGGGGTGCAAGGCCTCTGTCTCCCAGCTCTGCCACTGTATGGAACAGCATAGAGTGATGGGAGTTATGATGTACTTTAGAGCATAATTATATAATGAAAAAGACATTGGAAATGGTACAGCATAACACCAATCACTCTCACACATTTACCAATCCACACTTACCAATCCACACTTACCTGTCACGGCCCCGTGCGCAGCATGTCTCCCGACTAACCGCGACTAGCGGGTACCTGGCACTTACCTCCTCGGTCCTCCTACATCCTCGGTCCCCCTGACGAGCCGGATCGCTACGGCACCGATGCCTCACGGTGTCCGAGTACGGCGGTTCGTAACAACGAACCGCCACAGAAAGAAGGACGTGCATGGTGCTGCACGTCACGCCCCCCTTCCTCTCTCATTCCTCCATGGAGACGCCGGAATGTCCATTGGACACAGGCACTGCAGGGGGCGGGGTCTGGGGAAGCGGCACATTTAAAAGCCGAGCACTGACACTCATTCAGTGCTCGGTTGTTTTAACGGTTGAGCTCCCTGTGTTACCTTGTCCTTGATGATTACTTATTACCTGATACCTGTTGCCGGACCCTGCATGTTACCTGATTACTCTTACCTGATACCTGTTCCCGAACTTTGCTTGCTACCTGACTACGCTTACTTGATACCTGTTGCCATATCCTGCCTGATACCTGGATACTCTGGACTTGATACCTGTTGCCAGACCTCGCTTGCTACCTGGCTGCTCTCGTTCTGGTACATGTTGTTGGACTTTGCCTATATTAGGCTATACACATCACCCCTATCCCTGCGTACTGGTTTCCTCACCTGACCCCATCATAATATTACCATTCCACAGATTCCACACATACCAATCCACAGATTCCACACATACCAATCCACACATACCAATCCACACATACCAATCCACAGATTCCACACATACCAATCCACATTTACCAATCCACATTTACCAATCCACAGATTCCACACATACCAATCCACATTTACCAATCCACATTTACCAATCCACAGATTCCACACATAACAATCCACACATACCAATCCACACATACCAATCCACTCTCACTGAAAGATTTCCTACCTTTCCTCTTTTCTTCTTACAGCAGTCAGCTCCTTTTCATCCTCTTTGCTCCTCTTCCGGTTCAGAGAGCACGGACGGCGGTGGGCGCGGCTTCAGTGTTGTGCGCCGGGATCTGACAAGAAACCCTGGCGCACAGCAGCAGTTGCCGCGCGGATCGCGAGGGAGCGGTATCGGAGGTCTTTAACAGACCTCCGGCTCCCTTGAATGATTTTAAGCCGGTGGAACTGGCTTAAAATCACTCAAGGGAGCCGGAGGTCTGTTAAAGACCTCCGATACCGCTCCCTTGCGAGCCTTCTCCTCTAGCGGCGGACATTACTGTCCGTCTCTGGAGGGGTGCCGGGTGCCAGCAAGTTGGCACCCCCCTGATGAGCGGCACACGGTGCGGACCGCCCCGCCCCCCGCTAGGTACGCTACTGTAAATACGTATACTGTATTACAAACATAGATTAATTGGGTGTAAGAGCTTTTTAGCCCATCTACTCAATTTTTTCTACCTGCCATAAGCAGTGGCGACTCTAGAAACAATATATGGGGGGGGCACACAAGATACCACAGTCAAACTGGGGGGGCATTAATAATTTCCACCATTAAATCATACCACTGAAAAAACATATATATATATTGCCAAAAGTAATGTGCTATGGAATGATACTTTTGTTATTGGACAATACAATACTTGATCATTCAACATGGGAAGCCTGAAGCCACAATTTAGTATGACTAATCCATGAAATCCTTTAAACAACACAATACCTTAACTTTTGCACTAAATGATTTCAGGGCCTAATATTAGATCCTGCTGCTGATATGTATATATATATGAGCCCCTGCTGCCCATATATATTAATATTAGCCCCAGTTGCCGATATATATATATTAATATTAGTCCCTGCTGCCAATATATATATAAATATATATATAAATATTAGACCCTGCTGCCGATAGCAGGTATAGATCAACACATTAACACACAAACCGAGCTTTGCATGTATAGATCAATTGAAATTCACTTGTGATCTCAGCACTGAAGGTATATATCAAATCAACAGAATCAGACATACAAATCCTGTATTTGCAGGTATACAATAATAATATATGAAACGTAGCATTGCAGGTATAGATCAAATAAATACAAGGAAACAGCATTGCAGGTATTAATCAACTGAACAAGACATACAAACCCTGTATTTGGAAGTATACATAAATAATGTATGGAAACATAGCATAGCAGATATGGATCTACAGAATAACACAGAAACCCAGCTTTGCAGGTGTAGATCAATTGGAATTCACATAAAAACACAGCATTAAAAGTATATTTAAAACCCCCTAAATTACAGGCACAGATCACAGGTTGCAAACCCCAAAGCCAGCCCTGGCGTCCACACTGCCCACATAGAACCTGGCCAGCACCCAGATAACACACATAAGATTTGCCATCTTTGTCCCATATACACCCTGCCTGTGCCATCTTGGTCCCCAAGGCTCAAACATCCTGCTAGTGCCACCTTTGCCCTTCCACAATTATACATCTATGATACACACAAACACATTAACTCATGCTCTCCCTCATTCAGACAAATCATCCACATATTAACTCATGCTCTCCCTCATTCAGACAATTCATCCACACATTAACTCATTCTCTCCCTCATTCAGACAGTTTATCCACATATTAACTCATGCTCTCCCTCATTCACACAATTCATCCACATATTAACGCATGTTCTCCCTCATTCGGACAATTCATCCATTTTAAGAAACTACGCCCCTTGGAGCTTCAAATGAGGGGCTACACGTATTTCTAGGACAAAAGTTGAGTGCACAAATAATGATGGAATATGTCGCTTTGGCTAGAAAATATGTTTTTTCTAACCATAGCAACATGTTCATTTGTGTCTTGCGCACTCCAGGTTTATACTGCCCCTCATTTGATGTGCCAAGGGGTGTAGTTCTTGCAAATGTGTACTTTTTGTGCCATAATTTAACTTCTTACGTGAGCAGTAATGCCACGTCAAGGCTTCAACCCTAATTACTGACCATTCACACGCCTTTCATATCTCCATTCACTCACAGAAGCACACACCATTCTTTCCCTTTACAATCCCAAAGAAATGATGGTAAAGGGAGAGAAAAAAAACACTTTTACAGCAAAAATAAGTCTTGCAATAAAAATGCAAGGCGCTGCAGGGATGAGATTGGTTACTCACGTACCGCACAGGCTAAATGGCTGATTTTAATAATACCGTATTTGCTCGATTATAAGACGAGGTTTTTTCCAGAGCAAATGCTCTGAAAAATACCCCTCGTCATAATCAGGGTCGTCTTATAATCAGACCTCAAATAGGTCTGATTATGAGACTAAGATCCAGATCCCCCGCAGCGATGCAGAGGACCTGGATCCTCCTGTGTTAACCCCCCCCCCCAACTTACCGGTGCTTCTGAGTCCCCGGTGCTTAGTCCGGGCTGCGTGTAGAGCTCTACACGATACAATCGCGTAGAGCTCTACACGCTTCCCGGACTAAGCACTGGGGACCCAGATGCAGGGGACCTGGATCCTCCTGTGTTAACCCCCGACCCAACTTACCGGTGCATCTGAGTCCCCGGTGCTTAGTCCGGGCTGCATGTAGAGCTCTACGCGATATAATCGCGTAGAGCTCTACACGATACAATCGCGTAGAGCTCTACACGCTGCCCGGACTAAGCACTGGGGACTCAGAAGCACCGGTAAGTTGGAGGGGGGGGGGCATAACACAGGAGGATGCAGGGGACCTGCATCCTCCTGTGTTATGCCCCCTCCAACTTACCGGTGCTTCTGAATCCCCGGTGCTTAGTCCGGGCAGCGTGTAGAGCTCTACGCGATTGTATCGTGTAGAGCTCTACGCGATTATATCGCGTGGAGCTCTACATGCTGCCCGGACTAAGCACCGGGGGCTCAGATGCAGGGGACCTGGATCCTCCTGTGTTATGCGCCCCCCCAACTCAGAAGCACCGGTAAGTTTGGAAGAGGGAGGGGGAGTGTTAAATGGGGGGTGTAAGGCATTTCTGGAGGCAGAGTGCTCTGTGAAATGCTTTTTAACCCCTTTAATGCCACTCTGCCTCCTGAAATGCCTTAAACCTCCCTATATGCCATAATATGCCTTTTAATCCTCTAAGTGCCAGAGTGGCATATAGGGTTAAAAGGCATATCATGGGGCACAGTGGCATATAGGGTTAAAAGGCATATTATGGGGCACTGTGGCATTTAGAGGGTTAAAAGGCATATCATGGGGCACAGTGGCATATAGGGGGTATAAGGCACTTCTGGGGCAGATGTGCATAACTAGGAGGCAGGTTGGAAAATAGAAGGAAATAAAACCAAAATATTTTTCTCAAGCATAGCTTTTATTAAAAAAAGTGTTTAAATGAATTAAAATTTACTGGTAAAACTTTTTTCCTATAGGGTCGTCTTATATTCAGGCTTTTTCTTTTTTTCCTAAATTAATATTAAGATTTGGGGGGTCGTCTTATAATCAGGGTCGTCTTATAATCGAGCAAATACGGTATTTGCAGTTCATCAGGATTTCAAAAATTTGCTTCCCTCATCCGTTGGCTAAATTTAACCCCATGATCAAAGGGATTGTGGGATTAAAAATTAGTATCGGCCATTTTTAAAAAGGGAATGTGACTTTTTATAGCTATATGATCTCTGTGGTAACATTGGCTACCACAGTGATCATTTAGCTAGAATTCTTAAACTTTATTTTTTTTTAAAGTTAAACTACTTTATGTTTAAATAATTTAATTTTATCTGCCTTTAGAGACCCCCAAATCATTTTTTTTTACATTTTTTACATTTTAATTTTTTTAACTTAGTATTTTTTATTCTTTTTTTTACAAGCTATATACCGTTGGAAAGGTGAGGTAATTACCTTTCCAACGGTATATGTTGGGTGTCTGAGATACAGGCATCTAAGCAGCATGCCCCCATACCTCTTTAACTGACAATTGTCAGTTGTTAATAAAGTTGCGCGGTGACGTCATCGCGTCATTGCGCGAGACGTCACCGGCCGGATCGGGTGGCCCCGGTGATGCCCTTCAGTTTGAGGGGCAGATAGCTGGGGTAGGTGGTGATGGAGGTCCACAGACCTCCATCAAGGTAGGGTAGTGCTAGTGACGGCATGGTGCCGTTGTTAGCACCTGACTGTGACTGCTAGCGACGGCACCATGCCGTCGTTAGCAGTCAAGGGGTTAAAGTCCCATTGCGGGACTGTCCTGGGTGGCTCCAAATTTGGTGGGGGGGCAACAGGGGGGGCAAGGAATATCCTAGGGGGGGCAATTGCCCCCCCTTGCCCCCCTGTAGCGACGCCACTGGCCATAAGGCATAAATCCTTACTTCGGCCTTGGCCTTGTTTTATATATTTTAAACTCCCCTACGTATATTGATCTAACCCATGATTTTACCCATTGAAATATAATTCCATTATGTGTTTCTTTTTTTATGTATAAAAATAATATTTCTAAGTAGAGGAGGTAGGCGAGTTCAAAATAATCGATGGTTGGTCAGCTGGTAGTCAATAAAGTTACCAATAATAGCTGGAACGGTAGGTTTTTTTGTTATGGCTCAGAGACAGAAAGATTCAAGTGACAAAGGGATCAGAGAGAGTAAAACAAGCTTGATGTCGGATGGCCCGTGACTGGGTTAGGTAGAAGAGGTTCATAAACTAAAAGACAAGTCAGGTTAGAAAGCGGAGCAAGAACAGACATGGAAGGGTGGTCAGTGAACAAGGCGGGTCGAAAGTATATCAAATCTCAAGTAAAGTGAAATGGGGTAGCATTTAAAAACAATTCTCAGGTGAGATCCCAATTAGGTTTATTTACAAAGAAGGAAGTGGCAGGAGCATTTGCTGAGAGCTTTAGTTTAATCTCACTGCATATTTTTTACATTATAAAGGGCCAATCCCCTTAGTCAGCTTTTACTCCAAGAATAACTTGGGTGGCCATGTCTAAAGCAGATTAGTGAGATTTCTGTAAAGTGTCCTCATTCACTGAATTATGCATTGTGCAAAGGCAGCTCAGCCCATCTTGATGGATAAACCTGCCAATATTGGTTTACATTTAAATCAACTATCCCACAGGAAACCGAATGAGGGGTGAGGGGAGGCACAGGACGGGGTTTGTGCCTCCCCATAGGTATTTTTTATGAATTAACTCCACCATCTCCTACTGGATAAGGGGAGTATAGTTGTGAACTATTATTAATTAATTAATATAAATTATTTTATTACCTCCTGCCGCATCAGCCATGGTGCAGGGAAGATGGCAGTGCTCAGGAGTGTAACAATTATGGTTACAGGGGTTGCAACTGTGACCAGGCGCGCCACTCTGTGACTAATGGTCTGCCCATTTAAGCCATAACCGTAGCTAGCAGCACAAAAAGGGTAGAGATCATCCGATCTGATGATCTCTTATACTCTCTCCATGTTGGAAGTGGATGTGATGTCATTTCCTGTCTGCTGGATAAGATAGACACAGCATGCAAGGAGAGACTCTGAGAGATCGTCAGATCGGATTATCTCTACACTCTCTGTGCCGCAACAGGTATGTCAGTGAGTGTAAGTGTCCACAGAGTGTCAGGCCCGGTCGCAGTTGCAATCCTGAATATGCATGAACATAAATACCGTATTTGCCCGATTATAAGACAAGGTTTTTTCCAGAGCAAATGCTCTGAAAAAAACCCCTCGTTTTATAATCGGGGTCGGCAATTCTGGAGGCAGAGTGGCACATAGGGGGGTCAAAAGGCATATCATGTGGCACAGTGGCATATAGAGGGTTAAAAGGCTTATCATGGGGCACAGTGGCATTTAGAGGGTATAAGGCATTTCTGGGGCAGAGTGGCAAGCCTGGGGGCAGATGTGCATAACTGGGGGGGGCAGGTTGAAAAAAAGGAAATAAAAACAAAAACAAAATATTTTTCTCAATCATAGCTTTTATTAACAAACAATAGTTCACATAGTTTATATGAATTAACATTTACTGGTAAAACTTTTTTCTTATAGGGTCGTCTTATATTCAGGCTTTTTCTTTTTTTCATAAATTAATATTCAGATTTTGGGGGGTCGTCTTATAATCGAACAAATACGGTATGCATGTTGTTGCTAACATGCAAGGGCATGGGCCCTTAGTTGAATTAACCCTTATCTCACCTGACCCCTGGACCTATTAATGAATAAACTCACATAGGTTATCAAATTAATTTATTGATGCTGAAACCTTTATTGCTGGCCCTTGTCCTATTGTGGTATGTCCTATATGTTCAGGGCAGAAGACAGGCTAGTTTTAGCAGCTGTTTTTGTCAAGAGCTGTTTTAAATTTGCATTGTAATAATTCTGTGTAAGTCATTATTTATTATGGTTATGATTTTAATACCATAAATGTAAACATGAATTGCATTTCTGTGCTTTTTTTACTCTCATGACACTGAAAAGGTCATTTTTGTCTATGAAAAATGGAATTTACAATGATTTGGGTCACTTCCTACTTTATCTGTTTCAGTTCCCATTCTATCCAATTCTTGCTATTTTTTGACAGACAGTTCTCCTTGGAAAGCAGAACAGAAAAAACAAAGTACTCCTCATGTATAGGTGATCGTAGGTGGTCCAACCAGTAGCCTATATACTGGCCTCTCGAAGTCTATATTCTACATGTGGAAGTTACCAGCCCACCAAAGACCATTGGTTTCTGAATAACTTTAGTCAATAATTTTATTATTTACTTTACTGTATACTGACATGCTGGATGTGGAGCATATATTTCCCTGTGAAATTCTTGTTAAGGATGATTCTGCTATTATTCTTCATAATAGAAGAAACTTGGAGTCATAATCTCGTAATTTATTCTTTAAAAGGAAATATTCTTTATTTAGAAAGGAAACATGCCATTTGCATCTTTACACACAAAACATAATTTTTAGATATATGTTCTATGTTTTTGGTACCACTCACAAGGAGAAAACCAATAAAAACAATATACAACCTTCACTTTAACAATGGTGTAAATTTTATTCATTCCTCTCAGGTACAGTCTATTTTGAACCAGAGATTTATTAATCCATCAGAGCTGTCTCTAGACTAACAGATACCGTCTGTGAAAGATAAACATGTTACACTGAATCCTTAATACAAATCACTACTATATATAGCATGTCTTTTAGACAGCACAACAATCCAATTACGAGCGGGATATATCTGAAATGCAAAGTGTATTATATTGTATTTGTGAATCTAATAAATGAACTAAGGGTTAAAATGTAAATGATTCACATATTAATCTGTTAACATTGTATAATAAGTACTTAATCAGTGATTATAAACCAATTAAAAAAAATGTTTCATGCCAGTGAGCGTTAGAGAGCTTATAGAAATTGTCCAGCAGTTACTTACTGCCAATTTTTGGCTGCCTTATACTTATTTAAAATATTTACACAGTGTTCCCAATGTTCATTTAGATAACCAAACAGACCTATTTCTACAGAGCCAGAGCAGAGCTGCTAAACACCTCCATTGAAATGTTTATACAAAGTTTCAATTAGTGGCATAGATAAATACACCAGACACTTCCTTGCAGCCAGACAGACCTGCATGTGAGGTCAGTATTAGTTCAGGGTAAGCTATCATCTGCAGCAATGGAATTAGCACCAACACTGTCAGAATGTTCATACATCAACAACCCACTTTTATTCAACTGGAAAAAAGTTAAAAGTAAAATGTCTTACTTGCTGCATTTCTTTATTAGCCATCAAACTGAAATATATAAAGTGTTTGGTGTGAGTATAAGTGGTGCTCTCAGATCCATGTGCATTATATGCATGGCTCCTTGGTTAATCTTGTTACCATTTTTATTGTATGGATACGTTTTTATAGATTTCTGCCCCTGAAAGGATACAAAGTAAAAGAAAGACAAAAACTTCCTATGAAACCAGAAATAACAATGCACATTCCACTAATAAAAAGTGATAGGAATCTACATGAGCTCAATATATCACTGACTACTTGGCCAATGTCATGCTAATTAGCCTACAGGAGTATGACAAATGCCGAATGGCAATGAACAATTTATCACCTATTGTAGGTGAACTTAGTAACCCTGTAAAGTGCAACAGTATAAATAGCAGGTCAAATGTCTCTCATTCCTAAGGGCTTTCTTCAACAGCTCTTCTGTTCTTCCCATTTAGGAAGAAAGGTCCATATTGCATGGTCCACTTTTGCAAAGCAACAGGAACTCTCTCCCTTCCTATTAATTATATAATGGAAAATAATAAACTGGTAGACTTCACATTTTGTACACAAGCATTCATTCCTTTCATATATTAAAGGGACAATTAAGTGTCCAAGGAAGCCCCCTAAACAAATACATTCACCTAACCTGCATAAAAAATGACTTACCTAAGAAAGTGTCACGACCTCCCTACACTGGCACTCACCGCGGAAGTTATTCCACCTGGAACACTACGACCAAAGGAGGAGCCCCTGGCAGCAGCACCCCAGGATTTAGACGATCCCAACAGCAAGGAGGCCAGATAAGGTAGGTATAGGTAGAAGATACGGAGTTGGTGGTACAAGGTGACAGGCTTAGCAGAGACTGGAAAGCCGAACCAGGATACGGACACAGGAACCCAACGAGCCGTGGTCGAGATCCGGAGAGGTAAGCCGTGGTCGAGATCCAGAGAGGGTAGTCAGGTAAGCCGTGGTCGAGATCCAGAGAGGGTAGTCAGACAAGCCGTGGTCGAGATCCAGAGAGGGTAGTCAGACAAGCCGTGGTCGAGATCCAGAGAGGGTAGTCAGACAATCCGTGGTTCAGCAATAAGATCAGCAAGGCACAGTACAAAATCGGCAGGCAAAGAAAGGTCAGGCAAGCAAAGGGTCAAAAATTAGCTGGAAGTAACACAAAACACAACCGAGCATAAAGACCACAACAGGGTAACTAGCTAGAGAACTTCCTGACTTTTAAATCTGGCGCCAGAACCTAACCCCGCCCCTGAGATGACATCATCGAGAAGCTCTAGCCGGCCATCCAAACCACGCCTCCAGTTGCGTGGCAACGAAACGCTCCTGCCGCGAAGAGACCGAGAGGAGGTAAGTGCCCGACTCCGGTGATCTCCACTGCTGCAGGCTGGCTGCTGCAGCGTGGAAAGATGATCCCCGGAGGAAACCCTATATGCCCCGGATGTCGGAGGAACACAGGCATCCGCCTGCCTGTGTCTGCCGAGATCCGTGTCAGTGACACTAGACCTCAGCGCCCGGCGTTCACAGGCATCGGCTTGCCTGTGTCTGCCGGGATCCGAGTCAGTGTCACACGATCTCGGCGTCCGGCACTCGCAGGCATCGGCTCGCCTGCGTTTGCCGGGAACCGAGACTGCGACCCGCGACCTCGGAACCCGGCGTTCACAGGCCTCGGCTTGCCTGTGTTTGCCGGGATCCGAGGATGTAGCCCGGGATCCCGGAGTTTGCCGTGTACCCCCCGCTCGATGGCCGGCCGTAGGCCGAAAATAACCAGGTTTATGGGGAAATTTCTCATGGAATTTTTTAAGCAACGTGGGGGCATGAAGGTCTCTAGAATGGATCCAAGATCGTTCCTCAGGACCATATCCTTTCCAATGAACAAGGTAAAGAACAGAATTACGTAGTTTCTTGGAATCTAGAATGGACTGGATTTCATATTCCTCTTGGGAATCAATAAAAACGGATTTGGGACGAGGAGTATATTTGGTAAATTTATTACACACAAGAGGTTTAAGCATTCTCAACGAAGAAGGGAGGAGTAATTCATAAGTGACTGGGTTAATCTTACGAGAAATACGGAAAGGACCGATATATCGGGGAGCCAGTTTCATCGAAGGGACTTTGAGTTTAAAATTTCTAGTTGATAACCATACCCTATCTCCTAATAAATAAGAGGGACCTAACCTGCGACGGCGATCAGCCTGACATTTATACCAATTAGCCGCCCTAGATAATGATAGCTGGACAGAGTCCCAAAGAGCAGGTAATTGAGAGATGTAAAGATCCACTGCAGGTACTAGAGTAGGTGTAAAGGAGTGCGGTAACATCGTGGGATGAAATCCATAATTACAAAAGAACGGGGACAATTTAGAGGCTTCATGACGAGTTATTTCTAGCAAATTCTGCCCAAGGCAACAGTTGTGTCCAGTTATCTTGATGATCATTAATAAATACCCGGAGGAATTGTTCAAGGGATTGATTAGTTCTTTCCGAAATCCCATTCGATTGCGGGTGGTATGCAGAGGAAAAAGCTAACGAGATATTTAGGGACTTACAGAAAGATTTCCAAAACAAAGCAGTAAATTGAACTCCCCTATCGGAGACAATTTGTTGCGGAAGACCATGAAGCCGAATAATCTCTTTAACAAAAATAGGAACTAGTTCAGGAGCCGAGGGTAACTTGGGAAGGGGAACGAAATGGGCCATCTTCGAGAAACGGTCGGTAACTACTAGAATAACAGTGTTCCCTGCAGACACGGGAAGTTCTACAATAAAATCCATAGCTAGATTGGACCAAGGGCGAGATGGGATTGGCAGGGGCTGAAGCAAACCTGCAGGTTTAGTATGAATGCTCTTAGCAGTGGCACAGGGAACACACGCAGCAACAAAATCCCTACAATCCTTCCCCAAAGTAGGCCACCAGAAATGTCGTCCTATAGCTTCCTGAGTACGACGAGCACAGGGATGTCCCGAGGATTTAGATGCATGCGCCCAGGTTAACACATTCTCTCTCTCAGAGACAGGAACACACAAAGTGTCCATAGGCCATTTACTGTGAACAAAGGCTCTTTCTTGGGCTTTGAGAATTCGAGAAACCATAGGCGAGGATAGCTGGGTAGTAACTGATGCCACAATGTGAGAGGGCGCAATCATAGGTTCTAGAGCCGGCTTACTATCAGAGTCATTAAGAAACTGACGTGAAAGAGCATCCGCTTTAATATTCTTGGAACCCGGCCGGTAGGAAATTATGAACTGGAATCTAGAGAGGAATAAAGACCATCTAGCTTGCCGCGGGTTCAGTCTTTTCGCTGAGCTGAGATATTCTAAATTTTTATGGTCTGTCAAAATAGTGATGGGATTCCTAGCCCCCTCTAATAAATGCCTCCACTCTTGTAAGGCCATGATTATACCCAGCAGTTCATGATTACCTACATCGTAATTGATTTCTGCCGGAGAGAATTTTTTTGAAAAATAAGCACATGGATGAAGCTTGTCGTTAAACTCCCTTCTTTGGGAAAGCACCGCACCTACTCCAATCTCCGAAGCATCCACTTCAATAATGAAAGGTTTAGATACATCTGGGTGTCTTAAGACTGGAGCTGAGGCGAAGGCAAGTTTCAGTTTATCAAAAGCTTGAACCGCTTCTTCCGACCATAGCTTACAGTTAGCCCCCTTTTTTGTCAGGCTGGTGAGTGGAGCCACAATCTTGGAGAAGTCTCGAATGAATTTTCTGTAATAATTGGCAAACCCGAGAAATCTTTGAAGGGGTTTTAAAGCCTGGGGTTGCGGCCAATCCGAGATAGCCGAAAGTTTCTTGGGATCCATTTCGAATCCTGAGGCCGAGATTATGAATCCTAAAAAGGAGACTTTGGGAACTTCAAAAACACATTTCTCGAGTTTAGCATAAAGTAAATTCTGACGTAACCGCTGTAACACGATACGAACATGTTTACGGTGAGATTGTAAATCCGAGGAATGAATTAGGATGTCATCTAAATATACGATGACAAATTGCAACGTGATATCCCGAAAAATGTCATTAATAAATTCTTGAAACACTGCTGGTGCATTGCACAATCCAAAAGGCATAACAGTGTATTCATAATGCCCCATACGTGTGTTGAATGCAGTCTTCCATTCATGCCCCTCGCGAATACGGATCAAATTATAGGCTCCTCTGAGGTCCAGTTTGGTAAATATGGTAGATCCTCGGAGACGATCGAATAATTCGGGAATGAGAGGCAGCGGATATTTGTTCTTAATGGTAATACAGTTAAGACCCCTATAATCAATGCAGGGTCTCAGTCCACCATCTTTTTTTTCAATAAAGAAAAATCCTGCTCCCGCCGGTGAATTAGATTTCCTAATGAACCCCCTCTTAAGATTATCTTTAATATATTCTTCCAAAGCTTTAGATTCTGGTAACGATAGAGGATAAGTACGTCCTCTAGGAGGTATGGTACCTGGAAGAATGTCAATAGGGCAGTCGTACGGGCGGTGAGGAGGAAGAACCTCCGCCTGACTCTTGTCAAAAACATCTTTGAATGCTTGATAAGCACAGGGTATGGTAGACGTGGAAATAGCAGAGATGGAGTTGTTCTGAGAAATAACCGAGGAGAGACAGTGACATGAACACGACGAGCCCCACGCAATAATGTCCCCCGACTGCCAATTAATGGAGGGGTTATGCGACTTTAACCACGGCAGACCCAGAATGACCGGACATCGAGGAGACGAAATGACATGAAAGGTCAAGGTTTCTTGATGCAGTAATCCCACCGAAAGTAGCAATGGAGTAGTTTGTTGTGTGATGAAAGACGGATGGAGAGGCTGGCCATCAATGGCCGTGATAGCAATAGGTGGAAAAATCTTGCACAATGGAATCTGGTGAGAGAGAACGAAGGCGAGATCAATAAATGACCCAGCAGCCCCCGAATCCAGCATAGCTTCGGTAGAAATCTTAACCTTGTTCCATTCTAAAGTAATAGGGAGGAGAACACAGTCTTTATTTTTGAAATCAGGAGCACGAGAGATTTCACCCAGCCCAGGCTCCTTCACTTGGACTGGGTGCGATAGTTTTCCGGCCGAATAGGACAGGATCGGACAAAGTGACCCTTGCCGCCACAGTAGAAACAAAGTCCCTCCATTCTGCGACGATTCCTCTCGGCAGGGTTTAACTTAGTAGCTCCTAATTGCATAGGTTCCTCTGGAAAGGGAACTGGAGTAGAAGGACTAGTGGTGGGAACAACTTGAGGCAACCGATAGGAATTCTTCTCCCATCTTCTGGTTCTTTGTGTTTGTCTTTCTCTCATCCGGTTGTCTAGCTTGAGAGCCAAGGAAACAAAATCTTCCAATTCATCAGGATGGTCTCTAGTGGATAACTCATCCTTTAACCTCTCCGAAAGTCCATCATAAAAAGCCGCAATCAAAGCTTCATTAGACCAATTAACCTCTGCTGCAATAGTTTTAAATTCTATGGCGTATTCAGCCACAGAACGAGACCCCTGAACAGAATGTAGCAGAGATAAGGAGGCTGTAGCGGCCTTTCCTGGGACGTCGAAAGTTTTACGGAAGGCAGATATAAACGAACTGCAGTTGTAAATCATGGGAGAGTCCCTTTCCCATAACGGGGAAGCCCAGGCCAGGGCTTTACCGGAGAGTAACGAAATCACGTATCCAACTTTGGCCTTTTCCGAAGTGAACATATGTGGAGAGATCTCAAACTGGATGGAGCATTGATTCAAAAATCCCCGACAGGATTCAGGATCACCACTGTACCTGTTAGGAGCCGGTAACTTCACAAGAGACGACATGGGAACAGCATCTGGAGGCGCAGAAGCCGGTGTGGATGATGAAGCGGCCCCCGAAGACGTACCAGCTGAGCCGGCGTCAGAACGGGATACCAAAACTTGAACAGCATGCGCCATCTGCTCCAGGGTGTCTTGCAAAGATTTAAATCTGGATTCATGAGATTCCAATCTCTGATCATGAGAGGACAGAACCTTGTGCAACTCCGATGGATCCATGACCCTGTTGTACTGTCACGACCTCCCTACACTGGCACTCACCGCGGAAGTTATTCCACCTGGAACACTACGACCAAAGGAGGAGCCCCTGGCAGCAGCACCCCAGGATTTAGACGATCCCAACAGCAAGGAGGCCAGATAAGGTAGGTATAGGTAGAAGATACGGAGTTGGTGGTACAAGGTGACAAGCTTAGCAGAGACTGGAAAGCCGAACCAGGATACGGACACAGGAACCCAACGAGCCGTGGTCGAGATCCGGAGAGGTAAGCCGTGGTCGAGATCCAGAGAGGGTAGTCAGGTAAGCCGTTGTCGAGATCCAGAGAGGGTAGTCAGACAAGCCGTGGTCAAGATCCAGAGAGGGTAATCAGACAAGCCGTGGTCGAGATCCAGAGAGGGTAGTCAGACAATCCGTGGTTCAGCAATAAGATCAGCAAGGCACAGTACAAAATCGGCAGGCAAAGAAAGGTCAGGCAAGCAAAGGGTCAAAAATTAGCTGGAAGTAACACAAAACACAACCGAGCATAAAGACCACAACAGGGTAACTAGCTAGAGAACTTCCTGACTTTTAAATCTGGCGCCAGAACCTAACCCCGCCCCTGAGATGACGTCATCGAGAAGCTCTAGCCGGCCATCCAAACCACGCCTCCAGTTGCGTGGCAACGAAACGCTCCTGCCGCGAAGAGACCGAGAGGAGGTAAGTGCCCGACTCCGGTGATCTCCACTGCTGCAGGCTGGCTGCTGCAGCGTGGAAAGATGATCCCCGGAGGAAACCCTATATGCCCCGGATCTCGGAGGAACACAGGCATCCGCCTGCCTGTGTCTGCCGAGATCCGTGTCAGTGACACTAGACCTCAGCGCCCGGCGTTCACAGGCATCGGCTTGCCTGTGTCTGCCGGGATCCGAGTCAGTGTCACACGATCTCGGCGTCCGGCGCTCGCAGGCATCGGCTCGCCTGCGTTTGCCGGGAACCGAGACTGCGACCCCGGAACCCGGCGTTCACAGGCCTCGGCTTGCCTGTGTTTGCCGGGATCCGAGGATGTAGCCCGGGATCCCGGAGTTTGCCGTGTACTGGCAAACTCTTGCCGGTACCGGCCGGGACCCGGAACCGTAACAGAAAGAAGCTGTAAATCCAGAGCTGCAGCAGAACCCCCTTTCCATGGTCCAACATTCCACTGCATCGACAGCCAACCAGTGACAGGGAAGTGCTCCAATTTAAATCAATGGGATCATTTTTCACACTTGTGCATGGTGGTCTGCATCAGCTATTGAGTACATATGATGGCCAATCCGAAAAATGATCAGTCTAAATCCAATATCAGTCTATAGAATTTAAGTCAGAGAGATCCAAAACTCCTGACATTTCAAATTGACAAAGAGGGATAATTTTGTTTTGGTGGGGATGTTTAGAAGTATTATTATGGGACAGCATTCTATTAACACTAGAGACTTACTGATAGGTACTAATTAGTCTAAATTATGCATTTACATGAAGAATAGAGCATCTTATGTGCATATTTTCTAATGTTTTTGTACACATTATTTAGAATTTTAGGACTGTTAAAAAATATGACGCACTCATGCCCACTAAACAAGCTCCTAGAAAAGTGGAACATTAGCAGATGAAAGAGGGGCTTTGGGGTTTATAGCATTAATCTTAATAAAGAAGGGCACTTGGGAGTACTTAGTGTTAAAGGGAATATAGATTTACCATAATACTGGCCTTGTAACGTTAAGGAAAAAATATTTTAAAACCATTCATATTAATTTCTTGTGAAATGGTGTATAATATTATTATACCATACAAAAAACAGAAACAAGATAATTTTAGCTTAGGATATATAACAGCATTTTATGGTACTTTCTAATCATATTTTCTTTTCTTATTTTTAGCTGTTTCCCATGGAAACAGTAACAGATCCTGCTCGTTTTAAGTTATAAAAAAATAGTAAAATATATACCACAGATATAACATAGGTTATGTTGACTAGTTAGCAGATATGTCACCATGCAAGGAAACTTTTCAGGGTCGGTTAATTGTGGTGTTTGTCATACGTAAGGGCAGAGCTAGCCCTTATTAGTGGCTTAGGAGTGGAAAAGAAGTTGGCAGGGAGTGGAGGTGGCCAAACACCACTCCAGAGAAAGAAAGATTGTGGAAGCAAGGCCTCAGCCAAGTTCTCTGGTTCAAACCTGGAGAGTTACTATGTATGTTACCCACAAATAAGGTGTATTCAATAAAGAGTGTTATTGCTAATTTGCTGCTTCAGTGAACCTTTCAGCATTAATATCAGCAAACTAATTTGGCTTAATTAATTATTAGATTGTGAGCTTAAGAACAAGGCCCTCTTCCCCTCTTGTACCAGTATTTCTTATTACTAATTCTAAATATTGTTTTTTTGCTATTCTTAATTACGTGTTTTCCCCACATTGCAATACAATCTATAAATAAAATATACCGGTAATACTAATAATGATTATTGCACCACTTATACCTTATATGTACAAGAATAGCTTTTAATAATCTCTCATAAATCTAGTTGAGTGCAAATGCTCTAATTTTCAGAACAGTGTGTTTGAAAATATGTCTGGAGCTTGCATTCTCTACTGTTCAGATAATAAATGACTTATTAATTTTTAGTTTTTTCCTCTGTCTCTGAATTCTCTAAATTAATGTTTTATTTATGTAATGCTAAACGCCTTGCATGACTTAAGCATGTGCATTGGTTAACATATCTGTATGCATGCAGGTTTTTTTTCTCTTTCCATATTCATAGAGACTAGGAAGATATATGTATTGGCATAATTTAATGTCAGCGGTGTGAATGCCTCAATGCTTTGGGATTATTTTCCAATGACTACAAATAATGCCTGCATTCCATTTTGGTGGGTGGCTATAAATGAATAAACAAATTAATAAGTATGTGATTCAGATGAATACTTACGTCTTGTTCACCTTTCATCTGGATAGAAGGCAATAAAAGTAGCATAGCCATGGTACAAAAAGCAAGCCCTGATGTGTTAACAAGGTCACATATACTAAATGGAAGACTTAATGAGTTCACCAGCTTCGGTCTTAACATGTAAAAGGGGAGCATTCCGCCTCATTAACAGAGCTGGGGTTGAAATCCTTTCTTTTAATTGTGGTGCTTCATAATGTCAAAGAGTTATTTATTTTAAAATTGAATTAAAGGTACACCCCAGCCATAATATGCACTTTAATTCATTTGACAGCTGAGTGTCACATTTTAAAATAATGTTTTAGGTAATTTGCATGTAAAGGCTTATAGACTTGAGAATCCCTATGTGCATTTACTCTTTTTCCCTTTCCTCACCCCACCCCCTATTTTTATGCTGAAGGAGATGGGTTAGGTCGATATTGCATATTGTAGTACTTGACAAATACTTTAATAAAAATATTTTGCTAAGTGGGCTGTATGGAACATTAGACTGTACCTATAACCCTTTCAGTAGCAACCACATATGCACACCCACACAACACATCGGGGCAACTTTTTTGAGGAGTGTGTCCAAAGAGCCACCTTGTGGCACTCAGCTTCAGAGAGCTACAATGGAGGTCTGTGCTGATTGTAGAGCTTTATGGGCCAGTTAGGGTAGGTCTAACACATCTTCCCTCTCTAAAAAAAGCCCATACACAATAATTTATTTTAACCCCTTGACAACAATTCGCGTCACTGAAAAGCATCCTGTCGGTGAAAATTGACGTGCCTGTCACGTCATAAGTTTAAACTCTAAGATCGCTTTCTTCTCCCAATTTCAAGGCATTTAGCAACACTGAAATCTGCAGCTGGGGCCCCTTCTGATTGCTCCACGGAGCGTCAACATATGCCATATTAAGTATGGCGTCAGCTTAAACGGTGCTGTTTAAATACCTCGATATCGAGGCATTCAGCGACACTGAATACCCACCCCAGGGCACACTGTGACTGCTAATCACAATGTGATTAGTCTAATAAAATAAAAATAATAGTTTTAAAAAATAAAAATGTAGTAAAATGTGAAAATAATTTCACACTGATGTCACTATCAGGGTAGCCATCCAGTTCCAGCAAAATATATAAAAAAATCCCCCCCAAAAATCTATATAAACATGTTTTTATGGCAAGTCATAAAATTAGCACTGTATTGTCACATAAATCCTTGCATGGAAAGAGTTAAAATACTGGCATTAGGGTGTCTAGTTTTCATAAATATATGATTTGATGGGGTAAATGGATTTGGCCAGCTTCAAAGATGTCCCAAATAACACATTGTAGCAGGATGACCACATGTCAAAATTCCAATTTAAAAAATTACACACTTCTCAAATGTGGCCTCATAGCCCCCCAAAAGCCAACAAATCCATGCATGGGTAGAATTCTGGCATGGAAAGAGTTAAAATGCTAGCATTTTAAATTCCCTTTGGTGTCTAGTTTTCAAACATATATGGCTTTATGGGGGTAAATTGAACTGACCAACTTCAATGATGTCCCAAATAGGACATGGGGGTAGTAGGACCAGATTTTAAAAAAAAGTTTTTGAAATAGCAATATACTGTATTTGCTCGATTATAAGACAAGTTTTTTTTTCAGAGCAAATTTTCTCAGGTATGCATATTACTGACCAGTCCTTGTACGGTACTTTGCACTAAGACGTGTCTTTATCTTAACACTAGGGGAATGGGTAGAATATTGGGGCCAAATGGTCTGTGGAATGTTACCAAGTTATAAATCTCATGTCCTGCATGCTATCACTTTACCTGTGCTGATAAGCTATATGTTGAGATTAGATGTGTTCTGCAAATCATGGCTGATATGCGGTTTACCAAACTCCATCTAAATGTATCACTTTTAATTATTTGAAGATTTTAATTTACATGCCAAATACTTTACTTCTCTCAAGAAAGTAGAGACCACAAGGGAGAGGAAGACTGTTATCCTTGCTTGCCCCTTGCTCCACAAACCCTGTATGTCCCACACACACACATACTTTGGGGCAAGCTCTGCCTGTAGCCCCTTGTGCATGATTGGGCAAAGGACTATTGCCACCTTTTCTCAGTAGACAGCACAACCAGCTCAGTGAGTTTAGTGTAATGCTGCATATTAGATATTTGTTTGTCTTAAATATCTAAACTTTTCCATGAACAAAGAGCAATCAAGACCACAGCTTCTAAGTCTTCTTAAATAGGTTTATTTGTTAAAACACAGTAAACATACAGCACTAATTAAAGACAAATTGTATTGAGACGATAGTTGTAGGTTCTGTAGGCTCTGTATGCTTGAAAAGATGGAGGATAAAGAGACCTTCTAAGCATGAGTTTTTATACCCTTTACACTTAGGGTATAAGTTGTTACTATATATGGGCAATATATGTATTTTAAGAATCATATTGGACCATTCATATGATACACTAGCATTCTAAGGAAGACCATCTAAGTTTTGTCATGTGATTAAAACACATGCTCCTAGCACTCTGATTGCATTCAGGCCTAAACTGTGAATATATATGGGGGAAAATGAAAAAAAGCATGAAAATGATTTCTTACACAGCAGAGCAAGTACATTTAGATCTGACTCATTCTTCCATTTTATTTTGCATGAATGCTCGTTTTACTACTTTACATAGCCCTATTCTGTAAACAGTAGCCAAGGGAGTCTTATATGGAAATCTACCCAATGCCATATTATTAATTAGGCACACATGGCACATGTCTAGGGACTCCTAAGCACTGGGCTTTCTTGACTTGATGCATAATCCACATCAAGTACAATGTATCTGGAACTGTGAGACAGGAGCTTAAAGCACTGCAGATTCTTCCACATGCAGTGTAAATGCAGGCAGGTCTCTGTCAGGTAGTAAGACTTGCTATGTATGCATCTGTATGGGTGTGTGTGTGTATGCAAAGACTTGCCTAGGGGCCCTGGAGTGTCTTAATGAAACTAAATCTACCCGTACTTAGTTGTGTATTTCTGTGGTGTAGTATATACACATCTTAAAGGAAGGTTGTAACAGGAGTCACTATATCTGCATTGTGCAGAAAAAAGTAGTTTCACTTCCCTTACGATGTTACTTGCCATTCCTAGGCTTCTTTTTAGTAAAATGAGGAATCCCAACAGCTTTAAGACAGTCTGATGAATCTGTCACCCCTTGCCTTTCAAGTTTTTCCTGCACTACCTACATCAACCCCCTGTGAGAAATATTCTGTAAATTCACTTTTCATACAGTGAGTTTTACCTTAACCTGAGCCGCCATTGATTTTCATATCCATTAAAGGAAAACACCACACATTTAAATGCATATTAGATTCCATTTTGCATGGGAGCAATGTGTTTTCCAGAATTTTCCTCTTTTAGTTTAGCTTCCTGCTTATAGTGAAGCAGCAGGGGTACACTTCCCACCCATGTGCAAGCCTCTTAGAGACACAGGCCACATTCCATTGGTGTGCCACTTTCCACCCCAAGTGCCAATTTTCCTAAGTGCCACTGTTTGGGAGTTTACCAAGAAAGGACAACAAGGAAAGACAAATGAACTTGGAGGCTCCCTGCAATCTTCTTAACTTCACCTCCTCCCTTTCCCCCACCTCCCCTCACTCCCAGCAATCTCTCTGCTCACACAAGTCCTATTCCCTCCTTTCTCTTCACTTCCCCTCCCCCTCTCAGTCGGGGTACCCCAAGGCTCATTTCAAGGACTCCTTCTGTTCTCTTTTTACACTTCACCTCGCTCGGCAAACTAATCTCATCCTTTGGCTTTCAATACCACCTGTATGCTGATGCCACCCAGATCTCTCTATCCTTCCCTGATCTCTCTCCCTCTGTCTTAGATCATGTAACTAACTGCCTTGCATCTGTCTCTACCTGGATGTCTGCACGTTTCCTGAAACTCAATTTCTCTAAAACCAAACTTCTTATCTTCCCTCCCTCCAATGCTAAGATTCGCCCATTAATTTCCCTCAATGTTAATGGTTAATCATCTCTCCGTCTCCTTATGCTCGCTGTCTTTCAGTCTGTCTCTAAAAACTGTCATCTCCATCTAAAAAACGTTGCCAGCATCCATCCCTTCCTAACACAGCATGCCACTAAGGCTCTTGTCCATGCCCTTATCATCTCCCATCTTGATTATTGTAACTCTGTCTTAGCTGGTCTCCCCCCTCTACAATCAACCATGAATGCTGCTGCCAGACTTATCTTCCTCTCTAAATACACTACACCGGTCTCTCTGGCCATCCAGTGATCTCCGTCTAGCCTCTCCTATCTTACAAGATTGCTCTCCCCCGGCCTATCCGTCTCTCCCCGTGCCTTCGATCCTTCAAAAAATCCCTCAAAACCCACTTCTTTAAGGATGCTTATAATATTGCACATTAACACCCCCCATATTCCTTTAGTTCACCTCTCCTAGTCCCTATACTACAAAACTTACACTAGTGTGGCTGGTCCATCCCTAACAACTGCACTTGTACCTATTGTGTAATACACCCTAACTCCCTCTAGATTGTAAACTTGTTTGAGCAGGGCCCTCCTCATCTGTTGTCTCTGTAAGTCAAACTGTTATGTTACATACTACTTGTTATGTCCTATCTACCCATTGTACAGCGCTACAGAATTTGATGGCGCTATATAAACAATAAATAATAATAATGTACAGTTCACAATCAATGGGAGGTGGGCTTCCAATTGAAATGAGAGAAAGCTCAATTCACATACTTTGATGGTGAGAAGCATGTATGCCAGCTGAACAGTTAGTGGTAATGCACAAAGGACTCCAATATACATAAAAGAATATGGTGGACTAGAAAGGAGACTTGGAGTGGATTAGTCTTGGAGAGTGCCATTCAGCAGCGCTTCTACTGTATATGATGGGATCTAACCAAGGATTACTTGGCCATTAATAATAGACTTTCTTGAATAAACATGTTACTGCTGGATTGGATTGGTATAATTATGCTAATTTAAATTTCATTTTAAAATTAACTGAGTCTGTTATATAAAAATTTCAGCCTCTTTTATTTATTTAACATGTATTTATTTCTGACCATTTTACAGCCGCTAAACAGGCAAACATTTTTAGCAGTGCTGCACTGCAAGTACTTTACTTTCCCACGGTACCTTTGACTATAATTGGGATTTGATCACTGTTGGAACGAATAAAGCAGAGGGAACATTTTTGTGGATAAAATGCTATACATAACTACCCAGATCTGCCATCAGAAAGATCCATGTGTCATAGGCCAAATAAAAATAATTCTGAATTAATAAAAAAGGACATTTAAGAAATAATTAGACAAGTTGTATCTGCTTTTTAAAATGTATTTATTTACATTGATTCTTGGTGCTTTAAAGTTAACATATCACATGCAAACAATCACTTGTAGTGTATGTGGAAAGGTTGTGATATGATGTATATAGTCACTAAACCTATATTGAGAAGAGCAGGTTTTACAAGCAGCAGTAGATAAAGATACAGCACTCAGGGGCCTTTACAATATAACAATTTTATCATATTTCAACACAGTAGGTTATTAATCATGAATGGAACTTGAAGCATATAGGCATGTCTAAAAACAACCCTGCTCTGGTGTGCATGAAAGGAATATATATATATATATATATATATATATATATATATTCTATACTTTATTAGGTACACCTGTTCAATTGCTTGTTGACACAAATAGCTAATCAGCCAATCACATGGCAGCAGCTCAACGCATTTAGTCATGTAGACGTAGTCAAGACAACTTGTTGAAGTTCACAGTGAGCATCAGAATGGTGAAGAAGGGGATTTGAAAGTGGGATTGTTGTTGGTGCCAGAAGGGCTGGTCTGAGTATTTCAGAAACTGCTGATCTACTGGGATTTTCACGCACAACCATCTCTAGTGTTTACAGAGAATGGTCTGAAAAAGAGAAAATATGAGTGGCAGTTGTGTGGATGAAAATGCCTTGTTGATGTCAGAGGTCAGAGGAGAATGGGCAGACTGGTTCGAGATGACAGAAGGGCAACAGTAACTCAAATAACTACTCCTTACAACCAAGGTATGCAGAATACCATCTCTAAATGTGCAACACGTCGAACCTTGAAGCAGAAGCGCACCAAAATTGGACAAAGGAAGATGAGAAGAACGTTGCCTGGTGTCACGGGGTCAGGGAGAGAGGAAGGATCCTACTATGCAGATAAGCACTGTAGAGAAGTCCAGTATACAGTCCGTAATCAAAAGGGCAAAGGCAGGCAGCGGTGTCAAACGTATCCGAGGTCGAGGCAGGCAGGATAGGAGCAAAACGGTTAAACAGGTCCGAGGTTGTGGGCAGGCAGCAGGAATCGTAGTCAAAAAACAGGCAATGGTCGGTACACAAGGAAATCGAGATAATATGGAGTAATCAGCACACCCAGAAAGCATAACACTTTGAACGGGTGACTACAGGAGAGAAAAGTGGTGTTTAAATAGGTGAGTGATACCAACAGCTGTGCAGCGTATTCTACGTACGATGCGTACGTTGCGTACGCCGCACAGGCTGCGTACGCTGCGTATTTTGCGTACGCTGCGGTACGCCAGATGCGGACCTACGCCGTGTCATACCTGCGTCCCCTTCGGCACGCGCGGGGGACGCGCCGGCGCGTCCACGGACAGTAGACGCGACCCTAACCGACGAGGAGGAGGTGGGACCGCGACATTGCCGTGTGCGCCCGGCGGGGACCGCCGCGGAGTAGTCGGGACCAGGCGTGGCAGCCCTGGCGTCAGAGGTAGGGACGGCGGCGCGCGTGACACCTGGTCTGATGAGTCTCAATTCCAGCTGCGACATTCAGATCGCAGGGCCAGAGTTTGGCATAAACAACATGAAAGCATGGATCCATCCTGCCTTGTGTCAATGGTTCTTGCTGGTGGTTGGTGGTATAATGGTGTGGGGGACATTTTCTTGGCACACTTTGGGCCCCTTAGTACCAATTGAGCATCGTTTAAACGCGACAGCCTACCTGAGTATTGTTGCTGACTATGTCCATCCCTTAATGACCACAATGTACCCATCTTCTGATGGTTACTTGCAGCAGGATAATGCACCATGTCACAAAGCTCACATCATCTCAAACTGGTTTCTTGAACATGACAATAAGTTCACTGTACTCCAATGGCCTCTACAGTAACCAGATCTGAATCCAATAGAGCACCTTTGGGATGTGGCAGAATGGGAGTTTTGCATCATGGATGTGTAGGCGACAAATCTGTCGCAACTGTTTGATGCTATCAAGTACATATGGACCAAAATCTCAGAGGAATGTTTCCAGCATCTTGTAGAAAGTATGCTGGAAAATGAACTTCATATTACATATTATTTTAAATCTTAAGCTCAGAATATATATTTTTACCAATATCAATGTAGCTGGTCACTGCATATTTTTTAGCACCAAACACAGGTTTATTGTGGTCTGTTTTCATTTCAGAATTTTTATAGTAGATCCTATTTTCTATCATAAACAGTTTTTATGATTTTAAGGTACATTATTATTAAGAATCTCTTATTATCTGCTATTTGTGTATCTGAGTATCTGCATCTTCTATCACAAATATTTCCATCCAACTTGCAATGATGGCATTTTTATCGCACTCGATTTATTTCCATATTTTATACCTAAGGGCACAAGACTTCATTTCAAGGTAACTCTCCTAATAGGCATAGCAAGACTCAATGTGCAGCCATGGGCAGGCTGTCACAAGTCAATGAAGAAACAGGAACATTTTTAGAGTGACAGAACATTTTTCCGATAGGAAAGATTACAGCTCCACCTGCGCTGTTCAAAGATCAGGAGTAGAGTTATCTACGGAAACACTAATTTCAGACCCCAGGGTTCGCATTGTTCGGCACACAGAAAAATATGCCACCATATAAAAAAAAAATCACATTTAATCACTTGTATTTCAGCTGTATGGTTTTCTTATTATATATAAAGGCAGCGAAGAGTAACAAGCAATCACTGAATACAAAAGTACCATTCAAAAAAGCCAATTTACGTTATTATAAACTATTTCACTTAATCTTGTATCAATTACTTTGATAGGACTGTGGCACCGTAGTATACTTATCTACAGTTACACAAACACAATATTACTTTTGTATACAGTATCTCTTGAAAAAAAAGTAATATTTAACCCCTTCACTCCCCTATGGACGTGCCGGTATGTCCAAAAAATGCATCACAAGAATCCCCTACGGACATACCGGTATGTCCAGCCCTTCTTGCAGCGGCAGGGACAGCCTGGACTCCCCCTGACAGCAGAAGCAGATCGGGCATTCCCTTCCGGGTTGCGTCACTGCTAACGTAACCCGTAAGTTCATCAGGGGATATCCTGTCCTCCGATGAGGCACAGACGCTGCGATCTCTATGCAAGTCTGTGGGGAAACCATGTTTCTCACCCTCCTCCCATGCTGAAACAGAAAACGAAGAAAAAAACCGTTTAGTCATTTAAAAAAAATAATAATAAAAAAATCATTAAAATAATAATAATAAAAAAAATAATAAAGTTATTAATAACATGTTCAAGAGGTCCCTAAGAGGACCTCTAACCATTTAAAAATATATATATATTAAAAAATACAAAAAAATACAAAAAAAATAAAAAATTTTAAAAAATATATAAAAAAAATAATAATAATAATAAAAATAAAAAACCTTACATCCAATTGCTCTAGCATAACATCTACCCAGCATAACCCTCCTGCCCCCGTTCACAACCCCCAAACCCGTTAACTCATAAGCATAAAAATTCTACAAAAAATGTACACCTTCTAGTATGTTCCCTATAAGTGCTGGAAAAGTATTGAAAATCTATATAAATTAGGTATTTATGAAATCAGGACACCTGAATCGGAGGGGATTTTCCATCACTTTACCTAATTTTGTGAGGATTCAGAGGTGTTTTTTTTCTCATTTTCTCTAGTTTTTACTAAATTTCTCATTTTAAATTTTCAGCTAATCATCCAACTATGGTATCAAAAGAAAGCTCTATCTGTCCTTGAAAAAACAATATATAGTTTACATGGGTACACTATTCACAGGAAAAGAGAATAATCGCTGAACCGACGTATCGCAAAATTGCTTCGGGACTTGAGGTACCAAAAACCCCTGGGATTGAAGAGGTTAAATAAGACGTTATGCATCTTTGCTGCACATGCTGTACTTTTCTTTGTATCTGATATTTTGATATTTTGACAATAAAAGTGTCCACCTATTGGTCCATTTTTTTTAAAGAGTCTTAAATTCTATCAGCATACTTGGTTGCTTCATTTCTAGGATAAAAAGCCTTGTGCATAAGAAATGCAGACAGGGAACGCAGGTAATGGTGGGTCCTGTATGTGGGATTTTGAGAGCAACTTGTAGCATTATGGATCAATACACAAAAGGTTTAGCATTCATTGGGAGTAATTTTGCTTGGAAAGTAGACAGCTTTATTGAGTTAGCTGACATTTTCCTGAATAGTTGCATTTTGTGTATTGAGTAAAATGTATTTTGGCCAATGGAATGAGCTGAATGGGGAAGTAAGGAAGTAATGGTATGGAGAAAACATTTAAAACACATAAGGAGGAAACAATGGAAGTTATAATAAATATGCAGATAAATTCAGTTTGGTTAGTACATGGATGTCCTAATGTATGAGAACCAAAATTTAAAACCATAGGAATGCAATATAAAGAGTGGTAGAAAGATGTTAATAGGTGTGCAATGAGTAGGAAACATGAAGCTCGCTGCTGCAGGCACAACAGATCAAATACTATAGAATGTGAAGTTGAATTATGTGGTTTGACAGTAATTAGAATAGGAAATGGAAATGGAATGGTTCCAACAAAGTATTGAATGATAAAAGTGAATATGTGCCTTTTTTATCAGGTAAAAGATATAAGGCATTAAGTGAAGTTATTTAGGTACTGAAACTAAAATGGTTAAAGATTGAAGGAGAGGATGAAGGTCAATTTATGATGTAAAGTCCTATGTTTATCTATGTATATAAAATATATATACTTGATCATTACCGAGAGGGTGGCAGATAAATGGAACAGTCTCCCATCAGAAATGGTGGAGGCTAATACAATGAGAGAATTTAAACATACATGGCATAGGAATCAAACTATCCTGAATCTTGGTCAAGACCATAGACTAGACTGGTGCAAATGCACCTACAACAATTTAGACAAAATTTTGCTTTTGTTTTAGGTCCCTTTGTTGTTAGGCAACATATTTTGTTTCCGTAAAAAATCGGAGGGCATTTTACATTCGGAAACAAAATACATTATCACTTACACTCATTCACCCTCTAGTGCTCTTTCAAACTATGTCACACTCTCACTCACGTTTTTCTACACTCTGATTAATTCTCTGTCATGTTCCTCCAATCAGGGGAGAGGGAGTGTCTAGATGCGCCGCCATTTTGTTAAGTTCACTGGAAGGCTGTATTAATGAAGACAAATTCACTAAGAAGAAGCATTCTCCAGAAATCTATCTGCATTATTCAGGCCTTTCTGTGCACTTCTGCAAAAAGGTGGAGCCACAGGGACAGCCTCCTCCCCGTTCTGCCAATTGGGGAGAGAGTGTGTCCAGAGGCTTCGCCCATTTGTGGAAGTATGTCCACAGTGAAACAGTGGAATAAAAAAGGCACAAAGAGTCATTGAGGGTGAGAGAACCAGAGTCTTTACACAAGGAAAACACTGACTAGATGGGCCAAATGATTTGTCAAATTCTCTTTTTCGATGTGAAAGCTCCACAAAAATCCAAGCTAAAACACATTGGATAATAATATACATGTTTCTGTACCTAGACACCTCAAATTAGCCTCATTGACAGTGATTGTCTCTCCCTATCTTTGGGGAGCCGGATAACCGTTTCTGTGAGTAATTTCTTGTTTCTATTAAAATGCTTGTGTTTTGCCTATTATGCTATAAGAAGTTTTTTGTTATTTGGCACACAATTTACAGTAAACAGACTTTTAAATATCTTGTTGAGAATATGTGTTCAGATCTGTATGCTAGCCCCTAAAATATTTTATCAAAACAATAGCTATTTTTTAGATAATTAGACTTATGTGGGCCAGTTGGTCTGATCTACCTTGTTACCAGTTTGTTTACAATATAGAGGTCTGTGCTGAGAGACAGACATGACATCATGTAAATACACCACTGCCTACAGTCAATTAATATAATACACAAAAGCTTGGGAGGGCAACACTGCCAGTTGTACTCATGCAACCCATATAGAAGACATATTGATATCATACCTTTTCGTTGTAAGAGAATAGTAGCAATCCCATATGTATGCCTAATACAATTTGGACTACATCATGACATTTACTCCTATTAAATGAAAATAATCGAATAGTCTGAATGAAACATTTTTACTTTCAGTAAAGATGCCATCTTCAATAACCATGTTACACTTACATTTTAACAAATTAGTGGTGTTATGTGATCTTGCTATCTTTGTACAAAGGCACTCCACTTTTGTCTACCTTCAAGGTAGACCAATTACTTTCTTTCAGTGTAAAGATTTAACTGAACAGTTCACTCATAATATGTAAATCATATTATCATTGCTATTTTTACCATATTGCACATCTTTTTTTCGCACCACTCATGTAACTGAAAGAAGTAGAATTGTCTATTTTTTTCATATTTCTTGTTTCCATATTTTTGCACAGTACCACAAATATTTTCTATATATAATTTTCCGCACTGGAAAAAAAAATGTATGTAACCGCTACCATAACCGAACAGTTATCTATCATGAGAAATACGTTTTGACCTTTCTACCTTTAAATGTATGCTATTGTCATGCAGTCTTGTTTTACAGTAACTACTAAATTTATGATATTTACAAGTATTGATCTTGGGATATGGTGCTTGATGGTATGCCTTTCTCAGCAAAAATCAATAGAGCAATGCCTTCTTACCTTTAATTGATTATTGGTGATTTTTAGTTCCTTTTATTGCCTTTTCTCTAGAGTAATATAAACTGTTAGTGTGGCCTACGGAAGTAATTCATTTAGTGACAACTAAAGACTAAATGCTATGAATATGGAATAGTCAAACATGCAAAGGGTTATATAAAAAAACAAGTATTTATTTTTATCTGTAGAATACTGGAAGATCATTTGTAAACAAGCATTTTAAAATTCAGTTAAATTCAGTTAAATTTAATGTTATCTTTTGTTTCTTTTAGTTTATTAAAGGACAGAATAATAGCATCTAGTAAAGGAAGGATATCAGCACTCTTCACCAAAGACCAAGTGACAGATTTTAGGCATCAGCTTCCACCATAACTGGCAGGTCCCCATCAGCCACTTACAGAGAAGCACATACTTCTAAGATTTGCAATGGCCATAGGACAATTTTGTTTTAGGATGTGCTTAGAGACGTACCAAGTACATGATACTTTCACAAGACTTTTTATATGACTTTGGGACCTGAAATGTAAAACATTTTTAGAAAATCTGATTTATAAACACATTTAGTGTTGTATTTATTCACATTGTTACAAGCATTTAGGGCTGTAGATCTGTAATATGTTCTTACACATTCTAAACTGCTCAAAACAAATGACTGAGGGTTTTGGGTCCCAGAGAGAGACTATCCCTCCTTGAGAGGTGGAAGCAACCATGGGCCACTAAAATCACATCAGTGGAGAGACAGCATGATACACCACCAACTGAAAATCCATTCATATGCAAGCAGCAATCATCATAGATGACTTCGCCCAGCTAGACTGGTAATACTTAGATTCAAATTTAGATGATTTAACAGATTAAGTCTATAGGGGTAAGAAAATGCAGAGTCTAATGAAAAAAAGCCAATGGAAGTCCACACAAAGCCAGATAATCTTGTGCAACTGATGGATAGGTGCTGCCATCACAATTCTGTTACGGAATCCAGCAGAAGTATTGTTTATTTAAGCCCACATGACTTGGTGTTTAATAATCTCGGTTTTCAATATAATAGTTTGATTGGCCATCACACCTCCTTCTAATATATGGTGGTGTGTGGGAATGGTCCACCATTAATTTTTTCCCATGCTTTACTAGTAACTCTTCTTAGTTAGCAGAGTGACAAGGATAGTAGTTGAATTCCTTTCTCTGCTTATAGATTTCTGATGCTTGGCTGGTTAATTATGCATAGATGAATCAGTATATACGCGACACAGTAAATTGAATATTAGTGACATCAAACATACTTAGCTGCAGAAGACAGCAACTGGGGGACAGAGGCTCAGAGAGTGTTGGGAGGCAGCCCAGATTTGGATGACCAGGTACCTTTTCTGCCAAGAATAAACCACTTTTTACAGCCTCAGCATGGGTAATTCTGCATAGTTCTCTCTGCTCCATTCTCACCATACAAAAATATACAAAGTTGAGTGGCTTTCATGTTTTTTTTGTCCCAGTGCTACTTGATTAATGATATTTTCCTTGTTTACGTATCAGGTTAATGACTGGAACTTCTACTTCCAGATCTGTAATACAATTTTAGTTCTGTGTATTCCAAAACTACTTAATACATAACAGTAAAACACCACCTATGGACGGCTCGCTGCAGTACAGAGCATTTTTTTCCAAAATGAATACATTACACAGAGACATTCTTTATCTGATGAATGCCTTGACTATGCTAATGGAACAGTACTTTAGGCTAATGTTTTTAATAAAGGCTTTTTTAATGCTATGAAAAAAATGAAGAGAAAAATATGGCATTCACAGTGGCCCATTTACTACTTGATATGTAAATATGCTTTATTATATATAAACCAGTCTCATGTCTACTCAAGAGTCTTAAGTTGAACATTACAGACAGATGTTAAAGCAATGCATTAGCCTTTTTAAAAAAAAAATATATATATATATTTACAAAAGTTATCATATTTCATTGTACTGCTCATGTAATGGGCTCATTTCCAGAATTTCTGCTGTTTTTTGCAATTAGTGTTTTGGAGCAAAATTGTACTAAGCTATTAACTATTTCTAAATCATTAAGGACTTTCACAAGTGGTTGAAAATGAACACTGTGACTTGCATGCATGTATTACAACGCTTCCATTGACTGGAGGTGTGATTACACTTTGAATGCTACCTTTGTGTCAGGGGATCAACATTTCCATTCAGCTGCAGAATAAATATTTGCTTAATAATCACAAAGAGGTTGGTCTGTAAACAAAAAAAAAAGTCTCAGCTAATTTTCGCTTAAAAAGAAGGTAGACAATATGGCCCATCAAGTCTCATAATGACAAGGCTCATTCATTTGGGAGTGGGTTATCATAGATTCCCATGATGAATACAACAAGGTGACCTCATTAATAAGGTCAGAACAATTTAGTTAATATGTAAACCTCCCACATGTATTTTGTTAGTAAGGATAAACTTTGGGTTGGTTTATTAAAATGTAACATTTGAATCCCTTAAGGACATCTGTGCAAATGTAGCACTGATGTACTAGGTGTGACAGTGACCTCCTATATCCAGTGAAAATGTCAACAGAGATACAATATTCAAGATTAAACAGATATTATGTACACCGGATTATGTATCCATATAACACTAGATTATGAACCAGACATTAACTATTTATATTAAATTATCATAAATTAATTAACTCAATTATCTAACAGTATATATCTATGCTGTATTAATATACAATATTAAATACAGATTATTTCAATTGAAAAAATATATACAAATAAGCCACTTCATTTTAGTTTTGCTTATGAGACTGCCAAAGAATGTGTTTTATGTGACCAAAATAGGTAACCTTTTTTATTTTCAGCATTTTTAATATATATATATAAAAATGATCCCTGGGAATGGAACCATAGAAGTTGAAAACAATGTTTTAAAGATACTGTTGTTAAAATTATTAAAAGCTACTTTTATGATTGAGTCTTAAACACTTATTTATTTCTTTTACTCCTGATGAATCAAGTGAAATATTTTGTTAACCATATATCCTGGCTTGAATGGAATATTACATTATTTGAACAAGTGTACACGATTCACAGCAGACCCTTCAAGGACGAGATAAAAGCTGAGTAATAGCAATTTGTGGCTACGGACCATATACATTGATAGCCTGTGTGCAGTCTGCTCTATTCACATGGACTTCTGAACATTATTTTCCACTTAACAATGCACTTGTTAAATCCAATGGCACTGGCTATGGGGCCTAAAGCGACCTAGAGGGTGGACTGTTGGGTTATTGACCATTTTGTTTATTATCACATTATTTGTTTTTATGTAAACTATGTTATGTGATTCATGTGTTATGCTAATTCCTACCTTCTAATTTTTATTTCATTATTATTATGCAATTTATTTTTTATATACTCAATGTTGGGGACTATCTATATAAAAAATACACAATAGGAGTCAAAAGAGCTAAGTACACAAAAGCTACTGGTTGTTGTATCTGTGGTGTGTTTACCACCAGTGCAGACACATATCTTATCTTAAGCTGTCTTGAGATAGTATATTAATTCTCTCTACTCCAGAGGCCTCCATTTGTATCTCCTTTATCTTCTGTTCTCAATGCTCCTATTGCATTTCAGGCTGTTTGCCTGTTTACTTGTGTCATTTCTCTTATAGTTTTCTGCCTGCTCCAATAACTGTCCTGTAAGGGACATTGAAAGGTTTAAGAGTGACTAAATACTGAGGCAAAGAAAATGCCTAATGTGCTTTTTAGCAAATATAAAACTGCTGCTGCAACATACCTTATTATAGCCTATACTAAATAAAGCATGTTTTGTGAACAGAATGAAATACCTATTGCAGATGTTTTACCCCAGGCTATGAGGGTTCTGCAAAAAATGTTACACTACACATTTGAGAAATGTAACCCTATGGTGATCTTTTCCTTCAAGAAGACTACACATATACTTAAATAACATGCATGAAAAAAAAGTTTGAGCCTAATACATCTCCAGGATGCCTGTTGATTTTGTTTTATAATAAACGATATAAAAATTATTGTTAAAAACCAGCCTCTGTATATCTGTGATAGACCTCTCCCAGTTACATGCTTGGTTTCTCCTGGGAACTATCATGTTGAACAGCCCACTCTGTATATATAGCCACATTTTGATTTAAATAACTGGTTCTGGAAAAATACAATTATGTGAAATTAGTAATAGCTCAGTTTGTGTTCTATTATAAAGCACAGGAATGCACAGAACAATTTTGGACAACCAGTGGTGTAATAACAAACACTATGCACATGCCTGGTAATAATTGCCGACAAATTCCAACAAGCAGATATCATTAGCGCTCTATAGGATCAACAAGACGGAGTGTGCTTAAAGGTACTCTATGGTCATCATATGTACTTTAATGCATATGATAGCTAAGTGTCCCATTTCAATTATGCTCCCCCCGAAACACATCCTCCTTGCCATGTGCCAACTTTTGCCTCCTCCTGAGAGCTGTGGTATCCCTTCATCTTATTATACTGTGAGCTTTGGTTATTTGCAACTTATGTTTTACTGTTTGTTCTTGTATCCTTATCGGTGTGTCTCTGCCTAGAATATTTAAGGGGACAGTCAAGTCTTCATATACATTTTAATGTATATCATAGTTGAGTGGGCCTTTAAAATTTTCATGTGGTCCCCTTTTAAAATGGATGGATGTATTCCGCAAAATCCCTCTCCCAATATGCATTTGCCCCTTTTCCACACTATACTGCGAATTGGCTTATAGGAGATCTGTTAGGTAGAACTCATCTCCTGCCACGTGGTTTACTCAATCTGGCTCAGCTAGGGTTGTGAGTCTCCCCATGTGAAAAAAAGGAGCCAGTCAGTGGCTCAAAACATCAGACCACCTAGGAGGTGTTTGTGTCCAAAAAGTTTTTTTTTTCTTTTACATTTTAAAGAATGCATACTAAAGTACTCACAAACTACATTAATATGAATACTTTGTTGTTGGGACTGCATTTTATTTTGTTTGCTCTGTTTTAACAATATATTCGTATATGAAGTTTCCCTTGCCATTTTTAATGGGCTGTGGGTACATACATGAGCACCAGCAATGCTTACTGTTTTGTCATACAATTTGGTGTGTTGTTTCTTATTCCTTTTTATGTGATTCAGGGATGTCATGCTTCTAAATTTTCTATAAATATAAAAAGATACAGGTGGAAATTAAAAAACAAAACAAAACATTTAATTTTGACAATTTTACTTTGTAAATTGTACACAAATGTTGTTAAATGTATTTGAGTTGAGAATACACCATTTTCTAATCATCTAATCTTACATACAAAGCATTCTTTGTCTTTCTTTGCTTAATATCCAGCAAGGGCTCCCTTAGTCTCTAGGGAAATACTAAGTGCTTCCACTTGTGTAATGGTACATTTCAAAGGGGAAATAAAATATAAATGAAGTAGAAAAGGGCTTGTGTTAATATTTTGCTAGGGTGCTTTAATTGCTTACATGCATCCAGACGGCCGATATTTCTTCAGGATAATTCAAGTGATGCAGGCAGGATGTGTAGGGTTCAGTATGGGTCACTGGCTCCCTATTTAATGCCCTTCTGTCCTTACATTCCAAATTAGAGGCTCTCATAAGGCACACTTTCTCAGCATTAGTTCACACACTTGTTACAATGGTTGGTGAAGAAGCCTGAAACCTTTTCACCGTGACCTTCTAGTTCCATGAATGAAACATACCCTCACGTATATTGCTGCAAGGAAGAATTAACTGTATGTTTTGCATTGAAATAACAAAGCAGCAGGAGAAAGAGTCACTGACCCATAGCCAAATTCTCTGTGTGTATTCTTACATGCTGGAGCATGCATTCAGTTATGTCAATAGTATATTCCTTTTTTTTTTTTTAAAGGTTTCATTACATATATATATGTATGAAAGTCTAATAAACAGACTGAAACGTTGATTAGGAAACTGCAGTTTCTGGAGTGATTATTTAAAGAAGTCCCTGGAGTGCCGGTAACTATTTTTGGATGTTATATATATATATATATATATATATATATACCTATGCCCAATCCCAGACAAAAGAAAAAACGAAGGCAATGTAATGTATTAAAAGGAGTGGACAGGACAGCTTGTCTCGGGGAAGATTACTCTGAATTCAATTTCCTGTGGAGAGAGCAGAGCTTATGTCCTTAATAAAATTTTACTTGTAATTTCCTTCTCTTCATCACTTTTTCAATGAGGCGACAAAGTGTCCAAACCTCAGGGCCAGAGGCTGTTGAAAACCAGAGAGGCTGATATGTGTTTACCTCATTGTGTTCAAATACCTACAACCGACGTTTCTGACTTTGCACTGTATTTGCGTTTATCTGACGATCTTTATTGTACACAGCAGTACTGTAATAAATGAAGCATGCTTTAAAAAATATTATATAACCTCCTGCACAGCGCTGTTCTTGTGTTTCTTATTTTTATTCTGACTCACATTTTACTTTGAAAAATGAATAGGACAAGACAGATACCAAAAAAACAACCACGAATTATATAAATAATGTACCCAAACCATAGTGCTTCGGATTAGATAGTAAGCTCTTCGGGTCTGCAATGGGTTTGCTTGAAAGGATTTTCATCACAATAGAAAAGCATAGGTGTTAGATAAGTCCTAATGTAGTAAAGAGTGGATTTTTGTTTTAAATGGATAGAGTTGATTTTTAAAGGAAATTATCTATGCTTAAAGGGACACTCTGGTCATTGTATGTACCGTATTTGCTCGATTATAAGACAAGGTCGTCTTCTAATCGTGGTCGTCTTCTAATCAGACCTCAAATAGAGGTCTGATTATGAGACTAAGATCCAGATCCCCCGCACCGCTGCAGGGCACCTGGATCCTCCTGTCTCTCCCCACCCACTTACCGGTGCTTCCTGCTGTATTGCCGGGGCAGCGGGTTGACGTCTACGCGATCCGCGTAGACAACGTCCGCTGCAGCCGGAAGGAGGTGTGGCTAGCAGCGGGGGTTGTCTGTGTCCGTCGCGCATTCCTTCCCCGCCGGGGAAGGTATGCGCGACGGACGCAGACAAACCCCCACTGCCAACTCCACCTCCTTCCGGCTGCAGCGGAAGGAGACGTCAACCCGCTGCCCCGGCAATACAGCAGGAAATTGGAAGCACCGGTAAGTGTGTGTGTGTGCGTGTGTGTGTTAAATGGGGGCATAGGGCATTTCTGGAATGCCTTATACCCCTATATGCCACTCTGGCACTTAGGGGGTTAAAAGGCATATTATGGGGCAGAGTGGCATATAGGGAGGTATAAGGCATTTCAGGAGGCAGAGTGGCGTTAAGGGGGCATTTAATAGAGCACTCTTCCTCCTGAAATGCCTTATACCTCCCTATATGCCACTCTGCCCCATAATATGCCTTTTAACCCCCTAAATGCCAGAGTGGCATATAGGGGTATAAGGCATTTCTGGAGGCAGAGTGCTCTGTACAATGCCTTTTAACTCCCTTCATGCCACTCTGCCTCCTGGAATGCCTTATACCTCCCTATATGCCACTCTGCCCCATAATATGCATTTTAACCCCCTAAATGCCAGAATGGGATATAGGGGTATAAGGCATTTCTGGAGTGGCACATAGGGGGTCAAAAGGCATACCATGGGGCACAGTGGCATATAGAGGGTTAAAAGGCATATCATGGGCCACAGTGCCCTTTAGGGTCGTCTTATATTCAGGCTTTTTCTTTTTTTCCCTAAGTTAATATTCAGATTTTGGGGGGTCTTTGGGGGGTCGTCTTATAATCGAGCAAATACGGTACTTTAATGCATTTGATAGCGGAGTGTCCCATTTTAATTATGTTTTCTCTCCCTTGTACATTCACAGGGCCTTCCACCTCCCCTATATGATAGGCTCAGGAGCTATGGGATTAGTTTTTTGTTTAACCAGTCTGACACCTTTCTAGACTGGAAATGTGCTTGCGGTCTCATAGCATATTGGGGTTGTATATGTAAAAAAAACCAAGAGGGATTCCGGTTTAAAAAGTGATCTTATCAACTAAACAGTCCAGTCAGCAGGTTTTTAAGTGGTCAAACTAAGTAGGTGTTTTTAAAACTAATAATGAATTAAAAGGACTCCTTATGTCAGAACTCAACACCAGCATTATGGGTCATGAACCACCTATGGATACAATTAAAATTTAAAAAATGGTATATTAAGGTCTATTTTGTTAATATACCTAAATATGGGGTACACGATTACAAAAAAGGCTAACGTAAAGAAAAATACCAAATATCAATTTAGTCTAACATATGGCTGCCATCTGGCACCAAAATTATGATAAAAGCCAGATCAATACAGTGTAAATTGTAGAACTGGAGAAAATCAGCTAAAAGCCTAGACTGCCTAAGATGTCTCTTTTCAATTGGTTTAAGAACCATTTTAGGCAGATGGGCAATCTCCCATAACAATTAAGAATCCTTCACCAGCTGGACCTGTTTCTACAACCAAGAGTCAGGTTACAATACAATGTAACCACCTATTGCCCTGTAAAAACTAATATTAATCAAAAATGGGCTTAGTGAATTATATTTATACAATGTGTAGCTTCCTGCCACAACACATTGATTTATTGATACAGTTTAATTCTTCTGATATATAAGAACAAACAGAGCAAATTCCTGCCTGCGGAAACAGCACACCCTCGCTAGCAGACTACAGTAGGAGTTGCACATTTTTTTCTGTTTTGTATATAATCAATTTTTACTTTTTTTAATAACAATTCTTAAGTATGAATATATGACCTGATGGCAAGGAGATTTATTCTTTAAGGGCCAAGTTTACTGATGATAATTTCTTGCAAAAGCGGTAGTGGTTAACACAGTGAGAGAATTTAAGCATGCATAAAATAGGTATAAGGCTATCCTGGACATGAGAAAAAGACAAGGTCCAAGGACAAAGACGTTTTATGGCAAGTAAAAAAATGTTAGACAATAGGTTATATGCTGTAATAAAGATTTTTTTTTAAGTACACTGGAAAGGCAGTTTTACACAAGTGTTAATTTTCAATAATTTAGAATAACAGATGAGTGGTTACTTTGAAAAGTTCAAAGGTAAGAGCATTGTGAGATGCAAATTCTACAAAACTTGGGGGGGAAAAAAGGGCCTCCACTTGTGAGAGCAAGGGGCAACGTAGCTATGCATAGCTGTTTAAATTCCTGTCTGAGTTTGCTGTATAGAAAGGCACAGCCAGACACTTCTGAATTCTTTAGGGTGTGTACTACAGAAAATCTGTACTCGTGCTATTATAATGCTAAGTGGAACCGATGTGGGGTAAACAAATTGCCGCTATAACAAAAAGGGTGAGGCCTGTTTTCTAATAACAACTAAAGAAGGCCTTGGCAACATTCATAATTGGTCCCAGAGTAGAAGATATAAAACAATTATACTTGGCACTGGTTGCTTAAAATCTTAAGAGTTTGATAAACTTCATAAAAACGCAATTAATTTTCAAAACAACTATCACTATCTTCGCATATGAAGAAATGTCGATACTGTCTTCATTTGATAAATGTCCCACTTTAAGCTTTGCTAATGCAATGCATGCTTTGTATATTCACTTTTAAAATGTCACTGTTGTCCAAAATGTGTCTGTGTTTTGTCATAATGTGAAAATGCAGCACATTTATAAATTAAAAGGCAAGCCAGGCCCTTAAACATATTAAAACATTTCCACATGATGTAAACTTGAAGTTACTTGCATTTATTATTTTTTGTGTATAAATTATGTATACCAATTGAGCAATAATTTCCAGTTGGCCCCTAGTCAGTGAACCATCTTGCAATGGCACAGAAAAGTCCTCAGTGAAAGCCCCATAATGATATTTTTAAGGAATTAGAAACCCAAGGTTATTTTCAGTAAATTTGGTCCTTAAAGAATAATCATGTTGAGCATGTTGTATGTAGAAAATGATGGTTGAAGAGAATTATGCATTATGAAGGGTCAATCTTGTGAACTTCTCTTGTAAAAAGAGCATTGGTTGGCCCTGGATAATCAATAACTAAATCAATGAGAAGCAGGATCAGAAGTAGACCACAAGGAACCCAGACAAGAATTCTAGCTGGTGCACTCCTTTTCCTTTTATTTTTTTTTACCTAGCAACATGCTTCACTTAAAATCAATGACTTTTATGGCCTTAAAATGAAAAAGGTCAGTGCTAAGAAGACAGGCACTGTGTCTTTCAGATATGCAGTCTGTATTACCGAAATACTGCTTTTTATCCATTAAAAATGTCCTGTATTTTTTACGATTAGCGTCTGGCACACTGCAATAACATAATTCACTGTAGAGATCAAGTTGCACTATGTACACGCCTACGTGGAACACTTAAAAACCAGGATACAGGTAACTGTGATGCATACTACTTAATTCCAGGATTCTCCAGGGGAAACCAGGGCAGCTGCTTGGACCCCTGTTATTCAGACATAGATTGTTTCAAGAAATCTCCCCAAATGAATAATGCATTATGATACTCATTATGGTTGGCCATCATAATATGTAGTGAATTCCTACTTTATTGAAAAAAAAACCCATTGTCAAAAAATGGTTTTACCACTGCAGTTTCATCTGCAATGCACTACATCACAATGACTGATTAAACATGCTGGATGTTTAGGCCACAACAGATGGAGAACAGCAAGCCATAAAGTTCCCCCTACTGCCTACGGAAGCTAACCTGGTCTCTCAGCTCCCTATCTCAGGTATCAGCCGATCAAGAAGATTGTAGGCTTGACTTGCATATGCATATATAGAAGCATATCAAATATTAGTCCCTCTATAACACAGCCCAAGTTATTAAATTAGCCCTATTTGGCCTTCAGGTTTCCTATAGCCCCACCGTCCAATGAGCTAGTTAAAACTGAGAACTCCCATTAATATTATGGAGAACTGTGCCAAGTTGGCAGAATGTTCCTGATTTAGAGGACCATATTAATTTAAGCTCCCTGCATCTTTCAAACAATTATAATTATTAGTAATTAAGAGAATATAGGTACCACTTTAAACAATATATATGAACTGATGTTACTAAATCAGTGTAAGCAGTAGCACATTCTATATTCTGAGTTATTATCCACCTGCGTCTTCAAGCAACTCGACACTTTTCTAATAACATTCCAAAGGCAGATATTAAATTATCCAAAATTATATGTCATTCATTTGTTAAAAAATATACTTGTCATGTGACTATGGTTATTTACTTTTTTTTGTTCTCTTTTCGAGTGAACATGACAAGAAATCTGTTGCATAATACTCTATCAATTTCAGAAATAGCTTATAAAATGCAATTATCAGCTGGAAAGCAATTAATGTGCTTTTGCTGTTTCTCAGGAATTGAGTTTTAAATTACTACTCATTTCTCCCCCTCCCCCCGTTCGAATCTACAACTAGTCCTTCTAGCTCCGTAAATGTAACTGACACTTGGCAAGCTTGGCTTTGTAATGCAACCTTCTTATTTACCATACAAACAGGCCCATAGAGTCACGTTAAATGCTGCATTCATCTGTGCTTTATGCCTACTGCAAAACTGTAAAACTGCTAGTGCAGCTGGGATTTACTTCTTGAAGAAATGCCTTTTTTTGTAAAGAAAAGAAGAGAACAAAAAAAAAAACCAGTAAGGTACATATAATGAGTTACAATCAAGAAAGATGTGACCTCCTGCAGTTTGAGACCATTACCTTGCACTTACAAGAATGCTGCCAAAGTGAATCTCTATTCAGAACACAATTATCATGGCCTTAGCCACAAACAATAATGCTGATGATACATCACAATAGTGTTCTGTTATTATCTATTAATGCACCGATCTGATAAGGCATTCCTTTTCAGTTGCCCCAGAAGGGTTGGAAACTCGCAAAGTGCATTGTTATCCTTCATTCCCACTATCCAGCTGTTCACACTGTTTCTATTTGTACTTAACCCTATAAAGACAGAATAAACTGCATTGCTTTGTACAGTCCCATTCTGCCCCTCCGCCAAAACAAGAAACCTACAAAGATACATCTATTATCATACAAAGTGATTCTTCACATTGTATTTATATGTACTGCTACAGAAACTACTACATACATAGTTCCTTTTATTCAAAGAAACATGCAATTTGACAGCAGAATAGAACAGTTTGCCCATCTAAACTATCTACTAAAAACCACATTTGTTCTTGGATTTGTCTTACCTTCAAAAATAGACTTATGCCTACCCCATGCATGCTTAACTTATTGCTCCTTCTCTGGAAGGCTGTACACATGATATATAATTATTCAATGGACCATGCATTTCTATGAATATTTACTTTTTTATCCATTTTAATTTTGGTCGCTAGTGGTAACGATGGTCAAAACATCTTCCCGCATACGTGGTACGGGAAAATAAGTCGGCGGCCTTTAGGATCAATTAAGAAAGAAGAATTTGGTGGCAGATAAAAACCATTCTGGCTGCTATCTAATCTGCCCATTTATAGTCTATAGTCTGCCTATTTTACAATACATAGCATAATAGCGTGAATTTAAAACAAAGCCTAAACTTCTAAAAGTGTTATATAGATTAGAATACGCATTTGCCTTTACAGTTACTAGGTACTTTGAATATATTTTAATATGGCTATAGGCACATGTGTTTTTCTGAAGAAAAAAAAAGTACATTGTGGCATGGTACAATAATAAGGCAATTGGGTAATATGGAAATCTGCTCTAATGTAGATTTATCAAACCATGGTAAATATAAATTTAATAATATTATCCTCACTACCTGTGGAAGCACTAATATCCCTATAAAAGATCCCCAAAATAATAAAAGATAGCCTACTTTATATTTAAGTTTGTGTAAAGGAAAAGCCACATGGCCGCTGTACTGGTTTGTGACGGTCTTATTGGTTTTTCGGCGGTAACGGTTCAAACAAAGCCTTGGTTTTCCCACCAAACACACCTGCAGGAGATGTCATAATAAAATATATGTCCTGCTTCTGTGGAAACAAGGGCGTTTCTGAAATCGAGTGCCACAGTAACCAGGCAAACTTCAAAGCACTATTGTTTGATCATAAAAACCAACGAGGAAATAATGCTAGATGAAAAATGCAGCAATATGATAATAGGTCTATAGTTTCTCAAATGAACAGGCCTTTTCGTTAATTGTCCTTCGCTGAATGTTCTCAGACTCCTTTGTCACATCTTATTTATGTCCACAAAAATGTGTGGCCGAGGATGGGCTTTGTATCACTTGGAAAACAACCAAAAGACATATGACATCTTACAGTTCTCCCTTTTTCAAAACCATTATACTGCAAAAAAAAAGTTAAGGATATTGTGAAACGCTTGAATATGTTCAGACTGGGCTTGTGGCCTAACATTCAAAGTTTAGATTACAATTATTAACGAAAATTCTAAAGATACACAGAATGGCAAAAGGAATGCTGTGAATACTAAAAGTATCACCAGTAGAGAATTTTAATATATTCTGTTCTTTGCTGCCATTTTGTTTTCTCTATGATTACATAAGTTATGGTGGGTGAAGGTGATGGAAAACCCTTCCACTAAAATTAAGGGGGTCGTTTTGTCTAAAGGCTGTCCTGTACAGCGGGCAATTAGTTTCAAGGGATCCATGTATAAAGTGGATATAGACGCAACAGGTGATAATTGCAACCTTAGTTACATGTGCCTACCCAGAATCCCTTGTGGTTGTGGCAGCACCATGAGATTTCTGAGGGAAAAACAAGCCTTCTGGCTTGTCTGGTGTCTGTAGATGAGTGTTTAATAATGCTTCTACTACCCCTTAGTTTTCTCTATGAAAATAGGCTAACAAGTACAATACATATAACGTTAAAGGGACGTTCCAGTGCCTCACGCAATCCCACCAACAAAGAATGACTATTAGAGTACATTGTAATCAGGGCAATCCCTAGTGTGGTGGAGGTCCCAGGGTGACTTGATTTTTTGCTGGCCCCCCAAATGGCAACAATGTCATGTTCCCTCTGTGCCTTTTTCTGCAATTCCTATCACTTTTTAGATGGCTGTAATAGTACATAGTGTTTAATAAATATGTAATTAAATTGGCACTCCAGTTATTATATGCACTTTAATTCATATGATAACTGCGTGGCCCCTTTACACTTTTGGGCGCCCCTTTTGCAAATGCATTTGCCCCTTTCCCTACCTTCCCAGCTGTTTGCAGTGCAGGAGATGTGTTTGGCCAAATATATCTCCCTGGACGTGGTATACTTACCGCCAATCAGCTCCAGTGCTGGCTCGGCGAAACATTGTTGGCAGGAGTTATATTGATTTTAGTGGGAGCGCTTTCCTGCCACTCTTTAAAAAGAGTAAAATTGAAAACTTGAAAAAAAAAAAAAACATTACAAAGAGTTTAACGTTCAACTTTTAATATGGCTATTTTTAGGTAAACAATACAATGCTGGACCTATGTTTTGTCCCTTACCGTCCTGTAATTTCCCCTGGAAATTATTTTCGCTGTGTAATATCTTCCCCTGTGGCTTGAGCTAAAACCACTTTATCATTCAGGAAGAATATCTGGAAATTCCTGCAGCTCTGTGTCTGAATTAGGGAAGAGGGCCTGCCCTGCTTGTGGCAGTAAAAAGCACAATTGTTTGTATAAGATCAAATCAAACACATAGTCAAGACAAATGGCTGAATTTTCAAACAGGGCTATACGCGAAAAACGATTTGCGGAAGCTTGGAAATGTGGTTTCGATTCTACTTACAAGTGAAGCTTTAAAACAAGTAGAACAAAGGCTATATTTATATATATATATATATATATATATTTATATATATATATATATATATATATGTCAAAAAAATCAGAGTATTGCAGAGTATGCGGTGATACCTTTTTTTATAGGACTAACATAATATTTAAAAGACAAGCTTTCGAGAGTTATATTCTCTTCTTCAGGTCTCTTGGACAAATACTTTTCAAAGTACACTGATTTATTTGTGACAGACTACTGATGTTTCAGTTACATACCAAAAAAAAACAGGCCACTGTCCAGACAACACTTTATCAGTCAATACTCTAAATATATGTACTTGCCCAACCCGGTGATCAGATACCAAAGCCAGCAAAACCGGTGTAACCAACAGTATTTTCCCCTTCGGGGGTACAGCACGGCCAACCCCCATGGTTCCCACAAAAAAACTCACAAAAAAGATAATGGAGGACAGATAGTTACAGTATATCCAATATTTGAGATAATTTTAGCTCGATCTGCACCCCCACAACAACCAACAGTGGTAGCAAATCAATGCCCGCAAAGGGATGATCTAGCAGGCCAAAATGCTGATACATAAAATATGTTCTTAACAATAAATGACAACACATATTGCCCACATGGGAAAATGGATGATATTCTTTGTATATTTAGAAGCTGTGGAATACTTAAGACTTCATCCCAGTCTACAAGCAGGGTCATTATTTTTATCATCATTATAAAAAGAATTCAGTTCTTTGCCATATTTCTCTCCTCTCTCACAGCCTCAGATACAGAGAGGTGTGGTATAATTGGACCATTTCCTAGAAATTCACAAAACAGATTTTTCCATGCTACAGTGCCTATAATTTCAATTTACTAATTGCGTTATGGTTGCACGACTGCAGCAACAAACAACAAAAGTAACACTAATATTTAACCCGATTCTGCTAAGTGGTTTGGTATTTGTATGTGGCATATTTTTTCCTCCCTTCAAAATGTATCACGAAAAAGTCCCATGTTGATGAGAATTTCATATGATCTCATTTCCCTGTCCCCAGCCTTCTGAAAGTGAAACTAGATGGCTGTGTGCTTATCATCGCCCCAGCCGCGTGTGTGTGAGTCACAGGGAAATTATAGTGACATAGATACCATACCAAAATAGCCAGTCTCTACTAACATTAAAGGTAATAAGGTAAAGAGGAAGTCTACCCTACTTGTACATAAGAGTGGAGAGTAGGCCTTAGTTAAGGGTCTCTAGCTTTGATGATAAACAATGAAACAACTTCTAGTATATGCTCCGAAGTATAGATTTATGCGTAATCATTGTGCTAGATTTTGGTGAACGATGGACAAACTGTTGAATGGTTGTGAAGAACAAATGTGTATCGATCAGATTCATGTCTTCCATATTGGGAAGCAGGCCCACGCTGGCCATCTGACACACCTAAATGCACCAGATCTGCCACTCCAGCGGCAAATAGGGTACTGGATTGGGAGGCCACTGGCTGAATACGCCCACCCGCATGCTAGACAAGTATAAAAATGTAAAGCGCAGCCGTCGACCACGTTTATGTTATTATATGGCCGTTGGCCTTTAAGTGCCAGCGCCACATCGTTGGCCCCGGTCCAGTCGTGTATGGCAGTAATAGAGACTGGCGCAGGATTCATTTAAAATAGCTTAAGCAAACTTGCCTCGGAGTGAAAGATGGGTTACCAATAATTGGGAGAAACTCTAGATTGTAAGCTCTTTGAGCAAGGCCCTCCTCACCTGTTGTTTCTGTAAGTCAAATTGTTACGTTACATATTATTTGTTATGTCCTGTTTACCCACTGTTCAGCGCTACAGAATATGATGGTGCTATAAAAATGATAATAATAAAAACTCTATGATTGTTTTTTTGCGCTCAATACAGTAAAACCTACCCATGGAAGAAACCCTCAATGAACTGGAAGCAAGGTCATGCCCAATCACTCTTAGAAATCCAAAAATAATAGACATTTTGTGATTTACTGAATGTAGACTTAAAGGCACTGATTTTATGTACTTATCAGGAATGTGTAAAAATAAGCAACCAGGAAGTTCACAATTATTCCAATTTGACACAAAAGACCAAATTTTCTAACAAGAACAGATCTCCGTGTGAAGCAGTAGGGACTTTCTTTTAGAAAATCTATAGAAATCAGCGTTCAATGTCGGGTGTGAAACGCCTGGTAGGTTCCGCCTCCGCTGCAGTGTCCTGCTGGAAAGTAATAACATGGAATTACAGAGGTGCAGTAACGATCGTGATCTCGCCGTTGGGCTGCGTGTCAGATCTCAGGAATGTGCCCATCCTTGTTCGGTGAAATAAACATAGACTGTTATACCGCAGGAGGGAGGAGAGCTTGGCCGCCCGGTGTCTCCGGAGACTCGAGTGAGAGATCGGCGCGGCAGGAGGTGGGCGCATCACATCACATGGGGAAGGTGACTCCAGATGTAGCCCAGCCGGATCGCGGAAACTGCATATGCTGCTTTACAATCCAACCCGCCGGCTTCTCCCGCCGAAGCACCTGTTGCGACCGTTTAGTGTTTCAGCTCATATGCCATTAAGTGGGCAGCTGGCGGGCAACATGACCTGGAGATCGGGCATCAGCATGCTACTACCCTGGGGGCACAGTCACATCATATGCTCACTGCGGGCTAGTGCGCCATGATTAACCCCTGCGCAGCCACGTTACGTTAGTGTATGTGAACATGAGCTAAACCCTGCGCCCTTCACACTTTTATCTTGTACATGAACCCAGTGCTTGTCTAGATCGCTTAGCTATACGATCCTTCCAAACACACACCGTGTACTTGGACACAACTCACCATGCAACCACTTTGTTTACACATTATGCATACTCTCCCTACCCAATAGCCTCTCCTTGCTCATACCGCAGCCTTCCCGTACCATCCACATACCCATCACTGGAATTTCACACCCAACCGAATTTACCCCTCCCCTCCAAACAAAGTTATCTCTCCTTCTGTGGGCGTGACGCGCGCGGGACTGTCCCATTGTGAAAGCAGGTGGTTGGCGCTAGCCCGCGCGCTCGTGCACGTTTCCCTCTAGATTGCGCTTCGATATACTTGAGGTCCTGCAGCGCCGCGAGGAGGACAGCGGGAAGCACCTGCTCGAATTGCGCGTGCACTCCAGCTGCCCTGCACATGAGGCTCTCAATACTAAACATGTACTTGCAATATGCTGAAAAAAAATCCAACACTGACTGTATAGCAATAGTGGAGTGACCCTTATAATTAAAGTGTTAATTAAGTCACCCTGTAGACCTGTCCGTAGCGTATGTACAGTATACGTTTTGCATTAGTTATATAAAAGCATGTAATAATCAATGTAACTAGCCTTATCCCTAGTGGCGCGTGTGTGAAGGCACCTGGGCAGGTGTGTTCTCTTTCAACTTGAGCGCGTGCACGCACGCAAAAACAGTAGCCAGTGGTGCGCGCCTGGCTCGTGAGCGCGCAAGGGTTGGCTCGCTTAGTTGTTGGTTAGAGAGGAGGGGGGAGTAGCAGAGCCAACAGATTGGAGAGTCAGTCTGAGGGACCGGCGGCAAAGGGAACGGAGCTTTCTTGTGTGGACACCCAGCTGTGGAGCACCTGCGAGGACTGCCTTTGATTCCGTGTTAGCCATCCTCCCGGGAGAGTCTTTTAACTTGTCCTGTTAGTAAACGAGCTCAGACGCGGGACTCCGCTAACTTCTCCCGACTCCAAGTTTGTGTACCGGGGATAAGGCTTCCACCCCCCACATTACCATCGGATCCCCCGGACTTGTTTCTGTCCTTGTGGCTCTGGTTTTTAATCACGTACCTCTGTGAGGTTTTTTTTTTAAACGCGTACAGCCCGGGAAAAGGGCGCCTGGTGGGTACATCGTGTCTGAGGCGATACCACGGGGCACGGAGCCAGGTGATACCCGGGCGGGAGCCGCTGGTGCCCTCCACTGTCCTTTCCTCCTATTGTAATCCCCGGCGGGACCGGGCATCTCTCCTCTCGGCTGGAATAAGAAGAAGCTGGGTCATGGCAGCAAGTGCAGGGAGCCTCCTGAGCGTGTGTGTGCTGTGTGCGGCCATCCTGAGGACAGGTATGTACCCTCCATGCCTATAATGACAGGGGCTGTGCCTGCACTTTGCAGGTAGATTATGCCTCATGGCGGTACTCCGTGCCCAGCGTGCATTTACATTAATCATGCTTTTTGAGTGAGGTTGGGATCTAGTAGCCCATACTTAGTAATAGTATGGGCAATGTTAATGTTGGCTCTGTGGACAGTCCCCGTGCCAGTCTGTGCTGCTAGGCATCGCTTCCTTTTGGATCTTTCCGATACTGGGCTTACTGTGAAGCTATATTGGATACACCGGCGTTTTTGTTTTTAGATCTGAAGTCCACCTGTTGTGTAAAGGCTGATTTGTGTTTATGACCACTGCTATACGCACGTTTTCATTTTATTATTATAACTTGTTTTTTTCTGCACTTTAGTTATGAGATCATAACAGGAGATGCCATTTTGTATTGATGGATGCAGAGCTGCGTGTTATTTTACATGGGTTTCAGCTTCAGATAATTAAGAGTGTAGAGCCCCCCAGTGTAGCCACTTGTATTACCCTGCGCACACAACCTGTTGGAAGTCTAGGTCATTGAAATGCTTCTCTAGCCTCAAGCTGCTATCCTGCAGGAGTGATGAATTGTACATACCAGCAGGATCCTGTTTCACTTCAATGTACATGAGAAGGCTTCCCAGGACACCCAAAGAGGAGTCAACATACGAAGCCTTTGTTCTGCTGTTACCACCCAAGTATGGCCCCTCCTTCCCCAAAATTTTGTTTCAAAGTGCAGTGTGTCCCCTCTACTAATGATTAATGCAGATCTGCATTTGTTACAAAGGCTCAAGTATGGCCCTTATGAGCACATTAGTCCCAGTGTCTTTAGTATTGTTAGTGTCAGTTTGGTAACAGCTAATATTTGTATATAAGTATTTTCTTTTATACTGTTTCCTTCGTCTGGATTTAACCTTTTGAAAGCGGAATCCGCACTACTTGAGATTTTTTTTGATAAGGCTTTGGATCCCTAAGGATGGTCACTGATTGGATGTGTTAGAACTGAGTAGACTGCGTGTGGTGGATATAGATCTCAAATAATTTGCTTTCAGCGCAGCCTGCAAGTGACTCACGTTTGTATTTGGTCCTGAATGTGAGAGAATTAGAAAGCTTTATCAGAAAACAAAATTGGCAGCTTTTTTTGCGTGATCTCATAGAGGCTTCAGTTTTCTGTAAGAACCTGAAATGCTGTTTGTACTTATTATACTCATTTTAGTCTTGTTCTATTGTAATATTAAGATGAATGTGTTTGAGCATTCTTTGGGTGTAATAGCTTTGTAGATTTTTTTTCTCTCTCCCATGTTCTGTTCTAGCTGCCTGAGCCCTAACATTTGCTTTCCCCACCACGTAAGTTATTTACCTTTCTTTTCCCTGGTCGTTCCAAACCACAAGAGTTATTAAAACAAAAGACCAACGGAAATAGAAACTGTTCGCTGAAGCAGTTTTTCAGGTTCAGTAACTAGCACCTGAAGTCAAGGCGGAATATTGATTTTCAAATGTGAGTGCTCATGTATGGCGGCCCAAGCCATACACAAGATGTGAATTTAAGCTAATATAAATGTACATCATCATTTTTATCAATATTTTCTTGGGCGCCAATAAATTATGCAGAGCTTCTTACACTCAAAGGGTATGGCAAAATTAGAATTGATAGATTAAGATAAACTGATATACCTGTTGTACAGCACTGCGGGGTATGATGGCGCTATATAAAATAAATAGTAACGTTGGTAAAGAAAACTCCTATCTTATATCTGCCATTTACAGATCGAGCATATTTCTTTAAAGGGTGTGGCTGTAACCCCCCCCCCCAAAATGCATAGTAGCAACGAGATTTGGGGCTATATGGTTGTTGCTCGTTCCCCCTCCTCCCACGTCTCCAACTGTCAGTACTAGTGGGCCATAAAACAATTTTATTTCAGAACGTAACAGCCGCATTCATCTCTAGAGTACCGTAAAGCCATTTGCAAGCTGTATTCCCTTGCACTAGCCCAGTGTCTGTATGGGTTATTTCAGATGCTTTTAGTCAGTCCCATAAAAACTATGTATGACCCATTCGACACAAAATTGTCCGTATAGTTTAGCTTGTGTTCAATATAGAACTAGAAAAGGGTGCTTTGCTGTTTTTATGAAGATAAATGTGTTCTACCAACAACTCTTGACTTCATGAAGTTTTCTTTGGTCAAAACCGTTTTAACTCCATCACAAGAACACAAGCTTTGTGAGAATCTGCAATATTGTTCTTGTTATAACAGTGCCAACCTGTGGAGGCTCCTAGCATGGCATGTGCTTTTACAGGTTGTTAAACATGCCTTCATATGTTTTCATTGTCGCAGTATTAAATTAATCTATTCTGCTTAGTCTAAATGAAGATGTCTCCGTTTTTACATCTGTTGAAAGATCCAGTCACGTATTAAAGCAGTATTAAACATATTAAAGCCGTCCAGTGCCATCAAAGAGAATTCAAAGCTTGACTGCTGCATTGAAGCGCTTTTGCTGTATTTGAGGTCACTGTGATAAGAAAGTATTTCCATGCAAGCAATGACATGTAAGCACATCTGAATGTTTTTCTCTTTGCCGGTGATTTGTCCATTCTAAGTCATATTAAAATCATACATTCTTAGCTTTGGCACTAGTTAGCCTCATAAAAAAAGCATCGGCCTAGTTCTGTCCACATGATGTATTTTTATTGTATATACCAGTATTTGTTTACAACGTGTGAGCTGTGGGTTTCTGTTGTCGGTTCATATGGAACGTTATTTATTATTGGCTTACTGTTCTTTGGTCTTTGAAGAGGACTAGCTATGTGGGACCATGCCATTGTCCAGCGGTCAATATTTAATCCGTAATACTGTCGTCTTTTATTTTTCATAAAGGAGCTAGCTGGGTTTACACAAGTCCCAGGGCTATTTATATTTTAGGGCGAGATCTTCCTTTATTGAAGCCCAGTGAAGCATAACAGGTTCTGAGATATGGAGTCTCTCGCCGGCTTATGTTTCATATCCCTTAGTAGGGGAGCAGTTAAAGTGCGTGCAGCAGTCAAGCTCTGGCGGTGGAAAGGTATTCTATTACAATGCCTCGGTAATTAACTGTGACAAATATGTCACTACAATTTAGCTGAAATGTAGAGATTAAAATTCAACACTGTGTAGTAACGTGGCAGATTTAACTAAAACATCAGTAGATGGACGGGGACTTTAATTTGTTAAGTCTTTGCAAGTGAGAGAAAATGATTAGAAATTACCCAGGGCGCTAATCCGGGTAGAACATCTTGGATATAGAATATTTATTCAATATTTTGACAGGGTTATTTTCCTTAAATTAACTCAGAAAATGTTTGATTGGGACCCCCTCAATAATGAGCAAACTATTTCAGTGCCTTGTCAGCTATATATATTAGACCTCTCCACCAACTTTGAAGTTAAACACAGAATGTCACGTAGACCTGATTCCATTTCTGGATTTTGGGCAGGCCTACTGCATCTAAGAAGTGCACAGACATAATAGGTTTATATATATATATATCATATCTATATATATATATATATATATATATATATATATATATATATATATATATATATATATAATTTATATCAATCTGCAGAAATGGTGTGCTGTTTGCTGGTATATACAGCTAGTAGTGCAATAAGGTTCCTTTCCAAAGATTTGATGAAATGTGGCACTCAGTACAGGATATATGCAGTAAAACCAGTCATTTCTAGTACTGAAAACATTGCATAATTTTGCTGTGACTTATGTGCCGCTCGACAGCATAAGCAACATATTTTTGTCTATTTCCGCACGCCAAGCGTTCGAGTGTGTTATGTGTTGTTAGTGTCTGCATGACGAAAAATCTCGCTAAGGTCCTTGGTTCTGGATTATAAATGATTAATTTAAGCAAATAAATTCCACATCTGTGTGGCTGGCATTTTCCTCCCCTGATAAAAGAGAATGTCTGTTGGTGTGAAGACAGCACCCAGGGCATGTCTGTTGACATTTTTACTTCACAGATAGTGTAGGTTTTGAATGATTTAGTCAATTAGGTTTAATACATGTCACATCGGAGTAATTGAATCGATATGTATGGAGAGAGATTGAATGGGAACCAGGAACTATTATTTATCCACTTTTTCTTGTCAACATTGCTTAGAAACTCACACAAGTTTTCTTTATTTGCTTTTTATGCTTTTCCGTGTACATGCATTATATATATATATATAATATATATATATATATATATATATGTGTGTGTGTGTGTGCATCTTGTCTTATACTACCTAAAATTCTGCATGTATTTAGTATATACTAGCATATATTTTCTGCAGCGATACAATTTACGGTATTTATTTTGGATCACCTTTTCTGCCATAGTGCTGATCTTCAGGCCTGGTTTCACCTTGACCTAGTTTGAACGCACATGTACCAGAATCATACTTTGATTAAGCATATTGTAGTGTTCCTTTATTCTCCTTATTATTTCAGTAGTGGCGATCGGATGTTAACTTGCATAATCTTTTTCAATGACAAACGATGAATTTGTCCAAAGCTGTACATGCAGCCCATGTGTTAATAGTGAAAACACTGCAATGAGTTTGGATGATAACCACACTGTGTGTTCCATGTCCTGATGTTTGCTACTGGGGTGAACAACTTTCTAGAAACACGCATTCTTCACACAATAAAAGTAATCCTAGCCGAATGACAAGACATTAGGAAGAACATTACACAGCTCTGATTTCCTGCAATGGACAAGTTGTAATGGGTCAACTTCAATGTATGAGACAACCACAGTCCCAGGTTTGCCCATTAGTAGATGTATATGGACATACTCTTATGTGATGTAAGGTATTTTGCAAAAGAGGCATAAAAACTAAGGTATATTCACCAGTATGTTTTATATTTTCGTACTTTTTCTTAAAATAAATTGCATTTAAATGTTCAGTGTCTGTTCCACTGGAAGAAGTACATCAAATACGGAAGAAAACTCAACATAACTAATAAATAGTTTGTTTATCTTTAATGGACATTTGTACAATAAGACTTAAATCTTTCGTGGCACAAGAGGTTCCTGCCTTACGTACGTGTAAAAATATCTTTTTAAAATGGATGTAATGCAAACTTAGTAAAAGTCACAAACCATAGAATGATCAATTTTATCACATGCGTCCTTGTTTTACATTAGTTATATACGTTATGACATTTCATGGTCTTGTGTGTGGCCCATTTAAGGACATGCTTTTGGTCTGTAAGCCTGTCTCTGGTCTAACAGTCTGTCATGTTACATCATTGTTTTTAATAGGTTTGTTCAAACAAACGTATATCTCTTCTCCGCTCACCCCGGACAAGTTGGACACCGCTGTTTGAAATGTTTTTGTAGACTCTTCACATCTAAAGCAAAAAGCTGCTCTGCATTATTTCTGTGCTGTATTATTTCTAAAAGACCACCTGGATTGTGCAGCTCCATAAAATGATTCAGAGTGCCTTTAATGTGTAACTCGAGGCATGGAAGCTAGCTGTTGCGCATATAATTGATCATCTTACTTCTTGTGTTCTTCTGCGTTGACTGTTTTGGTAACAGTAAGTCCTATGGTAAAGTGTTAACCTTGGGCGCATGTGGTCCTATAAGTGAATGCTTCCAAAGGTCTATTAAACAGTACATTAGGCAACGTGTCAAGGTGACATCCCAGATTTTAGTTTTTTTATTTGAATTTTTGTTTACGTTATTTACACCTTTAGCCATAAACTGATTAGGACAAAGAGTGCTATGTGAAGTTATGCCAATTATATCAGCGTTATGATAGGTTTATCTGCGTTCTGGAATTTGTTCCGTTAAGAACACACTAAAACTCAACGTATGATATGCAACCAAAATAAACTCTTGATAATGGTGAAAGGATTAAAATAGTTTTGCTGATCATGTTGCTTCTTGGAATGTTCACCTTTTATTCATGCTTATTATCCAATTAGCATGGCAAGCGAGTAGACAAATGCGATTTCCGAATAACATTATTCATTGTTTCTGTCTTTTCTAATCAAGTACCCTTAGTAGAAAGTTTGTTTTTCAGCTTCGTTCCACTGCTTTTGTGTTTTGTTTTTTTTGTTGTTCCTTTGTCTTCCCTACAATTACCCCAAGTGCCAAATATTTGGGGCCTGATGATATTGGCTTAAGAAACACGGCAACAGCGCATTATACTTAAAATATTAGGTATTCTAACAATTAAACCTGACAGTATATCTGTCGTGCTAGTACTGAATGTGATAAATAGATCTCATTTAGTTTTACTTGTTGACTTGACAGCTGCTTCATATTATGTATAGTGCTGCTATGATGCCATGGAACTGAGGAGATATTAATGGCTGCTCTTCTTAAGCAGTTAACACGATTCTGTGGTCCTTAGCAGCCATAATTAAAGGAGTAATTGGAATGTTTACTTGACACAGTTAAATGAGCTGTATTTGAGTTTTGTAACCTTAATGGTGCTACAATTCTGTATTAACCACATTTTTAAACGTTATGTCACGTGTATAGTAAGCTGTAGTAAGACATGCAAAAGATGTTGGTAGACCAGCTGGGTTCTCCGATGATCTCTTTGCTGCTGATCACACACACAAATATTTTAAGGAACCCCGAGGTGTCACCATGACATCATCGGTGTTACCATTTAGTTATAAGATAGAGCCTTAGGGCATCTCTAGCATTTGGGTTTTAAAAAAACAAAACAAAAACAAAGGCAAAATGCTCAAAAGACTGTTAGAAATATATTACTGATCTTTTTTGTTGTGTTTGCCCTTCGTTTTGCTGAATGTTTTTATCTGGCTCAGGTAGTTAAGAGAGAGAATAAAAATGGATGCGAGAAGGGAGCAGGTGACGCTTATAGTATTACTTATACAGTTTGCTAGAGAAACAGCTGGTTAATATTGGGAAGGAAAAAGCATAGCTTTACAATGCCCTACCACGGCTGTACCACACACAGTCCTGTCTACTCATGGGTGACCTATGTGACATAGGTGTTTTGCTATACTGGTCACCGTTGACCTTTGTCTGTTCCCAAATATTCCAGTTTTGTAAAGGATGCATTGTTAACTCCATACAAAAGAGCTATACCTTCTTTGTAAATCCTTTGTGAACAAATAAATCATATCTAGCATTAGTAACTTATGTGATTTTGGGGGGGGGGGGGTGTTATGACTCCCCCTTAGTCTGATCGTAGGTTTCGCTGTCTACGTATTTACTTTTGTTCACATGTCAGTTTCATAATGTAATTTCAGTGGTTACCCAAGGTAAGGAACAAATAATCAAAGAGATTTGTGTTCTTTTGGCACCACAGTGCTTTCTCTCTCTCATGCCTCAATGTTTGTCCTAGATGCAAGGTATGATTAGTCATATAACCTGGGGTAAGAAAGAAGCTGAAATAATGAGTCTGACATACAAATCAAGTGTGTGCCTTAAACATATATGAGGAAGCTATGCTTGGAAAGGTTGCCTTTTAATGTGTCTGCTTTGTACTGATCATTTTACTTAATATATAATAACAGTTTTAATTGTGGCGTGCTTGCATTATAGGAGTTATAATGAAAATTGCAATCCAACTCAAAATTCTGAGCAATGGCTTACTGAAGCCAATACTACAAAACCCCTCAGACTTGGCCGAGTCTGGGTACAATGATGTTTCGGTGTGAGCTAACGCTGGTGTGTTTCCTAGTCTGCTCAGAGCTGTCCGAGAAGTGAAGTTTCAGGATATAAACATCTTCCTTAAAGAAAGTGGTTTGGTCCAACCAAACTTTTGTTTATTCTTAAAAGCAACACAAATGTTTCAAGAAACCTTTTCCGTTTCTATGTCAACACCCAAAACAGAACTAGGAATGATGTTTCTAATGGTGTGTTTGGTTATCAAAGGGTTAAATACAGCAGTGTAGATGGGGTGGATAACAATGGGGCGAAATATTGATGCAGATATTTGTGGTCCCCTGGTATACGCAAAAGATTTATAATGCATAATGTTTTATATTTTTTATCATTTTAATCTGCACTATTCCATAAAACTGTAAATGTAGGATAAGCAGTTCAGGTGTAAGCTTGGGTTGCTTCATATATTCAACTAATGTATACGGGCTAGGGACGCTTAAAAATACCTTGCTTCTATGAGTGATTACTGTCTTTTTTTCTTTTCTTTTCCTTTCCCCCAAAGGCACTACCAGTTGCACCTTGCCATTTGTAAAGTGCTCAGCCTTCCATTATGTGTCTCTTGTAAAGTGCTTGTGTGTTATTAATGATAAGTGAAATACTGGCTAGTCTGTGGATGCTGGTGTGTATCCAAGCAGTCTGCTACTCGGGGTTATGAATGGAATGCCACTCATGGGAGTTACATAGCCATGTTTTCTCTGTAATGGAACCCCCTCACTTATATTAATATTTAAAGACGTACTAAACAAAATCATAATCTATAGCCAAGTTTTGTTTGATTGAATTTTTAATTTATTTTAATAGTTTCTCCATAATTTTATATTTGAGGACCTTAATGAAATTTGGTTGTTGTTTTCTAGCGGAAATAGAAGTGTTTGACATAAACGTTCATGGCATTTTTAAATGAAATTGTATTCCAAAAGCAAGGGCGGTGTTAAATGGTGCTGTTAATTTTTCTATGCACTATACAACAACGCTAGCTTAATTTCAAATTAAAGCAGTTTTTATCCTTAGCAGCAATAACTCTCGTGGCATTATGGAGACAATTTGGCCCGCTTCTCCATGGAAAACCACTTAACCTCTTCCTTTCCTTTTTTTTTTTTTTTATTTTCAGGTGATATAGGGCTTTTAGTTTTCTCTTTACCATATGTTTGCACAACTGTTAATGCCTCCTTTCCATCTTCCTGTGACCTGCACAAATTATAATTTTAATACATAAAATTAAATATTTGTCCATGCTAAAATGTACTTTTGTCATTAAAACATTTAATCCAGAATACCATTTTTTTGGATTGAGCATTCAAGATGTTCTGCCATGAATCCAGTGTTTGCCAAGTATCTTCTTAGCGGTGGAGTTGTAAAAAGATGAGGCGGGGGATGTCTGCAGATCTGGATGATTTAATACCTTGCTGTTAGAGATTCTTGTCAGGTGTTTTCCCAAATCTTCCCAGTTTGGTCAATGTTTGCTTTGACAGGGGTTTTGATGTCACCCCAGAGAATTATAAATTACTTTGCAATCCTTCCCAGACTGAAATGCATCCACAATCTCACAGAGGTGTTCAAAATGATTTTGGAAAGTGGCGTAGTGTGGTTTTGGAGCCTTGTGCACAGACAACTTCTCTCTAATGGCTTGACAATCATTAGTCAGGTTTACTGTAAATTCAGTGATGTCCCAAATCAGGCCTGGTTGTTTAGCAAGGTCTTCAAACCTCTACCCCTTATAGGGGGCACATGAAGCAAAGGACACAAGCTTTGTTCTCTGAGACTCTCTCTATTTTACTGCAAACCCCCAAATAATCTGACCAAAAGCATTGTGTAAAAATGCAGAAAAACCGCAGGGCCAGATAGTTTTCCCCACAACTACATTCCATGTTGATATATAATTTGGTCAGCGTGTATATAGACAATCTCCAATGTAGCACGCTGCTGAATCACTGCTGCTGTTGAATTTTGAGACAAGAACATCGACTCGCTCCTGATGAAATTAAACAGAAACAAAGTAATGAACTCTAAGACACACTTAGTATTTGATTTATCCACAGCAGTGAGAATATCGTGGATGGGAACATTATACAGTTTGAAATTGGATACGGCAAAAATGATTTGACGGTTAGGAGCTGGTATTGAATTTTCTAAAATGTTTGTCCTTGACGAGTCCTTTTCCCACACAGTAATATATGCCCCATAGAGACTGGGCACCCGCCATACCAATAGCTTATTTATATTATAATGGAAAAGAAAGCTGGGCACGGAGGGGGTTGATAGAGTTGTTGTGGATGACTGGAAAGTAAGAGACTGATTTATATTTTTTGTCAACGTGTGATAACTTGAAGCATTTTTTTTTTTACAGTTTTATAAATTTCAGTAGATAAACAGTCGATGGTTTTCCAATTGGGAAGACAAAATAAATTTCTTCAGAGCCACTATACTTATCTGCCTCAGCATTTCATTTAGAGAATATCTAGAGGTCTTTCCTGAGTTTGAAGGTTTGCCAAGCTAAAAACAAACTCCACACAATTGTGCTTGTGACAAGTAAAAGGTTGTTTTAAGTGTGCAGATGAATAATATAAATCTTTTCCTAAATCATAAGAGTGCCACTTTAATAAAGCATTTCTGTTATCTTTGCCACATGCGAAATGTTGTAGTTCGTTATGGTTAGAAAAAAAAAAATCTATGTAAGTCAAATGTCTGGTTACCCCTACCCACTGAGTTTGCTGATGGTTGTTAAATGGTTCAAGCCAACTTTGTCCTGAAGAGCTAGGGAAGCAAGATAAATGACGGTAAATTGTTATGCTAATTTGCCATCTCTTTACTTGTATAGTATGTTATATAAAGTAAACTCCCCCGTTTTAAACCTAATGCATTAACAAACGTACAAAAAAACAACCTAATCCATAAACGGTAATACATCGAGCTATGGTAAAAGCTGTAGTGTGATAGTTCCTCTTTAACCACAGAATTCAAACATCCAACCATAGCTTCCAGATCCCTCAACACTGCATCCCTTACATCTTCTTAATTGTGTCCAGGTACTGAACCACTCAACGTTCTTTGCTTGGTCCTTGATTTGCAACTCTTCTTTATCATCATATCCTCGAGCTTTCTGGGGCTCTTTTTACATGCAGAAATATATGTTTGGAAGAACATGGTCATTTTGAACCAGTATGTTTTTTTGTTTTTTGGGTGTTTTTTTTTAAGCTATCGCCTCATCGTAATAAAGAAGCACAGACAATGGTTTCCTAATCTCCTACTCTGTAACAGAAATAAGACCCTTTCCCCCCCAATTAAATTAAACACACTGCCAACAATTACAGAAGGTGATAGTAAAAAAAAAAACAAAAAACAAAAAAAACAACAACCCACTGCATTCAGAGTTTTAGAACTATAGTACCAAGACTAGAAACACATAATGCAGTGTGGACAATTAACTATTAACTACTGATGCCCTAAAGGATGCATTTCTAAGGAGGCAATACTCTTCTTGTGCATGTGTGTTAACATTTCAGAATCTAGACAAAGTGTCACATTGGAGTTGCTGGACCAGCAGGTGGCATTCATCTTAAATTTGTCTGCATCCTTTATTATATTTTACTAAATGCAAGGAACAGCAGTCCAAAGGGTGTCAACTGGGTAGGTTTCTAATTGGTTAAGGCAGCTTTTGGAAGACGAATGGAGAAAACATCAATATAGGGGAAAAAAATTATGCATAAGGTCAGTTAATTTTTGTAAACAAATTTCTTGAAAGTTATGGTAATTGGGAAAACATACAAACTTTAGTTTGGAAGCAAAAGCTATGACTGCAAACAATTAAAAAAAAACCTTAATGGAGAGAAATGCTATAATAATATCCTGATAATAGGATACGCATGACATGAGCCAAGGGTTTTAATAAGAATCCCTATGTGCTTGTTCTTGTGGTAGATTTCAGAAAACATGGTAATTTATTGCAAATATTACATCTCTTGATAATCTTACATATTCAGTTAACTACATGTGTAACATGTAACCCTACGTGAACATGTTTTCATGCCAATTAAAACCTTAAGGCATTAAAATCATAGTATTTGCTATAAGGAAATCTTGCAGGGAACGCTTCTACTAACGGTGTATGGATAACGTTCCCAAATATTCTTGAATAAGAGAATGAGATATATATATATATATATATATATATATATATATATATATACACAAAACAGATATGCTATAAGTTGTATTAAGCAGCTTCTGTTTACGTGTAAAGTTTATATGTTGTATTTATATCTTGGGAAATACAACTAGTCCGTATACCCTTATTACAGGACTGACTTTTAACTTGCAAACAAACCCCTTGGATCAGCGTATATACATGTTTTTGTCATGTATGGTTTTGTCTCCTTAGATGCAGATTATGCAAGGATTTAACCAATTGTTGTGATGTACGTGTTAAGACGTCCTTCTTTTTGGACACTATATAACCTATAACACAAAAGTAATAAACCAGAGTGATTTTGGACCTGACCCAGAGTGTGTCGTGTGTCTTATTTCTCTCTCCGTGCACGTACATTTATATTCATATAATTTGGAGCAGTTCAACAATTGAAGAAAGGCTTTATTGGAAAGCATCCAAAACAGTGAAGGCCTTTACACCTCGAACCCTAAATTACTTGAAGGATTCTTTTTTTTTTTATTTATAATAACTTATAATTAGAAGTTTGATGCTAACTAAAAAGGTTGCCTTCAGGTATGAAGTTTTAGTAGTACCTGTCTTACTGAAAGATTGTTGTGCCAATATAACGTGACTAGACCATTAATTGTTCTTTGGCTTTTCCCATTTACTTAATGTGATCTGAAATCATTATGAATGTGTTTGTGCAATGTTTGAAATGTTGCCATTGATTCTAAAAGAATTTACTTTTACAATCAGCTTACACATAAACAGTGTTATATACCTACTTTTACATACATATAAGAAGCCAAAAAAACGTAGATCTGTGGCCAAGAAAAAATCTGGATCGTTGCAAGGATGCATCGTAGTTAATAGAACAAAAAGTGAATATTTTCTGGATATGGAACAAGCTTTGTCGCGGTTACGCGTCGTATACATATATATGAGTTCTTTATGTTGGTGCCAATTTGCATATTGTTTTGGTTGCCACATCCTTCAGATCATTTTATTTATACCTTAGGCCTAGTATGTGTATGTATATGTGTATATATCTGTGTATCAGGTGTCTGGTCCTATCGGTCATGCATTTCAGTTGTACCGCTGTGGTAGTTGTGTTTACTTTATGCCATGTACAAGAATTAGGGGGAAAATATGCATGAATTAAAGAATTTAAGCGATGAAGAAATAATTATTTTCTAATATCTGAATAAATTTAAGTTAATCACAGGCTTAGAAATGCATTATTATACTTTTTTTTTTTTATTATTTTTTTTCCTGCACCTAATTGTCATTGACAATTCAACCCAGACAAGTGAATAGTGATTACCAAAATGTAGACAGGCGTTTTGACAGGAGAATTCTAGTTTTTTGGGACATGTTCTAAATATAGTATTTTCCTCACGCAATTCACAAATACAGAAATACAGACAATGCTTGTCAAACAGTGGTGCTCAGTAATGTTCGTGAAGAAGTTGAAATAAATATATAATTAATATAGGCATAGTGTGTATTTATTTCAATCTGCAGATACATCTTTAAAGGTTTATTAAATTCAAACAAAAATAAAATCTAATATTTAAAGCAACACTCCAGGGTTCCAGGGGGTTTATTGAGACCCATGTGCAGAAAGCATGTGCACTGCTTTTAAATGGAGAGGGCAGCTCCGGAGCTGCAGCTTCCCTTAAAGTTGAGTATGATTTCCCCTTTCAGCCATGGGACTTTATGGCGGGAAGCATTTATCAAACCAATTGCCCTTCTTAGAATTAACCAAGAGAATTTAACAATGCAGCACTTACAGCACACTTGGTTTCCATATTGGCTATTTCACATGTTCAGAACCGTATTGATAGAACTTCTTCAGTGATGCCTTATAGATGGGCCCTTCAGCATGTAGAATTCATATTAGTTTTCAAAAGGAAAACACATCAAGTGAAACTTAATATGCATCACGATAAACGCATGAAAGAACGTCCTTAGTCATCTCACCAGTTGTACTCTAAGACCTTTTGTAGTCTATCATTTTATGTTCTATATTGTTTTGTTTTTTTTAGGTTTTGGCTTGCATACGGCAAGTGCGGTTTACGGAGAAACTATTGCTATACCTTGCGGACAAGACATAGTTGAAGGTCTTCTGTTTGGAAAATGGAAATACGTAAGTACTGGGTTTTTGGGGGGGGTTTTTTATCAGATATCCACGCGTTAACATTTTCCTTTTGGGTGTAAAACAGCCAATGCATAAATTGCAACAGCTCAATTCATACACCTTATTCATATTGTTTAAAGCAATTTTACATGATTATCATTGTTTTTTGTCTTTAGAGGTACAATGTTAACTGAGCGGAGCCCTGTTGTCGGCATATACATTTGGAGGGTTTTTTGCGCAGACACTTCTTTTTCTTTTGTGATAAATTTAATTCAAACTGCGCTGGATGTTTCTTTCATTCGGCATACTAGCATTATTCTGCAATCCTTTGTGACTGCACCAAAAATTAAGTCAGATTATGGAACTTTCTAATGTAACACTTTACAGAGCTCAGCTAGGCATGACAATGCGCATCTTTGCTTTTTGTAACCAAGGAGGACTAATGCTAGTAAAACAAACAAACAAATCAGAAATAATCATTAACCCCTTAAGCATGTTGGCTTTTTTATACTGAAAGCGGTTCTGTACATTTATATATAGAAATAGGTGTGCAACAAAGTAATAAACACGAACTGACCCTCGCATAAGCCAGTATGCGTAATGCCGAAGAACTCAAACTAAAAATATTTACCTTTATGCCCTAGTCAAGCATTTAAAAGACAAACTAATTTGTGAGATCAGCTATTCCACAGTGATCACAGAACCTTGCCTCCAAAGGAAACTTGGCTTCAAAGTGGGTTAACCCTTCGTAGATAGATAAAAAGAGCGACTTTTACAAATGTGTATTAGTTGTTCCATGGCTTTTGTTGTATATATTGTCTTGTGTTCTTGTGCAAATTTTTACATAATGTGTTAAAAATAATAGACAGAGACAAGGAGAAAAATAATGCCACCACTTCACCAGCTTCCCTTAGGTTTTTTAGTTTGAAAGCAGTACCTATACAGGGGCAGGACAGAGACAGGGATACAGCCCGGCTGCGCCAAATGAAAATAACACAGTCCATAATCTGACTTAATTGGGTTAAACCGTGAACGCAGTTGATCAGTGGTTTTATAAAGAAACAAATATCCCCTTGGTGGTAATTTTTTGTAAATTTTAGATATTTATCTACATAGAATTTGGGTGTTTATCTTGTGTTGGTTATTTACACTTGTGATCCTGGAAGGACCTATTTGGCGGGGGGTTGTATATACTTTGGGCTTGGCATTGTTAAATAAATAGTGCATGCCGAGCATCAGTGTGGCAGTTATGTGCTATATTTAACATTAAAACAACTCCACTGATTTGAACAAGATACTACTGATTCTATCGTTCTGTATGACATTTTATGATTTAGATGGATACTGAAGAAACATTTGTATTGAATATGTACTGAGTGTAAATGCAAGTGTCAGTTGGTGTGTGTGCATATGTATGTGTGTGTGTGTGTGTGTGTGTGTGTGTGTATATATATATATATATATATATATATATATATATATATATATATATATATATATATATATATATAGTGTGTGTATATACGTGTGCACACACACACACACACACTCACACCTGTGTATACCAGGCACAACATATGGGATTTTTAGCTGTTTTTAGTGTTCCAAAACCAATCGGCAAAAGTGTGTGTTTCTGAACCAAGGCTACTTCAAAATCATCAATCTCCCACTTTTCACGCAGTTGTAAAGTATTTCAACTGTAAAATGTTAGATTTTGGGGAAAAGACACACACCACTTTCAGAGCTCTTTAGTGGACTAAGAAACTAGAATATTTGTTTAATGCAACATATAAAAATGTAGCTATCACACCAGAGTTCAGCAGACCTAGAGCTATTATGAGTTTAGTCAATATAATTAAAGCTAGCTAGCTTAAAACAACAAAAAAAAACTGTTAAATCTGTGTTCTGTAAAATAACCTTTTTTTTGTTTGATTTGGGTTTTTTAGGAAAAAAACGATGGAACAGCTGTATTTGTAGCTTCTCGGTCTGCTGTAAAAAACAAGTTTAGTTTTGATGATGTTCCAGAGTACAACGGACGTCTAAACTTGTCTGAGAACTATACCTTGTTCATCTCTGGTGCCAGAATCAGTGACGAAAAGAGATTTGTATGCATGCTTATAACAGCCGACAATGTTTTTGAAGAGCCAACAGTAGTCAAAGTATTCAGTGAGTATATATTATGCCAAATTTATGATTCTTTATTCAAAGCTTAACTACATGTGCAGCTGTATGTTAAAGAACCATTGCTTAAGTAGCATAACCTACTAAATAGTAAAATATATCATGTCGGCACATAATTACAAAAATGAATCATTCAAACCATTTCATTAGCTGTTACTTTATATGACTTTATAATACTTTGAGAGATCCTGTTAGAGATCTTCAATTTATTTTAGTATTCAACTACATGCAAGTGCTTGTTTCTCATAGTACATCAGGGACAATGGGGTGAATTGTGTCAATGAAATAGTTCGCATTGACAAAAGCAGAAAAAGGGCCGTTTATGAAGGTTTTCTTTTGTACTGCATGGTACGCACCATGAGGTTTTCATATTACTCACTGTTTAGTGTTTTACATAATAAATGCCAATGTTGATTGGTGGAAAATCTTTACTATATGCTGTGTTGATAGCAAATTTTGCAATGTTAAAAAGAAAATGTTTAAAACTGAAAGGTTGATGCTGGTTCTTGTTAGCTATAGTAGTATATATCCAATGTATAAAATGTCAAGTGCTATGAAAATGTATTTGCCCCTTCTCAATTTCTTCTATTCTTGAATATTTGTCCCAGTTAAGTGATTCAAATAATCAAACTAATTTTAATATTAGACGAAGATAACCTGAGTTAACACGAAATGATTTAATGTATAGAAGGAAAAAATAGCAACCCAACCCTACTTGGCCCTATGTGAAAAAATCAACCAATTTTACTATACGCGTGATTACTGCCAGCCCTGTGGAATCTAAGAATCGGTTTTATAGAACCTGTCTTGCAAAGTATAGGAAGGCTAAAAGGTCTCAAAAATCAGTGTATGATGCCACAATCTAAAGAAAATCAACAGATGAGAAACCAAGTCATTGATATCTATCAGTCTGAAAAGCGTTACAAAGGTTTCTAAGGTTCTGGGACTCCAGTGAACCACAGATGAACTTGAAACAGTGATGAACCTTCACAGGAGTGGCTGGCCTACCAATCAATGACTACAGGCCTCAGTTAAGGCCAGTGTTCACCATTCAACTATGTAAAAAAGGTACCCATGGGAGATTTGAAAGGCAAGAACCACGGCTGACCAAAAAAAAAAAAAAACACAAAAAGTTTTGATTGCAGTTGTTGCCCTTCAAGGATGGCACAACCAGTTGTTATGTTTAGGGGGCAGTTACTTTTTTACATGGGTTATATAGGTTTTGATTAACTCTTTGTCTTCAATAAATGAAATCATCGTTTAAAAGCTGCATTTTGTGTTTACTCATGTTCTCCTTGTCTTATATTAAAATTAGTTTATCTGAAACATTCGACTAGCAAAAACAGGAGACATCCGGAAGGGGCAAATTTTTTTTCACAGCACTGTAGATATGTTTACTATATAATGTGCATTTAAATAAACTAAAATAACTATTGGTGTGATTCCCAGTGTACAAACTCATACTGCACTGTAAGGAATGATATGAAACTTTTCTACTTTTTCATTCTTACAGAACCTTCTTCCAAACCTGAAATTCTAAACCAACCAATATTTTTGGAAACAGGAAAACTGAACAAGGTCAGTCAAGTGGACTAAATAGTTTCCCTAAAAACAAATCTGTGAATTGAAATGTTGGTGCTCCTGCCCACATTTTTTGAATCTATAATAAATATTTAATGAAGTCACTCAAATTAAAGTAAAGGTCTGATTTGCACAGATTTCAGTGAAGTTTGCGTATACCACACATTTGTTTTATTAATGATAAATCATTGTGGCAAGGGGCATATTCAGGCCAATAAAGTAAAAGGCCTAAAATAAATACCAATTTATTTAATGGCAAACAGTCTTAAAATTGAAAAACTGAAAATTTGTTATAGATGTATTGCATGTAAGAATAAGTTGTGTAATACTATATTTTATATCTGTGAACTCTCTGGGTTTGACCCGGAGATCTCCAGGTGAAGCACCGCTTGTCCCATTTTCCGGGTCAAGACTCGAATCTTTATAATATACACTGAATACCAAACAAACATTTCTTTTGTATTCAGGTTGGAGAATGTGTTTCAAAAGATAGCTATCCAGATGGCAATATTACGTGGTACAGAAATGGCAAAGTCCTTGAACCACGGGATGGAGGTAGTATTATTGATTTTAAGCATTTTGTCCCATTTTTGTCAATTACCCAAGCTTCTTTAATAATTCTTATTTTCGTTATTTGCATCAGTCTATATCCCTCGCCAGATATATATCATAAAGCCTGTAAAAAGCATGTTTATGGTTTTCGATAATGCATACATAGATACATACATACAAACTGGCGAATACTTGTTTTGTGTAATTTAACATTAAGTATGGGCTATTGGAGTTTCCCTTTAAAATAAGCACCTGCTGTCTTAAGTGTTTTGCATCAGTTTTGGCTACTTAAATCTGGCAGAAAAACACTCCCATTGAAATCAAAATATAAGCTTTCTGCACCTATGAATCAGGGGGTGTATCATGTTTGCAAGAGATGTTGCTAGCTGGCAAGGAATGCACCATGAATGCGCAGTAGTAATCATGAGACATATTTGGTTGAACACGTTTTGTGCATTTAAAATGCAAGAGAGTCTGTTCTATGCATTCAATCATGCAGGTCAATAGAGCCCCGCTTACTAATCACAATGCAATTAGTAAAATGTATATATATATATATATATATATATATATATATATATATATATATATATATATATATATATATATATATAAAAAAGTTGAAATAAAACTGTTATATGTAATAGGACATTAGTGCAGACTGACCAACTGTCAAAATTTAAAAACACAAAATGCGCAGCTCCCAAACGTTACCTTTTAGCCCCCCAAACAACTCAACAAATCTATGCATGTCGCATCACTGTACTCAGGAGATGAACACGTATTGGGGTTTTTGTTTGCCAGTGACATATACCAAGAGCTGTAAACTCATACCTAAAGCAGAATGTGTGTGGGGGAAAAAAAACACACAAAAAATACCACCACGAGCACTGCAAAAATGTTAAAACAGACATGGTCATGAAGAGTTAAAAAAAAAAAAAAGCTTGTCCTTAAAGGGCTAATTTTGTATGAAACGTGTACTAATGAATAAAAGGGGAAAAAACAACCTTATAATAACCTCTTTTCCTCTTTTTTCCATCAGTTGTGGTTATACAGTCAACAAAAGAGAGAAATGCAACAAGTGGACTTCATAGTGTGCAATCATCACTACAGTACATGGCAACAAAGGACGACATTGATGCAGAGTTTACCTGTGCAGTCACCTATCACATGCCAAACGGACAAATATCTACTGAATCTGACTTGGCAATTTTCGATATCTATTGTAAGTGACACACTGATTTATGTAATTTGAACAAAGCTAAGCAATATCCAATGTGTGCTCAGCATATTGTTTAATTTGAGACAATTTACGTTCTTTTTTTCATCAAAATGCAGATATTTTTTTAATTTAAAATGTCTTTTGTTTTGTGCTTTTGTCTTTGTCTTTACCTGTGGGCAGTTGTTTGGCAGGATCATTACTTTGTTTGCAATTTGCAATGTAACAGCCTAGATAAAAAATTATCTTAGAGCAGTTTTTTTTTTACGTTTTTTCTTCTGTATTAGACATCTTTGTAATTGAATGCACATGTAAAGTACCCATTGAAGCATTGTTGTCCAGTTCTATCTACAGTAACTACAGCAGTCATACGTTCATCATAGGGCATAATATGTAAGAATCCATTAGGAAAGCAGGTTCATGCCCTGAAGACCTTGGTCTAAGTAGTCTATTTGTATTTTTTTGTTCTGTAAACAGTAGATGGTTTTAATCTATATATAAAGTAATGCTGTTAAAATCCTGCTTGATGAAACTCCCACCGTTTAATTGTTCCTACCGGTCCTTTGTAGTGAAAATAGTAATGGGTTCTGCTGTTTGGATGAAAATGTTCCGTTAAAACATTTTGCTGAAGTTATATGGTTTTATATTATAGAGTTTATTTTGTAGCACTTTTAATTAGGAACAGTTCTCGGTATAGTAAGCACCCATTAACTGCAACCTATTTATAAAGGATGCATTAAGGCAATTACCTTGCCCCACTTAATGTGAAACCTGTGAATAATTCACTGGTTTAAATTGTATAGTATGTAGAAGACAAGTGTGTAATTGACAGTTGTTTCCCCCCCCCCATTCTTTTTACAGACCCTACAGAGAAGGTGACAATTCAAGTACACTCGCCAAGAAACACAGTAAAGGAAGGTGATAACATCACTCTGAAATGTATAGGAAATGGCAATCCTCCTCCACAAGAGTTTTTGTTTTACCCTCCCGTAAGTCTAAAGCATTGTTGTGCATTTATACATTATTATACAAGAGGCAGTGCCCAATGAATTGTAAAATATTGCTGCCTTATGCACTAAATAAGTTCTGTTAGGTGTGTTAAAGGATCATTATAAACATCTGAGGACTACTCCAACATGTTGCAGACCTCCTGTACTTGTTTCGGCAGTATCAGCTTTATTATGTCAGCAGTCCTTGATTCAAGCTAGAATTCTTTGGGAAACATTCATTTGTTACTTACCAGTCAGCTGATTCCTGACGGCATTATTTCAGTGAATGACCCAAAGTCAGGAGTGCATGGTATCGACATTTGCCTTTTACCTAGGGTGCCAGTGTAAGTGAAGTGGAGGCACGTGCTGTTCCTTTATGCAACAGACTATTTAAATTAGCATTTATTAAATGAGGGCATTGAGTACTTTAATCCAATGTTTTAATTTGAATAGCACAATTTCTTCTATGGTAACCTTTTCTACTTGTTGGAGATATTTTTCCAGGTCTGTGAACCAATAAGTGTGGGTCCCATATTATGGTTACACAATACCTATATAAGTAGGATGACCAAATTAACTTACAATGTGTCCTCTTTCATCACCCTTGGTGATCTGTACATTATTTGAAATGCATAACTGCGACTCTGATTATAAGATGACCCCCCCCCCCAAATTGGAATATTAATTTAGGAAAAAAAAGACCCTGAATATAAGACTACCCTATATGAAAAAAGTTTTACTAGTAAATATTCACATGTAAACTATTTTCATATTTAATAAAAACTATGATTGAGAAAAATGCATTTTTTATTTCCTTTTATTTGCCAACCTGCCCCCAGTTATGCACATAGCCCCCCCAGATATGCCTTTTACCCCCTTATATGCCATTCTGCCCCCCCGAAATGCCTTATACCCCCTATATGCCACTCTGCCTCCCTGGTATTCCTTTTAACCCTCTATATGCCACGCTCCTCCCTGGTATTCCTTTTAACCCCCTATATGCCACTCTGCCTCCAGAAAGCCCTTATACCCCGCATATGCCACTTTTACCCTCCCCCTGACTTACCAGTGCTTCCCTAGACTTCTACCAGTGCATTTGCTCTTAAAAATACCTTGTCTTATAATTGAGCAAATACAGTAATTATGCTTATTTTTGCCAGCTGTTTTTATTCAAGGATCCGTAGCTGTTTGAGTTTTATGTCTCATGCCATGTTATCTTATTTCCATGTTTGTATTTTTCTCATACAAAGGGCCATGATGAAGGAATAATTGGTTCAAGTGCGTACCCTATAATAGACATAAGAAGAAATGCGTCAGGGGATTATAAATGTTCCTTGTTAAATAAAAATATGATTGCATCAACAACAGTAACTGTGCACTGTAAGTAACTTTCAATTGTTTCTGACGAGGCTTGCTATACAATCCACTCTTTTCTCAATCTTAATGATGTGCTGTCTGTATATTTAATTGCATGTATTTCAGTCTGTCAAGAAAATAATGAAAAGGAACACTTTTCACATTGGTGCCAACCTTCAGGTGGTATCAGCTTAACACTCTTTGGTTTAACAATATGATTAATTAGTAGTAGCCCTACTTACATCTGCTAAGGTTAACACTTTTCTGTTAACGAATGCAGCATTAGAAATACAGTCACTAGTACCGATGAATGCCCAAATGTCTCCCAGAAATAATTCCTTAATTTTGGAAAATGTGTCTAGTTCATAATTTTTGCTGGGGACAATTGTCACAGGGAAAAAAATCTGCTAACTACTTAACTATTGTCTGATTTCTGCCTTTTCAAAGCCTTTGATGTGCCAAAAAGTCTTTACTTTTTCTAATCCTGACATACTGTATTTTACCTTCCAGATCTAGATTTGTCTATGACACCCAGTGGCGAGGTCACCAAAAAGGTTGGAGAGGCACTTTCTGTATCGTGTATCCCATCTGCTAGCAAAAATGTTTCTGTCACTTGGTTGAAGGTAAGTGTTTGACTAACCCTTTTCCAAGTTCTGTTGATCTGAAAATGACATTTCTGAAAAACAGTTGTCTGTTACTAAAAATATGTCCGCCTAAACACTTTCATAGTTTTTACAAATATTAAATATACATTTTCAGGTATAAAATCACCCGGGGGTTTATTTACTAAAGCAAAGTTGTCAGGGAGAGTGTTCAACTTGTTCAACTATAATGCATAGTTCAGTTGGTGATTTAACTTAATCACCCTGGTGTAACCATGTCTTAGGCAGGGTCAGGCAAGATGTTCTTGCAGGAGAAAATCACTAGACTTGGCTTTTCCTAATGTATCTTGAAGTCAGTGAGCTGCAAGTGCAACTTTCCTGGCAATCCGTTACTTACTAAGCGGACACTTTTTATATCAGGAAAATTATATTTCTATTTTTGATTCTTTGGCATTTATAAGCGCTGCATTTCATGCCACTTTTGTACAATTATGCAGTGGGCTAGATTTAATGAGATAAATCTGCTGTAAATTGCAATGGAAAAAAGGTTATAAATCTTACTGTAAATTAGCTAATTTCTTTCATTCCAGATTTTGGGAGGATTGTTATTTGCATGGGATTTCTCTTTGGTCTTTAATCCAGCCTCATATCTGTGACTACTGCTTAATTTGTTTAGTTCAAAGTGTCCAATGTGATGTAGAATGACACACAATAGTATTTACAATATTTTATCACTATTTAACCCATCTCTTCTTTTCCTTGATACTTTTTAACAGAATCACAAAATCCTCCCTCAGCCGTCATTTAAAAACTTGCAATATCAAGATTCTGGGTTGTATGAATGTGAAACGTACCTTTTGGAAGTTGATGGGCTTAGGAAAAAAGAGACCCTCAGACTTACTGTTGAAGGTGAGCAATGTCCTTAATCTACCATATTTTAGTTTTTACACACTCCATTTTTCAGTTTTAAGGCTTATGGTATATGTTGCTGTTAGTCATGGCTATTTTTGCATATGGTGATCAAGCGCAAGCCCCATCTGCACAATAGGATTATCCAACTATTTTTTCAATATTACTTCAAAAACTATAATCTGACAATAGTCCTGTTGGGCTATACAATAATAATTTGTTTTGTACAGTCATCTCTTTAATTATACTTTAAACTTTAGCATAACCAAAAAGCATTGAACATGTTCGGTTTATTTTCAAGCATTTATAAGAGTTTCACAGCCATTCCTTATTCAACATCAAACATTTCTGAAGTCTCTTAACCTTTTATTAGGCTCACAGCACAACAGCTTTAGTACCCCTCTACTTGATTTCATCCTCTATCACGTAGCAGAGTGCTGTCCAAAATCAGTGAGGACTGGAAACTTCAAACAGTTCATATTGAACTTTTTTTTTTTCCTTTTAAGGAAATCCACGTCTTAAATTGTCAAAGAAAGCCAACTCTGATGGGAAGACTAAAACTATCACATACGAGGTAGAAGGCTTTCCAAAACCAGAAGTGCAGTGTACCAGTAATGGCAACGGAGGCTTCTTAAACAAAGTAAGTTCATTTCTTATATATGTGGCCTAGAAAAACATGTATTTTCCTTTTAGTCATTGCCAAGTTATACATAGCTGTTGGCATAATCTTTAGGCTTTCCACTCAACAAAGCCACAAGCTACTAGAGCACAAAGGTTCTACAGTTGTAATCTTGCAATCGCAATTGTCTGCTTTGCATAGGGAAAAATGTTTCTGTATTGTACAAGCATAGCTAGTTGAGTGGCAGTTTACAGGGACATGTAAATTGTGTTTTGCATGCATGTTTTGCTTTGCTATTTGGTCCGTTTCTGTGGCAAGTATAGAAGAAATTGGTTATAACCCTACGGATTTCTCAGTTTTAAATGTTTTTCTCTTTTGTGGTATAAAGGACGGCAAAAACCGGCTGTGTATTGTAATTATATATATGTAGAAAGTACTAACAAGGCAAAAGCACTTGAGTATTTTTCGAACAGGAGTAATACAAGATGGCATACAAAATGTATTTCTCAATTTCTCATCTCCGATAGACAGAAGAAACAACTTTGAGTAACGGGAAGTATTCGGCCAAAATTATCATCTCACCAGAGGAGAATGTAACTGTAGTTTGCAGTGCAGAAAACAAGCTTGGAAAAGAAGTCCGCTTTTTGAACGTCTCAGCTAGTAAGTGAATTATACACAGAGGTCTGAAACCATAATACGTGTTCATCATATCCTGTATATATCACTGAAACCACTACGCCCTGTATTTTACCTTGCAAATTGTGCTGTGCTCCTTTGTCTGTATTTTTGCCGTTGCCCCATACTCTGTTCCATTGGTGCTTTTGTCAAACTTTGTCCTGCCTCAGCGTCATAGAGCTGTAGGAAGGCAATGCTTCATTCACTGTCGCACAGCAACTACATGCATACTGCCTTACCCCATGCTATGGATACTGGAGAGGTTTTTATTGATTTGCTTGGTGGTGAACACTCAACAGAGTGTTGTGGAAATTTAGGGAAAGCAAACCTTAATATACGTAATCCAAAATTAGACCAAAACTCTAAATTCCACCTTTGCTCTGAGGTATGCGGTGAAGGATTTTCTAATGCACCCATCACCAAAAATAGTGTTTTTAATTTCCATTTTCAATTTTTCATTTCAGTCAACATCGTAGATCGAGATGAGCCTAATGGTAGAAGTGGTAAGTAGTAGAGTAAGGTTTTCAACTGGCCTCTCCAGCTCTCTTTTCCTCTAAGCAATTTTTCTATGGGTTTTCCCCTGGGAACAACAGGAATCTTATGAAGAACATTATGATTTAGGGTTGTCTTAAGCAATACATAATTTATTAGATATTATGTTTATGCAATACCATCTTTGGAAGCTAAAGCAAAATACTATTACATCTCTTAAACTGAAGAAACCAATGTTTGGAAGTTAAAATGTAACAGAAGGAGCCATGTCTAAACCAAGCTTTTCTGCAAAACAGCTGTGAAATCTTTGGCCCAGAAGCAAAAAACAAAAAGAAACCTAAAACCTAGAGAACTTGGGGCTAAGATTTTTTTGATTCCAATATTATTTCTAATTGGTGGCTTATAATATTGAGAAGTCATAGGGAATCAACTGTATGCAATAGTGATATGAAGCAAATGTCAGTCCTCCTCATCTCATTTCATTCATTTTGGTTGCACATATTTTGGGCATGTTGTGCTTGTCCCAAGTAGGACGGAGCATGAGTGCTTAATGTGTTGAAGTAATGTACAAGCCATTATATATGTGATAAATGCAAAGGAATCCAAGATGTCTATAGGTTTATTACTTACAAAAACATTTGTTTTATAGAAGACAATAACGACCATGCAAAACTCATTGTGGGAATTGTCGTTGGCCTGCTGCTGGCTGCTCTTGTGGCTGGATTAGCTTATTGGCTTTACATGAAGAGATCAAGGTAAATTGAAATTCAGTTTGATGTTTTTCATTTGCATTTTTCTTTTGTTCAGTAGAAATTTGTGCTTGAATTAACACTAGGCAACCAAAGTGAGGGCAGTAGGAAAAAAGAAAAGATCAACAGATCGCTAACATCTTTGTTCATGGGGTCAAGAGGGAAAATCTATTTTATAATGGAGGTGATGGTTTGAAACATAGAATTTTACAGCAGATAAGAACTATATGAGCAATCTAGTCTGCCCATTTTTCCTAGGTAAAGACTGAAACCGTAATCAGTCTTTGGTCTTACTTTAGATTCAGGATCGCTATACGTATATCACATGCATGTTCAATTTCCCTTACTACGTTAAGTATTTGATGTTGGGAGAAGGTGGATGTTTATATGCTAGTATTACATGTCTGTCACTTACAAGAGGAACGTAATGGTTTTTATATCAATTGGTATTTGTATTAAAATTATTTTGAATGTGGGTCAGTTCTAGTTTGGGAATCTTGATCATTGTGAGGATAACTTGTATTACAGTAGGAAAATAACCAGATTAGAAATCCCATCAGGTAGAAGAAAATGTATTAATACATAGTCAGCTCTCTTTCCCTTTCAAGAATCACGCTGACAATACAACATGTATAATGTGTCCCTTTTAATACTTTACTGCTGGAAAAAATGCATCTGTTGTATTGTTCCTGGGGCTGCCTTGTTTTTGTGTACTGATCCAACATATGTGATTTCATTCCTGAGGGCAATAATGGACCTCAAGTGCTCTACTTAGCTAATTTAAAGACTATCCTCAGTCTAGATGTTACGGTATATAAAATCACTTAAGATGTGATTAACACAAGTTTGCTATATCTAAACTGGAACAAGATGGCACAATTAAATACAATTTAACGTTTAATGTCTGTATAATGTACAGTAAAGCAGATTTTCCTGTTGAACCTGAAATTCCAAGCAGCACTTCAGACATTCCTGGCTTGATGATTTCTGGCTGCTTCAAGGTCTTTGGCATTTGCGATGATTGCATTGTGCACCTTTTTGTTACTGACGGAGTTTATACTGAATATATAGTTGGTTTTATCATTACTAGTACACTCTGCTTAAGTCCTAATAGGCAGCCAAAAAAGCAAGAACAATTGTAGAAAATATATGTTGCCCTTTTGTTAAAATCACTTGCATGCATTAACAGTTACCTTTCTGTTGCCTGTTGGAGCGTTTTAGAGCCTTTGTCATATACTTGTAGCAGGCTTTCTCATTTTCTGCCCCATGGGACACATTATTATGTAGTGTCTTGTTTGTGTTTTATGCATGTCCTAAGTGAAATTTCATGTTCAAAACAATCCCATTTTTTCATGTTCTCTCAAGCCAAAAAGAAACATTGGAGTGTGGAATTTTCATCACATTCTCTCAATGGTATCCTTTTGTCTAATATTCTTGAAATGATGCCTTTTATTCTGTGCCTGCATTTTATCTGGCATGAATACTTGAATATACACTGATCTTCAGTAGTTTTGGGACTGCACTGTCAATTTTGAGGGAGGTGTTAACATAAATGGCTTAGAGTCCCATCGATAACACAGTAGCCCTTTTCTGAGACCAACTGCTGGCTTGGCTTAAGTCCTTCTTAGCTCTATGTATGGTAGCCTATAAAAAGAATCGCATAGCAGTAGGCAAGCGTCCTAGGAATAGTGCTGAACCTTGCCAAAGCCAGCAGCACACATTGATTCAAAGCAATTACCTTCTTGACTTTTAATAACATATGTCTACTAAAAACCCTCCCGCTGTCAGCATGCACGGTTTTAATGGTTTCTTTTATGTAAAGCTTGAATTCAGAAGTGATAAAACAAAGTGTTTTTAGCAAATAAAAATGAACGCATGAAAATCTACTTTTTATTACTTCAAACACTGTAGATTGCTTTTAGTATGTGATGACTTAATAAAGCATGGCCTACCTCGTTGGAGCATCTTTCCTTCAAATTGCGTGGAAGTGTGGATTATTGATCTGTCATCACATTTAAAAGATTTGTTCCTATATGTTTGTCGTATTTGTCACCTGCTTATACTGCAGTTCTGTTTTTATGCCCGAAACAATGATTGCGACAGAGAGGTAGCTATAGAGGGATGTTGATATTGATGAATGTATAGAGAGAACTTTTCCTTGTCGCTAAAGCGTCATGTTTTACATTGGAATGATGAGGGATTATTATGACTGCCAATGGAGTCATGAGGGAATGTTTATCTTACTTCTGGGTTAAATTGATTTGCTTTAGAAGTGTGTGTGTGTGTGTGTCTTTTTTTCCCTTTATCCTGATCATTGCAATTTTTTTGTTTAGCTCGGCTTCAAAACATGTAGGCAAAGAACTTGGTAACACTGAAGAAAACAAAAAGCTGGAAGAAAACAATCACAAATCAGAAGCCTAAGAAATAGCGCCAGTTGTGAAGTACCGAAGGTGAGTTTGCATTGCCAAGTCGCTGCTATCCAGACATCTTTGTAGTACGTAACGACAAACTTTAGATTCCAAACCACCGGGGTGAATGTGAAAATCCACAACCAAGACATACCTCAGCATTTAAACATTGTTTTTAACTTGGATGCATTTGTGGGGCTATTGCTTTTTTTACATGTAGGGACAAACCATTTAACTTCTATTGGTAAATTAATTTGTTAAAAATTAGCAAGATTACTGAAAATTTCCAGTCTTGCTGTTTGGTTTCTCTGTTCAGATTGTGGATATGATAAGGTGTGTGGCTAAACCAGATTTGGCATACATGTACAACACTTGCTGGCCTTCTAAGTAAGGCCTAGTTGCTGCCCATATTCAATATGGACAGTGTGCACAAAATTCTGTTTTGATGTAGATATGACCAAGATGTGCTGTGAAGTGTAAAAATAAATGTTATTTTACTAATCAGTGGAAATTTCCTTTATTTTTGCTAACCATATGTTATGATTTTTAAATAGGCAACTTTACAAATGATTTGCACCGCTGTTGTAAGCCTCCTATAACTAAAATAATATGTCTGTTAAAAATATTATGTTTTGCAGGGAACCATAATGACCAGTTTGAAGCATGAATGTGGATTGTAATTATGGATTATAGGAAGAAGCTGGGACTATCCATGGTTCGAGTAATATATATATTTGTACCAAGTCATCACAGGATTACAAGGAAAAATATCTCCGTAATGGATCAACAAAAACTGTTCCAACAGCCATGATAGCTTACCATGTTGTGTTCTGTTATTTTTTATGTAAATGTCTGCACTGAGGATTTGTTTTGTTTGCCTTTTATGTATTTTTTTTTTTACGTAGCTATTTTTATACACTGTAAGGCTTTGTTCTGAGAGATGCTGTTACTCTAATGTATAGCATAATGTTATTATTTTTTATGATGCTGTTCAATATTCAGATACGTTTCTAATTCTGTTTGCTACCAGTAAAACTTTGCAAGGGAATGAGTTGCAATGTATAAAAAAAAATGTTGTTTTGTGATCATTGAAGGGATGCTTTTAATTGCATTTACTAAAATCTAAGCTTCAGTTAATCAACTTAATTAGAAGTGGGTTCCTAGAACCAGATTAAACCATTACGGTTTTGCTTTTTGTTTTTTCCTACTGCCTTACAGAGACATTATTTGGCAGATATCAATTGCAAAAATATACATATAACTACAAACGTAAAATTTTGTCCTATAGAAGCCTTTGCAGCTTTTCCCATCTAATTTATTACCCTCATTATTTCCTTGTCATCAGTAAATGGTACATTGAAAGTTATTTACATAAAATTATATTTTAAGGGTAAATTAAGTGAATGCCATTTTTATTTTCCATTCTTTATCTTTAATTGTTTTGTCTTTGTATTTCATATTTTCTAAAAATATGGCAAAATCACTAATTGAACGTCTCCATGACAATCGACAACAGTAATTGGCCAAATCACAAATACGTATTTGTGTAAAAAAAAAAAAAAAAGTAGTAGTAAAGTTGTTTTGTAGCTGAACGCTTATGCTATAAATGATTTGTAATAGTCTGCAAGTTACGTTGCTGCTATAAAGACCTGTGTTGCTCATATGTTTACCTATAAATTAAAATTAAGTGGTGCATCTAGAAATCCATGGGCAGCAACATGTTTAGCTGGGAACCACATTCCTTCATATTCAGGAATTTAGTAGGAAGCATTGGGTCATTAAATATGAATATTTCAGCACCCCTAGAAAGTATATCTAGTTTTATCTACTTCCCTTTGTTGGAGGCAATAGAATGTATTCTGACTCCCTAGAGAAGACTGTTGGGCTGTTTTTCAGCTGCACCCCATAAGCCCATGTAAATAAATACATGTTAACAACTGGCAGCACAAAACAGTTTAACACTCTGACCTTAACCACTTTCATTATTGTGGCATCTGCTTCGCAGTGCGTAGCAAGGATGAAGTTTTTTTTATTTAATTTTTTGTATTAACCACTACAGATAATGTATGCACCTTCACAACATTTTGTGTTAATTGGTACATAATTTATCGACCATGAAACAAACAATAAAATACCGAAGTATTTTTTGTTATATTTGAAATTTGTAACTTTATAAAATATAGATTCCATATGCCTAAACTTGGTATTACAAGTGCCTGGCAACAGCATCATGAGTAAATACAGTATTGTGAGGTTTATTAGTTCTCGCAAATCCACTTTGTTTTCAAAGAATGTAAAATATGTATTTACTGCAAAAAAAAAAAAAAAAGTCAATGTGTGCGCGTGTGTGGTGGTCTCAGGAAATGCAAAGCAGAAATGTTGAACGATTGTCACAGATTACTTTTTGGATTTAAAAACAAAAAAAAAAATTTTCTCTTTTGCAACTGCGTTTTTATTTCAAAGTTACTGCTTTTTATGTGTATTGTACATTTAGTGATTTAGGTGATGAACATTACAAAACACGTGCACTTTTAGCTATTTAAAATGAACTGTCACTAAAAGTGTAGGCAGCAGTGTGTGTGTGTGTGTGTGTATATGCATGCATGCATGCATGTGTCTGTATGTGTGTTTGCAATGGATTCAATTCAGGTAAAACCTGCTGTCCTTACTGTGGAATATATATATAATATATATATATATATATATATATATATATATATATATATATAATGTGTGTGTGTGTAGGTTAACAAAAGGTTTGTTGAATTTAAGAGTATCTATTGGACCAAACATATTCACCAGGGTTTAACATTCTAATGCTAAAGTGGTTTGGAAGGTTAGAGCTAAGGGCTGTTGATTCCAGCTCTGCAACGTGTTGTGGTATGTATCTGGTCATAGCCGACTATCAACATGCTCTAAACAGAGTTTAACCCCTTAAGGACCGGGCTCATTTTTTCGTTTTGTACCCTGTGGGACCGAGGCTGTTTTGACACTTTTGTGGTGCTTGTGTTCAGCTGTAATTTTCTCCTCACCCATTTAGTGTACCCACATAAGTTATATATTGTTTTTTTCAGGACAAGATGGGCTTTCTTCAGATACCATTATTTTGATCGTATCATCTTATTTACTATAAAAAAAATAAAAAAAACATGGTGAAAAATTGAAAAAAAAACACATTTTATGACTTTTATTTGAAAAATCTTTTACTCACCTAAAAAAGCAAGTAAAAAAACTAGCTAAATAGATTCTACTACTTGTCCTGAGTTTAGAAATACCCAATAAGTACAAGCAGCGTTTTATGATTTCCAAATCTTTTTTAACAAATCTGGTCAGTCTGCCTCCATCTCCTCTTTGGAACATCTTTGAAGCCGGTTAACTCAATTTAACCCATTCAAACCATATGTTTTTGAAAACAAGACACCCCAGGGTATTCCAAATGCTGTTATTTTAACCCTTTCCATGCACCAATTATACAACTACACTTTGTCAAACTTTGTAATAGTAATTTTTTTTATTTTTTTTTCCACACAAATTGTACTTTAGTTATAGATATACAGGTGCTGGTATATGTCACTGTCAAACACCCCAATATGTGTTCAGCAACATCTCCTGAGTACAGCGATACCCCACATGCATGGGTTTGTCAGATTGTTTGGCTGGTAAAAGGCTACTTTTGGGGCATGCGTAATTCAGGTGGTCATTTGGTCATTGTGCCTCCCTCTCCTCTTTGGAATATCTTTGAAGCCGGTTAACTCAATTTAACCCATTCAAACCATATATTTTTGAAAACTAGACACCCCAGGGTATTCCAAATGCTGTTATTTTAACCCTTTCCATGCACCAATTATAGAACTACACTTTGTCAAACTTTGTAATAGTAATTTTTTTATTTTTTCACACAAATTGTACTTTAGTTATAGATATACAGGTCCTGGTATATGCCACTGTCAAACAACACGCCAATGTGTGTTCAGGAACATCTCCTGAGTGCAGTGATACCCGACATGCATGGGTTTGTCGGGTTGTTTCAGATTTAAAATGCCACATTTGGGAAGTGCGCTTTTTTTCTCCATTTTGGTCAGTCTGTACCTATGCCCTATCTTTGAGCTAGGCCACTCCAATTTACCCCATCAGCCATTTTTTTTATATATTAGACACCCCTTGGGTATTTGAAGTGCTTTTATTTTAACTCTTTGTTGAGATTTTTTAGAAATTTTAGCACTTGCTCAAAATAATACTTTATTTTTTAATTTTATTTTATTTTTTTAATACTTTTTTAATATTTTTTACACATTTTGCTGGTACTGGATGGTTCATCTAGTGACATCACTGCATAATTATTTTTAAATGTTAGCACATTTTTTTAAAAATTTTTTTTCCATTTTTTATTTATTTTTATTTTTTTTGAATATTTTACTAATCACATAGTGATTAGAAAGCTGGGCTCCATTGACTTGCATGGTTGAATGCAGTACCTGTATTCAACCAGCAAGTGGAGCCAGTTCTCTAGAGGGTCTGGAGACCCTCTAGCGAACTTTTTCGTCTTTATTGTTTTATTTCCCGGGCCGCCGCCATCTTGCTTGATGGCGAAGATCACCGGCAGCAGCGGCTGTGACCGCTCTCCGGAGCGGTCACAGCCCACCCAGAGGTAAGTGTTTGGTGTCGCTGGATGCCTCCTGATCGAGGCATTCCAGCGACACCATTTAAGTTTAGGAGGCGATCGTTGATCGCCTCCTAAACGCTTTTAAAACGGGCGTCCGCCGCCATACAATGTATGGCGGCTGTTGACGCCCCGGGGAGGGGCCAGACATGGCCCCCGATGCCGATCTCGGCCTTGCTGAATGCCTCGACATCGAGGCATTGCAGCAAGGCCGTTTAAGCGAAGAAAGTGATCCTTGATCACTTTCTAAGCTTATTTAATTTTTTGACGGTTCAGGACCGTCAAAGGTCATTTAGTGACCTTCTTGTTATGACGGTCCTGAACCGGCAAAGGTCGCGAAGGGGTTAAGCTAGAAAAGAATTGTGAAGCTGCAAAAAGAAACTAAGGAAACAAAAATCCAAAAGCTTGCAAATCACCCTCTCCAGATTATTCTGAAATAAAGAGATTTGTTGAATCCGTATCAAAGAAGGGGATGCCCAAATCCATGTTCAGCCATATTTTGTCAGTAAGATATGGTTCTAATGTGTAGATAAATGTGTTCCTGTATTGTAGCTACACAGTTAATATATCATGAAAAAGAGTGCATATAAAAATGTTTTCACATTTGAGTCTAATCAGATGGTGGAATAATGGGTGTTCGCCTGTGTAATTTTGCCTTCACTGTCTCTGTTACAGAGAACTGAGAGAAGATCACTCCTACTAAATTAATTTTAAGTGTGGTGCAAATTACAGCTACCAATATTACTGAAGTGGTTAAAAAACTGTTACTTAGAAATGTGTGAATGCTGTAGTGTCTGGGCAGTAATTACAGATTTTTTAATATCAACCTACTGCAGAGTACTGACATGGATTAAACAAATGACATTTTCCACTGCATTATAATAGTATGATCTGTTAAATTTAAGCAGTCTTTGTATCATCAATGCTAGACATGGTTAACAATATTATATCATACAGAACTACATTTTTCAAATTTTTTTTTTTTTTTTTTTTTAAATAAACCCGAACACTAACAGCAACTAAAACGACAATTTCCTTCCTTTTGACCTGTGCAACTAAAGAGTTATGCTAATTAAAACATAAATTTTTGCAGTTAAAGTAGAGTTTCTGGTTTTGCAATTTAAAATTTGATCATTTTTTTCTGGAAACCCTACTAATCAACGAAAGGCATGATAGGTTTCACTTTAAGTGTAAACTTTGTAATTGAATGTAACCTCCTAATCAGCAGTCTCTTCAATTATGCAGGAAGATGTTTGATTTTCAAGCTCTCTAAACAGATGCTTATTGAATGTTAGTATGTTATGGGCACTGTTTAGTCTCTCACACAACCCCATTAATGAACAATGTGTATTAACCCTTTTGTGGTCAGGATTTCCCCAACCTACTGCTAAAGACCACACCTTTTTTATGTTTACCGTGGCCACACATATTATACGTTGTTTTCCCAGTGACCAAAGGGACTTTAATTGATGCTATTTGTTTATGTATAGCCCATCATTTAGTATGAGTAATATGTTAAATAGTATAAACTGAAGCAGAACATAAACATTTTTGCAATCTTTCTTGGGGTTGCTTCCACAAGTTAGGTGTCACTGTTGAAGAAGAAAAAAACAAACTTATATAGGACCAGCAAACATCCCCGAGGTAGAATAATACTCCGTATGAAAAATGCATAGCCTTTTTTCTTTTTATTTTTTTTATTTTATTTTTTTTTAACATTTGTCTGGGACAGGAAGCTCCGTTTTAAAATTGCACCCTCCAATTTTTTTTTTTTTATTGGGGGTTCTTTTTTTAGTTTTGAATCACTTTGTGGTCTTTATTGACCTCAAGGATCTCACTTGTAGCTAGGGCTGCAACTAACAATTATTTTCATAATCGATTAGTTGGCCGATTTTATTTTTTTAAATGAATCTATTAATTACCTTAAAAAATAATGTACATTTTTCTTTTATTTAAAATAATTAAATGAACAAACTGGATGTTAAAAACAAACGACAGAATAAAAAAAACTTTTAGAAAAATGCATTTCTTGTTTTTATTTCCCAACCTGACAACCCCAGTTATGCACATCTGAGCCCAGGCTTTCAACACTGCCTCCCAGATATGCCTCATACCCTCTGTATGCCATAGTGCCCTCTGATAAGCCTTATACCCCCCGATATGCCACTGTGCCCCTGATATGCCTTATACCCAGATATGCCACTCTGCAACAACCCCCCCCCCCCCCGACTTACCCTCCATGATCCAGACTTGGAGTCTAGAAGGGGTAGCTGGTAAACGTCTGCGTGATGTGCGTAGACAACCTCTGCTGCTGGCCGGCACTTTTGCGGTAGCTTCTATGACTGAGCACCGGAAGGTCATGTGAAGCCCACCGGCTGCCAGAGAGGAGGATCCAGGTCCCCTGCAGCACTGCAGCGGATCCTCCTGTCTGGCATTTGCTCTGGAATAAAAAACCCTCATCTTATATTCCATAAAACCGATTCAACTAATCGATTTTATCGATTAGTTGTTGCAGCCCTACTTGTAACTAGATGTTATAATGTCATGGGGACATCAATGTTTTTTAAAGTCTCCCTCTTTTCACTTTCATATGAGTGTATTTTATAGTTGTATTGTAATATAGTTGATGGCGTCTCAAGCAATATTTTTTTTTTCCTCTATATCCATTCCAAACGTAACCTTCTAATACACTCTGGGTTCAGGAAAATGTCCTGCGCTCTGAGGCTTAGTTTGCTCTGTGGATTTTGAGCTAGTTGCTTTGCCAATGTTTTCCCTTTATATTGTTTTATAAATTGGTTTATAAAGCTCCATCATGTTCTACAGCACTATACAGTGGTTAAAAAGGGCTTAAGAAATAACACATTGCTAACGATTGACTTAAAAGGCGATAAGTACCATGCTCAAAGGAGCTTACTAAAGCTTTTATTTCATTTTCTTTTACAATCCACCAACATTTTTTTTTTAAATTTGGAGCAACAAAGAGTGTTTAGTGTTTTTTATTTTTTATTATTTCTAAGGATAAAGGGAGTGGTAATTCAGCAAACAGCTGGAGAGCTTTTTGACGCTACAAGCAAACTTAGATTTAAGTTTCAAAAATCTGTTTCGTACACACAAATTCTCATATTAGCTGTGATTACATGATACAAAATATAACAATTTAAAAAGGGTCTGGAGAGCTAAAAGATCTTCACACAACAGACATACACTCTTATTGATGTTACTTGTGAGATGTACCGTATTTCCCCATGTATAAGATGCACCTTTTTTCGAAAAATCTGGGGTCTAAAAACTAGGTACATTTTATACAGTGGTTGTAGATTGCGGTTACTACTTCCCAGTCCCTTCCTGCAGTCACACTGAAGATTGGCCCCGCCCCTTTCCTGATAGCATCCACATGGCCCAGCAGCTCATCTAACAGTAAGTAAAAAAAAAATATATATTTGGGCTGCTGAAAGTTAGGGGAGGTGTTTAGGGTTAATTTAGGGGCAGTTATGGTTAATGGGGTGTTTAGGGTTAATTTAGGGGCCATTGTGGTTGATGGGGTCTTTAGGGTTAATTCAGGGGCCATTATGGTTGATGGGGTCTTTAGGGTTAATTCGGGGGCCGTTATGTTTGATGGGGTTTTTATGGTTAATTTAGGGGCAGTTAATGGATGGGAGTGATGAGGATGATGAGTATGAATTTTATGATAAATAAAACTTGAGTTCAATAACTATGTAATACATTTTTTTTTCACATTTCAGGCCCCAAAATTAAGTTGCGTCTTATACATGGGGAAATACGGTATATAGCAACAATTCATGAAGAGCAGATCCATACAGGGCCAAAACTTTCAGGCTTCTGTTCTTCATCTTTTTTCATCCAGACGATTTAGTAGCACAATCTGGATAACATTGCTTAATTGAATGAGCAAAATTCTATGCACTGGAATGCGTAGTAGGACATACAGTTTATAGATGGACACTTGTATCATCAAATATTTCCTGAGACGGGTGATGTCACATCAGACGTCACATTAGATCGGTCATTTTACATTGGGTAAAAGGTCCAAGCAAACTGTCAGCTTCCAACTTACATGACGTCCCTGCAGAGACACAAAGGGATTAGTTGTGTTTTAACACACATCACTATTAATTAAGAGCCAGATCTAGCAAGTATCTCCAGTATGAAGGGCATACCTGGACCTGTATAATGCATAATTCAATGTATAAGGTGAAATCTCACTTCTTTAGCCATACATTATATAGGCCCAACCATGCTCCTCCTGCAAAAAAAGCTCACTATTGTTCGCTAGTGAAGGAACTCTCCTGCAGACTCTACTGTCAACTCTTCCTAAAGTGACTAAACATCTAAGGAACTCAATAAAGGTTAAAACAAGTAGGTTAAGCTCTGAATTTTAGGGTTAAGATATTTAATAGCTTATTGTGCTATATTTTATTACTATTATTAACAGGTAAATTATTATTATTTAGAACAACTTAGAAGGTATAATTTAAAAGATTTTATTTAAATAGGACTTTAAAGGTTTAATGTAGTGAGTTAACAAATTGAATGTATATAGTAATTTTGGGAATCCCGTAGGAAAGTAAAACTTTGATAAAGTCAGCCATCTGTGGTGAAAGCAAGCTAGATACATTTTGATGAAAACATGTTAAAATGTTTTAAATGTAAGCATTTTATTGGCTTTTTCTAATAAATTATTTTTTGAGTGTACTTCACAGTTCTATTTTATACTCTATTCATCGTGGTAACTACAATACTTGCTGCTGTGCTCACCGAACAGGAAGATTACAGGATAAGAAAGGAGCACAGCATGATCGGGAAGCCGAAATAGAGTTTAAAGAACAAGCACATTCTGAAGTGCAAAAAGACAAGAAGTGAGAAGAAGAGGAGAGATTTGAGAACACATTCTCCGTAGAAGTTTAAAATACTAACCTGAGGGACTTTGTCACTAAGAGTAGGTCTGAGTCAGATTTTGAAAGATTCGAAAACATTATACTCCAGGATGAGGCTACCAAAATACTTGTTCTCTAACCAGCTGTACCCAGATTCTGCCTGACATCCTAGGGCATGATGCCATTGTCTTAAACCACAGCACCACTTAATGCTTTTAACCTTTTTGGTGTCAACCATGTGTGTAGTGTATGTAAATGAATTGTGATGCAAAGGGGTTAATAGTTTGAGTCATATTGGTATAAGGGTTGAACATGATCTTGAACCTGGGACGTTGGGAGATTGAGAATAGGATAGGGAGTATGGCATAAGCATCCTGTTATTTAACTAACCACAAAATTGGTAACCAATAGTGAATGATCTTGATTACGTAGACAGATATTTACATAGGCTTGTACGTATTTCTTTGAGATATTAAAGTGGGATCCTTCCAGCAATTAAGAGGCTATGCCACAGATCAGTTTGTGATGCCTAGCGTCTAGCCTCGCAGCCTACTTCACACTGTGAAACAATATATAGCTTTGAGGGTCTCCCAGTGCAAGAAGGGATGTAAGCATAATCTGTTTCATTCCTCTTTCATTGCTGATTATTATGCATGTATTTTGACTTGGTTGAAATGCTAAATGCATGATTTTATCTATTAAGTGAAAGTGTCATCTCCAGGGGCGGATTAAGAGCATCATGGGCCTGGTGCTGAGGATTTTGGTTGGCCTTTTTATGGAAATAAATAAAATAGACAGAATAAACATAATTGTAACTCCTCTGCATCCATGTGTACTGCATAAAACAGATAGTACACTATAAAGGGACCAAAAGGGATTGGGATTACATCAGTACACTAAAAAAAGTCATCATACATGGGACACCTAAAGCCACAATTTAGTGCCACTGATCCTTTCTAATAAAATATGCAGATTGAAATAGATTAAATAACACAAAACCTTTACTTTTCCACTCACTGATTTCTGGGCCTAGAAAGTTTTGTCCTCTGAAGTGACTACCAATTCAGGAGGATGTTTTATCTCTGGATAAGTAAAAATTAAATAGTTAAATTTATTACTACAGTAAGTAAAGTGCCAAGAAACAGATGACCAAATACACACTCCAGGAGAGGCTCTGCCACACCAACACCCTGTCACCTTTCGCCGGCGGGTCTGTCCAGGGGGCTCCGCTGCTGCCACCCTGCCGTCTCACGTCCCGCTCCCTCGGGTGGGGGCATCCTCGAGGGTGCCCGCCGTCGGGTCCTCCAGCCATGCTCGCCGCCGTGGATCGCCCTCTTCGCCATCCTCGGCCGTCCTGGCGTCTGTCTCTCCTCCCGGGGGGTCCTGGAAGGGTTCTGCTGCCGTCCTCGATGCACTGGAGGTTCATACCCAGCAATTGCGTATGTCAGGCTAGGGGGCGGGTCCTCCCGCTTTTTATCTGATTGGCTGATTATTGCCTGCAGCTGTTTGGCACCAAATTTAAACCCCTTGCTCACTCTAATCTGAGCCCTTGTGTGGTACAAACGTTATCGCTGTCTCAGTGTGTTATATTCTGATTTACTGGTTTCCTGACTCCTGCTTTGTTCCTGACTACTCTCTGATCGCCGCCTGGATTGACTTTGGATTGCTTTTTGGACTTTGCCTGTTTGCTGCCTGCCTCGACCTTGGACTGTGACCTGTTTATGCTATTGGAACTTCCCTGCTGTTGTCCCACTATTCCTCCTGCTACTACCCGTCCTGATATCCCACCATTCTGTAAACGGGACCCGTCTCTCCTCTAATCGTTACACACCCAAACACATACACACCAGGACAGGCTCTGTCACCGACAGCCACACACATACACCAGGAAAGGCTCTGCCACACCGACACCCAAACACACACACACCAGGACAGGCTCCGCCACACCGACACCCAAACACACACAACAGGACAGGCCGGTAACTAATAGGAGGTAACAACGCAGGATCCATTCTCCACCATTACTCTCTGTAGTGTAGGGGAGGCTGCCAGTTGGCCCAGGTTTTTCCAGGTCCCAATGGAATTCTTCAGTGTTTAATAGACTTGTGCATTCAGATTCCTACAAATTTTAATTTATTTTGTTAAATTCCACAATTTGTATGAATTAGTATCCACTCTTACAAGCTAATCTTTCATGATATCTGTCAATATCTTCTGTGTGGTCCGCTTGTCCCGGCTCTCCGGAGTGTTATCTAGGCCTAGTGTAGTAGTTCGCAACATGCGACAACTGCTCCCCCATTCCTCCAGTTGGAGGGGGGAGAAAATATGTGCCAGGGCTCTGCCCTATTGCAGAAATACATGGAAGAGGCCAGGATAAGGCAGGGGAGCAGTGGAGAGCCAGAAGGAGAAAAAACTAGAAGCCGAGAAAAAATAAGAGGAGCTGCAGAGAAGAAAACAGAGAAGTGGAGACACATGTGGTTGTCAGATAAGGTAGGGATACATTGAGCGAGAGTGTAAGTGAGTGAATGAGATTGAGTGACAACGAATTTCGTTCTGAATAAAAACCACTCCAAATTTCTTCCAAACTGAAGGTGCAGGAAACTAAATTTGTTAACTGTATGTAGAGAGGTCTGTTAAAGAGAGAAGCTGCAAGAATCACTGTCATGAATTATCAGACCTTGGAGGAAGAGGAGTGCAGCTACTACCAAGAACATCACTTGCCCCAGGCACATGTTATGGGACCCTGCAGTAGAAATGAGACAGTGCGAGCTGCAAGAACACTATACAAGGCAAGGGAGAGTAGCTAAAGCTATAAGAAGAGACATGGGAGAGAGATATGGAGAATGAGGGCTGTGAGACTGAGGAGATATTTGGAGAATGAGTGCTGTAAGAGAAGGAGGGAGAGTAAAGGTTGTGCAAAGGGGAGAGACATAAATCGAGAAATAAGAAGAATGAGGACTGTGAGAGGGGGAGATATATATGGAAAATGAGGGAGAGAGAGATAGAGAGAATGAGGGCTTTGAGGGAGCAAGGTAGGAATAATGATGGGTGCAAAAGGTTAAGGGAGAGAGACAGTGAGAATGAGGAATATGAAAGGGGGAGAGATATAGGGAGAATGTAGACTGTGAGAGGTGGAAGGAAATAGGGAGAATGAGAACTGTGAGAGGAGAAATGAGATAAGGATATTAAGGACTGTGAGAGGAGTAAAGAGAGAATGAGGGCTATGAGAGACGAGAGCTAGAACTCCAGGTCTATGTGGCCATCTTCAAACTCAGCTAGCCACTCCTAGTCGAAACCCATACTTTCTAAATTCATATTTGTTGCAGATGATACAAAGGTCTGCAACAGGGTAAACATTCCTCATGGATACATTAAATGGGATCAGGCAAGCTATTCCTGCTAAAAAATAAAAAAAAAATCACTAGGGAGGCTGTGTGTAGAATAATCTGCCAACTCTCCCCTGAATAACCCTCTCTGTAATAATGCCAGATATGGATGAGTTTGATAGGGACTTTGTGTTATGTACTGTAGAATTGAAGTAAACAAGCAAGGCAAGAGAGAACCCTCTTTTGCCCTGGATAAGCTTGCAATTTGATTTCAAAATGCGGGAAAGCAAGGGCAATTATATTACTTGGCATTTGCCAAAAATGGGGGACTTGAAAATTTACTTATCTTTCTTTGTAATTCCCCTTAATTTTCAGACTTTTCTAGCAATTTTATTATGTTTGCAAAATTCTTTATACTAGTTTAGAGATTCATTTTCAACTAAAGCTTTAGATTTGTGATTTATTGCATTTAAATCCTTTACAGACTTGTTTATTTTAATAACATCTTGTGTTTTACTTTTCTTATTCCCTAGCATATACACTTCAGTGCTTATTTATGAAACATTGTTAAGTGACACCTTTGCTACAAATTGTGACAAGTTTTGGTTTCTATATGTTTAGAATTAGAAGAGTTAGACTAAGCTGAGAAAATAAAACTGAAAAGTTTCAAATAAACACAACATTTTTGTATAATTATTTAATTTTAATTTCCCCTACATTTCTATCCCTTTAAGAGGAACTTTCGGGTAGACAGAGAAACAAATTAGAATTCCTCTTTTTTTTCTTACATATTGCAATATTGGTCTCCTGTGCTAACCGTGAGCATTGCATTGCAAAATGTATTTAGGTTTATTAATGTACTGCTAAAAATAACATGATTTCACTGACAAAAACCAAAATTACCATGCACAGTCCACAAGGGATATCAACCAACACACATCCTAAATTTGGTTTTATTTTATCTAGTTGTAATCCATGCTATTTTAAAGTGAAACAATCATTGTTTCTTACCTGGCTCAATTATAACTAAAACACCAAAAATTCCTAAATTAATAATAACATATTAGCAAACAGCAGATGAAGCCCCTTGGTAACCAAACAATGTGTCTAAAGCCATTGTCTGTCTCATGGTTAACCAAAGCTCTCAGAACACAATGAAAAAGTGACTAAACAGAGAGTTGAGTTTAACCAATTTTATGTCACTATACATTATGAAGAACCATCGTCGGTGAACTATCCTCCACTATTGCATTATGCATTATACAGGACCAGCTAAGCCATTTCCATTGGATAATTGTGGAATAAGAACGTTGGGACCCCAACTGCAAAGCCTGCTACTCCTATAATACATTGTGTAGTCCAGTAGTGTCAGACTCTAGGCTTCAAGAGCTACAAAAGGAAACTTGATTTAGGTTAGTCATAGGTTGGTGTGAACACAAATTATGTAATCAGTTAAAACTATTTGAAATGAGCTGCTGGTGCTCATGGTGGGGTATCTAAAAACCTAATCAGGTTCTGGTCTTCATGGCCTGTGATCTGTTGCTGACAGAACAAAAAACAAACTTTTTAGCAGGGTAAGGCAGGCCACAACTTTACATTTCTGTATCAATTAGAGGGGTGGCTTGTCAAAGATTTCTTCAGTCCTGACATCTGGATCCACAGTGAACAAAAAAATGTTATGTCTGTAATACGTATTATTTATTCATTTATGGCACTATCATAAGGATAAACAGGACATATTAAGTAGGCCCTTGCTTAAACATGGTTACAATACAGATTGATATGTTAAAACAGTCAACCCTATTCTCCCCACTACTCATCTCCATAAACGTACTACATGTTGTTTATATACAGCCTGCCATGTCACACTGGAAAAACAAAATAGGACAAAACATATTGATGCCGAGTAGGGCTGGGCCTGACAGCATTTTTTTAAGTTTTGGGATGGAGTTTTGGGATGTTATTTAAGGGTAGGTGTCATTAGGTTAGGGGCCATTTTGTGTGTGACCCTACCTCGTATAGTTTGTACCACCCTCCCTCCCTATTGTTTGTGATGTTGGTTAGGCAGTTAATTTTGTCACTGTCAGGGGTGGAAGCTTACCAGGCATCTAGGGGGTGAATGCTGTGGGGGAGGGCATTTGGTGTCATTTCGGTGGTAGGTTCCTAGCTAGTGGTGCTTGTTGTTGGGCATCCAGGTATGTCCTCCCCTGTGTTGCTGGTACCTGGTTAGCTTATGGGTGTTTTCGGTTTTTCATGTTAATTATTTATGCTATTTATTGTGTTTAGTTTGGTAGTCATTGCCCTGTTAATGCCCTTAGTTTTGGTTTAGGTTGTGTGGCAACGGCTTGGTTAAATAAATAAATTGGTTGTGGCCTTTTCAACCCCACTCTTGGTGCCGTGTTAATTAACTATTATTATTAGTTAATTAGTTAAATTGGTTGGGTGGGGCTGGTCCAGACATCTAGGGTGCATCTGTCATGGCTGCTAGATAACTGTATCAAGTCATTTACCTACTTACAAACAGTACAGATAGTAAGAAAAAGTCTTTGTTGGTTGAAAAGTTTACCTGTGAGGCCAGAACATCAAACCACCAAAAGTGGAATTCTAAAAAGTATTTCCCATGTAGAATAAAGCAGGCTGTTAGGTAGACCCCTACCACTGCTGCATAATGACTATGATAGTCATACTTTACCTTGAACATTTTGGCTTACTACATTGCATGCCTTGACATGTATTTGAACCCCTGTGTATTTTCTTCCCTATAAATTGTGCAGTTATTTATAAGGAGTAGAAACCTATGAGTACAGCATTTCTAGTGCTTGCGGCTTTTGAAATTAGGGTCTATGAAAGACTCAGATCCCTACTGTCTGTATTAGCAGAACAATGGTAATCACAAGGATCCAGCTTAAACCAGGAACCTCGAGGTGCGGCCCGCGTGAGATCGGTAGCCAGGATCACAAGAGCCCTGCTGCTTACTTGTGGGAGGGTCTATTCTCTGCTTCCTCTGTGGGGAGAACGAGGGAGGCTGCGCCCCCTGCTGAAGTCTGTGAGCGGCATCGAGAGCTGTAGAGCAGGTAAGGGGGGGGTAGGTTGTGTGAATGAGAATGTCTGATTGAGGGAATGAATCTGTGAATGAATGAATGAGTGTGTGTGTGCTAGCATGGATGTGTAAGTGCTGGAACCTAGGCATGATGGGACTGTGATTGCTGTTAGCAATCACACTCCTATCATGCCAAGTCAGCCAGTACATGCTGAAACCTGGCTAGCTGCCCCCCTTGTGTATTGATGCTGCCAGCAGTATGGGGTCTGCACTTACAGCCACCCTGTACCAGCATGTATTGGCTGACTTGGGATGATAGGAGTGTGATTGCTAACAGCAATCTGCTAACAGCAACCACAGTCCCATCATGCCTAGGTTCCAGCATTCACTGGTTGCCTGGGTATAAAAAGAGTGTGTTTGTTGATTTTTTTTGTCCAATTGTGGTGTGTTACTTTTAATAAAAGTGTGGTTACACACTAAAATTGGACAAAAAATACAAGGCCCAGCCAACCAGTACATGCTGGAATCTGGGTATGCCTGAGATTGCTGTTAACAATTATAATATATAATTTTTTGTACAATTTTGGTGTGTAACTTACTTTTATTAAAAGTGTGTGGGGGGGGTCATTTTCCGTTTCGCTAAAATAAATAGAACTATTTCATTTTTACTTATCCAGAATCCTGAATTTGTAGGCCCAGAAATCAGTGAGAGGAAAAGTAAAGGTTTTGTGTCATTTACTTTATTTTAATCTGCATATCTTATTAAAGGCCATATTTTCTCTCAGTGAAAAAAAAAGTGCGGCCCTCGGACGTATACAATTCTGATGAAGTGGCCCACTGCAGAAAAAACTTGGACACCCCTGCTATAAAGGATTGTTGGCATCAAGTTGATGGTCTAGCAGAAGGAGGCAGTAATACCTTACAGACCACAAATCCATGAAAGTCTATGTCAGCTTATAAAGAGTATGACAGTTTATTATTAGTTTTTCAATATGGCTGTCCACTTCAGACTCCCAGTTTTTATAGAGAAAGTTTGGGACGAACACACCTCTAAGGTCTTAAAAGCTTATGTAACTCTATGTTTTACTGTACACTACAAGTTTCCTTAAAAACCCTAGAGTCGCTGTGCATAAATGAAAGCATTCAATGTTAGTGTTCAAATGGTAACATTAGCATAATGTTGATGACTTTAATAACATTGAATTAGACAAGCTGGCTTACTATAATTGAAACTGACTGCAGAACATTCAGTGTGTTATATAAGTGGCGTGTATTTTATAAAACACCAAAGTACATATTTAGTTGAATTCATTTTCACAAAGCCACGCATATATTTGTAAATGTCGCTGGTACCTGTACTTCTGTTTAATTAAGCCATAAAGTATTTAAAGTTCAAATAACTTGAGTACTTGTAGTAATTATTATACGCCAAACATGTTTATAGCATTCTCAAAGTCTCAGGAAAGAGGGAGATGACTTCAGCTTTTTAGTAAACACTTAAAATCTGTAAAGCTCTCCTGTTCCACTAAAATTGCTCCAAAGGGAAAAATATGGGAACAGATTATTTTCAAAGAAAGAAAAAGCAGAGTATCATAGGAAAGGAAAGGTTGTGGTTGACTAGTAAGGTTAATAGCTTGCTGTAACATTTACAGTTTTCCAGCTCGGTGCATTAGACATGCTGCAAACTCTAAGTAAGAAAAGATTAGGACTGACTGCTTGGCAATCAGAATTTTTGCCACTTTTCACCTAGGTTCAGGAGTGTAGAAGAACTCTGGCTCCCTTGGGTAGGTGATGTGCATGAAGGTATAAAAAGTTATTGCCTTTCATTCCATCAACTGCATTACTGAACTGAGACCCTGCTCTGCCTGTCTTCCAACAAACCTGCATATTTCTCCAATTTTGCAGTATCAGAGTGACAGATCAGCATACCTTGTTAAATGGGTATTGTTCTGCAAAAAAACATCACAAACAGACCTATAGAAACAAATATGCTAAAGCGATAAAAAACAAAAACTATTGCATTTTGCAACAACCGCAAGTATTTCTTTGGTACAGTGTAAAAGGTTGTAAAGAACCTCCCACTAAATATCTGAATTTAAAAAAATGCTAAATCATCAGAAACTGACCTAAACATGTTTTAAGGCACCAGTGTAACAAACATTTGAAGTATGGAATGTGTACTAAATAAAAAAAAAAATATGAAATGAGTACATTGAAATGATAGCATATCCACATTGTGAGCAGTGAACAAGATATTGTTATCTACATTTTGCAGTTTAGTCTTCTAAGCTGTCTGCATATATACGTGTGGGAAAAAACATACACCCTCTTTGAATTTTATGGTTTTACACATCTGGACATAACAATCATCTGTTTCCTAGCAGGTCTAAAAATTAGGTAAATACAATTATCGGATGAACAACAACACATGACATATTACACCGTGTCATGATTTATTCAACAAAACCTTACCGCTTCCATAGGAAAAAAGATGCTTAGTAGCAGACAGGTGCTGCTAACCAAATCTCCTTGATTAATTGATCATCAGCAAATGTGGCCACCTCTATAAAATCCAAACTTTTAGCAGTTTGGTAGTCTGGAGCATTCAGGTGTGTGTTAGCACAATGTCAAGGAGGAAAGACACCAGCAATGATCTTAGAGATGCAATTGTTGCTGTCCATCAATCTGTGAAGGGTAATAAGACCATTTCCAATCAACTGAAAGTCCATCATTCTACAGTGAGAAAGAGTATTGAAAAGTGGACGTTCCAGCAAATTCACCCCAAGGTTAGACCGTGCAATACTCATAGAAGTTGCAAGACTCTACAGGCCTCAGTTAGCATGTTAAATGTTAAAGTTCATCTGACCATAATGCACAGTGCCACATTTGGCAAAAACCAAACACAGCATATCAGCACAAACACCTCATACCAACTGTCAAGAACGATAGTGGAGGGGTGATGATTTGGGCTTATTTTGCAGCCACGGGACCTGGGAACCTTATAGTCATTGAGTTGACCGCCTCTTATCCTATATCAAAGTATTTTAGAGTCGAATGTGAGGCTGTCCGACATCTAAGGCTTGGCCAATATGGAGTCATACAAAAGGACATTGATGCCAGGCAAACCAGCAAGTCTACAACAAATGTCTGAAAAGCAAAATAATCAAGGTGTTGTAATGGGCCAGTCAAAGTCCAGACCTCACCCTGATTGAAATGCTGTGGCGGGGCCTTAAAAGAGCTGTGTATAAACAAATACCTGAAAACCTCAATGAACTAAAGCAACATTGTAAAAAAAAGTGGGACAATAATAATGTAAGAGACTAATAAAGACATACAGAAATGATTACTTCAAGTTATTGGTGCTAAAGGTGGTTCTATGATATAAGGAATCATAAAGTGTATTTAGTTTTTCACTGGTGGCTTCTCCATTTTGGCTTTATTTTTGTTGAATAAATCATGAAACGGTGTTTTTGTTCATCTAAGTTTGTATTTACCTAAATTCTAGACCTGCTAAGGAACAGAGGATTGCTATTATATCATATAACAAATTCAAAGAGGGTGTACTTTATTTCAACAAACGTACAGTCGTGTGAAAAAAAGTGAAAAATAGTTACATAGTTGCCAACATTTGAAAAAAAATAATCCAGGGACATTTTGCAAAACTCAAATACTTATTAAAATTTTCCACACCCACTCTGCCAAACCCACATAATTTGTATAATTATTATAGTTCCACCTAGTTATTATGGTGCAGATTATATCACCAAGTTCACAAACTGACTTGCCATTACACCCGCAAGACTTGCCCCTGCACCTAGTGATTTACTATTGCACTCCCACAGGACATGCCATGGCACCTACAGGACTTTCCATTGCCATGAATCATTTTATATATATAAAATAAATATCTATGATTCTTGAAGGTACAGTCTAAGGCTCCTGACAATGCCAAGCTCGTGGTCATGAGACACTATGCGATGGCTTTGCAGACAGGAGCGGATCAAAAGCCTGTCAAACACACACAATAACATACCCAGACACACGCTAACATACCAAGACACTCACATACCCCACACATACACTAACGTACCCAAACATATGTCCACATTAACATAACCTACAGTCTTCAGTGTAGCTGCTCTACAATCAACCTTAAATACGTCTGGATTCAACTTTGTTTTGGTGGCCTTCGTTTAAGTGGCGCCCAGGGCGGTCCTAGACCAAGTGGTACCACAGGCAGGAATATTCTTTTGCACCCCCATTCTTTTACATAAATGGAAATGTTTTTAAAGCCAAGCAGGATTGAGCACTGAAAAAGCTCTATAATTTGAATGCAGCTGAGCCAGGTTCACAGGGTGCATCGCACCTCAGCACAGGAAATAATTGTTCTGCCCCCTACTCTATACAGCTTGTTCTCTGCTCAGTACTCTGATGTCTGCACCACCTCCCTGGCTCATACATTCCAACACTATATGCAAACACACACACAGCAGCAACTCAGGAACAGCAGCAACTCAGCCACGAAGCGGGGTCACTGAGTGCTGAGGCACATGGTGCGCAAAAGTTGCCAACACTCTGCAGCTACCATAGCTGAAGAGTTCCAAACAGGGCCGGACCGACAATGGAGCCGAGTGGGGCAACCGCTCCAGGCGGCACTTTGCCGCCCCAAGCCCTTTTTTTTTTTTATTTTTTTAAAGCGAAAGAGAGAGAAAGGGGCGCCGAGTGGTTTTCGCTTACCAAGCTGTCAGTACCCGCTCGGCGCCCCTCTCTCTCTCCTCTGCGGCGAGTCTTCCTGTTCGGTCTCGGTGCCGGCTTGTAATGCTGAGTGCCGGAAGGTTTCCTCATAGCCGGCACCGAGACCGAACAGGGAGACTCGCCGCAGGACTGCTGAAAGGTAAGTACAAGGGGGGGTGGCAGGGACGGAGGGAGAGGAAGGGTAGATAAGGGGGGGGGGGCATTTTAAAATTCGCCCCAGGCGGCATTTTGCCTTGGGCCGGCCCTGGTTCCAAACTTCCACTGGCATTAAAATCAGCACATAAACTGTGCAGCAGGAGATTCATGGAATGTGTTTCCATGGCTGAACAGCTGCGTACAAGCCTCACTTCACCAAGTACAATGCCAAGAGTCAGATCAAGTGCTGTAAACCACTGGACTCAAAAGCACTGGAAATGTGTTCTGTGAAGTGACGAATCATGCTTCTCTGTCTGGCAGTTTGATGGGCGAGTCTGGCCTTCAGTCAATATGACTTCATATTATAGTGCTCAGCAACAATTGCCCGCGCTGCGAGGGAGCAGTTGGACAGAGACCTCATGCTCTCACCACTGCAGTCCTCCTCTGTGGTGGACTGGACTGCTGCAGCTGGCCCTGCTTCTCCAGTGTTTAGAAAACGTCACAGGGGACAATTAAGCTCCTCTTGCAAGAATTGCCCCTTCATAATACACAGTGAAATCTGTAAATTAAAAATTTCAGCTGCTTATAATTCACACTGTGCATCAGGTAGAGAGAATAAGTTGTCTGCAGAGGCAGAAAACTCCACATTTACCAAAGAAGACTGCTAGGTACAAGCCTGCATTTCCCGTCTTCTATAAAAATCTAATTTGTCAGTTTTCTAGAGTGACAAAATACAGGTCTGTGCAGGATATGACAGAGGACACCATTCTTGGTTATTTGTCCCTATTTTGCTGAAAAAAGATAGAAACAACTCCCTATTCACAGCGAAATAACCTGTATGTAATTTACAGCGTGGATCAAAAACATGAAATTAACTGGCTAGGAAAAAAAACAATAGTTGTCTTGAAAAATAAATCGGTTTTACATTACATTAATGATGGACTTATGTAGAAGACATCCAGCTTTTGTTAAAGTCTGCGTATCAAAGTTATTTGGATGTCTAAATTGTTCAGTGACAAGTGATATGCCTTAGAAAATAGTGACAGCACATAATAGTACTTGTGTTTTTTTAAACTTAAGCTAAAAATAACAATTGATCTCAATTGATCTCAATTAGCCAGAAAACAACTTAATAAACATATAAGAAAAGATTGTTATCCTGTTCTCCACAAAATATCTAACATGATACCGTCGGACAAAGTTTTGCATACAACTGTGGCTTTCACACTTATTTTGCTTATTATGTAGTCTGGTATAGCTTTAGTAACTGGGGATGTTTCCTAAGTTAAAGAAGGACAATAAAGAGCAAGCTTTCTCACTGGTTATTATATTGTGGTGTACTAAGTACTAGGGCGACCACATCAGCCATGTTTTCCAGGATGCTTATCATTTTTACATATTGTGGACAAGCCCAGATAAAGTGCTGCCCTGCAGTATGGTGGATGTATAACTGACTAATTAGTTCCCTATGAGTTTATACATACTGCAGGGTAGTACTTTGCTGGTCAGCAATATGAAAAACATATACATGTCCTGGAAAACATGGCCAATGTGGTTACCCTGCCAAGTACCAACAAGCAGAAAAGGTATCCCCAATACCATGTGGTATCTGGTGTGGGCATGAGATTGAAAGTTATGATTATGGTTATGATTCTGCAGAATGTAAAACTGCATTTACATTGACGGTTTTCTACATACAAATTGATTATCAGCACTGGATGACAGTGACCAGTGAAACAATACTAAAATAACCAAGGTTAATGCATGAATCTCATTCTCTCTCTCTCTCTTTTTTATAGGATAATGGAATTTCTATACTTTAAAAAGACAGTATATCTCCTAAAGCTACCTCTTGTAGGGTCATTTGAGCAGGGCCCTCATGACTGAGGTAGCGCCAATGCGTCGCCCTCTTTTACCCCCCCCAATGAATACACAAACACAAAGTAAATAATATAATGTTTTATTATCAGTCAACTATGGAAAAATAAGGCCACGGTGCAGTCTGCTTTACGCCTTCCACACCGTGACACAGGTATAAATAACTTTATTCATAGAAAATGAACTTTATTTGTAAACACGATATAAACCTAATATATAATATAGCGATGCACGTGCCGCACCACCCGACTTACTTGTGACACGTGCAAGCCTTAAATATAACAATTGTGAACCAAATCTAAAGGCTACAAACCGTAACCCTAAATTGTAAACAACAACTGTAAATTACCAACCCGGCTGGCACAGGCGTAAAACCGTAAAAACCGTAGAGACCACCGGCGTCCCCTGCACAGCAGCCATTGTCACGGCTAGGATTCACCAAGGCACAAGCCCAAGGAGTGTCCTGCACTTAGGCCGAGGGCCTGTGCACCACGGGTCAAAACACACCTAAGGTGGTTAACCCTTGCTCTGTGCCAGCTTGATAACCAACCGCCAAAGCTAGGGAGTGCGACCACCTTGCATCTCACTGGCCCCCCACCACTGACAACGCACGCTCCAAACCAGATTGGACGTTAAGCGGCCAAATGTCCAGACCAACATCAGACAAATGGGTACCATCCGACCGAAACAAACCCGCAGGGTCCCCCTCCAACTCAACATGCTTAACAATGACACCACCCCGAAAGGAAATAAAACGGGAAATAGTCTTATTGACCTGCTTGCGAGCCCTATCAATCCCCGCGTGAGAGTTAGCCCCACGCCACCGAACCCGGGGCACGATATCAGACCAAACGTCTGCAGATAAGCAGCCCAGAACTGCTGAAAATCAGCCTTCATGGAAGAGATGAGGGACCTGATAGGAACCTGACCCAAATCATTCCCCCCAACATGCAGCAGCAGAATCCGGGGCACCCCATGTATCGCAACATGGCGCGACAGCTCCCTGGACACCCGGTCCCAACGCAGCCCCTGGAAACCAAGCCATCGGACCACCACCTTAGACGGGTCGAAACCGAGCTGTTTTCCCGCGGGACGAACAGCAGCCCTCCGCGCCGCCCAATAAACAAATGAGTATCCACACGAGAAACTGTCCCGAACCTAAAAGAAAACAAAAACACGTAAGATCACAAGCCGGGAACAACAACAGAAATCACAACAAGTGAGGGCGAACATAAGAACGAAACCTGGACGACTCCCACTGCCCAATCCGCATAATGATGTCCTGTTGAAGACCCCACCGAGCCGCCTCAGTAGCAGCCCCAATACGAAAAGAATGGGTACCATATTCCCGAACTGAAAGTCCGACACCCGCCAAACATCGACGAAACACCGCTGTAAACTGGTACCTGGACAGAGGGGAACCATGGGCATGCATCAAGAGCGCACCCTCGACGTCAGGGCGGATCCCTAGGAAGGCCCGAGCCGCCGAAACAGGACAGACAGGGCTACTCGGAATAGCCTGAAGAACGACAAAACGGCCCCTACCCGACTGGTCCGTCTTGGAACGACCAATCCTAACCTGAACTACGCCCTCTCCCAAAAACAGGTCCGAAAACTGAAGACCACCATGGACCCTCCTATTAGGACTAACAAGCTCACCCACACGGAAAGCACCAAAAAAGGCAAACGAAAAGGGCAAGTGGAACAAAGAAAATTCTTCCCCCGACCGACAAACAGACTCAGCAACCCTGACCAAGTCAACCAAGTGCACATATGATATAGGACGGCGAGAGTCCCGAACCCGAGACCCCCGACGAAAACCCCGTAACGCCTGACGCACCAAGAAACCTTTGGTCAGATCCTGCTCCCCCGACGCCTTAAAATGAAAGGCTAAAGCCGCCATCCTGCAGTCCAAGCCAGAAACAGAAACACCCAAAGTGAAAAGATGCCCAATGAACCACAACAAAACCTCACTCTTAGCCACGGGACCCGAAGGAGAACCTGCCACACTACAAAATTCCCCCCAGTCAACCCAGACCTTATCATAGAAGTCCCGAGTAGCAGGAACCAGCGACCTCAACAAGAGCTGTCCAGCTCCGGCTCTCCCAGCCACCACATCCACCTCGTCTGCCTTCGGAGCCAGCCGAAAAAAACGCTCCCACTGCGAACGAGAAAGAGCATCGGCCACACTGTTATCAACCCCTGGAACATGAACAGCCCTGAAACACATGTTAAGTTGCAAACAACGAAGGACCGAAGCACCGGAATAGAAGAGGAGGTAAGGGAGTTCACCGCCTGAACCACAGAAAGATTATCACACCAAAAACGGACCTGCTGATTAGCCAACAGGTCCCCCCAAACCTCCACCGCCACCAAAATAGGAAAGAGCTCCAAAAAGGTCAGGTTCCTAGTGAGACCGGAGTACACCCAGCCGTCCGGCCAGGACCCCACGCACCAGTGACCCCGAAAATATGCCCCGAAACCCACAGCCCTGGACGCATCGGTCCAAAGCTCTAAGTCCCTGTTAGCCACCGGGGACCCCAACCACAAAGATTTCCCATTGAAATCCCTCAAAAACGAATCCCACACCCGTAAGTCCTCCTTCAAACAACGAGTCAACCGGATAAAATGATGAGGAGCACGAACACCGGCCGTGGCCAAAGACAACCGGCGCGAAAAAACCCTGCCCATAGGAAGGACCCTACAGGCAAAATTGAGCTTGCCCAACAAAGACTGAACCTGGCGAAGAGTAACCTTAGCCAAACCCAAAAAACTCCCTACCAAGAAGCGTAACTCCACAATCTTGGTCTTCGGCAGCCGACACAACATCAGGTCGGAGTCCAACTCAATACCAAGGAAACTCAAAACAGTACAAGGGCCCTCCGTTTCATCAGGCGCCAGAGGCACCCCAAAATCCACAGCCACCTGCTGAACAGAACGCAACAAAGGCAAACACTGCGGAGAATCCGCAGGACCCACGCAGAGAAAATCATCCAAGTAGTGAATGATAGAGGGGAGACCCGACACCTCCTTCACCACCCATTCCAAGAATGTGCTGAAAGTTTCAAAATAGGCGCAAGAAATCGAGCAGCCCATGGAGAGACAGCGGTCAACGTAAATACCACCCTGCCAAGAACAACCCAAAAGGTGAACACAGTCAGGATGAACAGGGAGCAAACGGAACGCCGACTCAATATCGGTCTTGGCCATCAGCGCCCCTTTCCCAAACGATCGGACCCAATGAACCGCCCTATCAAATTAGGTATAGGACACAGCACACAGAGACAGACCACCTGGAGCAGAGACCGTGGGCTGATACAACCCCCACGCCCCCACAGGAGCAGCCTCCAAAACCTGGCGCCTGCACTTGTCCAATAATTCCCCAAAACCTGCCAACAGCTGCGACAAAACTGGAGCCGAATCCCGAAACCCGCCAGGAGCACCCCCAGCAGCCCCAGAAGAAACCCCAGTATCCCCAACAGCACCCCCAACAGACTGCAGAGAACAAGGAATAGAAGAAAACAGGGAAGGGGAAACATGCTCACCTGCGGCCGGAGTGCCGTGCAAGGTAGGCGCAACAGGCGTAGCCTCAGAAACGGGCGCAGGTGAAGGACCATGTCGCAACAGAGCAGGTGTACCCATAGCATCAAAAGCCTCAGCTCCCAGAACAGAAGTTGAGCGTTCCGCCACTAGATAGCGCTCACACGACCCCGCGCGCGTCAAGGAGGATGCAGCGTGGAACGGAAGTGCCTGTCTGGAGCTGGAAACCACGCTCCCGGCGACGGCAGACCCCGACAACGATGATGGCGCCCGGGCACTCGCACCGGGGCGTGACTCGCTCACCTCCGGAAGAAGAACAGCAGCCGGACCTCTCCTCCCGCTGCGCCGAACAGCAGGCTCAGCAACCGGCTCAGGAACCGCCGCACCGGAACCTCTCGGATCGCCGTCTTCATCAGAAACGGAGCTCCTGGAGCGCTCCAACGGATCAGCACGGGCAGGCGAGCGTCGTGGCCTCGCAGAAAGCCAAGATCTCGTAGCCCTCAGGTTCCTCTCCTTCGCCGGGCCCAGCGGGGCGCCAGACCGGCTCACAGCCGCCCGCCCCCTCTGACCGCCGTGAGGCTCGGGACTGAGCCGCACAGGCGGCCTGGAGACACGCAGACGAGCCGAAGAGACACCCGCCGGAGGGTCAGCAGCAGCAGCATCCACTCGACCAGGAGCCTCAGCCAGGATACCGGAGAGACGCTCCCGGAGCCACTCATCGCTGGAACCCCCGGATAGGGACCGTAGGTCCTGAAGCAAGGCATCCACACTGGGAACAGCCATCGCACCAACAGGCAAGTAGAGCAAATAGAGTAAAGAGGAATTGCAATAGGAAAAGCTCCCCAGCACAAGGAAAGCTTTCCAGGTAAATTGAAAAAGTGACCTAAACGGGGTGGGCTCCCATATATATAGTGAAACCCACCCCTAAGCACAGTAGGATGATGCCCACCTATCATTGTCAGCTCAGGGCCGTCAACATTGACTGACAGCCCCCCCGAGCATGACTCAGCAGATCTTTCTGCAAAACAGGAAAAGGGGAGCGGGAGAGAGAGCTGCCTGACGTCCCCTCAGTCATGCGCCCCTCTTGCTCCATGCTCTCGCCTGGGGCTTTCTTTACTTCTTGTTTCTGTAAGTTGAATTGTTATATTATATACTACTTGTTATGTCCTGTTTACCAATTGTACAGTGCTGCAGAATATGATGGCACTATATAAAACAATAAATAATAAGAATAATAAACCTGGCTAAATTGGCATAGCCCGTGTCTGCCTCAGTAAAGCTCATCAACAGAGAAGAAATGTGAACCAATGACCAAGCTAAACACCTACTTCCTTTTTGTCTTTGGGTCCACTAATCCAGAAGCATGCACACAAGTACCTGTGAATTCAGAAAAATGAGGTTTGTTTCATGGCCAGCTTGCCTCCCTCTTGTCCTAAATCCTTCAGCTGAATTTGTTTGTAAATCTATACGTAGGGTTTTTGTTCGTGTGCGCTCCCTCTGAAAGCTATGTGCGCGCGCACAAGCGCACAGCTTAGCGGGAACACTGGACATGACCCAATGGCTACAAACAGAAAATTCTAAGGCTCCATGCAAGCTGTATTGAGGGGTCCCTCGCCATATAAGTACCCAATTTTGGATCTATAACACTATGTCTTGGAAGATGGTATGTTGCTCATTTATGTGCAGTTATTTTATGGAGCAAATAAACACTATTTTGCTCAAAATATGAGACAATCTGCTTAGTATTACTGATACACAGTTTTTGGATGAAATAGATGCAGGTAGCATTATAAATCCACTACGATAAAGCAAAACCAAGATAGAAATACAAAGTGATAGGTAATTTTCTGGCTTGTGTAGAAACATGCACTGTAGCATTTTCCAATTAAAAGGTTTTATTGATTTTCCATCAAAATGAAAAGAGGAATTGAGAAATTACTTTAGGAATTTAACAGAATGTTAAAGGTGGTTTAGAAATGACCTCCTGATTTAAATAATGTACCATACTTATTATTCCAACTGACAGTTACCTTAAAGGCAGTCCTATATCACTACAATCAAAAGTTGTGAATTTTAGGAGGAGTGAAAACACACATGACATTGGGATAAAAAAAGATTCAGGACAACTTTCGGATTCAGACAAAATCTCTAAAACAAACAAAGAACGTAGGAGAAAAGGCTGTATCTGAAACTATCTGTGTAAAGAACTTTGAATAAGCCAAACTGCTCAAAAAGCATAAAGGTCAGTGCAACCTCGATAGTAGTCACTCCACTTGACCACAGACAAATTTGGTTAAATCCTACATAATATCAGGTCTTTGTTTAACACAATCCTTGTTTTCCCTTTTTTACATGTATACAAGATACAATACAAGATATTTAAGTGCAGAGTGAGGGTGCTCAAGAAAAGGGTAAACAAAGCACTTATCTTAAAATTCAATATCTTGGTTATCATATGTCACTTAAAATGTAAGGAAAGATAGGAACCATAATAGTGCAGAACACCACGTGCTATATGTTATGGTATATGATATTATATCATATAATCCCCCTTTAGAAATACACTCACAAGTATAGAGCCTGTCACATCTAGGCTCATAGATATCAGATGTATATGAGGGTGTACACACTGTAAAAAAGGTCACTTTTTGTTTTTACTATGCTTTAACGTGATCCACTTAAGTTTCAGAAATGTACCACATAGCTATTTTAGTTAGAATTCTAACAAGGTCCAAGACTAGCCTTGGCTGGTTTCCTATAGTCTGTGTTGTTACTGTGCCAATAAAGTGACTGGGAGAATAGAATACAGCAGATAGAACACTCTCTTCTGTTCACATATTCCCCCAGCTATAGGCTGCCCATTTACCCTTATTTAACCTATTAAATATAATAACTATACAAACGTTATGATATGGAAGTATTTAAAGCAACATATCTTATGGTTTTAATAAATGTTATTATATAAGGTAAAATGTGGCAAAATAATAATGATTCTGATTCTTTTGTTTTGGAGGGCACATATCCTCTGGATCAACACAGTAGGGACACAATATGTATATAGGTTGAACTTGATGGACTTTGGTCTTTTTTCAACCTTATGAACTATGTTACTATGTTACTATATAACCTTCTAAATTAGCAGCCAGAGAGCCACAACTGTACTAATGCTTTTATATTTCTTTGACTGGCTCATATTGTATTTCACTGACCAATGTAAAATCCTAGTATGTCCATGATCCTCAAGAAGTGGAGTTCAGCATCTCTGAGTTTCTACCACATTTTGTACCCCATGGTACCGAAAAAGATTCTCAGTTTGTTTCCTTGGCTGGTTTGTTAATTTTTTACTTTTACCATTTAGTAATTAGGTGGAATGCTGTCTGAGCCTATAGGAGAGTGACAAGGTTATTTATCAACACTAGTAGCTGATCTCCTTGACCCTCTGTGAACAGACCCATGACTTACAGTACACTGGCAAGCAGATATCTGACCCTAGAAGTGAATCATAGCATATCCATTATTATTATTTATTGTTTTATATAGAGCCATCAAATTCCGTAGCGCTGTACAATGGGTGGACAGGACATAACAAGTAGTATGTAACATAACAATTTGACTTACAAAGATAACTGGTGAGGAGGGCCCTGCTCAAACGAGTTTACAATCTAAAAAATATATTTAAAAAAATCATATAACTTTGTATTGGAGAAAGAGAAAAATGTCATTTCAACAGGAAATATCTGGGTTTGGGGAGGTATAAAGAAATCCTGCATCTTATAGCACTGTGTGCACTGAACCACCCCTTCTGATCATGCCTTGTCTTATAATTAGTAATTAGTCATAACAATCAAACTGAATTTAATTTTAAATGCAAGGCATACTATAGTCCTTCAAATTAAAGGTACAGTATGCCAACATTACTTGAATTCTCAATTATGCTTATCAATTGTTTCATTTCCTCTGTAGTTTAAATTGAAACAAAATGTTAAAACAAATTGTTTTTTTCAGTTGATATGGCACCAGCACATCAGTAAGAGTTTTCATGTCTCATGACAATTAAGTGTTCCAAGTATAAATTATACATTAGGGAAAAGTCTACATGATTAAAGAATTATGTTTTGGGAAAGCGTTGGGCATTAAACAAAGTTAGAAATTATGTTTCTAAATAACCATATTCTGCAAACCTTTTATTTCAGCCTTCTATAAGCATTTTTTTCTTTTTTTATATTAATTATGTACTAGGAACAATATTTCTAATTTTGTATTTGGTTACAGAAATATTAAGAGAAGGTGGAAAAGTCCTTAAATTTCATGGATTGCAAACAAGAAAAGAGACTAGAGACATTTTGCCAAGGATTACCAGTTCTTAGAAATTGCATTTTTATTATTATGATTTTGTTTTAATCTTGTTTTGTAGCTATTCTGTCACTCTGCTCCATATCTGCATTTATAATGCAAATACTGAGTGTAATTAGTCTCTTGTATTATGGAGGTGCCTCTTCTCCCCTACTGTGTTGCAGCTGGCGGGCTGCCTGTCTGCTTTTTACTTATTGATTTATGTGCAGCTGTGTCTCTTGCCCTCTCACTGAGACAGCACACAGCTTGATGATGTTGTGAAGTGGAAGCTGAACTATATCACTGGGACCAATCTCCACTTGCAACTTTATAAAAATACATTTTATTGTGCAATTTCTAGGATTTTACAGCAATACCACACCAACTTATGAGGGTTTGACAGGCAGTGGAAAAGAATATAAGAATCTATTAATTTCACTATTTGTGCTTTAAAATGTATTAATCTAACCAGAGGCTGGGAGCTTGTGTCTGTATAGGATTAAATTAAACATTTTAATAAGTGATGAAAAGGTTGTATCTCAATGCTACGTTGGCTTGAATTACCACTCATGTTCATATGTTCCCTTTACTAATTAAGCAGTATGCTATTACATTTAATTTGCAGAGTACCTGCAGATTCTGAAGAGTTTCTACTAAATATTCCCTATAAGAAGGGGATTTGAATGAAATTACAGTCATAGAACCTCCGTTGTTTTTTTTTGCAACTAAGTTTGATCACACATATATGACGTGTAGAGACTCAACATAGCCATCCATACAACCGTGTTTATAAGTTTAAGGAGGAATTCTTAAGGGGCATAAAATAAAGGGTTGAGATAACATGGGTTATACATATACCAGCCCTAAGCTCACAATACTCAATGCTGCTGAGAGCCCTCTTTATCAGAATGATAGAGTGAAACCATGATAAGATTAGGGGTTTCCAGGCACCCTTGAATAGAAATGGTTAGCAAGGATACATAAAACAAACATTTCAACGCCACCTGAAAATGGGAAACAGCTGAAGTAACTAAAACTGAGATTATACACTGAGACATTTTACTTTGAGAAGAAAGAAAGCAGAAGCCTGCACTTTGCTGTGACATTTTAAAGGGCCTTGTTATCATTTTGCTGGAGGTCTGCCGTATCTCCTGCTGAAGGATACAGACATTATTCCCCATGAGACAGACTCTGGTACATATACTTTGAAAGTCATAACAGGCCGCAAAGGTCGATAACAATTAAAGGAAATTTTAAACATAAATCAAGTGAATCATTTTTTTCCTCCGCAAGATTTATTATCTTCTGAAACGGACTACCTGGGGACATTTATTGATGTAGTGATTTTAAAATGAGAACATTTATATTGGGCAGTTGCATATAAGAAATGAACACTTGTATGAGTATAGACAGAAATCAATGAATACATGTCTCTATTCAATCCATAATATGTCTGCAGCAGTACAATCCTAAGTGGTTGCTGAATCATGTTAAATCCAACAGCACAAAGCTTAGTTGCCAGCAGCCCCAAAAAAGCCATCCAAGCTTCAGCTGGATTGAATGTCTTCTGCCTGTTGTATGAGTTAAAACCCTAATTTCTTTTGTGCTTTCAGAAACCATCTATGCAAAATGACAAAACTAGACAATATGAATGTCTAAAAGTAACAGAAATCTGGAATACCATGCGTGGCCCTGCACATGACACCACACTGTACACAAGTCTAGATTTACAGTTTTTAATGGCCTTGTGATGCCAGAGAAAACTGGCTGGTAAACTCCAAAGGTCCTACAGGTGTTTGGAGACAGAATGGAAAATGTCTCCTATTTTCTTTATCTCGTATCTTCAATTTCTCTTTATCTTTCCTCCTATTTCACTTTATATCACCCTATCTACCCAATATCTCATTACGATATATCTCCCTCTTCTCATTATCCCTCCTCCTTCTCATTATCCCAACTCCTTCTCATTATCTCTCTCCTCTTTACTTATCATCTTTTTTGTTATCTCTCCCCTTTGTCCCCACCTCTCCTCCATCTTATTTTCTCTCTCCTTTCTCTTATACTATTATTATTATAAAATGTATTAAATATTACATTTCCCCATAAGGATACCTTTCTCCGTATATAATTGATGTTCGATTTGAGCCTTAAGCTCAATCCAAAGAGCATTTTTTTTTTACTTTTCCAGTGTCTGGCTATAATTATTTTAGCTGCAATTAAAACATGAGAAAATATATATTGTCTTGCCTTATGCCATTTATTTCCAAATGCTCTAGGGTGCTATTTACCAAACTACAAAATGTCTGAACCAAATCTCCAGCATGTATTTGTATAGGAATTGAATGTGCGTAAGTTATCAGGGACTAAGTACCATCTATGTCAAAGCTTATATTGAAGTTCAATAAGATTTTGACAGTTAATATTTTTTTGTAAGTTAACTATTACTCTATTCCAAGTTTCTAAGTCTACTTCTATACCTAGATCCTTCTCTCACTTTTTGTGTGCATTTAATTTAAAATTAGAATAATCTTTGGTGTCGAAAAGATGGCTATGGTATATCTGTCGGATTTTTGGATCTTCAGAGAACATCTTAATTATTTCTTCAGGGTGGACAACAGTTGGTGCGATTATTTGCAAATGGAAGAAACACAAAATAACTGTCAATCTCCCTAGGTGTGGGGCTCCATGCAAGATCTCACCTCATGGAGTTTCAATGATCATGAGAATGGTGAGGAATCAGCCCGGAACTACACGGGAGGATCTTGTCAATCTTGCATCTGGGACCATAATCACCAAGAAAACAATTGGTAACACACTACACCTTGAAGGACTGAAATCCTGCAACACCTGAAAGGTCCCCCTGCTCAAGAAAGCACATGTACAGGTCTGCCTGAAGTTTGCCAATGCACATCTGAATGATTCAGAGGAGAACTGGGTGAAAGTGTTGTGGTCGGATGAGACCAAAATCGACCTATTTGGCATCAACTCAACTTGCCTAGGAATGAGGAGGAATGCTGCCTATGACCCCAAGAACACCATCCCCATCGTCATACATGGAGGCGGAAACATAATGCTTTGGGGGTGTTTTTCTGCTAAGGGGACAGGACAACTTCACCGCATCAAAGGGACGATAGATGGGGCCATTTAACACAGATGCCCTCAACTCCATGTCCTCCTTAGTTTGTCCAACAGCCACACTAACATCTGTAGATAATCTTTATCACAGAGCTGTGCATTCCTTTATAAATAAAATATACGTACTAAATGGACAGAAATAATAAGAATAGGAGAATTCATTAGGAGACCACAGAGTGGTCCCTACTATCAGAGTGGGTAGAGACTGTAGATAAGATGAGGAAACTGGAAAATATTTGCCAAATGTCCATAGGTACTGCAGCTGCCAATGAACTTAAATGGCTGGAACCTGGATGGAATGTCTGAACTCGGGACAGTTACACACCACATTCCCCACTTTGTGCACACCATGGCTTTAAAAATTGGTATTTAAAGCAGCATGAATGACATTCTTTATGGTTTAATGTTCTTATCTATGTACATTTAAAGTGCCTCATGGTTGGCCTACAAATGACATTTATAAATCTCAGCTTATTTGATGTTTTGTATCTTATCAAAGACCAGTGGCAGAAGACACAAACTTTAACCAGGGGCCCAGAATCGGATGTCACAATGGAATGAGAAATCAAACTTTTATACACAATACAAAAAATATTACATTAAAAAATATATGAATGGAAAACTATAAGTGTATGATTTGTAAGAAAGAACATGTTTAGTACCAGAGTGTCATTTCCATTCTTATTCTTTACTAATTTTTATTAGAAATTCACCTGTAGTGAGTTCCCCACTCTCGTTTACATATTGCAATGTAATCACAGTGCAAATCACGCAAGCGTATGGCAAGCTAATCAAAATAACCCTCAGTGTCCAGCACATGAAGTTTCTCTTATTAGAGAAAATTTGAATACGGGAAAACATTACTAGATGAAGCATAAAAAATCAATCAATATGAAAAGGCCAGAAGTATAGAAATATATTTAGACTATGTGGGCACTGAAAGCCATTTACTTGAGTTGGGTGAATTAATTCCTATGAGTTTACTTATCATGTAGAGCAGGATGACACCAAGAAAATCAGTTCTATAAGTGCAAAAAAAAAGATAGCTCTACTACAGAGAATACAAATTAAAGAGGAATATATAAACAATAAACTTTTTTTTAAATTACTATGATTTTTTTTAACATTGTGGCCTTAAATAACTGCACAATAGTTTTAGATAATTATAGATCTCTGCTTTCTAATTTTTTTACTTGTCAAATATTTAATTTATTGATATTAATTAAATCATATGGTTTCCTCATTGCTAAGAGTTTGTCCTTACCAAAAAGCCTTACATACTAATAATTGAATATATTGCTATTAACAATAAGAATCATGGGTTTATTATAATGATCAACATCTTTGGTGATGCACTGCGTTGAGAGTTTCAGCAAATTTATTGACTTAAAACCACTGTGGAATTAAAGTCATATAATTTGATCAAGCTGCAGATCTCTTCTGAGAGCAAGCTATTCGTTTAATAATTCAAATCTTTGACATGATATTTTATATTTATGGGGCTTTGACATGCTTTTGTCCATTAATAAATGTCAAGGAACAGAGGACTTGATAGCAGACAAGAAACATTCGGCCCATCTAGAATGCCCATTATTTCTACTGTAACGTCTCAAACCATAATCTGTCTTGGTTCTTGTCTTAGATTAAGTGTAGCCATGTTAATATTTTATGCATGTTGAACCCCTTCTTCTAACGGTGTTTTATGCCCAAAAACCTGAGACGTTCTTAGCATTTTTACACTACTTTTCCTTAACCATGATTCTAATATTTAAGTTTCCATGCACCCACACACATATATATTGGGGGTTTTTTTAAGGACAGATAGAGCTTTCTTTTGATGTCATTTTTAGAGGTATATCCAACATTTAGTATAAATCACTTTTTTTTCTAATATTATTCCGTTTCTAAACCAGTTCAATTTACCAAAATACCACAAAATATATTAATGTAAGTGTCTACAATTAGAAAAAAAAAAAAATACCAACATGTATAGTGTTATTTTGGGCAATTTGCAGCCCACCAACTCAAAATACCCACACAAATATTTTTTGGGGGCAAAGACAACCCATGGCATTTTATTATGAGTATTTGGACACTTATCATGCAACCAGTTGGTCACCAATCTCTGGCAAAAGGGAGCTGTAATGAGATTTAGTCGCCATTTTCAAGAAATGTCCCATGTTGCTTTCACAGATTGAATGTAAGTGCAGAGAAATCCACATAAATGTATTCAGTTGCATCTCCGGGTTACAGAAATACCCCACATGCGTAGGTTTTTGTATAGTTTTTGAATCTACAGGGCAGGCAACCGGGGCCGGCCCTACAATGGAGCTGACTGGGGCAATTGCCCCAGGCGGCACTTCAGAAGGGGCGGCACGTCACTTCCGGCGCTCTGCATTACAAGCCGGCACCGAGACCGAACAGGGAAACTCGCCGCAGAGGAGAGAGAGAGGGGCACCGAGTAGTTTTCGCTTACCCGCTCGGCGCCCCTCTCTCTCTCTCCTCTGCGGCGAGTTTCCCTGTTCGGTCTCGGTGCCGGCTTGTAATGCAGAGCGCCGGAAGTGACGTGAATTTCCGGCGCTCAGCATTACAAGCCGGCACCGTGGCAGCACAGGGAGACTCGCCGCAGGACTGTTTAAGGGTAAGTACCGGTGGGTGGGGGTAGATAATGCCCCTCTGTGACAGGGCCAGGCTAGCTGGCTCATATGAAGTTTAGCCGGGTCACGGAGCACTTTTGTGTCCGGTTCTGTATACCGTGACCCGGTAATATATTATATTGTGTTTATTGTGTAACCGGCCCAGAGACTGATGTGGATTCAGCCCCAGCCTTCAAAGAGACGATCCTATAATCTGGCTGGGGCTCTTAATCAGCCAGCACAGCCCTGTCTGCCCAGACGGCACCCGCACTACAGGGGGGATAACACAGGTGGGGGAACTCATTGTATTCTGTAATCCCCTCACCTGATACATCCCCTGTATACTGATGGGATTTGTGATGGGATGTGGCTGATGGGATTGGGGGTTGGGTTCGGTACACATTGCATTGAGATTGTATAAAGTTCTGTGTGTTTGTAATAAAGAGAGTTCTTCTTGGTTTGCTACGAATGGTGGTCTGGATGATCCGTGGATAGCTGAGCGCTATCCGTATGAGGGACTGATTGGTGATTCCTCAGCCCTCAAACAGGGGTACCCAGCCTTGGGTACGGTGACCCTGTAACATTGGTTGGCAGCGGTGGGAAGAATCCCACGACTTGGGTGAAATCCAAACCACCAACTGGGATTGCAGACGAGAGACACCAAGAGAGCTCCTGGAGGTTTGTAGCAAAGGAAAGGCTACTCTGATTGCGGACTGCAGAGAGATGGACCGGCACCAGGATGCCCCAGAGGAGAGCCTCGGACTGAGTGCTCTACAAAAGAACATTCTATGGCACCTATCCCTGTACCCAGGAGGGGCTACATCGGAGCAAGTGACGGCGGTGATTAAAATGTGTCACCAGGAACTGAGCCAGAGTGGGTCTGTATCTCCCAGACTAGGGGAACAGAACACCAAAATATCATACCAGGATATCCAACCCTTCCGAGAACCAGAGGGTGAGACTGACCGGGTTACAGCCGAGGTGTGTGAGCTGGAACACCAGCAATGGCAGTTAGAGTCTGCGCCTGCAGACTGGAGGGATGATTTCTCCCATCCCCACTTCGAATCATACTGGGCACAGTACTGGACAATGTGGGATCTACGAGTTCCACTCCTGGGGGAGAACCCGTTGCCGGAGTGGGAAGAAGAATTGAGAGGTCTCATATTTGCAGAGCTCGACCTCCAGAGCCGCTACCAGGGATTCTCCCAGCAGTTAGCAGGTGAAGACCACAGCGACCCTCTGATGCTGTATAGCCCCGTCGACCCAGGACTGATATATGATGCCTTCCAATTTGACTCGTCCTTCAGAAGCCCCTGCCAGTACCGCAGGGATACAATCTGGGACAACCGTGCAGAAGTCCTGGTTTATGCTATTCCCCCCGAGCTGGAGGCTGTTATGGATTGCCTGGTCCAAGAGGAATGGCAGCTCGAGAGGGACTATAAAGAATTGCTGCGGAGAGTGGAGTTTCAGGAGTTACAAGGAGACTGGGAGCATGGTACTACAACTTGCAGGAGTGGGACCGAGGTCCTCTTCACCTACTCCGCGGCCCCTGCCCTGGCGAGAAGAACCGAGGTCCTCGCCAGCAAAAAGAAGCGGAGGAGGAAGCCAAAAGCTCCGACCCAAGTCCTCACCAACAACCCTGGCTGCTCTACCCCGGCAGAAGAGATGACTGTCCCCACCTCCCGAGTAAGTGGCACAATTCCCCTCACCAAACCCCTAGCTATTCCCGTAGAAGTCAGTGCCCCAGATTGTCCCCCTGATTTCCCGAGTGTCCTGGAAGAAGCCCGGGTCACTGCCCCAGAGGTTCCCTATGAAGTCCCCGGTGACCCGGTAGAGGCACCGTTCCCTAACCTAGCGAGGACGCCAGAGGGGCTGCCGAGTTCCCTGGGTCCTCTCAGTAGCCTGGCGCAGGCCCTGGTTCCTATCCCTGTGTTCTCCGAAGTGATCCCTGGTTCCCCAAGTGTCCTCCTAGAAGCCCAGGTCACTGTCCCAGAGTGTTCCTCTGACTCTCCCCGTGCCCAGGCAGAGGCACCTGTCCCAGAGAGGAAGATTGAGGGTCTGCTTAACCCTCCCGGTGGTCCAGTATTGGCACCTGTCCCTGCCCCGGAGTATTCCCCTGGGTCCCCTGAGTACCCCGCAGAGCTGCTTAGCTCGCCCAATAACCCTGTAAGGGCACCTGTTCCTGTCCCAGAGTGTCCCCTAGGTCACTCCAGTGTCCCGGTAGAGGCCTCGCTTACTACCTCTACGTGTTTCCCTGGTTCCCCGAGTGCCCCCGGCCCGATCAGCAGGGCTTTCCTTCCATGCAACCGCCCTGGCCTGGCAGCTGCCCCAGACTCAGTTCCCAAGACTAGGGAGCAAGAGTCTCCACGTGCCCCTGTTACCCCGGTGAGGGGGATAGCCATGTGCCCCCGGCTGAGCTGGGACCGTCCTCCAATTCAAAGAGGACTACTGACTATCCTTTTGGGCAACCAGGGCCCTGGCCCACCTTCTCTGGATGCTTCTGACAAAGGGCGCCATGAACTAAGTCCTGCACCTTTGAACTTTGTCCACTCGGACAGCCTGCAGCAGACCCGTGTGGATCTGCCTGGTCTGCCGGACCGTTGGTCAAGGGGGAGATCTGTGACAGGGCCAGGCTAGCTGGCTCATATGAAGTTTAGCCGGGTCACGGAGCACTTTTGTGTCCGGTTCTGTATACCGTGACCCGGTAATATATTATATTGTGTTTATTGTGTAACCGGCCCAGAGACTGATGTGGATTCAGCCCCAGCCTTCAAAGAGACGATCCTATAATCTGGCTGGGGCTCTTAATCAGCCAGCACAGCCCTGTCTGCCCAGACAGCACCCGCACTACAGGGGGGATAACACAGGTGGGGGAACTCATTGTATTCTGTAATCCCCTCACCTGATACATCCCCTGTATACTGATGGGATTTGTGATGGGATGTGGCTGATGGGATTGGGGGTTGGGTTCGGTACACATTGCATTGAGATTGTATAAAGTTCTGTGTGTTTGTAATAAAGAGAGTTCTTCTTGGTTTGCTACGAATGGTGGTCTGGATGATCCGTGGATAGCTGAGCGCTATCCGTATGAGGGACTGATTGGTGATTCCTCAGCCCTCAAACAGGGGTACCCAGCCTTGGGTACGGTGAACCTGTAACACCCTCCCCCCGGCGTCGGCGGGGGGCGGCATTTTAAACTTCGCCCCAGGCGGCGTTAAGTCTTCGGCCGGCCCTGCAGGCAACATGCAACAGCACACAGAATAAAGCTAGATAGATAGGCACACAGAAAATAAAGGGTTAAATGATAATACACAAACAAAGTTTAAATAAAAAAGAGACATTTTCACAAGTGTGCCAGCTTTTTGTTAAAACTGTTTTTGTTGATTACAACTTCTATCATCAGCTTGGCTGAGGGTGATTGGAGTTATCTCACAAGTGGATAAATGAAGCATTATGTTCATTGAGTATGCAAGCCATCCATTCGTATTTCAATCTAAGTGGTTCACTACTTAAATCTAAATAATATAACTGGCACGATTATTATACCTTCGTGTCACTTTTTTGTGACTCAACAGGGTTGCGCCTTCTGGACCGGGGAGGCAAGTAACTCCAGGTCTCCATTTGACCCCCCCACCCAATTAATAGAAACATTAACGCACAACACTCTAAGATGTACACACCTGGTTGCAAAACAATTGCAACTAACTTCTAGTTTTAGATTATGGTCTCTTGTTCTATCATTTCTCCCATTTTTAAATATTTTTCCATGATTTTTATAAAATTAATTAAGATAATTAAATGTTCCTATTGCATCATCCCTCTATCTTCTTTCTTCCAAGCTAAACACATTGAGATTCTTTAGTCACTCATGTTATTTTTATCTTGCAAACCATTCCTTTTTATAGCCAGTCTCTGAAACAAATGCTGCATTTAGTTACAAAAGTATTAAATTAAGCAGAACTGTTGGAACAACATTTTAAACAATTTAAAAGTCACTTCACTTTCTTAACCCCAATCTATAAAACAACAAAATGTTATACCTTGCATGCTGTAAATACTATTTCATACAATACTGCTTCCAGAGCCCACCTGTTTAACCTACATGTATTAAAAGGGAAAGAGAAAATCCAGGTTATTCAAAGCTGAATAAGCGGTTGCTAAGCTTTAGTACATAAATTGGTACAAAGAGCAACAATATCACTCTTTGACACATTGGGTGCAGACAACTTGATACCTTTTATTTGGAGAAGTACAATCCTTCCTAACCTATTTATTAAGCCTGGATATACAAGACATTGCAGGCCACACTTCACACACAACCCTGAACAGAAGTTATTCAGTACAGAATACAATCAGTTCTTAAAAGTTCACAAAATAAAGAATTTTTAACCCTTGTGCTGTCGCTCCTTTATATACTATACTGTAGCCTCCCTGGTGAGGCTACATTTAACAAATATAACATAACATATAGATAGATAGATAGATCAACAAAATTTGCTCTCTTGGTTTTCTTGGTTTAAGCTTCATGGTAAGTGCATTCAGTAGCGTACCTAGCGGGGGGCGGGGGCGTTCCGCACCGGGTGCCGCTCATCAGGGGGGTGCCAACTTGCCGGCACCCGGCACCACTCCAGAGACGGACAGTAATGTCCGCCGCTGGAGGAGCAGGCTCGCAAGGGAGCGGTATCGGAGGTCTTTAACAGACCTCCGGCTCCCTTGAGTGATTTTAAGCCGGGTTCAACCCAAATCACTCAAGGGAGCCGGAGGTCTGTTAAAGACCTCCGATATCGCTCCCTTGCGATCTGCGCGGCAACAGCTGCTGTGCGCCGGGATTTGTTGTCAGATCCCGGCGCACAACACTGAAGCCGCGCCCACTGCCATCCGTGCCCTCTGACCCGGAAGAAGACAGAAGAACTGTAGAAGAGGAGGAAAAGAAGCTGTAAGGAGAAAAGAGGAAAGGTAGGAAAGCATTCAGTGAGTGAGAGTGGATTGGTATGTGTGGATTAGTATGTGTGTGGATTGGTATGTGTGTGGATTGGTATATGAGTGGATTGGTGTATGTGTGCATTGGTATGTGTGTGGATTGGTATGTGTGGATTGGTATATGTGTGGATTGGTATGTGTGCATTAGTATATGTGTGGATTGGTATGTGTGGATTGGTATGTGTGGATTAGTATATGTGTGGATTGGTATGTGTGTGGATTGGTATGTGTGTGGATTGGTATGTGTGTTGATTGGTATATGTGTGTATTGGTGTATGTGTGGATTGGTATGTGTGGATTGGTATATATGTGGATTGGTATATATGTGAATTGGTATGTGTGGATTTGTATGTGTGGATTAGTATATGTGTGGATTGGTATATGTCTGGATTGGTATATGTCTGGATTGGTATGTGTGTGGATTGGTATATGTGTGTATTGGTGTATGTGTGGATTGGTATGTGTGTGGATTGGTATGTATCTGGATTGGTATGTGTGGATTAGTATATGTGTGGATTGGTATATGTCTGGATTGGTATATGTCTGGATTGGTGTGTGTGGATTGGTATGTGTGTGGATTGGCATGTGTGTGGATTGGTATGTGTGTGGATTGGTATGTGTGTGGATTAGTATGTGTGGATTGGTATAAATGTGGATTGGTGTATGTGTGGATTGGTGTGTGTGTGGATTGGTGTGTGTGTGGATTGGTGTGTGTGTGGATTGGTATGTGTGTGGATTGGTATGTGTGTGGATTGGTATATGTGCGGATTGGTAAGTGTGTGAGAGTGATGGGTGTTATGCTGTACAATTTCCAATGTATTTTTCATTATATAATTATGCTCTAGTACATCATAACTCCCATCACTCTATACTGTTCTATACAGTGGCAGAGCTGGGAGACAGAGGCCTTGCACCCCCACCGCAGGACTCCTGAAAGGTAAGTGAACTTCAAAGGGGGAGAGGGTAGATCGTTAGGAGGGGGTAGATAGGGAGAAGGGAGTGAGGCGGGGGGATAGGGGGTAGATAGGGAGAAGGGAGTGAGACGGGGTAGGTAGGACAAAAGGGAGTGAGAAGGGGTAGATAGGGCAATCATACTCCTATCATGCCAAGTCTGCGAGTACATCCTGGAATCTGCGTATGCCTGGGCATGACAGGAATGTGATTGCTGTTAACAATCATATATATATATATATATATATATATATATATATATATATATATATATATATTAATATTGTTATTTAATTGTTTTGTCCTATTTTGGTGTGTTACTTACTTGAAATAAAAGTGTTAGATTTTTTTTTATGGTGGGGGGGGTCATATTCGGTTTCGGCCAGGTAAATGCTGCATTTTCGGTTTCAGTCCAGAATTTGTTTCGGTGCATCCCTACTACTAATGAAGTGGTAGACCTACACCACATCAATGTTTGGCTTAGTATATAGTGATAGGAGTTATGCTGCACTATTGTCAATGTCTGGCTCAATGTATAGTGATAGGGATTACGCTGTACCACCGTCAATGTGTGCCTCAGTATATAGTGATAGGCGTTATGTTGTACCACCGTCATTGTCTGCCTCAGTATATAGTGGTAGGTGTTATGCTGTACAACCGTCAATGTCTGCCTCAGTATATAGTGAAAGGTGTTATGCTGTACCACCGTCAATGTCTGCCTCAGTATATAATGATAACAGTAAGTGTTATGCTGTACCACCTTCAGTGTCTGCGCCGGTGTATAATGGTAGAAGCTATGCAGTTTTAAAGTGTGTGTGTGGGGGGGGTGCCACATACAGGATCCGCCCCAGGTGCCAAATACTCTAGGAACGCCCCTGAGTGCATTGGAGAGTTTTATGCATTAATTTAATGTATTTCTAGACTTACTTTACTATATAAGGAAAGAAGATGCCACATTTTCCAACTGCGCACATTTCTTTAAGAAAAAGAGTATTATTAATCCAGGATTAATACAATTTACACAATTTTATATTTCAGTACATAATAAACCCTTAGAACATGTTATTGTTCTGCAAGGAACAAAATGCTCTCATTCAATTAAACTCTATTCATGAATCTTTTTGTGCATGCTATTCAAATAACTTAAATTATACTTTTAATGTAGTAATAGCTAACAAAACAATCATACATTCAGAGTAATTTATTTTATTATTATTATTATTATTATTATTATTATTATTATTATTTGATAGGCTAGTAGTTGTTCAGAATTGTGAGTACTAAGAAGTTTGTTTGTGATCTGCGTGCCTAATGTGTTTGCAGCATAGTATTTCTATACTTTGATGTAATGAAATGCTACTTTACTAAGATGGTGGTGGAACAGCATTCTAACAGAAGTAGTAGAAGTTAATACGGTGAGGAAATTTACCCCCGTGTACAATAGACATAAAGCTATACAGACTATATATAGACTATACAAAAGGCTGATTAAAGCTTAAGGTTTACAGGTGGAATAATGGATACTTAGTGGGGGTCTTTTTATACCTGATTCTGCTTGTTTATATGTACTATTTTTTTCCTGGGTGTATGAGTGACTCCGCCAGTGACAGCAGACAGTTATTTTACCTAGAGAGGAGCAAACAATCTGGGGAGAGTGACAAAGGGACTTCCAAAAGAAGAAAGGCTTTCTGACAGTACCCAAAGTTATAAAACTGTCCCTTTTACAATAGTGTGAGCTTGAAAGACTACATATAAGAAACATTGACTGCTTCAATGTGCACATTCAAGTTTAGGATACAGTTGCCAGTAACATGTGACAGCGCGACCAAGTAACCTGCTCTGTTCCGTCTGATATGGAGCAGGTTACTTGGTCACGCTGTCACATGTCATTGCCAACTGCAACTGTTTTTATTTAAAACAATCCTACATAGTGCTCCGGGGTTAAACATGTGACTCATTCTAGTCCCTTTAGGCCCAAAACATTATGGATAGACATTACATCTACAATGCCCTTACAAATGTATGCCGATCCACGCATGCACTTACACACAAACATACTAGCTCCCACTTGACCTTGCAGCCATGTGCTTACTGGTCCTTAGACACACCTGTCCTAAAACATCAACGTACACTCACTTTCTCATTACCCTTCCCCTATTCTTTATCTCTTTTCTTTATTTGTCACTATCTCTCTTATCTTACCCCTTTCTCTCCATCTCTCTTCTATCTCATTATCACATCTTTTCTCTTTATCTTACCTCTTTGTTTTTGCTCTCATTTACCCCCCTCCTTTTACCCATATCTTACCTTTCTATCTCTCCTTTTTTCTCCTTTAAATCCTGTGGTGGAAGCATGAAGTTTCTTTAAACCTCTGGTTTAGTGTCCCTGATGGTGCATGTGGCTTTAGTGCTGGGATATGACATAATATCTGGGTGCACAGCATCAATCTCCGGTTTACAGCAGTAGGGAGCGCTGAAGCAGAGGTCTGAAGGAACAGACTTTGCGCTCCTTTAATGTTGGGTCGGTAAGAGTGAAATCTGTGATCTCCTCTGCACCCAACACCCAAAACTACCGATTTCTCTATAGGCAACTATCACAGTTGCTGATGTGAAGTACTGTGAAGTAGTGACATGCTTAATCTGAACTTAATCTTCACATGTTTACCTGTTGCATTCGTGTTAGGTCCTAGAGCTATCCTGTATGTTTCTTTTGTATCTTTGTTTTTTTTATGCTTGTCTGTCCTTTACTTTGATGTACCATGCCTGCTTGTCATCTGGATCTGCCTCTGCAACTGTACCATTGGACCAGACTTGAACTTGGATCTCGCAGGATGCTCTGTGGATATACTGTGACTCCTCTGCATACTGGACTGACACTAACAACACCAGGTCCTTACAATCCTGTTTGTTGGGCAACATTAAAACCTAAGACACCAAGACTGGGCAAGGGCCGCATTCTGTTAATATTTTATGAATTCTTTGGATATGTATCAATAAAGGTCTAAAATATTCCTATAAACATATTGAAATTATCATCTTTTTTAAACAACTTTTAGGGTATTATTAAATCAAGTATTATCCTACCAGAATTTCAAATAAGTGCAATCTTATATATGAATATATATATATGTGTGTATGTATAAGGGAGCCAATGATAAGTGACATAAATAGAAATCCATCTGCCTAAAGCCAAACGGTCAAGTGGAGTGAAACTTGTTTAATATATAAGATGCAGAGAGGAAGCTTTTCTTTGTGACCCATTAGAGAAGTTTTCTTTCCATCAAGAATTTTTATATCATGCAAAGTTCATGCGCTTAAAATATCCTGGAATTGATATTTGAAGGATCTAAAGAGTACTTTACTGAAAAGTTCAGATGTATTTTTATACTTTGCTAGTGTAAAACTTATTCCACTATAAACCAACCTATTTGAAAGAGAAAAAAAGTTTTTATAAAACTCTTCAGACAACTTCCATTTCAAATAATAAAATGATTAACTTAGAATTGAATGATAAAACAATGTTAACAATAGTTAAATTACCTAAAGAGTTTTTTTAAATGCAATTTAAAGTCTAAAGTGACTGTATGCTGAATAGTCATTTTCAAAGCACATACTGCAGAGAAATACACTCACTGGCTAATTTTTAGGTACACCTGTTCAATTGCTTGTTAACACAAATAGCTAATCAGCCAAATCACATGGCAGCAACTCAATGCATTTAGGCATGTAGACGTGGTTAAGACAACTTGCTGAAGTTCAAACCGAGCATCAGAATGGTGAAGAAAGGGGATTTAAGTGACTTTGAACGCGGCATGGTTGTTGGTGCCAGACAGGCTGGTCTGAGTATTTCAGAAACTGCTGATCTACTTTTTAAAGCGACATTGTTGCTGGCCATGTCCATCCCTTTATGACCATAGTGTATCCATCTTCTGATGGCTACTTCCAGCAGGATAACATCACAAAGCTCACATCATCTCAAACTGGTTTCTTCAACATGACAATGAGTTCACTGTACTCCAGTGGCCTCCACAGTCACCAGATCTCAATCCAAAAGAGCACCTTTAGGATGTGGTGGGAGATTCGCATCATGGATGTGCAGCTGACAAATCTGCAGCAACTGCGTGATGCCATCATGTCCATATGGCCCAAAACTCTGAGGAATGTTTCCAGCACCTTGTAGAAAGAATGCCATGAAGAATGAAGGCAGTTCTGATGGCAAAAGGGGGTCCAACAAGGTGTACCTAATAAAGTGGCCAGTGAGGGTAGTTTCATTATGTATAATTTCAATTTTGTTATTCAGAACAAAAGCAAAATACTGGATTAACACAAATTTATATGCATGTCTTCTCACATTAAATACACATTACTGGGACATTTAGGGCTGTAAAATGTTGATAGATTCATATCCACCAAACATTCCAAGCGTCTAGAAAAGGGAGATGTGATTGTATAAAAGAGGAGCATGGATTTGATTCCCAATGAGGATCTGTCCCTTCAAATGAGGGACAACTGGGAAGTATGGATTTTAATAGATGATTAATATGCAATAGAAGCAAATTATTATCTTTGATTGCAATTTTCAGCAGGTCTACTTTAGTAAACCAAATTTTAGTCTAATTTCTGAACAAACTTTGAGAGCCAGCCAATATCTTCATGAATGAGAAAGGAGTGGCATCCCCCACACACCACCCACAGTATCTCCCTCGGTAGATAAACATTGGTGCTTGATCAAAGTCCTGGAATGGGCGACCAGACATAACAAGGTGTGGGAAGGAAGTCTTTTGTTCTTTGTTTTCTTTTGAAGTGTAAATATCTTAAATCGCAATTTGAGATGTTTCTATGTTAACACTTTCCTGAAAGGCTGAACAGGTAGTGCAGCTAAAATTCCATACCTGTTTGCAGCAAGCACAAGACTTTGTCAATTACATAGAAAGCCAGCTAATGAGAGGCTTACTCTCAAATTTGCTCATTTCTAGAGATGTGATTTGAGGGCAGAGTAATGGCATACTAGAGTAAAGACACGTGGCACTTAAGGTGACCTTTTTAATAATAATGCTGTTGGCTATTTATTAAGGATGTTCAGAACTATCCAAAAGCCTTAAATACAATCACAGATCATAAAAAATCCATATCAGTTTTCAGGCTAAAATTAATTTAGATATTCAGCAATACCATTTAATGCACTCAATTTAGCTGTTAGCATTTCAATCTACAAGAGAGGAAATTAATGCTGTGATATCCATGGCCCAAAGTGTGTTCTAGTATATTTAACCATGTTGTAGTCTTCAGATACCCTCAAACTATTTGTTAACAAAACCACAAAATGACACACACGCAGGTTCCCAAACAGCTAAAATGATAAACTAACACAAAGCGACAATTATTCAGAATACAAAATACAGATTAAAAAAGATTCAGTGTATCCCAACCATGTTTTACATTTTTACAAATCTCAGATGTGTTTGAAGTAGTCTTAATCTTGCAGTTTTTATTTTTTGTATAATACGGCGTCGGGCATTACATCTGGCTCACTGTGCAAACAGGAGCGGCCTTAGATCAAATTTCACCTCATACCAGTCTTGCCGCCTTGGGTCTCTTTTGGAGGCTTACATTGCACCCTTTGTCAGGTACCAGAGAGACTTCTGCATGTTAGGAGTTGGTCACCCCAAACAGATGCCTGACTTGCTTGGCACTAACACCAGCCCTGCAGATAAATGCCAAGTGGGCTGTTGGCTATGATGTCTTTTAGTCTGCGGTGGGCAGATGGATACACTTGGTCATATGCTGTACCTGCTTAAGAACGGAACATGCAGCCATGTGTATACAACTGCTCATCACATGGGCACTGGTCTTAAAGGTCCAGGGCTAATTAGTCTCCCCAGAGGCAGATTCTGTAGTATTGTTTCATTAGGGGACAGTGAAAATATTTAACACACGCATGTCTTAACACATATTAGGTGTTAAGACAAGTGCAGGAAGTGGACATGTAAATTTTCTGAAACCTCACAATCAGGGAGACTGTTGAGTGGAGAGAAAGTTATCTTGTGCTCCTAGGGCAAAGAGAGGACCTGAAAGAAGATCCATGAGCTGATTGAGGTATTGCTTCCTTGGGATTGGGTGCTAGGCTTTATATTATGAGTTTGGTTTTGGAGAATTTATGTTTTATTTACCTGTCAACAGTTCCCCAGAATATTGATGTTCTTGAGCCTTATTGCCCTGGAGGACCATGCTTTAAGATCCGAAAAGTAACTTTGTGGCCCTCAGATAAAATAGGTTTTGTCACAATATATAGTATATATTAACTTGAATGGCTCAGCACAATAGCTTGTGTAAATGAGATAGCTATTTCCATGTAAGCAATGCTATTTTGAATAAGTAGATATAAATAAAGTAGTGTATAAATATTTAAGTATGTAAATGACAAAAAAGTCTACACAGTATCCAGATTTATACAAAACAAACTCTAAATCTTACAAACTATTCATAGCATGAACCATAACAAGACTTTTGTGGCTATCTCAACCATGAAGGAGACAGATTTAAAAAAATGTCTGCAGTTTAAAAATACTAGAGCTTTTTTGTGTTTTCCCAAACAACATGAGGGAGTCTGTAGACTATACCAGCATTTAAAACTAATAAAAAAACAGATGCAAAGAGAACACCAAGTTATATCAAAAAGGCTCCCAGAATAATCATATATTTCTGTTTTGTAGTTTTAGATTTTTTTTACAATTGAGAATTTTATGTTTCAGAAATGACTTTGTTTTCTAATTTACTAGGTCTTCTGAACCATCTGATCTCAAAGTGTACCAGTTCATACTTGTATTGGATTTCAAAAGAAATCACAATTGGATAGTCACCAGGGAGGGTAGGTAACACAGCAGACACACACTAACATACTCAGACACTCAAACTAAACGCACGCCCAGACACCCTCTCTAAAGTACACAGAGACTTACACTAACGTACTCAGACACTCTCACCAACATAACTACTCACATTAACAAACCAAGACACACACATTAACACAACCAAACACTCATACTTAAACATGTGCACACAGACACTCACACTTACGCACACACACTAACAAACCCAGATATACACTGTCACGGAGCTGGCTAGTCCGACCGACTACCTCCACTTGTGCTCCCTTAGCCTGGGACAACACACTTTACCCGGTTCCCCAGTCACTAGCCGAGACTCAGTGTAGGGTAAAACCAAAGGAAGACTGATTTATACAACATAATAATGCACCATGGGGTGGAGGGGTCTGATATTAAATTAAAACAATGGTGGTCACTCCCTGGTTGCAAATCCTGCCTGTCTGCTGGAGATAATCCCCTCAGCCAGTGATGAGATGATACTGCTGGGGGTAGCCACAGAAGACTTTACAAACCCAGGGCCCATAGTCAATAGGGAGGAGGCTGGCAGTCGCCCTTACGAAAAATTACTGCAGTTTTTCTGAAGTAATACTGCTGTTTTTTGGACATGAAAAAACTGCAATACTGCACTTTAATGCAGTATTACTGCACATTTACTGCAGTTGTACTGCATTTGTACTTCACTGTAATAAATACATTTACTGCACTTTTTTTTTTATATTGCAAACCTACAGTTGTACTTCAATGTACTGCAGCTTTATTGCATTTGTACTTCCGTACAAAAATAACTGCAGTACAACTGCAGTACAGTGAAGTACAAATGCAGTACAACTGCAGTAAATGTGCAGTAATACTGCAGTAAAAGTGCAGTATTGCAGTTTTTTCATGTCCAAAAAACAGCAGTATTACTTCAGAAAAACTGCAGTAATTTTTTCGTAAGGGATCAGGCCTCTCCAGTGGTCCCAGTGATGGAGGGCCCCGTCACATACACACACAGACAAATCTAGACACATGCCAGGCACACACACCAACATGCCAAGACACATAAACACTAACATGCCCAGACATACACTAACATATCCAGACACACAATGACATATCCAGATACACAGAAGGTCCTAATAGAGGAAAATAATCACTAAGGTACCATCACTCAGCTAAAACCACACTCCATTATGGAGCATAGAAAAACGGCAAAAGAAAAATGAGTTTCTGTTTAGTGATTGAAATGCTGACAATGTCAGACAAAAGACTTTAACATCAAATATGGTTTATATATCACTTCACCACTCCCATCTGTGACAATAATATTGATGAATCACACATATATATATATATCTTTTAAGAATATATTATATTACGTATATATACACATAGTTTTTAAATAAAAACATCCACTTGTTGCCTAAATACAAAATAACTAATACAGAGGAAAGCTATAATTATTAAACAATATTAAGTATGTAGAATGCATATCTAAATCATAGTTTAAGGAATAAACCAGTGATTCTAGTTAAATATAAACATAGATTATTTCAATTAGGGAACAGAGAAGGATTAGGCAAATAGACAAGGATGTTGCCCAAATACCGTTGGCACATGTGATCAGAATATAAAACACTGGTTTTGTTTAGATTTCCTGTTGGAACCTCTTGTGCTCTTAGGATTTGTTTGTGCAAGAGCACAACTCATTTTCATGTGCCAACATTAGAAAAACAGGTGCATATTATATTCATAAAGATTACAAAATGTTCATGTATAACAAAGGCTGTTATAAAGGTCTTGAAAGATTTTTTTCATTACAAAAAATACTTTGTGCACTTTTTGTTATAATACATTTTGCTGTTCATTTGAAATGAAAACCTATTAGTTTGATCTCACAGCTAAAATGTAATCTAAATCAAAACTCATATTTACTTAAAATGTATATTTACTAGCACAGAGAAGGAAAAACACATTTATAATCCACAATTTGTTAGTTTGGTGTCAGTTAAAATAAAAATATGGTAACACAGGAAAAAAAGTTGTATGAGTATTGCCATTGACATTCAGATTTGAAATCTTTTAAAGCTAATTTACAGTAACAGCGAATATTGAGAAGGTTTTACCCTCCAATACAAACATTACATATACTGCTCTTATGTATTTTTGTGTGCTGATGGGTCTATCCCTATGGCCTTGTGGCCTGTTTCTGGGCAGGGTAACCAGATGTCCCATGCAACCTCCATCTGGCAGTCAGTGGGTATCCTGAAACAATGCATTATGGGGCACAGGAGAAGTTCTTAAGATCTGTATTGTGGAGTTTGCTAGTAAAGAATTGCTGTCTAAAGATATACAGCAAGTGTATTATGCCACAGGTATCCCTGTAGACGTATACAGTGCTTCAGGGTAAAATTAGCTGTACATCTTTAGATCTTCATACATATTTGGATTTTCACTTTGTTTTACAAATATGAAATCATGTACACAAACACTCCCCGTATTCAATCATCAATAACTGTCTGGAGTTTTAGTTAGAGGAACTACACTTTTAATGTCAGTTCCAGATTTAGGAGTATCTGCAAACACCTCGAGAAATATGTTTTGCCTGATGCTCCCTGATTTTAAACATGCCTGCTTCCTGAACCTGCTCTCCCCTCTGTGATCCCAAACTGTAGCTTTAAATATGTTTGTAGTATTTCCATTTAAAAACAAAAAACATGGCCGTATGTGTAGAAAAAATGTGATTTCTCAAGATTTTTGACTATAAAAATACTTCCAGGTGTGTTTCTTGTTTCCAAAATGTTGATACAGCTTTAGTGGCTGAACAAATACTGTGAACTCATGCATGTGTTCACAGGAGTGCTTGTGAGATTCTCCGAAGAGAATATTTACGTATGCACTGTTGGAATTCATACTCAAACATACCTCTGGAGGCAGGATATGCTTAACCATCCATTGCAGCTCACAGCTTCCATATATAACACAAAATGATATAAAAAATCTAATTGAAATTTCCAAAAAACATGTTTTAAGTACAGCTTTGATTTATATAAATTGTTTCCACAGGCATTTGTCTTCATAAAGTTGAGTTTCTGTGATATAAGTCTTTATCTTGCTTGATAACTCTCTCAAAAAAAAATGTGTAAAATTTAGGTAAATACAACCTCAGACAGCACATGAGATAAAAAAAGCACATGATTTATTCAACAAAAAATAAAGCCAACACAGAGAAGCCATGTGTGAGAAAATAAGTACACCTTACTGCTTCCATAGTAATGAAATGCCCTTGATTAATTGATCATCAGCATGTGAGACCACCTCTAGAAAAGCCAATGTTTTAGCAGTTTACTCATTTGGACCATTCAGGTGTCTGCTGACACAATGCCAAGGAGGAAAGACAGCAGCAATGATCTTAGAAAAGCAATTGTTGCTGCCCATCAATCTGGGAAGGATTATAAAGCATTTCCAAACAATTTTAAATCCATCACTCTACGGCGAGATTATTTAAAAGTCGAAAACATACTACACCAGTGGTTCTCAACTCATGGGTCGTGACCCAAAAGTGGGTTGCGACCCTGTCTTCAGTGGGTCGTGGAGGGTCAGGGCCGGACTGGAGGCATACCAGGAAAATTTCACTTTCCTGGGGCTGCCTTACACATTCCAGCGGCAATCCGCAAGCAGCAGGCTGTCAGGACCGCAGCCGCAACAATCAGGGCCATCAGGCAGCCTCCGGTCCAGCATGTACTTTAGCATTACTCTCCGACCGCAAAGCAAGTTGCTTGATTGGTTTGCGGTTGCTGTCTGCTCCTAGTGGGAGCTGAATAAGGTTTTTCTCTGATTGCTCCTCCCCTCTTCCTGCTGCAGCCCGCAGACAGCCTTTCCACTCCCTCATCTTTTCTGAGGTTATTTTTGGGTTGCGACTTAATGACCAAAGACAAATGTGGGTCCTGAGGATACACGGGTTGAGAACCACTGTACTAGACGCTTGCCGATCTTCCCAGGAGTGGACGTCCCAGCACATTTAACCCAAAGTCAGACTGTGAAATACTCAGAGAAATTGTAAAAACCCAAGAGTTGCATCTCAGACTTTACAAGCCTCAGTTAGCATGTCAAACCTTATTACAGTACAATTAGAGAATGACTGAACAAGTATGAAAGGGTTTTGTTTGGAAGGGTTGTCAGGAGAAAACCTTTTGTCTTTAAAAAAAAAAGAACATGGCAGCACGGCTTAGGTTTCCAAATTGCATCTGGACAAACCACAAGACTTATGGAACAATGTAATTTGGACAGATGAGGCCAAAGTGGAAATGTTTGGCCATAATGCACAGCCCTATATATTCTAGAGTTCAACAGCGAACGCTTGTCCCAAATTGGGTCATACAACAGGGCAATGATCCCTAGCACACCATCAAATCTACAGAATGGCTGAAAGAGAAAAAAAATCAAGGTGCTGCTATGGAGGGACCTTAAGAGAGCTGTGCATTAACAAATGCGTGCAAACCTCAATGAAGTGAAGCAACATTGTAAAGAAGAGTGGGCCAACATTCCTCCACAAATAAGTTTATTTATAAGTCTTCTATGTGGCAAAGGCCTTACTAAAATCCAGGTACGCAATGTCTACTGCACCACCTTGATCAATTACTTTAGTCACCAAATCAAAGAAATCAATAAGATTCGTTTGGCATGATCTTCCTGAGGTAAACTCATGTTGTTTTTGATCTTGAAACCCATGTGACCTCAGATGTTCAACAATCCTTTCCTTTAACATTGTTTCCATCAATTTCCCCACTACAGATGTAAGACTAACTGGCCTGTAGTTGCCCGACTCCTCCTTTTCTTATTTATATATCTAAAAATGTTTTATCTCCCTTTTTTACTGACAGGGCAATTCTCTCTTCTGCATGTGATTTGGCAGTTCTTATAACTTTCTTTGCTTCTTTCTGCCTAATTTTATAGATCTGTCTATCTTCCTTTTTTTGGGTATTTTTTACTAAAGGCTAACTTCTTGTCTTTTACAATTTTGGCCACTTCTGCAGAGTACCACAGCGGTTTCTTAATTTATTTACTCTTACTGACCAGCCTAATACAATTTTCTGTTATCGTCAATAATACAACTTTTAAATAATCCCATTTCTCCTAAACTCCATTTAAATTGCCCCAGTCTGATAATGACTCCTCTACACATATTCTCATTTTAGAAAAGTCAGCTTTTCTAAAATCCAATTTGTTTTGGTGTTGTGTGAGTCACTATTCGTATATTAAACCACACAGACTGATGATCACTAGATTCCAAACTTTCACCTACAGAAATATCCGTTAACAAATCTCCATTTATGAAAACTAAGTCCAATATGGCCTCCTCACGAGTTGGCTCCTCACCTACTTGTTTTAAAGATAATCCCAGTAGGGAGTTCAGAAAATCTGCACCCTGGGCACAACCAACTACTTTGGTTTTCCAGTTCACATCAGGAAAATTAAAGTCACCCATGATTATAACACCCCCCTTCACTGTCATTTTAGCGATTTCCTCCACTAGTAGGTCTATAAATCATACCTTTACTTTTGTCAAATTGTACTGTAACCCAAACCGACTCACCAACTTGTGTTAAGTTAGATTTTATGTTATCTTTCACATATAGGGCCACCCCTCCCCCTTTCTTGCCTTTTCTGTCTTTTCTATATAAAGAATACCCCGGTATTGATATGTTAATTGCGGTAACAATACGCAGAAGCTTTGGCCCAAGGATTTTAAAGGTCCGGAAGAGTGATTCTATTGGTCGCCACCAGGGGGCTCATCTGGCATCAACCAATGAAGAGCAGCTGCCCTTCATTGGTTGATGCAAGACGAGGCCCCTGCTGTGAAGAAAGTGGAGAAGAAAGAGGCTGAACAGCCAATCAGAGCACACTCTAAAGTAATTGCTCCATATGTCTCTTGGTTAATCTGGTCCTGCTGTCGCTGCTATACTCCTGCTTATTTTATTGCAGTTCATCCAAGGCTAAAATTAAGTGTTTTAGGATTAATGTAAATCGATATTTTTTTTTTAATGAAATAAAAAGCAGTCATCTTATCTTAAACCTGTACATTTCTTTAAATGTGAAAATGAAAACCAGATTTTAGTTAATTTATTGCAAAACTATGAAATGCTCAGTAAGAATTTTCCAAGTGTAAAATGAGGCGGAGGAGATTGTGAAATATCGTGGAAGTTACCATAAGATGTTGTGAACCTCCTTGCTTCATACCAATTTACCACTTTTTAACCAACATTGTTGTGAATTATAGAAATGATTGATTTTATAAGCTTTTAAAAAAAATATATTAATCTTTAATTTTTGGTTATTTATGATTAATTAATTGTATATCAATAACGTAATTGGTTCAATTGACTATATTGTGTGGTGCCGGTATTTGTGAGGCTAAAACATTCATTTCAACTTGGATTAAAATGATTTTTGTGATATTACTTGTATAAGTGCCTAATTTAAATGTTTTGTAATCTAAGACACTAATAATTAATAGGTATAGGCTATCCTGGGGTGCTGTTGTTTCCTCTGCCTGCTCAACTTAGTGGCGCCACATAACACAACATTACATGACCCTGTGGTAGTATTTGCGAGCTGCTATAAAGAAAGGTGAGTATGTATGAATGAATCAATGCATGTTAAACTGTGGTGTTAAAGTGAGTGTATGAGTCAGATTGGTGTCAGAGTATACACTGTGGTGGTAAAGTGAATGCGTGCAGAGCCGGCCTTAAGTGTTCCGGCGCCCTGTGCGGACTACTCCTCTGGCGCCCCCATCCCAAAAGAAAGAAAGGAAAAAAATCTCCCCCCTCTGCCCCTTCTCACTATCTACCACCTCTGCCCCTTCTCACTGCCTTCCCCCCTCTGCCCCTTCTCACTATCTACCCCCCCTGCCCCTTCTCATTATCTACCCCCCCCGCCCCTTCTCATAATCTACTCCCTCTTCCTATCCTTACTTACCTTGTTGCCGGAGTCCTGTGGTGGGAGCGGGAGGCGTCCGTCTTCCCGATCTGCCGTGGTGCGCGCTTCACGACTGAGCGCCAGTGTAACACATACTCTGACACCAATCTGACTCATACACTCACTTTAACACCACAGTTTAACATGCATTGATTCATTCATACATACTCACCTTTCTTTATAGCAGCTCGCAAATACTACCACAGGGTCATGTAATGTTGTGTTATGTGACGCCACTAAGTTGAGCAGGCAGAGGAAACAACAGTTTATATGTTTTCAGACACATTCGACTGCCTCTCATTTTCCCTAAATCACCAACCTTACTTTTTAAACGTTCTTCAATATACTAAAATAAAATACTACACAAAAAGATTAACAACATCTGTATTTAATTTATGAATTAATTGCCTTTTACATTGCGAACCAAAACGAGATGAGTTGTTGTTCTGGCTCTTTCCCAATCCTGGCTTATGAGACTGACGCGATTAGTGCATTTGAGAAAAATAAAGATGGAATCTAGGTAAAATTCAAGCCAGCAATCAATATTTGCACCCTGATATCCTCCTTAGTTGAATTGAATTGTTCTATCTTTGTAATCAGATCCTGAGGCATAAAACATTGCCTTTTTACATATTTTTCTTTGTACAACCTACAATTATTAATCAAATCAATGCTTTCATCTGTATAATGGAACATATAAAAACATTCAGTGGACTGTACAAACTACTATTTTACTATAATAGACTTATGATAGACTTACAGAAAGAACAATGAAAGACTGACAATACAAGTTGAACTTGAGAGCCGCTTATGATGGAATGTTTCTTGTTGATCTGAGCTTGTAGGATGAGATCAGAGTACTTTAAGTTAGTGTTGTCCCTCAAGCTTCCTGAGCGTTAGTATATAAATCCACATTACACAAATGACTTTGTGCTATGGGAAACAACCTGCAAATATGTAAATTGAAAAGTACACTGGCTTTTGATAGTATTAGAAATGATATTATGGCCAAAGGAAGAAAATGCAAACAGATCTACATGGGCAATAATAGTTATATAGGTTAAAAAGGGACCTAAAGTCCATAAAATTAAATTGCCACTGCATTCCACATCTTAACCGCGCTGACTGTAAAAAGAATTTTCCTTTGCATTACAAGAACAATTTTTCTCTAACCCTTGAAGATGCCTCAAGGTTATCCTTAAAGTTCTATGAGAGAAATGATCCCCAGAGAAGCAATAGCATTTTTAACCTGCTTGTGTATGGTAATCATGTCCCTATATAGTCATCTTTTATCCAAACCAACAAGCCTAATTTGGAAAATATGTCTTTATAGAAGAGATTGTTCACAGTGGCGTCGCTACAGGGGGGCAATTGCCCCCCCTAGGATATTCCTTGCCCCCCCTGTTGCCCCCCCACCGAATTTGGAGCCACCCCGGACAGTCCCGCAATGGGACTTTAAACCCTTGACTGCTAACGACGGCATGGTGCCGTCGCTAGCAGTCCCAGTCAGGTGCTAACGACGGCACCATGCCGTCACTAGCACTATCTTACCTTGATGGAGGTCTGTGGACCTCCATCACCACCTACCCCGGCGATCTGCCCCTCAAACTGAAGGGCATCACCGGGGCCACCCGATATGGCCGGTGACGTCTCGCGCAATGACGCGATGACGTCACCGCGCAACTTTATTAACAACTGACAATTGTCAGTTAAAGAGGTATGGGGGCATGCTGCTTAGATGCCTGTATCTCAGGCATCTAAGCAGCTACAGACCCCCAACATATACCGTTGGAAAGGTAATTAGCTTGTAAAACAATAATATATAAGAATAAAAAATACTAAGTTAAAAAAATAAAAATGTAAAAAAAAAATGATTTGGGGGTCTCTAAAGGCAGATAAAAAAAGATCAAAATTGCCTAGAGACCCCCAAATTAAATTATTTAAACATAAAGTAGTTTGACTTAAAAAAAAAAAAAAAGTTTACGTATTCTAGCTAAACGATCACTGTGGTAGCCAATGTTACCACAGCGATCATATAGCTATAAAAAGTCACATTCCCTTTTTAAAAATGGCCGATACTAATTTTTAATCCCACTATCCCTTTGATCATGGGGTTAAATTTAGCCAACGGTTGAGGGAAGCAAATTTTTGAAATCCTGATGAACTGCAAATATTATTAAAATCAGCCATTTAGCCTGTGCGGTACGTGAGTAACCATCTCATCCCTGGAGCGCCTTGCATTTTTACTGCAAGACTTATTTTTGCTGTAAAAGTGATTTTACCATCATTTACCATCATTTCTTTGGGACTGTAAGGGGAAAGAATGGTGTGTGCTTCTGTGAGTGAATGTATGGAAAGTATGGTGTGTGCTTCTGCGAGTGAATGATCAGTAATTAGGGTTGAAGCCTTGACGTGGCATTACTGCTCACGTAGGAAGTTAAATTATGGCACAAAAAGTACACATTTGCAAGAACTACACCCCTTGGCGCATCAAATGAGGGTCTGTATGTGTTTCTAGTACAAACCTGGAGTGCGCAAGACACAAATGAACATGTCGCTATGGTTAGAAAAAACATATTTTCTAGCCAAAGCGACATATTCCATCATTATTTGTGCACTCAACTTTTGTCCTAGAAATACATGTAGCCCCTCATTTGAAGCTCCAAGGGGCGTAGTTTCTTAAAATGGATGAATTGTCTGAATGAGGGAGAGCATGAGTTAATATGTTGATGAGTTCTCTGAATGAAGGAGAGCATGAGTTAATGTGATTGTGTGTATCATAGATGTATAATTGTGGAAGGGCAAAGATGGCACTAGCAGGATGTTTGAGCCTTGGGGACCAAGATGGCACAGGCAGGGTGTATATGGGACAAAGATGGCAAATCTTATGTGTGTTATCTGGGTGCTGGCCAGGTTCTATGTGGGCAGCGTGGTTGGGGTGTGCAACCTGTGATCTATGCCTGTAATTTAGGGGGTTTTAAATATACTTTTAATGCTGTGTTTTTATGTGAATTCCAATTGATCTACACCTGCAAAGCTGGGTTTGTATGTTATTCTGTAGATCCATATCTGGTATGCTATGTTTCCATACATTATTTATGTATACCTGCAAATACAGGGTTTGTATGTCTTGTTCAGTTCATTAATACCTGCAATGCTGCTTCCATGTATTTATTTGTTCTATACCTGCGATGCTACGTTTCATATATCATTATTGTATACCTGCAAATACAGGATTTGTATGTCTGATTCTGTTGATTTGATATATACCTTCAGTGCTGAGATCACAAGTGAATTTCAATTGATCTATACATGCAAAGCTGGGTTTGTGTGTTAATGTGTTGATCTATACCTGCTATCGGCAGCAGGGTCTAATATTTATGTATATATTTATATATATAGTCAGCAGGGACTAATATTAATATATATATCGGCAACTGGGGCTAATATTAATATATATGGGCAGCAGGGGCTAATATATATATATATGTTTTTTCAGTAGTATGATTAAATGGTGGAAATTATTAATGCCCCCCCAGTTTGACTGTGGTATCTTGTGTGCCCCCCCTATATATTGTTTCTAGAGTCGCCACTGATTGTTCATTCATTTAATTAATTCTGTTGCTTGTATCTAAACCTTTTCCTGTACCATGATGTCTTTTTATGGACTTGTGTGTACAAAGTTGTACTGCATTTCAAGGCATGGTCTTACCAATTATATATAATAAGGCAATATCACGTCCTCAACCCATACCCTCTTTCTCAAAAACAGCTTGCCTGTGCCATCCTTGCCCCCAAACAGTCTACCTGTGCCCCTGCGTAAACCACCTGCAGGAGTAGTGTGTCTCTCTTCCTCCATGCCGTGTGTAGACTAATTCAGCATTGATCTGTCAATGACACATTCAGATCATTCAGATGATCTCCATGCCATAAGCTGCAGTTTTAAAAGGGCAGCTAAGTGGTCACAGGGGTCGCCTGGGCCCCCTAGAATTGTGGGCCCAATCTGGGTGTTGCTAGGTTACAAAAAGATCTGGAGCTAGAGCCCACTTGCAGATTTGATAGCAGTGGAGTTGGCTTTAGGAGTGGTTGCGGCGCACAATGCACAATTTATACACACAAATAGTTGCAAAAACATTTCTAACTTAACAAAATTCTGATTTCTTTATTACCAGCAACTTCTGTGAAAATGCAACCAGGGGCATACCTAAAGTATTTGGCACCTGCGGCGGATCCAGACATTGACGTAGTAGGCCTCTGCCCCTAAAATACAATGCCTATGCCACTGCTGATCCTTTAGCAGCCTGCCTCTGCCCCTGAAGCAGCCTGCCTGTTCCACCTCTGCCCTGAAACTGCCTGCCTGTGCCGACACTTCCCCTGAGGCAGCATCCCTCTGCCAAAGCTGCCCCTTAAGCAGCCTCCCTCTGCCAACTCAGTAAACTGCGGACTTGCAATAGGATGAGTGGCACCTGGGGTGGACCGCCCCCCTCTTTATGTACGCTACTCTGTACAACAAAGCCTATCCACTTCAGACATCCCATTTTTACTATATAATATTTATATAAGGACCCCCCAGCACCCAGATTGCACCCACAGGATTTGCCCAGATTGGATCCACAGGATCTACTCCACATCCAGATTGCATGGGCAGTGGTCGCCTCTCAGAGTCTCAGTTCTCCCCTTGATCATCCCCTCCCTCATTATCTCTTCCATTTCTCTTTATCTCAGCTCTCCATTTACTCTTTATGTCTCCTCCTTTTTACTTTATTTCTCCCAATTCTCTTTATCTCTCCTTTCTGTCTCTTCCTTTTCAGTTTCTCGCTTCCCATATTTCACTTTATCTTTTATTCTCTTTCTCTCTCTGCCTTTCTCTTTATATCTTTTTCCCCCATTTCTCTTTATCATTACTCCTATTTCTCTTTACCTCACCATTTTTCCTATATCTTTCTGTATACTTTCCCCACCTCTTTCTCTCTGCTCCTTTTTCTCACCCTCTCCTCTTTCTATTTCCCTTTTCTCACAACATCTCCCTTTTGTCTTTTATCTCTAACCCATTTCCTTGTTTCTTCATTTCTAATTATATCACTTCTCTTTTTATCTCATCCATTTTCTCTTTATCTTTCCTCTGATTTTACTTTATTTCCCCATTTTCTCCCTATCTCTCCTTTTCTCATTATCCCCTCTACTTCTTATCACTTCCCTTCTCTCTCTGTTCTTCTTATCTATTATTACCTCTATCCTCCTCTTTATCTCAATATTTTTTATTTTCTCCCTTTTCCTCATATATCCCCCATTTCATTATTTATTTCCCTATCTCTTATTTATTATTATATTATACTTTTCCCCATCCTTCCCTACACAGTGGCATACATTTTTACACACACTCTTAGATTTGTACTTACACATGCATACGTGCTCACATATATACACACGCATGCTCACACACCCTTACAGACAAATCCATGCTCACACACAAACATTTACACATTCATGGTCACAAACCCATATACACATCCAAACTCACACCCAAACACATCTGTGCTCACATACACATCCATGCTCACACACATATCTATGCTCAAACTCACTTACACATACATGCTCATACACTTACACAAACATGCTTAGGCACATGTATAAGGCAGGCATGTATAAGTTCCAATAAGTTCACAAACAAACCTTCCCTGCTTTCCCTTACCTTACCCCTCCTTCCCTCACTCACCACCCACAGCTCAAGTGACTGTGTGTTACATGACCATGCTCTGTTCCTGCCTCCCTGGACGTGGTCGCACGTTGACTGGCACCTGGTGTAGACTGCCTCCCCCTAGTTACTCTACTCATGCTTTAGCCCCAAAGTTTCCATTCGGGACTATGAAGTGGAGACTTGGGGCTTCAGCCACAGTAGCCCCTCTAGAGACACCTCTAGGCTTGATCACAGTTTCTGGACTGCCCCTCCCAAGTATAACACTGGCAAACAGAACAAATAAGAGGAAGAAAATAGGCTTCACTTTTTAAAAGCTTTAAACCTTTTGCATATATAACACCTACCTGGCTGTTTGAGCTGCACTTATGAGCCATCTTAATGGTTAATGCTGGAGCACGTATTGGGAAAGCTTGAGCCCCTGAAATAGATTGGGGTATCTGAGTCTTTGGCACTGCCTCCACCTGACTAGAAGCACAATAACAACAATTAGACTTGCATTTATTTACAATAAAGAACAAATGAAACAATAATAATGTAATAAGAGCAGTTCTATAAATGATAACATTTCACTTCTAAACATTCAAATATACCCTCTCTAACATTGCTGTCCTATGAGATTTTCATCTAGCATCCTTCACCCTTACCCCAATAACCTATAGAAATTGGTAGTGCACATGTTGGAGCCCAAAGTTGTTATATGGTGGTGCTAGCCCATTATTTACAAATTACAAATACCTATGGATGCTTGGATACAGTATCCCTGTCTCCAGTGCAGGGGAATATACACTCACTGGCCACTTTATTAGGTACACTTTGCTAGTACAGGGTTGGACCCCCTTTTGCCTTCAGAACTCTTTCCTTCCTTCTTTCCTTCCCTCTCAGTGTTCAGTGGGAAATGAGCTCAGAGCTGTAGGACTCAATATATACACCACATCAAATCACAGGATTTATAGATCACTGAAAATAAAGTGTGTTCTGTGTTCCTGTGGCCTAATCACAGAGTGCACACCTGTGGGGACCTTCTTCTACACTTTATTCAAGAGCTCTCTTCTTACTGCCCACAGCCTACTCCCCAAAAAACTCCCAGAATATGCTTGCTGATCCCTCATTGGTATCAGTTAACATGTCCCTGCAGCAATAGGGAGATGGGAGGAATAGCCAACTAAGAAGAGATCACTCGAAATAACATGTCTAGTGAGCAACCAATAATATTACCAATACTACTGAATATTACCAGGTTAAGGCTTACTGAAATTACCCAAATCTATTGTGGTCCAGAACACATTCAGGCACAAATAAGCCACTGAGGAAGGAAAAATGCTACTACACACACAACAAAAAGAAGAATAAAAACAAATATGTGTGATATAAAACCAACAAATATCAGGTGAGCTAAAATAAATTTAGTTCACCAATGGTCGACTCCTATAAATAGGGTTTGTTGACCCCTCATGATACATAGTTAAATTGGTGTGAAGAAATTCAAGAAATCATACTGATTATGAAGGATCAATCTATCCAATGTTTTATCTCACTGTAGAATTTCTATAAATGTCCACTTTATTGAATTAATTGTGATGTCTTATTTCATTAAATCTATACCAAATGTTATAATGAATGAATTGACACAAAAAAGTGAGTAGGTGTCTGTTATAAATATTAAAAATGTGTGTGTATTTTATGAATCTTACTCTAATTATTGAATAACATTTACTGTATGAATATATATATATATATACACTGTTATGCTATCAATAATCACTATCGAGTGTAAAGTCAGAGTCCACACTCCTTGTTTTCTGCAATTAACAACATTTATTAAGAGAGGCTAAACAAACTAACAATACATATACAAATTACTACAAGTTAGTATATGCTGTTACCAAACTATCTATTCATTGATTGAATGGAAATAACAAAGAAACAGCAGGATAAGTCTGTAAACACGTGATACAATTACCACTCCCATGGGGGGGGGAGAGAGAGAGCGAGAGAGAGAGGGCAGGACTTTATAAACACAATAAGTCCTCCTTCTGCTGGACACTCCCCTGGTTACCTATCTTCTCCAGTGACCCTTAGAGACCAAGGTGATAGAAAAGGGAAAGGACATTCCACTGGGGGAGGGAGTGGAAGGTGACCAAATGTCCTAACTGATTTGCCATGTGCTCTGCAGAGAAGAATCTCCATTAATGTTTGTGACCATTTTAAGGTCTTGTATAGAGAGGCTTTGCCCATTGGATCTCTGCATCATAACACCATTTCACTTCATTGGCATACAGTTGGTTGTCAATCATGCCTTCCTTTTTACAGTGTCCCTGCATATGAAAAAAATTACTCTAAATGGAATATCCCTTTAATGATAATATAATTGGCATGTTTCCAAAAAATATATCCCATTGCATTTAAGGTTGGCCTAAGCAGCGATAGGAGATCAAATACATTATAGGAGTAAATAAAATGAAATATAAAAACCACTGCATCAAGTGAGGAATTAATTGGAAATTATTTCTCTATGTATGTTAGAGAAATGTTAAAGCAGAACAGACAGATAGGTTGCAAAGTGACATTTCCAGAATATTTAAAACATATCAGGAATTTAGTGGGCTCTAGGGATTCTCCATACTTGAAACTTAAGCTTATTGCATCAATGAATCAGAATTTAAATTATAGAATTTAAGCTTCATAATGCCATAAGGGATTAGATTTAATATTTAGCCAAGTATACCACATATCTGTAAATCTTTCCAATTTCCCCCCTGACAAACTGTCAATTTCTCCCTGGACATGATCCTTAAGATCTTAGCTTCCATTTCATTCATAAGTGATATAGTCATTTGCATATTTTTCTTGTAATACAGTATCCCTGTATACATGTATCTCAGAAAAAAGCATACATTATAAGTCATAAAGATTTGATGGTGATTTTCTTGTTTATTAATTTAGACAGTTTAGTTTAAGCATCTTAACAGAGAAGCTATTCCTTTTCATAAAAAAACACGTTTATGATGAAGTTAGACAGTTCATCATGCCCCAATCCATTAAAGCAAACTTTAAAATGCGCATAAACTTAATATTTTTTTCTATACACTCTTCTAAGGGTGTTGTTCAACTACTGCATTAATTGTATGGTTACTGTGGCAGCAGGTTATAGCAGAGGCATTCCATAGAGTATTTGGCACTCAGGTGGATCCCATATGTGGCACCTCCCACTTTAACATTAAAAATGTAATTTCAATAGCTAACATTTACTGAACAGATAATATTGCTTTCTATAATGACTAAATCCCCACAGAAAACTATATTCTGCAAAGGTAAATTGATTTACATCCTCTGCCTTGGAGCCTCTATTTCTGCAAAACAATGTTATATATTTATGTTCACTATATACTGAGCCACACATTGATGGTGGTACAATGTAACTCCCTCCACTATATACTTAGACAGGCACTGACTGTAGTACAGCATAACTCCCATGACTATATACAGAGACAGACATTGACAGTGGTAAATCATAACTCTAATCACTATATACTGAGCCAGGCACTGATGATGGTACACCAAAACTCCTATCATACCCACACTCACTCACACATTTATTAATGCTTTATTTCTGTCTCAATCTCTGCCTTTTTCCTGCAGCTCCTCTTCTTCTTCCTCTACTTTTTCTTCTTCTGTGTTTGTCTTTGTGGACAAGGTGTTAAAGGGGTGGAACGGGTTAAAGAGAGATTCATGATCTCCCCAACTAGAAAAGGCACAGTAGCCCCATTATGTACCAAGTACCAACTCATCAGCAGCCCAAAACAGGAAGTCCAACCAGGTAATCAATTAAAAGAAGAGCCCAAAGCCTATGGAAACAAGGTTGTTTGAGAAACATACAACATACATTTGCAAGCTTATGTAGAAAAGGAACAAATGTATATCCAAATCCGAAAAAAAAACACAGCACTCAGGTAATACAGTAGAAAAACTATTTATTTTTTACTTTTTATAAAAACACTTCTATTTAAAGAGGATATGACACATATAGAGTACATAAGATAGGCAGACCAAATGGCAGTACATAAGTACATTATACATAGATCAGCATCATACAAGGCGCATAAGGCACAGGTGCAAAAAAATCTCAACAAGAACTGTCATTTAGAGTATACAAGATAGGCAAACCAAAAGGCGGTTCTTAAGTATGCATACATCACAATTGCAAGAAAATCTCAACATGAACTGCCACACAGAGTACATAAGATAGGCAACCCAAATGGCGTTTCATAAGTACAGTATACAGGTACCAGCAGCATACAAGGCGCGTAATGCACAATTGCAAGAAGATCCCATCATGAACTGTCATATTAGCTATCAGCGAGAGAGACTCAGGCAGAAAAAGTAACAAACGAACTAACACAGTCGCTCTCCAAAAACTACAGCCCGACCACAGCCAGAGCAGGCTGAAACCCTGGTATTGGATAGGACCCTTCATGTGCCTGTAGGCAAAACCACCTAGTGGAAGAAATGTGTTGTAAAGGGACATCTTAATGGAGTCAACAGCGATAAAGGTAGCCCTCACTTCTATATGTATGGCTGCTTCTAACCAATCCATACGAAAAATGCAATTCAACCAACCTAGGGCCATTTCAATAAGTGGAGGACTGTATCCATTGAGTGAGAATGGCCTTTTTACTAACCACTGATATGGTGATTAAATGTGTTTTTTCTCTGGCAGTAAAGGATCAACTGCCTGGAGGTGGCAAAATTCCAAAAAGGGCCCACTCCACAGTTAAGCGAAACGTAATACCTACCACCCTAACTATACAATGATGAATTTCTCTCCAAAACTTTTCAATACATGGGCAGGCCCAAGGACTATGAAAAAATCTGCGTCGTGCGTAGACCATTTAAAACATGTAGTAGTATCCCCCAACCTTGCAGCTACATATGAGCGCGATGCAATTTTTAAAAAAAACATCTCACTATAGGAACGGGACACCAAAAGCTTAAAATTTAAGCTTTAGCCAGTGTATCTAGCTCTATATCTGGGAGATCTTTCCTCCAAGCAGGCAGGCCCTGTCTCAGAGAGCCCCATGTGATAACAGGCCTAATTTGCCTATAAAGAAAAGACATTGTATGGGGGCCTGATAAATTACGGAGCGTCAGTTTATCAAGGGGGTTGCTATGATTCTGGTGTTAGCTCAGCCAGGAGTCTGACAACAAACATTCAAAGTTGTAAATAATGCAGTGGGTATATGGAAAGGGAAGGGAACTTCTCACGGAAATGTTGCCAGGTGAGCACCCGAAACGAGTCTGGGTAAATCATCAACAAGCCGTCCCCCCTCCTAAAAACAGGGACTCATTTACCATGTTGGAATCTGGGATTCCGAACTAAGGACGTATACCTAGAGTGGAGAAATCCCAATCCCAGATGCCTACGCCCCTGGGTCCACGCCCTGTGTGTGTGGTACAATAGCGGATTTGAACTTAGGTCAGGCAGCCACAAGTGTTTAGGCAGATGCAGGAAGGAGACCAGTCAGATATCAGAAGAAAGCTGCCGCTCCAGCCCAGTTTTGGCAAAACGATTCCTATGCAAAATCCAGTCCACCACGTACCTAAAATTGAATGCCAGATTATAATCAGGCAGGTGTGGGATATTTAAACCTCCATTGGAGGCGGGTTGTTGCAGTTTCACAAGCGCTATTCTGGACCACTTATCGCCCCATGGGAAACGCTGGAGGGATCTATGATGGCTATGCACATCAGCCCGCCGCAAAGTAATCTGAAGCATATGAATAGGATAGAGAAGTTTTGGGAACGCAGCCATCTTATACAAATGACATCTACTCGTGAAGGAAAGGAGAAACTTGGCCCAGGCTTTAAATAAATTGTCAACTTGTTGGTGAAGTAACGGGATGTTCGCCTTTTAGAGCTGGGAAAGATTAGATGGGATCCAGAGACCCAAATATTTGAGAGCTGGGTAAGGAGCCCATCGAAAAGGAAACCGATTGGTCCATCCACTCCTGGCCTGTGGGAATATTGGAAGCCCTTCTGTTTTGGCAGCATTGATTAAGAACCCCAAAGCCCTATGAAACCATATGTCTATAAGTGAAGGAATGGACTGCTTTGGATCAGAGAGAAAAAAGAGTAGGTTGTCTGCGAAAGCGACCACCCTCAACTAGGCCCCACCCATAGGGATACCCCTCAACTGGCCAGAGCGATCAATCAAATGTATCAATGGCTCAACGGCCAACTGTTAAATAGTAACAGTGACAGGGGGCAACCTTGACGGGTGCCTCTCCCTAACATAAATCATGGCAAATTCAACCCATTAACTAAAAGTTGAGTCAGAGGGGAGCTGTATAACGCTTGAAACAAGTGAGTAAAGTGGAGGCCGAAGTGGTGGAATTTAAAAAAAGATGTTAAATATTGTCATGAGATATGATTGAATGCTTTGTCAGCATCGCAACTGAGGATTATGGCGGACTTATTTTTGCCAATTTAGTGAAGGCAATGGCCGAGATCACACTCCTAACATTCTGGGTAGATTGTCTTCCCCGAAAGGAAACCCATCAGGGGCGGCCCTATCAACCTTGCCAGGACAGGCTGAAGGCATGAAGCCATCACTGCAGTCAGGATTTTAAAGTCGTGATTAAGAACGGAAATCAGGCGGTACGAAGACATCAATTTGGGGTCTCGATTAGGTTTAGCAATAAACACAATCCTAGAGAGATTAAAGTCATTTGGGGGTACCTCACCTGCCAGAAGACAATTATATAATTCACATGGATGGGACAACAGATGGGGCGCTAAGATTTTATAATACTCCGCACTAAGGCCATCAGGTCCCAGCGTCTTATTAGTTGGCAAAAATGTGATAATTGACCGAATCTCCTGCAAAGAAATAGGTGCTTCCAGTAAATCTCTGTCTTGTTGGGTTAGTTTAGGGATTCATGCCTGGTAAAAGGATGCAATCACAGCATCAATATCAATAGGCTCAGCGGTGTAGAAAGTTCGAAAATAGTCCACACACAGTGGAGTAATTTTATCAGGGGACGTGGTTCGAGTTTGCGTATCATCCTCCAAGTGGGTAACAAACTGCCTCCTGAATTTAGAATGATTGACCAGGAGTTTTCTGGCTCGGTTTCCCCAGCAAAAATTCCTTTTCAGTGGCCCATGCGTCATACAACGCCTTAGCCTCCTTATAAACTTTTGGCTGATTTAGCCAATATGTGTGCAGAATAAGCTATGACCCAAGCGCAAGAGCGGCTTCTCGGCCTCCCTCCTGCCACCCGCCACATAACTGATAATGTGCCCCCGTAATACCGATTTGGATGCCTCCTAGAATAAATTAATATTGTGAACGTGGGCTACATTATCATCCACATAGTTAAGCCACTCCCTTTCCAGAAAAGACCGGACGTTTTCCGAGTGAAAGAGATTGTAGGAAATGGGTGGGGAGTAGCAAGCATGAGGTCTAAACCTATTGGAGCATAATCAGAGACAGATATAGGGACAATTTAAGTATTTTTAACCCTGTGTAACAAAGGCTCTGGGATAAAGAAATAATCCAGTTTAGAAAAGGAGTCATGAGGGTGCGAGTAAAACGTAAATTGCCTATCTACGGGATGGGCATGTCGCCAGACGTCCACAAGATGAAAGTGGTCCATTAGGGGCACAGAAAGGAGTTGAGTAGGGCGAGAGCCCAGGCCCGAGGTGTCCAGACACAGGTCGGTTGTTAAAGGTGTCCAGACCCGGGTCGGAGATTAAAGTCTCCCCCCCTTGACCAGAGTAAAAGTGTTCGCCCCAACCGGAGTTTCAAGGTGGTATATCTCCCCTCAGGATCATATATCTCCGCCTCCACCGAGAACGGCAAGCATGTTGTAAGGATAATAGAAGTACCCCTGGATTTTTTGGTATAAACCATAGAATAACAATTAGCGATCCAGGGGGCTGTAAGCTTGTTAGCCACAGGGTCACACCAATGAGTTTCCTGTAAATAGATGATATCAGGACGAAGTTTATTAAGATGGGTCAGAATTTTTTTACATTTTATGGGGGAGTTAAGTCCCTCTACATTCCAAGATTTGAGACGAATTGAATTGACAGTATGCACCTTTTCTGTGGAAGCGGGTAAGGGAGCAGAAGTAGATGCCATCATCCCATACCCCTCTGGGGAAAAAGAACTCTACAAAAGCTAGAATGAACTGGTTGCCCCAGCGAGTCCCCAAACAGACAGGCTCGATATGGCAGAAACAAGTATGACAAATAGTTTGCCCATATACAGAACAAGAGCTTTTCATTTTTTCCCACATTTTAACCCAATTTGGTGCAATAACATATGCACCAAAAAAATCCAACAAAACAGATAACCTGTAAACGGTATAGCAAAGGCAATAGTAATATCCAAATCACGAGCAAAGTGCAACAGGTATTATTTGGAAGAAGCAGAGGAGGGAGAACGAGGAGGGGAAAAGTTAAGAGGGGGAGACCCGGTGCCCCCCTGTGACGCCCGCATCTCAGCCGCCAAAGCCAGATCATCAGCAAGATGGCGTCCTCCAAGGAGTCGAATAGGAAGACTTTTCCATCATAGTGCACTCTCAACTTCGCTAGATATAACAAAGCAAACTTTATTCTTTTACTATAGAACTCAGTGAAAACTTGTGAATATTGTCATCGTTTTGCCGCAAGGGTCACAGAAAAATCTTGAAAAAGTAACAATTGATGGCCGTGATGCCTGCACTTTACGGTACCCTCGAATATTCTCATTTATCTTGACAGTTCAAAACTCAGAAGATAACCACTCGAGGCCGAGTCTGAGATCACCTATTGTCAGAAACAATCCGATTCACACTTTCCACAATTATCTTGTCATGAAGAGAGTGAAGTCCCAATGCCCTTGGCAGCCAGTCACTGACTGTGCCCATCAGAGAAGAAGCCTTCTCAGATTCTGGAAGCCCAATTAACCTGATGTTGTTGCGGCGGCTGCGGTTCTCCAAATACGGTCTTGTAGCTGAAGAATAGTAGTCGCTTGAGTAGGGTGTAGGGAGCTGCTTGCGTCATAACAGTGCAGCTCATTAAGATGGTGGAGCACTGAAACCCAGACTACGAAGTGGAGCAAGCATCCACAACTACAAGGCTCTGGTAGTCCTCCACGCCGAGGGATTAGGATCAAAGATCCGTGTGTGAAAAAAAAAAAAAAAGGGGACACACCAAATGGGAGACCCCTGTTAGCGCTTTCCCCTACTTTGGTCGAGCTTACCGGGAAGAATCAGGTAGGTAGCAAGCTCATAAGCATGAGAAGCCTCTCCAACAGTCCGGCTTGAAAGCCAAAATAGCAGATTGTTAAACCAGTGCAAGATAAAGCCAGATGGCTGAGGATTCTGGTGGACCACCTTGTTGGCCCACCTCCCGGAAGTCCCTAGAAAAACTATTTTGAGCCATACCTTGACAGCTGACCTAAAAAAAAATCACTTATGTTTCGGAGCAACCAAGCTTCTTTCTCAAAGTGTACAAGATTATGCCTTCACCTACTTTCTTTGGCGGTGTAAGTACTTCATCCATTTTTTTATATATTTTGGAACAAATGTATACATTGAACAGCACTGTATCATCAGTACTACTCTAAAGTGTACCTTTTTTAGCCTCTTGGGGATAATAGTAAATAACTTGGGTAGGGTACTTCCCCTCTTCTGGGGAAGTAGATTATGGAAGAGGCTGAAGCCACATATACGAAGAGGCAGAGCTAACTGGCAGACAGCTTTTACGTTTCTAACGACAACTGAAAAATATTTTAAAAGTCTGTAAAACTAACTTGTTAACCCAGTGTACCTTTGTTGTACATAGTTTTCTCATAACATGAACATTACGTCCTGCTATTTTAGGTCAGTAACTGCAAAATGTTACGTACTAGAACATGCAAGTAACATAACTCATTGTAGATGATAGTTCTAAGATACAACACTGCATCTCCAGAACATAAAGCTTGTATTTTTTAGACATGGTGCTTAGGAATAGAAAAAGATATATGTACCACACATTATATGGAGATAGATTTTAATAAGAAGGCAAACTATTAATCTATCACTATCAATAAATCCAAAAACTCAGTGCTTGCAGTATTTTGACCAAGCATTTATGACAAATATGTGTTAACAAGTGAGAATAAAAGGGGTCAGCTTGTTTAATTAAATTGTTGGGAGCACACACTGCCATCTACTTGGTAACAGATTTATTAAGAACTGGCAGCAGTTTACTCAGCCTTATCCAAGGACATCAGTCTGATGGTTTAATTTGTTTTTGTGGTTCACTTGAATCAAGCTACAGACAGCAATTCAACTGCCAAATATTGCGCACAATATTATGGCATTTCACTGTTTAAAGAAAAAAGTAATTTTCTTGTATTGCACAGTAATACCCTCAGAGTGTAAAGCATGCATGTTTGCCGCAGGAAATGCAGTATTACTGTCACCTACAGAGTGCATGCTGCAATTGCATCTACTAGTGCTAGAGCTTGTTATTAAAATATGCCATTCATCCGTTTAACATATAGGCCAGAAGATCAGAAAGGTAAAAGGTATATAAACAGTAAAAATGAAAGTATGGGATACAAATGTTATACTGATAAATATTGAGAAGGTAGAAGATAAAGGATACAAGAGAGAAGAAGAAAAAGAAGGTTTGAAGAGAAAAGGTGAAGAACAAGATGCAGAAGTGGTTGGCAAAAAAGGGAAAGTGTGAGAGAGTGAGTGAAAGAGAGTGTAAGAGCGTGAGTGAAGGTGCCCACGAATTTCAAATTTCGAAATTGAGCTTTTTGCTTTCTTTTCATCACCCTTTGAATAATACATTAAAATAATGAAACATTTTGGGAGGAAAAATACATTGTCCCCAAACCAGTTCAGTTGACCAGAATACCACAAAATATATTAATGTAAGTGTCTTGACTTTGAAAAAAATGCATATTTGTAATGTTTTTTAGAAGTTAAGCAGCACAAAATGAAACATGCCCATTCCTTTTTCTGGAATTATAATTTAAAAAAAAAAATTGCAACACCTATGTCTCATTTGGGACTAGTTAGCAGGCCAAAAATGAAAAGTTAGAACTGCACTCCAAAAAACCTTTTTAAAATACTGTTTAGCAGTCCACCAGCTCTAAATGCTAAATTGTACACTATACAAATGCAGTTTAGATAAAATAAGTCCGCAAGCCTTTTGCTTCTCTTGTGCAACCCATTTTATGGACCACAACTCCCATTACTCTTATCATCGGTCTGGCTGAGTGTGGTGGGAGTTGTTATCCAAACTCACTATCCAAAGTGAAAATGATTATAAACTATGAGTGTAGTGTATTTTTCTTATTCCTATTATTTGGTTTTTTTTATTTGTGATTTATTTTATTTTCATTTTTTTTTGGGGGGGGGGGGGTGTAGCTGTGCTATAATGTGTGATCCCCTCCATGATAGTTAGGCTTAGAATTATTTTTTTTTTAAAAGCTGGCAACCTGTTGGCAAACTTGTTTTTAACCTTTATTTTAATGTTTTACTTTTCTTTTCTTTGTATGACATGTTAGCAGGCAGCCATTGTGCCTGCTCCATGCAATCACTTTGTTAAAATTGTATTAACTTTTCTGAGGCTGCTGATCAGTCTCTGACTGATCAGCAGCACTCACTACAGATGAATGGACGCACCCATGCATTAATGAAATCTTGCATGAACATATTGCAAGGCTTCTGACCTGTGGAGGGTGAATTATTATTATTTATATACAAGATACATTAGGTTTAGAGAGAGACCTGCTCACACTTGCACTTCATACAATACATATATTCAACGGGTATGACAAGACTAGAATTGACAGACTAAGACAAACTGATACATTAGGTGGAGAGAGCCCTGCTCAAAAGCTTACAATCTTGAGAATGCAGGTTCCTGGGGATTGCCTCAGATGTGAGGCAGTCCTATGCAACGGGAATTAGTTGGTAGCAATGTGTGTTGTACGTACACAAATACTTTCTTCATGCCATTTTATGCCATCAATTTTTTTATAATGGCATCGAGCATTATGAAGCTTTTAAGGGGTTAATTTAACAAATGTTTTCCTGGACATTATACATTTTGCCCTACACAGTTTGAGATTGCCACCTTTGTCCCAAAGAGCTTGTGAGTGCCTTTACCCCAAGCAGATCAGTGCCCTCCTAACCCCCAAACAGCCTGTCACACATACCCATTCATTCAAACACATCCACGCTCACACACATACACATCCATGCTCATACACATACACATACACATCCATGCTCATACACATCCATGCTCACACACACAATTATACACCCATGCTCACATACAGAATTACACATCAATGCTTACACACACACACAGTTACACATCCATGCTCACATACACAATTACACATCCATGCTCACACACACACACAATTGCACATCCCTGCACACAATAATATATACATGCTCACACACACAATTACACATCAATGCTCACACACACACACACAATTATACATCCATGTTCACATACACACATACATGTCTACATTATACATTCATGCTCACACATGTAAAATTACACATCCATGCTCACATATATACATACATGCATACATATAAACAAACATACATACATATAAACATATAAATGCACATACAAATTGCTATGCACAAAAAATAAATGTTTGTTTTATTAAGGGTAAGCCCTTCTTATAAAAAGGCCCTCCCTTCAAGGACATTAATTCTACATGAGATGCTTGGTCAACAAAGGGTTACACGGCTTGCCATTCTGCATTATTACCTTCCCTGCAGTCTCCAGATTGAGTCTGTGCCCATATCTTCAACTAGCAGTAATCTTTAACTGCGAGTTCCCAATAAAAAGGTTCAGACGCATTTACTTAATGTGTTGTTTGTGGTAATCAGTTTATTACAATTTCCAAAAATACTATTTTACAGCAGTGCACTGGAATAAATTAGTCTATTGTATGGAATAAAATATTAAAACAATGAAAGTATTTGCTGTAGTCAGATGAACATGGTACTAAATATCTTTAATTTAAAATTAAAAATCAAAACAAGTTTAATGACTTTTGAAAGGACAAAATAAAATGGAAGAGAGAGAGACAGAGAGGGGAGAGGAGAGGAGAGGAGGGGAGAGAGATGGGAGAGAGGGATGCAAAAATTTTAGGCAGATATGAAAAAATCGAAAATAAGAATGCGTTTACAAATAGATATGTTAATAGTTTCTTTTCATCATTTAACAGAATGCAAAAGTGAGTGAACAGGAGAAAAATCTAAATCAAATCAACATTTGCTGTGGCCACCCTTTGCCCTCAAACTAGCAGCAATTCTTCTAGGTATGCTTGTACACAGTTTTTTTAAAGAAACTTGGCAGGTAGGTTGTTTCAAAAATATTGGAGAGCTAACCACAATTCTAACCCTTTAACCACAGTGGGCCATACCATCACTTACAGGACTCATTGTTCCTCTTGATGCTGAAGATAGTTCTTAATGACTTTGGCACGTTGACACCATTGTAGATTTAAAATGAAAATCCAACCATTTTGCTATTGTTTCAAACGAACTTCCTCTTGCTGCTACAATCAGTCTTCAAGGGGGTGTGGTTACACACTTATGTAACGTATACAAAAATAAAGACTTTTTTATGTCTTCCATGACATAAACCTTTTGACTCTAAGTTTAATAATTCAATGATTTTCCTGGCTGCGCAATGGATCATGTGAAACTTTTTCATACCTAGTCTGATCTGATAATTGTCGCAAACTGTTTATAATCACAATAACTTATCTGCTTGATTGGTAGCTAACAGTTTAATGACAAGCAGTTCATTGTTAGATAAGTTCAATGTTTGTGAATAGCGTCGAGACATCACCTAGCTGGATTACATTGGGAAAAGTATTTATCAACACATTGTTACTATATAGATCAAATGTATTACACAGTAATTTAAACTGTGATTCTAAATCCCCCAAAATATTCCCCAAAAATTATCATTTTGGTCAGACAGACTTTACCTTTCTGCCTACATCTAGTATGTGATCTCAGCCTTGATTTTTTTGGGCACTGGTAAGAACTCCCAGATAAAAAAATATATACAGTCTTGTGAAAAAGTAAGTAGACCCTCTTTGAATTCTATGGTTTTTACATATCAGAACATACTAACAATCATTTGTTCCTTAGCAGGTATAATAACTAGGTAAATACAACCTCAAATGAAGAACAACATATGACATATTACACTGTCATGGTTTATTCATCAAAAATAAAGCCAAAAGTGATTTTGCCCTGTTTAACCCCTTCAGTCCCCTATGGACATACCAGTACGTCCAAAAAACACATCTTAAGAAACCCTTATGGACATATCGGTACGTTTGACAGCCTGGACTCCCCCTGTCAGCAGAAGCCAGCATCGCTGGCTTTCTGCTGCCCGATCTACAGTTAAAATGCCCTATCGTGCAATCCGGCATTCCCCTCACCATTTAATTCATTTGTCAGGTGAGCTTAAAGATGATTTGCATGTTTCGGACATGTTTTTGCAGGAGTTCAATGGACGGTCAGTTTGGATGGAGGACAGTGAAACTGGGCTTTTTACGGACGCAGCAGGAGCAATCGGGTATGGTGCTTATTTTCAAGGGCAATGGAGTGCCGGGATTTGGTCAAAGCCCTGGGGGTTAAGCAATATTTGTAGGAATCTTGTATTTTTAGAGTTATTCCCTATAGTGTTAGCTATGGAGCTATGGGGTAATAGTCTCAAGAATAAGAAGGTAAAATTTAATTGTGACAATGCTGGTGTAGTTGCAGCTATTACCAATCTGTCCTCTTCATCTCCTCCTGTTATTAAGTTACTGCGGCATTTAGTACTCTGGTGTTTACAGGTGAGGTGTGTGCAACAAAGTCGCTGATGTACTTTCACAACAGCAGTGGGCCTGTTTTAGGGAATTGCCATCGGATGCAAGTCCTAAAGGTTTAGAATGTCCTATCTGTTTATGGGCTTTTGGGACACACTTATAGGTGCAGGAGTTTTTCTTTGCTTCAAGTATTGTATTTCTTTTCATGATTTGATGTTCATATTTTCTGCAGCCTGTAGGGTATGGATCGCGGGACATTCCTACGTGCATTGGGCAGCAAAGCGGGCAGCGGTTAGAGCCAAGGTGGTCAACTCAGTTTTGCAGGGCATACTGCAGACATCCGATGGTTGGGTTTTCGGGGATCGTGTTGGGGTGACGTGCTGATTGAGGTCTTGGCCCATGCTTCAACGGAGTCTCCGCCTAATGTGTTATTATTTCATTTGGGAGGTAATGACCTTTGTCACAGACCAATTAGGGTACTTATGCGAGACATAAAATGTGACTTGCTTTGTTTATGGGATTGTTTTTCTTTGCTTATTGTGGGCTGGTCCAATGTCGTCCCTCCCCTTTTTTGGTGCGGAGCTCGTTTAATGCAAGGGGTTGGCAGGGCTAGGGTTAAGCTGAATAAGGCGATAGGCGGCTTTGTCTGCCGTTTGGGAGGTTTTGTGGTATCACAAAGTTAGAAGTTGATAACAGTAAGCTGTTCCGGGGGGACGGGGTGCACTTAAATGATATTGGAAATATATCTGGCTGCTCAATGTTAGATTCAGCATAGAAAAGGCAGTGGCTCTGTGGGGTAGCCGGTGCGTTCAAGGTGTCAAAAGCGCAGGCTGTGGCGGAGGCGGTCAGCATGAAGAACACAGAAGTTAACAGAAAATTGGAAGGGCCACAGGACAAAAGGCGGCAGTTTTGGATGTGTGATTTTGTTTAAACGTTTCCTAATGGGCTGGGTCCCTGGGGAATTGGAGTTAGCCGATCCTCTTGCTATTGTAGACTTTACTGCTTGGGGGTAATTGTCGGCATGTGTACTAAGTGGTTTATGTTTAAGGGGTACGTTCAGCTAATAATGGACTCTGTCCTTTTGTTATATATGTCCGGGACTGGCAGGGGCAGTGGCGGCTGGTTGGTAATTCCAATGGGGGTTCACAATATATACATTTTGAAAATTAAATGTACATTTACTACTTAATGTACAGATTAAAATACATTTTCCTGAATTAACCCTAAAGACCCCATCAACCATAACTGCCCCTAAATTAACCCTAAAGACCCCATCAACCATAACTGCCCCTAAATTAACCCTAAAGACACCATTAAACATAACTGCCCTTAAATTAACCCTAAAGACCCCATTAAACATAACTGCCCTTAAATTAACCCTAAACACCCCATTAACCATAACCGCCCCTAAATTAACCCAAAAGGCCTAATTAACCATAACTGCCCCTAAATTAACCCTAAACACCCCCATCAACCATAACTGGCCCTAAATTAACCCTAAACATCCCATCAACCATAACTGCCCCTACATTAACCCTAAACACCCCATCAACCATAACTGGCCCTAAATTAACCCTAAACACCCCATTAACCATAACTGCCCCAAAATTAACCCTCACCTCCCCTAACTTTCAGCAGCCCGAATATTAATTTTATACTCACAGTTAGCGTCCACACTGCTCAGCAACTAATCTATCAGGAAAGGGGCGGGGCCAGTTGTTAGAGTGACTACAGGGATTGCAATCAAACACTGGGGAGGGCGGGGAGACTCCGGGCTGGGCAGTTTGTTGGCTGGGAGCTGACGGCTGGGAGCTCCTCCTCCTGTTCGCACAGCTTTTACTGTGCTAACAGAGATCAAATGAGCGGCTCAGCCAGCAAGCACGGCAGCAATTGAGCAAAATAGGGTCTTTTCCTATCGCACGTGCAATAGGAAGAGGCATAGGCAGGCTACATCAGGGACAGGAGGCTTCATGGCACGTGAACCCTAAAGTGCAAAGGGGAAAAAATTGCAAAATTCATCAAAAATCCATTTTAATCTAATTTAGATTAACATGGATTTTTTATACATTTTGCAATTTTTTTCCCTTTTGCACTTGGGGGTTCACGTGCTCATGTGCTCCTATGGAGGAGCCTCCCCTGGCAGGGGTTAAATTTCAAACATTCAAATGGCACTCTGCCAGAGTATATTGTGTGCCAGTCCCGATTTTTATCTTTATTTGTGTGTCACAGTCTGTTTACATTAATAAAGTACTGTGGCCTTTTTCACTTTCCAAAGAAAAATGTATTTGTGTCTTTATTGGGATGTTATCAGTAGCCGTATGTTCAGTGCCTATGTCATATAGTCATTTTGTGTCAGTAATTTCTTCTTCTAATAACATAAAATTGTGAGCCAAAAGCTAAAAAGGCATAAGGGACTCATCCCTTATAAACAGCATGGGGTCACGTAGGCTAATGATTAGAGATGCTGAAGCTAAAATAAAAAGCTTATTGGGACCAACAAATCAGCAGGGATTCTCTCTTTTCTGATCCTAGACACCAGAAGGTACTTAGCATATTGATACATTTTTACATATTTAAGGAACGATTGTGCCAATCTGCATCCTAATCTCGCTCAAAGCATTTTTCTGTTCCTCACAGCAGGTAACACAGATGCCCTCAACTCCATGTCCTCCTTAGTTTGCTGTATGTCCAACTGCCACACTAACATCTGTAGATTATCTTTACCACGCAGCTGTGCATTCCTTTATAAATAAAATATACGTACTAAATGGACAGAAATAATAATAGGAGAATTCATTAGGCGACCACAGAGTACCTAAACATAAACAATGACTGAAAATGAAAAAATATATTTTAATTTAAGATTAAAACACAGTAATACACATTTTAATTCGAATTGTTATTTGTAATTGCATTTTCTGTATTGCTCTGTGCAGTTCATTATTTATTAAATCAATTAATTGTTTATATTTCTGCTGTTTAAGTTGTAAAAATCCACTTCTTTACTTTGAATGGATTGATGTAATGAATTTGGGCTTATGTAAACAAAATCTCTGTACACCACATGTATTTCCTGTATATAAATTACATGGCTATTATGTGCATATCCAGTAGACTGGCCAACTCTTCGTCTTCGTCTTCGTGGGGGGGGGATCTTTGTATTCCGCAAATATTCGCTCTTTCCTGTGTTCGGTTCGGGCGAATATTCGTGTACATTTATCGTGTACATTCTTCTTGTTCATTTTTTTTCTTCGTTTTTTGTAGAAGGGGTTAATACGGGGTTAACGCGGCACAGACCACGCAGCAGCCTTGGCGCCATGATATTTCTGTACAGGATATGTCCGTACTGCAGGGGCCTCCTCTGCCATCAACCAATGAAGTACACCTGTCCCAATGAAGTACATCAACCAATTGGTTGATGCCAGAGGAGGACCCTGCAGGCGACCAATAGAGTTGTTTGCACAGCCCCTTAACCCCTGACGGCGAACCTACGGTATTCTCGCTTCCATCAACCCCTGCGATGCTGTGTGGATAAGGTAAGCTAAATGGGGAAGGGACCAGCGAGATTAGTAGACGAATATTCTTCGGTTTGCGCGTCTTCGTGTACGGTTTACCGCCGATATCTTCGCTTCTTCGTTTCTTCGGGACGAAAATAAAAATGCACTCTTCGTGTTCATTTTCATGTTCCCCCGAATACGAATGCACAAGTCTAATATCCACAATAAAAACTTTTAACCATGTGGCAGGCATTAGCAATGAACATCTCCATAGCTATTATTTTGATGTTCATCATCGCCATAGCTTGATCTAGAGGAAGGTTAGTCAACTACTTAATGTTAAAAACATAAAGCAACATATGAGAAAGCTCTCACAATGGTCCATTCGAAAATTTCAGAGGAGGGGTTTCATCTGGCTCATACTCTACTGTTGGCTCTGGCTCAGACTCCACTTTACTACGTGTTGCAGAGAAGCACAAAAGCTCAATCATTTGCCCTCTAGAGATTCAGAAGTCTATTTTGGAAAAGGCAGTATTGGGTACATTAAAGGAACACGCCAGCACTTTAATGTATATGATAGCTGTGTTGATTTTACAAATGTATGGCACCCGGCAGACTACAATAGCCTGTGTTTCAAACAAAGTTATAAAAAAAGTCTGCTTTCTTAGAAATGGCTATGAATCAGTTTTACAAACATGCCTAGTGAGTAAATGGGTAAAAGGGTTATATTTACTGGTTGTTGATGTAGTCTTAATAGTATTATTACTGTTATTGTGAAATTCAAATAACTGTGAATGGAGCATCAACAAAGCCGCATACACATGAAAAAATGCAGAGCCATTCAAAACATAGAGTAGTTTTGAGAGGTGAATAACAGTGTGAGTACATCATAAATAGACTAGTAGATGTTGTAATTTACTGCTTCATTGGAAGCTATTACTTATTTCTTTACCAGCATAGTAATATTTTAATAGTTACTTTCAATGTTTCACACAGAGTAGTTTACATGGGCTACTGCTTTACAAATCATTTTAAAATGCAGTTTGTCTGTATTTACTTCAGCTACAGTGGAACACATTTTGCTGTGTTTGGAAAAATATAAGCAACAGTAACACACAGGATTCATTTTTAATACAAAAGACCAAGTTATTAGGTTTCTAAATGTAGGTATGCAGTAGCTACGTGTACGAAAGTGGGTATTATCACACTCTTTTACTTTCACTCTCCTACATAGTTAGACATGTAGCAGATATTTTACAACACTGCAATTAGAACATGTTAACCCCTTAAGGACCAGGCTGTGTTTTACCTTTTGTACCATTGGGAACGAGGCTGTTTTAACACTTTTGCGGTGTTTGTGTTTAGATGTAATTTTCTCTTCACTCATTTAGTGAACCCACACAAATTATATGTTGTTTTTTTCAGGACAAGAAGGGCTTTCTTCAGATACCATTTTTTTAATCATATCTAATTTCCCATAAAAAAATAATAAAATATGATGAAAAATGTAAAAAAACCCCACATTTTCTGACTTTTACCCCAAAAATCTTTTACTTATCCAAAAAAGCTAATGAAAAAACCTACTAAATATATTCTACTATTTGTCCTGAGTTTAGAAATACCCAATGTTTTTATGTTTTTTTGCTTTTTTCTGCACGTTATGGAGCATTAAGTAGAAGTAGCGTTTTGCTATTTCAAAACCATTTTTTCCAAATCTGGTAATTCTTCCCCCCATGTGCCATTTCGGGTATCTTTGAAGCCGGCCAATGCAAATCATATATTTTTTTAAACTAGACACCCCAAGGTATTTCAAATGCTAGAATTTTAACTCTTTCCATGCACTAATTCTACCACCAGTCTTTGTCAAACTTTGTGGTAGTCATTTATTTTGTGTTTTTTATCGCTAAAATTGCTCTTCAGGTATGGATTTACAGCTCCTGGTATACATCACTTTCAAACAACACCCCAATATGTGTTCAGCAACATCTCCCGAGTACAGTCATACCCCCCATGCATGGGTTTGTCGGGTTGTTTTGGAGGTAAAACGCCACATTTAGGAAGTGCACATTTTTTTACTTGGAACTTTTACATCTGGTCATTCTGCCCCCATGTCCTAATAGGACCATCTTTGAAGCCGGCTAATTCAATTTACCCCATCAAACCATATATTTTTGAAAACTAGACACCCCAAGGTATTTCAAATGCTAGTATTTTAACCCTTTCCATGCATGAGATTCTACCACCAGCCTTTGCCACACTTTGTGTTAGTATTTTTTTGGTATGCATGGGTTTGACTGCTGTTTGGGGTTAAAAGGCCACAGTTGGGAAGTGCGCTTTTTTCCCTATTTTGGTCAGTCTGTGCCTATGCCCTATCTTTGAGCCTGGCCACTACAATTTACCTCATAAAACCATATATTTTTGAAAACTAGACACCCCAAGGTACTTAAAATTGTAGTATTTAACCATTTCCATGCATCAGATTCTACCACCAGCCTTTGCCACACTTTGTGGTAGTATTTTTTTTGTATTTCTTTCACACAAATTGTACTTTGGGTATAAATTTATAGCTCCAGGTATACGTCACTATCAAACAACACCCTAATATGTGTTCAGGAACATCTCCCGAGTTCAGTCATACCCCACATGTATGGATTTGTCTGGTGTTTGGGGTTAAAATGCCACATTTTGGAAGTGCGCTTTTTTTCCCCCCATTTCGGTCAGTCTGTGCCTATGCCCTATCTTTGAGCCCGGCCACTCCAATTTACCCCATCAAACCATTCATTTTTTTAAATTAGACACCCCTTGGGTATTTGAAATGCTTTTATTTAAATTTTTCCATGTCAGGATTTTTGGGAAGATACAGCGCTAATTTTAGCACTTGCTCATAATAATAAACTTTATTTTTTTATTTTATTTATTTTACTCTTTTTGGACTTTTTTTTTACATTTTGCTGAAACTGGATAGTTCCTCTAAAGCATAATAATTTTTAAATGTTACCATGTTTTTTTAAGCTTTTTCTTTTTTTTTTTTTTCTTTATATTTTACTAATCACATAGTGATTAGAAAGCTGGGCTCCATTGACTTGTATGATTGAATGCAGTACCTGTATTCAACCTGCAAGTGGAGCCAGAGTTCTCTAGAGGGTCTGGAGATTTCTAGCGAACTTTTTCAACTTTATTTTATTTTTTCCCGGGCCGCCGCCATCTTGCAGATGGCGAAGACTGCGTGCAGCTGCGGCTGTGACCGCTCTCCGGAGCGGTCACAGCCCGCCCTGGGGTAAGTATTTGGTGTCGCTGGATGCCTCCTGATCGAGGCATTCCAGCGACACCATTGAAGTTTAGGAGGTGATTGTTGATCGCCTCCTAAACGCTTTTAAAATGGGCGTCCGCCGCCATACAATGTATGGCGGATGTTGATGCCCCGGGGGGGGGCCAGACATGGCCCATCATGCCGATCTCGGTGTTGCTGAATGCCTCGAGGCATCGAGGCATTACAGCAACATCGTTTAAGCTTAGAAAGTAATCGTTGATCACTTTCTAAGCTTGTTTAAGTCTCATGACGTGTCAGGCACGTCATAGGTCGTTAAGTGACCGTTTTGCATGACGTGTCTGACCCGGCAATGGACGTTAAGGGGTTATACAACCAGTATGCAATATTGGCTTAAGCATAAATTCATCTGGGCATTCTTAATTCTTCCCTAGATTGTATTTTTTGTCCTATGCATATTTACAGATTCAATGTCAGTGGCCTTAATTGCTAAATCTGAGTTTTATTTTTTTCCCAATATACATTTAACCAATAAAATGCTATGTTACCACTGATTATTAATGTTTTTGGTCAATAATCATTGATCAGTTTCACGCTAGTGTCCCAGGCTAAGGGAGCACAAGTCAGCGGAGGTAGTCGGTCGGACTTACCAGATCTGTGACATTGGTGGCAAGCGGCGGAATTGCTTCTTAGTCTGAGGGACACTTCCTTTTTACCAGGCTTGACCGACAGGACAGCAGACTTTGGGCGCCTTGACAAAGACATGGATGTGACATCAGAATTCCAGGGGCTACTGCGGGTCATCCTCTCCTGCTACACCACTGCTATCCCTACAGAACAATACCAGAATCTGAGGCAACTGGTTTGACAGTCACTATGGCTGTTGTACGCCGGGGTCAGTGTCTTCCAAGCTCTGAACAAAGGATTAGAGACCAGCGGAAACTACGGATGTCATTCCTGGGACAGCGACCCCAGGAGCAATGGGTATCCGAATTGGACAAGCTGGTCCAACAGGAGGTAGAGCTGGAAAATCGATATCGGGCTCTGCAGTGGTATGCAGAGAAAGCATATTGGGCTATGACTTCGGTGGCCTGGGATTATCATAGGATAGTCTTCAGGAGGATCCGGACTTCGGCAGTACAGCGGAGTGGCGGATTGAGGACATCTGGGATTTCAAGGAGTGGGACCTCCCAGATGCACTAGGACTTAAAGGTGATTTAGACTTTTTAATTACACAGGAGTGGGAACTAGAGAAGGCATATAAAAAACTGTTCTGCCGTGTTCAACAGAATGCCCCAGTGTCCAGGGATTTTGTGGATGTTGTGGAGTGGTCATCTGAGGATGTTGACCCAGGCGGGGTTGATGGGACTGCGGTCTCCACCCCTGAGTCACAGGGATACTAGGCAGCTAACCCAGATCCGATACCGGAGCTATGTGACTTTACACAACTTGATCCAGAGATTGTGGCTTTAATTGATTTTACATCTGAGGATGTTGGTCCGGGAGGGCTTGCAATTGGCTTCCCTTCCCAGGGAAAGGAAGAAAGTTTTCTGGGTGTAGTGGATGGGACTGCCGTCTCCACTAGCACCCACCCAGCAGAAGAGCTGCAATCGGGGCAGAGTGCCGCTGGCCTCTGCCTGCTGCCTTCCCTGTTTCCTGAGCCAGATCACAGCAACCTTGTAAGGTCCAATCAGGCAGCCCCAGAGACTGTGATAGTGGATGGGACTGCGGTCTCCACACCTGGGTTCCCTGGAATGTTTTACAGTTGGCCCAGAGCCCCAACCACCAGTTGAAGCGCTGACAACAGGGCAGAGTGTCACTGGCCTCTGCCCCGCACCTGCAACAGTTACTGGATCCAGGGAGATACCGCAGCTGGCCCATTACCCCAGCAGCAGCTTGAGCACCAGGGAGGGGTTGCAGGCATCAACACTCACCAGGGGCTGAGTGAGGGCCTGGGAGAAGGCGCAGTAGGCCTATCTCCTCAGCGGCAGCTCACAAGTCCTGTGAAGCAGGGTGGTGTATCACTTATGTATTTTTAGGGGGTGAGCTCTAAAGGCACATGAAATCTTGTGAAAATTGATGGCAAGATGAATGCAGCATGTTATCAGAAAACACTGGCAGATAATTTGCATTCTTCCACATGGGACACTCTTGGACTTTTTAGCATGACAATGACCCTAAGTACAAAGCTAAGATGACCCTCCAGTGTTTACAACAGAAAAGGGTGAAGGTTCTGTAGTGGCCACCACAGTCTCCTGTCCTTAATATCATCTGACCTTTGCCATGATGAATGGGCAGCTATACCATCTGCAAGAATTTGTGGCACTGTGTATTAAATGGGTATTAAATCTCATTGCACCACAAAAGAATACAGTATGTAGAATTAAGTATTAAGCATTTTTTATTGTTATTATTGACAATCCCATAACTGCAGTCCATAGTTCTTTTGCTGCTATGTTAACCTCCTACCAGCAGGTGGCGATTGCTATGTTCTCTGCCACAGTAACTGTAATTGGTACCATGTGAACACCTCAGTGGTTCAGTAATACGGAGACCAGCACTGAATGCAGGTAAGAAACATAGCACCAGAGTAAAGCAGAGTGATTTATGTTTTCAGGTAGCCAGAAAAGCATCCAAGTATAAGAGTCAATGGGAAATGTTATTAGAATCATTTAAATGTGAAATAATATTGTATAGAACGGAGTTTATTAAGACAGACCCCTGCAGATCAATTGTTGTGACAGGCATTGTATAATATGTATAGTAAACTGCAGTAACTATGTCTGTATAGTTTATTTGCTCCATTAGCATGGATGTGGACAGATTACCAAAATAAAGGCAGAGTCAGTTTGTTATATTCCGTTGGGTCCGCCTGGTTAAACAAGTTCTTAAATGGATTCTCTACAGCCACGTGTTCTAATCAATCTTTGTTGCAATGCTTTGTTTTATGATTGTGCTGTTCCGTTATAACCTACAGTTGAATAGGAATTTCAAAGGAAATAAAAGGCCTGCTCACTCACATTTTCTTTAAAAACAGTAGATATATTATCGATTCCAAGGGTATGCAAACTTTTGATCACAACTGTATTCATGAAAACATAGGAACTGGGGTGAAGAAAAATTCCAGCAGGTGCTCTGGACTGATGAGTTGAAATTTGAAATATCTGGCTAGAAGAATGCAGTTTGTTCTCTGAAGGGCAGGAGAGCAGTACAAGAATGTTTGCAGGCAACAGTGAAGCATGGTGGAGGTCCCTTGCAACTTTGGGGCTGCATTTCTGCAAATGGAGTTAGGGGTTTGGTCAGAATTAACAGTCTCCTCAATGTTGAGAAGTATAGGCAGATACATCATGCAACACCGTTTTAATACGCACTTGAGACATTTTAAAAATTCCTTTAATTGTTCTACAGGTTTTCTACTGCTTCTTAATTCCTGGGTAGTTAAATTCCCATCGGAATCTGTGCATTTTTTATAGTAACTGGATCTTTTCATAGTTAATGGTTTTGAGAGGCTTGCAACAAACTCACGACTGTTTATTATTATATTTCCCTTCTACCTAAAGAGCTTTATTTGCATTATTGGAATGCTATCGGCTAAATCTCACAATGATATCATATTGTTCATGCATGGTCACCATTTCTTGTTCCCTTATCTTTCCAAAGAAACCTATTGCATTAGTAAATATACAGTAACTTTTATTAGAATTTGCAATAACTGGCAAATAGGCCCTACTTGTTACCCAAGCTAACCCTAACCCATACTCCATGCCCTTACTGTATGTTTAAAATCTTTTCCAGCATCTTAGCCATTCTGTTCCTTTCTATTCAAGTGCAAACCATCCTAAGCATAAGACAAAAGTAAGCACGGTACTCCAAAGAAACAAAGCTATCCTTCCCATGTCCATTGACTCATTCAAAGGATCGGTACAGCATTGTTACATAGGCTTAACACTGGTGCTTTATTGCAAATGGTTGGTCAGTTAATAACAATGGAGACACATTCTCCTAAATCGTGTATACAATAGCAGCATCATCAACTTACAGGGAAAGCCATTTTTCAATATTTCTGTAAAAAACAAATACATTAAAGCACAGGACTGAATAAAATACAGTGAAACGGAACATCCTATAATTTTCAACCAAACATTCTTGATATCATTTACCATAATAAACTAATTGTGGCCACATGAGTACTGAAAAGTTTACTCCTACATTCTCTGTAATTAAGGGTTTTGCTACAGAATTGTAAGCAACCTTAAGAAAAGAAAAAAAAGAGGTTTACAGATAAGTAATTGATTTGATGCTCCTGATTTTCCATTCCTACACTTCAAACTCAAATGCTGTAGCAGAGATTAAATAAAGCTGGTTAAAATTGTTCCATATCCTGATGGTTATTTATTCTAAATTCCATGGTGTAAACAGATGATGCTTAAGGATTTTATTGTAAGCCTTTGCTTTTATGCATTTCTTTCAAAGATCATAGAAGATTAAAAGTTGCCATAGCCAAAGTAACATTGCTTTGCTAAACATCAGTATCAAAATATCAATATAACCTACCAACATTACTTCCATTTTACATTCAAATATTCCCCCCACCCCCCACCGAATACAAAATAATTCTCAGAATGTCAGTAGTGAAGGCCACTTGTTTGTAGTTTTGGATAAATTAATAATGACATACAAAAATTAAAAACAAAATAAAAAAATATATAAATGCGCATTTTCCAGAATGCGGTGAGGTCAGAAATTGCCACAGAAATGCTACAACAAGAATAGTCCATATTTCAAAATAGTAACATTATGGGAAGCAAACTAGGAAACAAAAGCTTACCAGCTTTAAAAAAAAAAAAAAGAAAAGAAATAAAATTAATTCACAGAATTGTTTTTTGTAGGGAGTAAACATTTTATCATATTGTCTTTTTGCTGAATGAAGGTTTTCCCTCCCATATGACTAGCACAGGTGGGACCTTGGCCCAGAAGTCCAAATGAAAGTTTTAAGTTAAGAAGATTAAGAATACAATTCTTCTGTATTAGCTTCTAAAATAGAGTCTGAAGTACATGTAATGTTTTATAGGTTTAGACGTGGACACACAGGAGGTGGACAGCAGGCAAATTCTCTCAATATACTGCGAGCCACGTCAATATTATTTTGAGCAATTTCAAGAGCCCTTTTAACTTCGTCAAATGAAAATCCCTCTCCCATCAGCTTGGCTATTTTTGCATCTACATTTTCAGAGCCATCAGCGCTATATGGTCTCCTGTGGTGTATTTCAGGTGCTGTCCTGCGGGGTAGTGGCTTGGGGGGCCTTGCTGGTGCTTGAGGACAATCTATAAAAAGCAATTACAATAAACATGAAATTGTGTTAACAGTTGGAAATAGGTATCTGGTTTGTATGAGGCTTGTAAAGGCACATATCTGTACATACATATTTTGTATATATACATTAAAAGAATTACATAATATGAATTGTATAGAGGATAGGATGGCTGTAGTCTGAATAGTTCCACCAGCTACTACGTTCACCATGGAATAAATTGTGTGTTTTTGCAAAAGTAAATCATTCCCTTTTTTTGTGGTTGCACATTCATTACACACACACGTTCTTTATACATCATTTTAACTTACTCCACTGTTGTTGCACTTTATTAAGATACATGCTGCATACAAAGGGATCCTGGCAATATTTAGCCTGAGAGGCAAGTACTTCATACCAGAAAACTATTTTATAAATAAGGTACACCGTAGTAATAATACAAACAATGATAGGCACTGTCCAATAAACTATACAGATTTACAAATATTTTATGAAATTAATATTGTCTGATAAGTTAGCGAAGGCAGTCTCATGTAAATACGCCAGGCTCTATTTATTAGGAACAATGTAAGTAAAAACCCGCCATTTTCCCTTGCCACCTTAAATCTATCATGTTTCGTGAAAACTTGCTCATCATTTATGTAAAATTATTGAAAGTGTGCACTTGCGTCTAGTCCCCATTATGTAAATGACAACTATACTTGTGGCCATCACTAGTGCATACGGAATACACAGTAAAATCAAATATATTAGGGCATTTCTGTCAAAATCATGGAATATTAAATAGCTAGCTAATATTGAATTGATGCATACAATTACCTGAACATGATGGGAGATGATCATATTCTTGGGAAAGCCTGTTTAGCTTGACCTCATTTGTTACTCTCCGAACTGAACGTAAAGAAGCATCTACACAATGATCTGAAAAAAAAACCCCCCAAGAATGAACCAGTTCCATTAAGTCTGTTAAAATGTAAAATAAAGTGGGATTTTATTATCATCAACTAGTATGCACAGCAAGACCATCTTTACTAGACTTGTGCATTCGTATTCAGGTGAACATGAAAACGAACACGAAGGGTGCGTTTTCCTTGTTCAACCCGAATACCGAAGAAACGAACATGGCAGCGGCAAAACGTACACGGAGAATCTTTGTGTTCGTCTTCGTTAATCTACTAATCTCCCTGGTCCCTTTCCCATCTAGCCTACCTTATCTGCGCAGCATCGCAGGGGTTAATGGGAGTGGAAATCCGTAGGTCCGTGCGAGTGACTCAGATGGTTGCCTGCAGGGGCCTCCTCTGGCATCAACCAATTGGTCTATTGGTATACAGCTCACCGCGGTGACCAGTAGAGTCGCTCGTACGGACCGAGTTTTGGCACCAGGATTTTAAAAGTCTGTACGAGCAACTATATTGGTAGCCAGCAGGGGGCTCGTCTGCCATCAACCAATGAAGTGCAAGTGCATTTCATTAGTTCATGGCAGAGGAGCTCCCTGCCTGCGACCAATAGAGTCGCTCGTACGGACCTTTAACTCTTGGAGTAGGCCCAGGCCGATTTTCAGCACCATGATTTTAAGTCTCTACTAGTGACAGCAAGGGGCTCGTCTGCCATGAACCAATGAAGAGCAGGTGCATGGCAACCAATAGAGTTGCTCGTATGAACCTTTAAAATCCTTCTGTCAAAGCTGCTGCGTACTGCGTTAACCCTGTATTAACCCCTTCTAAAAAAAATGGCAAAAAAGAAGAAAAAAACCCAAACACGAATTCACACAAATAATCGCCCCAAACGAACACAGGAACGGGCGAATATTCATGGAATCCGAAGATTTTTTCCCCCACAAAGACGAACACGATGAGTTGGCCGGTGCCCAAGTCTAATCGCTACCACTAAGCAATTGAAAAGCAACATTAAAAAAACAAAACAATAATAATAATAATAATAATAATACAGAGGACAAAATTCAGAAGAAGAACACATGCAAAGGCAAACACAGTAAATTCCTTTACTAAATGACATTGCCATACACTCTAAACGACAAAGATGCACTACAACCAAGGTGAAATATTTTTTTTATTTTTTTTTACCATAGGTGCATTTATTCTTTCAGCAATAGCCTTATACCACGTTAACTGTGGAGTCTACCCTGGACCGGATACCTTATAAAACTGACTACCCAACCAACAGAAGTAATCACATTACTCAAAATCTAAATAGCAAGCACACAAGGGTATTATCAATGGTATAATTACAGTTTCCAAATCCAATGTCATAACCAAGAAGCAATTAGTAAATACATATAACACCAAGAGAAGCTGAAATTTGTCTACATCTTGAAAAACAATATTGTTAAGAAATGTTTACCCATATTATAGGTCCACCTTTACAGAGATGCCAAACTATGAGATAAGAATAATACAGACTTAGAATATCAAGCAAGCTGTGATTTGAGCAGGCTAATAATTGCTCATAGAGATTGTGCCATTTAATCCCCGAACAAAATCCACAATGATTTTTTCCTGATATGAAACTCGCCTACCACATGCTGCTAATGATAAAAAGGGTTATGTACCTTGTACATTGTGTTTTGCAACTGTATGTTATGAAAGCCTAAGCAATTAAAAGGAAACTGTTCTCAGCTTGTACCTCACATTGCAACGAGAACAGGAGCCTAATAATCTAATAGTATTAATAAACCGTCCTCAAGCACAGTTAGCAGCTGTGACTTTAGATCAGCCTGAACAGCAGCCGCAGAATGAATCTGGAGCTATACTGAAACTACTGATCAGATATAGCTATAGGTAAAGCATCTAAAGCACTACCATAATAGGGGAGAGTGAACATTAACAAGCGTAAAGACATACTGGTACAGATAGAGAACAGAGCCCTTGAGAATTCAGAACCATGTAAATGTACGAGATAGCAAATAATCCTGGGTTGAGAACACAGCAAGTTCACAAAGTGTCTGTAACCTAGAGAATGAAGAATACCAAAGTGTGTACAAAAGAACATTTTGTAACTTTTTAGAAAAAAATAGCTTGAGTTTATTTAAATAGGTTGGCTCAACCTCTTTATAATTTAGAGAAGAGAAGTACAGTAAGACAATAGTGACTGGACACAGAAAAGCCATTACCTACTTACTTACCAAAATAAAGTTCAGGGCATATTTACAGATAGACCATGTGTTACATTTGTTCAATGTTCAAAGATAAAAATATTGTATTTAAAATTGTAACATATTTACACTCATACATACAGATATAAAAATACATTTGTAATAAAATTAAAATGGACAATATGTATCTAGTGCATCCAGAAAAGACATGTTTTTATGTACATATATATATATACATATATACATATACACACACACACACACACACACATTTACCATAGTTTTTGGTTTTCTGCTATTTTAACCATTTACTACAGTGTTTAAGAGATCTACAAACAAATCAATATATATGCCCCAGTGGTGTCTTGGGAATTTCAGATGGAAAGCTTTTTAGCAAGCCCCCAGGTATATGGAAATGGGGAAGATTAATACAATTCTTAGCTTTTTTCTATGTAAAACATGATGGTATTTGACACGCTGGAAAGAAATCAATAGAAACATAAAATGGAAAGAAGTAGTAATAAATGTCTGTTTATCTTGTTTTGTGGTTCTTTCTTTTGTACTACAAATCTTACCCAAAGGAGGAGGACATAAATCCACACCCGAATTCGGTCTGCTACCTGACGCAATGGGTTTTGAATGCTCAGTGATGGAGGCACGTGCTGGGGGGGGTGGAGGCGGTGGGGGTTGCGAGGGAGGGGGGCTGTCAAAAGTCTCATCACCTGTATATGGACAGAATTCATGCATCTGTTTAGCTCAATTTCATCATTTACAGGGTAAAGGCTAACATTGTGCAATGATCCAAGCCACTGGCTAAGACTGTTATCCTAAAGACTTATCATACATGAAATCATAGGTGAAATGTCTTTACACTGAAATCCAAATAGCTTCCCTGCTTTTATGCAAGAATATTGTTGTGTCTAAGTTTAAGGGTATTCTGAGGCACATTGAAATTTGTATCAGTTTTATCGGCGTAGTATAAATTACTGGACAAACCATGAAACTAACTGGAAAAACCATTAGAAAACCATACATTTACAAACATTGGTTGTATAAAGTAGCTTCAAACACTGGATTTTATGTTCTTTAATTATTGTTCAGATATTGTACAGAATAACTGGTCTGGATTTTTATTTCTGAAGACACTGCACACAATGCCCGACTTAACACTTTGCCATTGGCTTCCAAACATCATCACCAAAATTACTGCTCTGGAAGCATGGTCAATTGAGCAGTATGGCGATTAGAAGACACTTAAAGGGGGCAAAGAAGACAAGGAAGATAATGTGATGATTGAGGGAAAACAAAGTGAGCAGTGAAATGAAGGATTATGAATCAACCACCCCTCAACATGTTCAGCTGATTCTAAGGTAGTTTTCCCCCCAATGTAGCTGCTGTCGCCAGAAGGTCAGAAAGGAGGAGGTTAACATTATGAACCTGCTAATTTCAGAAAAGATTGCCCCGAAGGGATATAGAATACACAGCTTACACTTTGGGACATAGGATATGATTTTCCATGAACATGTTAGCCAAGAACCTGGAGCTTGCTTATGGATTTATAATTATCCCTCAATCTCATTAAATAACTTTTGTGATACAACAATGTCATTAAGTTTAAACTAATGAGGAGAGCCTTGTGCTGCAGATACACAAAATGATAACTTTTTGCTTCCATTCTGTTATTTGGCTTAGGAAATTTTCAATTTATTTTTTAAAATATGATAGATGGTTCTGAAGCAGACGAAATCTGTCTTGGACATTAAAATGTCAATTTGCCAGAGCTCAGTGCAATAAGTGAACACTGGATATAAAAATCAATATTTTTTATATTTCATAGAAGTATGAGTATAGCTTGATGCATTTCCAGACACTTTATCTCTAATATCCTTCTTGGAGGAAAAAATACAGAATATTGTGCACGTATGAGAGTGAATTCCTAAGCATATTCCCAGAAACTTTAGAATATTTATATTTTTATATATATATATATATATATATATATATATCTTTGTGCAAGTGAACTAAAAAAGACCGGGACAAATGTTTTGTTTAGCAATTGGTCTATTCATTTCCTTCCCTTTTCTGTTCAGACAAAATTTGTTGTCGGCGGAAAATGGTAGGGAGATGTTGTTAGAGAGTTTGAGAGTATTTGTTAGAGTGTGCGTGTGTGTAAAAGAGCTAGAGAGTATATAATGTGGGTATGTATACGCACTAAGTTTATACACACCTGTTAAAATGCCAGGTTCTTGTGATGTTAAAGAATGAGACAAAGATAAATCCTGTCAGAACTTTTTCCAGCTTTAATGTGACCTATACCGTGCACAATTCAATTGCAAAACAAACTGAAATCTTTGAGGGAGGAAAAAAACCTCACAATAACCTGGTTGCACAAGTGCGCACACCCTCTTATAACTGGGGCTGTGGCTGTGTTCAGAATTAACCAATCGCATTGTAAATAGAAGTCTTTACCCACCTGCCATCTTTTAAAGTGACTGATTAATCACAAATAAAGTTCAGCTGTTCTCGTAGGATTAGCTTAGTTGCATCTCAGAGTCAGGAGAAGGGTACAAAAGAATTTCCTAAGCATTAGATATACCACGGAACACAGCAAAGACAGTCATCATCAAGTGGAGAAAAATGGCACAACAGAGACATTACCAAGAACTGGACATTCCTCCAAAATTGATGAAAAGACAAGAAGAAAACTTGTCAGGGAGGCTTACAAGAGGCCTACTGCAACATTAAAGCAGCTGGAGGAATGTATGGCAAGTACTGGCTGTGTGCTACATGTGACAACAATCTCCCATATGGGGTAGGGTGGAAAGACAGAGGCCTTTTCTTACAAAGAAAAACATCCAAGCCCGGCTGAAGTTTGCAAAAACAATCAAGTCCCCTAAAAGCACATGGGAAAATGTGTTATGGTCTGATGAAACCAAGGTTGAACTTTTTGGCCATAATTCCAAAAGGTATGTTTGGAGCAAAAACAACACTGCACATCACCCAAAGAACACCATACCCACAGTGAAGCATGGTGGTGGCAGCATCATGCTTTGGGGCTGTTTTTCTTCAGCTGGAACCAGGGCCTTAGTCAGGGTGGAGGGAATTGTGAACAGTTCCAAATACCAAACAATTTTGGCACAAAACCTTCAAGCGTCTGTTAGGAAGCCGAAGAGGAAGTTCACCTTTCAGCACGACAACGAACCTAAGCACACATCCAAATCCACAAAAGCATGGCTTCACCAGAAGAAGATTAACGTTTTGGAATGGCCCAGCCAGAGCCCACACCTGAATCCAACTGAACATCTGTGGGGTGATCTGAAGAGGGCTACGCACAGGAGATGTCCTCGTAATCGGACAGATTTGGAGCGCTTTTGCAAAAGAAGTGGGCATATATTGACAGACTGCTACCCAAACTGACTGATTGCTGTAATAAAATCAAAAGGTGCTTCAACAAAGTATTAGTTTAAGGGTGCGCATACTTATACAACCAAGTTATTGTGAGGGTTTTTTTCCCCCTCAAAGAGTTCAGTTTGTTTTGCAATTTTGTTATACCGTGAATTGTGCACAGTATAGGTCACATTAACCCCTTAAGGACCGGGCTCATTTTTCGTTTTGTACCCTGTGGGACCGAGGCTGTTTTGACACTTTTGTGGTGCTTGTGTTCAGCTGTAATTTTCTCCTCACCCATTTAGTGTACCCACATAAGTTATATATTGTTTTTTTCAGGACAAGATGGGCTTTCTTCAGATACCATTATTTTGATCGTATCATCTTATTTACTATAAAAAAAATAAAAAAAAACATGGTGAAAAATTGAAAAAAAAACACATTTTATGACTTTTATTTGAAAAATCTTTTACTCACCTAAAAAAGCAAGTAAAAAAACTAGCTAAATAGATTCTACTACTTGTCCTGAGTTTAGAAATACCCAATGTTTTTATGTTTTTTTGCTGTTTTTTGTAAGTTATAGGGCAATAAGTACAAGCAGCGTTTTATGATTTCCAAATCTTTTTTAACAAATCTGGTCAGTCTGCCTCCATCTCCTCTTTGGAACATCTTTGAAGCCGGTTAACTCAATTTAACCCATTCAAACCATATATTTTTGAAAACTAGACACCCCAGGGTATTCCAAATGCTGTTATTTTAACCCTTTCCATGCACCAATTATACAACTACACTTTGTCAAACTTTGTAATAGTAATTTTTTTTATTTTTTTTTCCACACAAATTGTACTTTAGTTATAGACATACAGGTGCTGGTATATGTCACTGTCAAACAACACCCCAATGTGTGTTCAGCAACATCTCCTGAGTACAGCGATACCCCACATGCATGGGTTTGTCAGATTGTTTGGCTGGTAAAAGGCTACTTTTGGGGCATGCGTAATTCAGGTGGTCATTTGGTCATTGTGCCTCCCTCTCCTCTTTGGAATATCTTTGAAGCCGGTTAACTCAATTTAACCCATTCAAACCATATATTTTTGAAAACTAGACACCCCAGGGTATTCCAAATGCTGTTATTTTAACCCTTTCCATGCACCAATTATAGAACTACACTTTGTCAAACTTTGTAATAGTAATTTTTTTTTTTTTTTTCACACAAATTGTACTTTAGTTATAGATATACAGGTGCTGGTATATGCCACTGTCAAACAACACCCCAATGTGTGTTCAGGAACATCTCCTGAGTGCAGTGATACCCGACATGCATGGGTTTGTCGGGTTGTTTCAGATTTAAAATGCCACATTTGGGAAGTGCGCTTTTTTTCTCCATTTTGGTCAGTCTGTACCTATGCCCTATCTTTGAGCTAGGCCACTCCAATTTACCCCATCAGCCATTTTTTTTATATATTAGACACCCCTTGGGTATTTGAAGTGCTTTTTTTTTTAACTCTTTGTTGAGATTTTTGAGAAATTTTAGCACTTGCTCAAAATAATAAACTTTATTTTTTAATTTTATTTTTTTTTTTTAATACTTTTTTTATATTTTTTTTTACACATTTTTCTGGTACTGGATGGTTCATCTAGTGACATCACTGCATAATAATTTTTAAATGTTAGCACATTTTTTTTTTTTTTTTTTCATTTTTTATTTATTTTTATTTTTTTTGAATATTTTACTAATCACATAGTGATTAGAAAGCTGGGCTCCATTGACTTGCATGGTTGAATGCAGTACCTGTATTCAACCAGCAAGTGGAGCCAGTTCTCTAGAGGGTCTGGAGACCCTCTAGCGAACTTTTTCGTCTTTATTGTTTTATTTCCCGGGCCGCCGCCATCTTGCTTGATGGCGAAGATCACCGGCAGCGGCGGCTGTGACCGCTCTCCGGAGCGGTCACAGCCAACCCAGAGGTAAGTGTTTGGTGTCGCTGGATGCCTCCTGATCGAGGCATTCCAGCGACACCATTTAAGTTTAGGAGGCGATCGTTGATCGCCTCCTAAACGCTTTTAATACGGGTGTCCGCCGCCATACAATGTATGGCGGCTGTTGACGCCTCCGGGAGGGGCCAGACATGGCCCCCGATGCCGATCTCGGCCTTGCTGAATGCCTCGACATCGAGGCATTACAGTAACGCCGTTTAAGCGAAGAAAGTGATCGTTGATCACTTTCTAAGCTTATTTTACTTTTTGACGGTTCAGGACCGTCAAAGGTCATTTAGTGACCTTCATGTCATGACGGTCCTGAACCGGCAAAGGTCGCGAAGGGGTTAAAGGTCGAAAAAGTTCTGACATGATTTATCTTTGTCTCATTTTTTAACATCACAAGAATCTGGCATTTTAACAGGGGTGTGTAGACTTTTTATATCCACTGTACAATATATCATACACAGAGATAGAAATGACAAATTATAAAATGTTATACACTCAGTAGATAAACTGTATGATCCATATGGCATATACACTACAGTTGTACCAGGCTGCCCCATTAAATGTTGTGGTCTATGCCGGTTTATATGTAAGAAGCCCCAACTGGTGCGAGTGCCTAAAAGTGAATTACCAGGAATGACTGTAAAATAATAAAATGAGTCAGTCTCACTAATATTCAAATTTAAAAATTACCTTAATTGTATTTTTTTCAAAAGGAGTATAAACTGTAACCTATTAAAATTACATGAAGCTTCGCAAAATATAAAAAAAAGTCAAATATAAATCAAATCTGTACTTCACCAACGGGCTACATCCCTCGGAACCATCAGATACAAATATCTGTGGTTCGAAAAAAGGGGGAAGCAGAATCTCACACATAAAAGGCTGCCTAAAGCAAATGTTCAGAGTCCTGTAAGCCAATATAGAGTCTGACACCCATTTGGCAAAAGCAACTGCCTGCTTCGCACACACAAATAAATGTACCGTATACATTATATGCACACATTTATTATATATGAAAGCACAAACTGGCAGTATATTCCAAAACTGGAATTATAGAACATTATTGAAATAGGACAAGCAAGCTGAACCATTGTAGGTTTGTGTTCCTCATTAACCAGCATGCATTTATATAGCACTCGAGGTAGCTAGAGTTTATTTTTAAAAGATCAACACATCTTCGTTTTTGCAGACATATCAGGTTTTGACATCTGCATGGACTAAATCTGGTACAGTTTCTGGGAGCTTCAGAAGACAAGCAAGAAGTCCCTGAAGCTCAGCCACAGGGGGCTGATACCCATAAAGAGGAAGACAGGATAAATGGTAGTCAAAGTCATAAGCACCATGCGGGAGATGTTGTATGCATCCTTCACATGACTATGATGGACTATGGCAAATATTATTAAACTTAATCTTAATATATATTAGGATTATTATATTTAGGATTATCTACAGGAAGGTCTTCTCAGCGGGAGACAGAACATGCAAAATCAGACACATTTAACAACTTTTGCTTGCAGAATATGTATCTTTGCTAAACTAAATGCAGCATTAGAAACAACTTCAGATGAAAGACTATGCATATATTCTAACGTTTATTTGATTAGAATACTAGGCAATGCAATCAAAGGAGAGCTGCACATTTAATGTTGTGGACAATGCATAGACTGAACAGAACTGCAGGCAGTTCTATTACGGACAAGTAGTTTTAGTCCTATCAAGTAGGAATTATTTATTAAGGTATCTGAAAAAACTCAACCATTACCATGAAGCTTCTATTGAAAGTTACATTTTTGTTGCTGTTCCTACTGAGTGAACAAGTAACACTAATTCTGAGATGCAAAGAAGTAGCTCTTAATATACCATTTATCCACATACAGTATTTCACAAAAGTGAGTACACAGTACACCCCTCACATTTTTGTAAATATTTTATTATATCTTTTCATGTGACAACACTGAAGAAATCACACTGCTACAATCTAAAGTAGTGAGTGTACAGATCCTCAGAGTTCTTTGCCATGAGGTGCCATGTTGAACTTCCAGTGACCAGTATGAGAGCGATAACACCAAATTTAACACGTGCTCCCCATTCACACCTGAGACCTTGTAACACTAACGAGTCACATGACACCGGGGAGGGTAAATGGGCCCAATTTGGACATTTCCACTTAGGGGTGTACTCACTTTAATTGCCAAGGTTTAGACATTAATGCCTGTGTTGAGTTATTTTGAGGGGACAGCAAATTTACACTGTTATACAGGCTGTACCCTCGCTACTTTACATTGAAGCAGAGTGTCATTTCTTCAGTGTTGTCACATGAAAAGATATAATAAAATGCTTGCAAAAGTGTGAGGGGTGTACTCACTTTTGTGAGATACTGTATATTTCTTTTGTGAGGGCAAATTTTCAAAGAAATGGTAATCAATAATAAACTACTGATATAATCAATTATATAGATACTAAGTTGCTAAAGAATTTCTCATGTACTGAGTGAACCTGAACAACCAATGTTAAAGTAGGAACGAAAGCAAGTACTCTGCACCATGTGTTGACTCATTACCAGTTGAATTAGACCTACTAGAAATAACAATAAAGGCTGTGCTTCATGTTTGTGCCATCTATAAGAGTTAAACTAAAAATGATAAATGTCTATATCTGCACCTGGATGGGGAACCAGAAGATCATAATCGGAGGGTGTCCTGATGAGAGAAGAACCATGTGGTTGGTTTTCTCTAGATGAAGGCCGTGCTGGAGGTAAAGGAACTGGTACAGAACTTGTGGCCAGGACATCACCTAAGTATTACAACAAAACAAGTTGGATGCATGTAACCACTGCTGATTAGGATAGGAGGTTATGCATCCGATACCGTAAGTGAAAATTGAGAAGATAAAGTTCATACCATGGTCTGGAGGTTTAAAATGTTTCATTTCAGATGTGCCATTGTGTGTCCCATTGGTTAAACACTGTCCATTCTCGCACAATCTAGGGCACAGAGAAAGAAACCATGATAAATACATTTTGTCATAGGTTAAAGGTCATGTCATTTTACATGACAAAATAGATAATGATCTATTTATAATCATCTCAGCCCTTCTAGAGTGGCAAAACTAGTATATCAATATTATGTAGCAATGTTATCTCCCATCACACTCTTCTCCCAGCCTTAGAAATGTTTAATGAACACTGTCACCAAAGATGGAAAATTGTATATTTCAACCCACAAGGAAGAGCCAAGTAAGTGTTTCATACTCATAAGTATGTCATAAGTAGGCAAATATCCAAGAACATCAGTATGATGTACATAAATCATATTTTTTTTTACAATTCCCAAATCCTATAACGGTGCTATATTAGTTGTACAGCCATAGAAATAGTGGTGTTTAAAAAGTAGAGGCATCGGTAAAGTTCAAAAACGGGAAAGTTTGGCATTTAGATTAAATGTCAATAAGTGTTAAATTGTGGTGTAAAATGACCATTTTCTTTAAACAATGAGCAAGATGACATTCCAAATATATGAGAAGATTCAGGTAACAGCTTACCTAGAAAAAGGTTTGACACTGTGACAGTGCAGCGGTAGTGGGCGTGAAGATACAGGGTGAGAGGAAGGAATTTTATATTCACCTTCATCGTCCTCTAAGGAATTTCTCACTTTATCGGACAGCGAAAGTAACAAAGGACACCTGCAAGCACACAGTTTCATTTTTAAAAAGTTATTAAAAAAGTGTTCCTAGAATCCAAAGAACATACTTTACAATCAATAAATAACACATAAAAACTAAAACAGTTCTTTTGATTGAAACTTACAAAGAATCCAACCCAAAATGAAAGTATAGGTGTTCTACTATATTAGTAAATGTTGATGGATACAGTGTATACTAACCCTGGCTGGTTAAAAATGGCAAATGTACCAAACAGGTTGTCTGCTCCTATGATCAGGGACAGTGTTTCATCAACTGCTGTATTGTAGTTAGCTACATGTAGGTTGTCCTAGGGGCCCATCATCATTGAAGACCTTGATATCTATACAACTCTATTCCGTTTCCTAGTACTTCATATTCTGAAAAGAATCAGATATGCCCTAATTCTCTACACGGACCTCCCCAGGTTACTTTTCTAGCTGGGTCCTCTGGGATCTGAACTGCTTGCGTAGCTGCACAGCTCTATGCTCCAGTAAATATGTAGAATAAGAGGAATAATTTTAAGAATTTTGCAGTTTGTGCACCTTCCATCTAACCCATATCTTGGTATTCTTTAATACCTAGTTGGAAATCATCATGTAAAAAAGATACTTCAACATCCTCTTATATATTTCTTCCATTACACAAAAATATAGAATCCAAGTTCTAAGTATCAAGCAGTTTGAAGAGGTATAAAAAAATGACATATTTAGTTCTCAAACCCTTTTTCCTTAAATAAAACACACTATTCTCTAGGCTGGTGTTTCGGAAAAGGACATAATACTATGGTTTCATCTTGCTTGGTAGGATTTAACAATATAACATCAGGCCATGTCCTTTTTTTAATAAAAAAGTTTTGAAAAAGAAGAAAAAATAAACATTACCTAACAAAAACAAACAAAGAGAAATCAGGGAAAGCCAATCAATAATGGGCAAACAGTATCAGACAGGCAACGTTGTTAAGAGCAAGATTTAAAACAGACACACACGAAAGACAGAATATCCCTTCTGAATGATGAAATACCAGTAATACCTCTTACAAATACAGTGTATAGGCTCCAAAAGAAATTGGTTCACCAGCAAGGCTATTTTGAGACTAATGGAAGCAAAACTACTATAACTGGTCTTCCTTAACAGACACAAAGCGATAACATAACACATTAAAAAGGGATATATATTAAATGCGTGCAATTTTATATATGTGTATGTATATACTTGTATATAGCACGCACTAACTTGAATATATATATATATATATATATATATATATATATATATATACACACACACACACACACACACACATATACACACACGTAAAAAGAAAATTTTTATGTAACCAGTATTACTTTTTTTTCCTTGGGTTTTTAAATAAATGGTTGAAATATTTAAGCCAACAGACTGTGTTTGATAAAATCATTTTAGAATGGATTCTGGCATTTTCAATCGTAGCAACATTAGCAATTCCACTGGGCAAATAAAAAAAAAAAACCAAAAAAAAAACCCAAAAATAAAAAACCCAGAACAATCCTATAAACAGGACTTGTACTGTAAGGATCGTGTTGCGGCTTTTCATTGAGACTGCCTGATATTGCACTGACACCCAAATTAAATGATATTGTTTGGAATTTTTTTATGTGAATACATATTACTGCTGAGCCCAACCAAACCTCATTGTGCCCATAAACCTAAGCCTGTTAAGTTTGTAGAGTGAAAAGATGACTATTGGGTGGTCTGCTATATATTTGTAAAGTACCAACTTAATTCTGCAGTACAACTAAATTTGAAAGTTGCAATTAAATGTTATATCCAACAAAGTTCATTGCATTTACAATGCTAACAAGTTAGACTTGTAGAACGTAGAATTAGATGGTTCTGTGCCTGGGGATTAAAGCAGTAAACTGCCCACTTTCAGTAATATAATCTAAATACATAAGGGACCGATTGCCTACAGATTCTCTGTTGCTACCTGGAAACAAGAAAATTGCAATGTTGTTTCACTTGGATTTAACTTCACGGATGGTTAAGATTTGATTAACACAACAGAAATTCATGGATTATTACAACACATTCATTTTTGTTATCCGTTTCTTTGATTATCGTCCACAATTTCGTCCAAAAAATATTCACCAAATTCATAAGTCATTCTAGCGTTCAAGCAAACATCCAAACATCTTAAAGCATTGTAAGGCAGGTATTATTTTTGAACTTATTTCATCAATGAATCATGAAAAATATACATATTATTTCAGTTGGAAAGGACTTTATCACTATTTGTGGTGGCTCTGGTAGCACCTAGACTTCCCATACACAAGTAGTGAGTTTAGCTGGGATTAATATACATGAGTGAAAAAAGTCTGGGGCTACATGCAAAGGTCAGGTCAGAAGACACAAGCACTGTCTCAAGAAATATCTGTCATCTGAACAATTTTTACATGAAAACATTTTGTTAATGAATAAAGTTCTAAATCCTTTTCTTCTTAAGAACCATATAGAAACATCCTGTTACTATAGGGAGATAAACTATGTTAATCATGGATATCCATGGGTTGGAAATGTAATCCTGCAACTTTGTTCACTACACCGGAACAATGCTTCTAACGCCAACCACTCAAAAGCAAACCTAAAGAATGACATCAGGCAAGTACATAAATTCTAATATACTAAAATTAATATGTATGCCTAGGGCTCCTGTAAGCAGTTACACTATTTCTAACTAGACATGCTCCGATTTTAATGAGCACAAGAAATTAGATTTATGGTAAAATCGTCTTGTTCCATAATAGCTTTGCATGCCAAATGGGCTGCTTTAAATTTCAACTAATATTAGTTCAGTCACCAGTTAATGAGTTTATATGGTGCTACCCCAATGTCCAGATGTGTGTTTCCACAGAAAACAAAGTGTGATGACCAGAAACACTAAACATGGTTTCTATTTCAGTAAAGATCCATGCTCTGCACTCTTTAATAATCCGGATAGTCTTGGATACTGCTCTAAAACACCACTATCATCTCCATGTTCTAATCATAAATAAAAGACAACTCAAATTATAGTAACATATTTCTCCTTTTTCTTGCTGGATGTTGAGAGTCACACTAAAATACTATAAAATAGTTCCTACAATATACATATTTGTGCATGAATATGCATTTTATTCCACTTACAAATAAGTCTGAAATATGATAAAAACTTTGCAGATACATGGTATTAAACATGGACAATCTTTGAGGCTCTTTAGGCAATGTTTAATAGAGAGTCATACGAAGCCCCTTAACTGTCATCAGAATCATTCAATTTGATCAATTTATTATTATTTTATATAGTGGCAAATATATTCCACAGCACAATACAATGGATAATTAATTTGATCAATCAAAACAGGATTATTAATGCATAAAGCAATGTGTGTGTATTATATTTGCCACTGTAATTTTACAAAAATGCATAACCAATACCTTAAGTTTCAGCAGGCAAGTTACTCTGTGTTATAAGAGGAACAAAACGTGTTTACATTCTAAAGTTTTATGAAAAATTCTGCAGTATTTTTTTTTTTTTTTTAATTACTTAAACATACGCATATTAGAATATACGAAAATAAAAAAAATAAAAACATGCCATAAGGGTTTTTCATATTAAAAATGTATACAGGTTGGCATATTTACTTTTAGTTCTGCATTACCGCCTTAGGATTCCTTAAACTGGTGTCAGACAGCTGCATAGCATAACTACAAAAATAATAAAAAGATTGTGTTCAGGGCTGTAATTATATTAAAAGAAAAAAGTAAGAAGAAACTGGCACAGTTTTTGTTTGCTTGAGTTTGCTCAAAGCTATTGTGCCAAATAGACTTAATGTTGTACTTAAAGTACAATTGACATTGCGAATGGTAAATTCCTATATTTCCACAAGAGGGCATGCCTTCCCATAATGCTTGGGATTTTGCACATGAGGCTATTTTAATTAGGGAAATCTATTCATGCAAGGAAAACATTACTTTATAAAGAAAAATATTTCTAGAAAATTGGGCTAACAAAATAGAAAAACAAACACAATTAAGTATATTAACATTAAAGTTGAATATGAATCTGGTTGAAAATTCTATCTTATCCTAATACATTTGTTTATTCTGTTATGTGCTGGTTATTAACTTCAGTCTGTATTGCACTATAATATAAAATCAGTAACCACCGTTACGCCAATTTAATTCTACTCACAAAAGGTTAATTAGCTAAAAGCCCTCCATAAATATACCGAGGTTACCTCACTTTTCCTGAATGTATTGAGAATAAAATAAGTGGACAGTATACAATGAGAACTTCAAAGAATATTTCTGAATGCATCCCATTTTTATCCGGCTAATACAAAATTACCCAACATCTATTTTTCATTATACAATAGGCCAGGGCTTGACAAATTTGTTATAAATCTAGGAGCCAGCTAAAAAAGTTAGGAGCCAGGACTTTTTTTTGCCCCTGCACCCACACTTTGTCCCAGCACTTTGCCCTGCACCCACACTTTGCCCAGCACTCAGTCTCACACTTTGCCCTGCACCCACACTTTGCCCCAGCACTTTGCCCTGCACCCACACTTTGCCCCAGCACTTTGCCCTGCACCCACACTTTGCCCAGCACTCAGTCTCACACTTTGCCCCAGCACTCGCACTTTGCACCCAGCACTCACACTTTGCACCCAGCACTCAATCTCGAGTTATTGATTGTTAACACCAATCACAGTCCTGCCCAGACATACCCAGGTTCCAGCATGTACTGGCTGACTTGGCATGATAGGAGTACATGCTGAAACTTGGCTTGCTGCCCCCCCCCTTGTGTATTGATGCTACACATCACTTAGAGCCCCATGTGCCATGCCCCTCCCCCCACTTACAAAACCATGCTATCACACACACACTCATTCATACACCCTCCTTCACCCCCTTACCTGCACTGCAGATCTCTCACACGCAGACTTCCATAGGGGCCCTGCTGCTTCTATCTCTGTCTCTCTGCACAAACTTCTCTTGTCCCGCCCACTGGGAGGAGGAACAGAGCAGTCATGTGACTCCTCTGGTTTCCTGCTTCCTGCGGCCACTCCAGCAGTGTGGCCCCCGCGGGATTATTTTCGGCCGTTTTTTTTTTTAATTTCGGCCGAATATGTGTTTCGGCCACCGGTTTGGCTCACAAACACCTAGGGATTTGTCGAGCCCTGCAATAGGCTACACATTGCACATGTATTAGTTCCCTGAGTCATTCTCTCTCATTTTATTCCAACACATTCATAAATAATCCAAGTGAGAGTATATGGATTTCTGTAATTATTTACTTTTATAATTTTAAAGGAAACCATATCTAATTAACGTGTTTTTGTTCCTTTAGTCTAAAAATCCAGCAGGTAAATAAAGAGCTTATCTGTTAAGACAACCATACAGTAACAATACAGCCCTTTTATCTCATCTTCTGTCTTGACTGTCTCTATTGCCCACTTACTTCAGGTTTTGACTATAGGACACAACTTTAAATTACCCAAATCTGCAGGAACTGCCACATGATGTAGTTTTAAACCCTCGCTGGACTTCTACTTTTCTATTCTGCCTCATGACCCTACCATAAGGTCCTCATCCTACCCCAAGAGCTTCAAACTTACCAGATTTTCCAATACCTAGTGCACACACACACACATGATGTAGCTGAAAAGAAGGCCAATTGTGTTCACCTCAAGCTAAACACAGTTTAGACAGCTCTATGCCACGGTCTCTCTTAAGCTTCTACACAGAAGCATAAAACATTTATATAAATTTGCGATTCGACGTTAAAGAACACAAGCTCGGCCAACACTCATTAAATTGATTCCTGGTGAATACGGATACATGATTAAAATTACTTCTTAACAATGGGGATTATGCATGAAAGGTGACACTCTTTCCTTCGTCTAACTTTTTCCTCTAGGCAGGTATGGTATGACTGATCCTGCACGTGAGTAAAAAAACAGCTACATTATTTTTATTCTCACAATAGGACTCTAGTCGACACAGCAGATAATACCAGAGCCGCAATGGAAGAGATTGCTAGTCCAATACTATGATCTGAAACATTCTTTTCTTAAGTAAGAATTCTTAACAAATGATTTTCAGCCCAGCAGGCTGAAAACTAGTCTGTTCCTACGCGGACACAGACGTCTAATTATGCCACAACTGTACTATTGTTATGACAGAACAATAAAATAATGACATCCAAAGTTACCATGCAATAAAAATAGCACAATACCAGTCATTCAATAGGTGCTAATTTATTACATTTTAAATCAGGGGTTCGACAAATTTGGTTTGGATCTAGAAGCCAGGCAAAAAAGCTTTACACATCTGCTTAACCCCTTAAGGACAATGCATTGTGAGCCCGTACATTTATGAGCTTTGTCATGAAGGGGTTAAAGAATGCAACAATTTGTTCATAGCAAAAATTCAAGAACGATGCAGTCAGGGTACAAGATACTTAAACAATGAATCCTGCATTCCACAAATACACAATATTTACTAAAGATTACTTTACAGTAATCTTATTTTACATTCAAATCAACTGTAGTGAACTACAATACTGAAGTGAAGAGTACGCTGTGGCTCTTAAAAGAAAAAATACAAATGCAACAATAAAATGTAAGCAGGTTTTTAACTTGTTTATGAAGCAACATTTTGTTGTTATTATGAGTCTTATCTTTATATTGATTAATTATATTACAGGTTAACAGGCTGTTTATGGCTTATGATATTGGTACATCTTTGAACTAAAGTTCCAAAGAACCTTATTCAGGGGGGCGTAAAAGCACAAAGGAAAGGAACATTAGACACAAAGGTTGGGTTCAAGGTGATATATTTATATCATCCAGATTTACTAACAACACTACATAGAATCTTGCTAAATGTTTACATCAAACCTTTTGAATATAACCTTTGGAAAAACAATAGACAACTAAATTGTATTTGCAGCTTTTAAGGTAAAACAATGTGGGATTTAATTATGCTTAATACCTTCTTATTATTTCCTTGAAAAACTAACATACTCTGATTTTTCAACACCCAGATCTGTGCTCCATTTGCATGCATGTGAACTATAAAAAGTAATATTCTTGATATATTGCTAAAGAATACAGCATTTATTCTCTCTAGGCATAAATAACACTTCACGTGTACTTGGCACAGAATGTATCCTCTGCTGAAATATATCAGGTATAGGAGCCATGCTGGCTTATATAATAAGGAATGGAGAGAAAATATAAACTTCATAGAAAAGGAGCTAGAATAAAGTAATCACACATTTTATTAAAATCAGCACATAAAATCCCAAATGACTATGAAAACCAGATACAAACCGTATGGAATAGGTTTTCATAAACATAAATAAAGCAACCTGGCAGACTATATTGAAACAAGATTTGTGTGAATCAGTGAGTGGGAAGAGAATCAATATTTGGACATTGAAAGAAAGTGAAAAATAATTAACATTTACACTAAACTTTTTCTTAAAGTAACTAATTAGCCGTGTGAGGTTTTGTGAACCTAATCCTAATTAAAACTTGTTAGTGAAAGCTGAGTAGTTAGCTGTAAACTACTAGAATGTTGCTAACATGATATAGAGCATATTTGTTTTAGACAGACCAATAGCTTGTATTTGCCATCAACCTTTATGCAAGGTTTGTAAACTTGAACGTTATTAGCACAAAACTATATAAACTATAATCAGGAGATAAAGGAAACAAATACAAGTGACAATAAAACATGACTGCCTTTCTATAGAATTGAGTGTGCATCATTACATTAAATTTATGCTTGTATCCGTTGATAGGCAAACATACATTGGGCAGGTCTGGACTGGGGATGACTAAGTGGCCCTGTCACTTAAGTGATGTACGCGTGTGGCTGGTTGCTTGTTACATTTTTATATGCTTGCAGCATGCCACCGCACACTGCAGCACCTGATCTGCCACTAGAGCAGCAGCTTGGGTAACTATGTGTCTCTACTGGCCACTGGCTCACCAGACATTTTCTTGGTGTGCCAGATGGCCAGCGATATAAGTTCCTTATTTTCTCCTTTTACTGCTTGTGAACTCTACAAGCAAGTGTTGCATACTGTGTGCTAGATATATTTGATTGCGTCTGTGGGAAGGCCAAGTCTGTACGTACAAAAAACAAAAACAATCAATATAAAGGACATATTAAACTATATCAAAGAGCCTTCCTTTCAAGGAACAATAAAAATTGTAATTATTAAGCAATGACTAAACTAGTAGTTATTTTTCTGCCAGCTTTACAAATTTTACCATAAACCCCACTGAGTCATGCATGCCACGCACTGGAAAAGCTCCCAGGCTGTCCTTAGCAGCTCACTACATAAGTCCATTAGAGGTTAGCTGTGCGCCACATAAAGATTTCTTCTCAAACATTAAAAATCTCTAATACAGCGTACTCCAGTAGAGCACACGGAAGTGCTGCTTCTTAGAACCATTGTATTCCTAACAAGGCTCATTAAAACTGAGTGTGTAGCCAAAAAAAAAACACCGCTGGGCTCCATCCAAATCCTGGCATGCATCCTGGGACACAGCTATTGGCCTGGCACAGACTTCGCTTCACTCCTATTCTATGTCACTTTAAAATTCCAGCTGGCAAGCCATTATTTGGAACTTCATCCTGTTACAAGCCCAGAGCTACAGCTGAACAGAAGCAGATTTGCAAAGTGTTGGGTGAATTGTTTTCCTCAATAATACAAATCACATTGGCAAACAAAAATGCAAAGAACATTCCTGGAGCTACACTAGATGTCACCTATTTTTTTTAAATGACGCAGATTTTCAGTTATTCAAGAAACAACAAGGACAGAAGAGAAGAATACTTACTTTTCAGTATGCTATAAAACACCTTTTGTTCTACTCATTAAAGCCTTAGAATTCAAACTTAAATAAAATATACAGAAACCAAAAGCTCCTGGTGATCATTAAGCAGATTAATAGCTTTATGCAGGCACAGACAACAGCAGCTATTTATTTTTAAGGATCCTTGTCGATATCACTCTTTTCAGGGAGGGGGGGAATAAATGTGGTCACAAAGCAGATTCCTAACATTTCTATACTACTTTCATTTCTGCTTCAAACAGGCTAAAGTCGTAAATGAAGAATTCTCACGCAGCAGCTAACCAAGCAAACAGAGTTCATTTTTCCAGACAGAACACAGTTTAATCAAAAACAGCGGTATTTAACAAAAGTCACGGTTAAAAATCATGGCAATTTGACGACTAATAACTCGTATTCTATGACAAACCCGTAACACACATTATGACCGTTATGGCAAGCTGTTAATGGTCCAGACTCATTTTCCAGGAATGCAACAACTAGATTCTTATTTTCCTTTCTTTTAAGGAAAAGAATGTCGCATCATAGGACTCACACACATTTTGGCTTATTAGTAGTCCATGCGTCATGGTGTCTACATATCAGCTGTACCCACTCGCACTATTCAAGGATGCAGAAATGAATGATGCATTCATGATGCATTACTTGCTTAGAGTAGAAAACAGAAACACACAGGATGCTCAGAGGAAAGCTATATGTTAAGTCACATTAATCACAGATGACACAAACTTCAGATATGATGCTCACATATGTATGATATATATTATTATATATATAGCCAAATTTAGAAGTTAAGTTCCATATGACATTGTAAACTACTCATTCTCTGGATTTGCGAGGCTCTACAACACCAAAACCTTGGTGTTGTACAATTAAAGAAAATGGACACGAGGCCTGCTCTACCTTAGCTTCGTTTTTGGAAAGTAATTCATTGTCTTAGGAAATTGAAAATGTCGGCTAATTCTGAGCATACATAATTCCCCTTCCTTTCCCTGTACTTTCAGAGGGTTTAGAAATGAATGTTTGTCTAAACAGTGGTTGAAAAAATGACTCAATTATTTGGCATGTACGCCACCTGTGTGGGCTAAAGTTACCTCAGGGCTTGAGTGGGAATACACATACGTTTGTGTTGTGGTTCCTGCAAAAACACAATGCCCAATTTACTCGGAGCAAAGTCAACACAATCATAATTGATAAACCACATTTCCTTAAGTCAGCAGAATATGAGTGTAAAAATAATTTGCTTAATAGAATGACATCAATGTGGCAAATAATGGCTGGTCAATTATAAAAAGTATTAACTTTGTAGAGCTGAGGCAATAGTGAAGGTAATGCAAGAATTATAGTAAATCTTACTAGTAACGACCTGCCCCTCTGAACTGATCTGATATTAAACCTTCACGGATGATAACATTCCTTACTTCATACTAGGGTTGATAGTAATTGTTGGCAGAGGAGGTGAAAGTCGAGGAGGCACATCGTATTCTTCCATCAAAACATTTGATAAAACCTTTAAAAAAAAAAAGCATTAAGGAATGAGTAAAATAAGTAATGTAAATAATTGTATCCTTAGCAGAATACATTATGCAAGAATGGCCGAGGTATTTTTTCAAATGGTAATCACTTATGTTTAGTGCACAGGATATAAAAGCAGTAGAAAGCGAGGTGGTCAGTAAGGTATAGTCACTCTTGAATTTAAATGTATAATTTAACCATAACACTCCTGATAAGGTGATATTTATCTTTTTTTGCAGCCATTTTATATTACGCAATCACATAACTTCATAAGGCTTTTACTAGGCGAGTGCATAAAATGTAAAATAATTGCCAAAAAAGTCTTACCCTTACATTTTCTAATGGCAATTCGTGATTTTTATGATGTTTGTGCATAAATCGGGGATCAGAACTCAGACGACCATGCCTTCCGTTTAAAACCGAACTAGCAGTTTTCCCAAGCTTAGAAGAACTCTCAAGCGTTATGCGACATGTCGATAAATGATTGGCACCGGAAATGTCTCTTGGACACCAGGCTTCAAGAGGCATAGGCTGGTCTCTACATGGCACATTTTCCACATGATGCAAGTGTCTAAACGTTCTGCTGTCAGACTGGATTTGAGGTCTCTCCGGAGGTGGTGGTGGCTCTCTCGTAGGAGGTGGAGGAGCTGGAAGTGGTTTATCTTGTTTTCGAACCATACATGGAGAGGACTAGATAAATAATACCAAGAAGTATTATTACTATCAGACATATAAGGTTTTCGGTAAACAATATCTTCAACAACAGCTTATATTCCACATAAACATATATGCATGAAAATATATTCAAAGGGGAGCTCCCACTATACTTTTAAATCCTTTTACATCAGTTGCAAGGGATATGTATGTATCTTTTGTAACAAAAGTATCATACAAAGTAACTGTATAGTTTATTTCTATGTTTCATGCAAGTACACCCATTATACTTATATATACTAATTATTTGAAAAGCTACTTCTCCTGACCTAAAAGCGTCTTGATGCAAAGTGCAACGTAATCACGTAAATATTTATGACACAAAGCGAACCAGACATCCTTATCCAAGCCACATATTGTGTAACACTCCGTCTTTCGGTACCCCCTTTTCTTTTGCAGCCCAGGCTCTTCCTTAGTGTCCAAATTTCGGCTAGGAAAAGTGAGACACAACTGTACAAACAGCGTATATACTACATCCCAGTGGAAAAAGATGATCTAAGGAACACCTGTGCAAAACGTTATGCAAGTTTTCCTGCTCTTCTCCATCTCATAACAAAAACTGGCATACTGACATATGATTGAGCCACATACAGAAAAACAAATGTTTGGAGTTCCCCTTTACCCTTTATCCTGGATAAGCGGGCATAGTCATTCATTTGTATAATGAATTCCAAATAATTATGCCTGTAACACTAGTAAGCGAGTTAAGAAGGATTATATATGGAATAGTGTCTAACACTGAGAAGCAGTAGTAGCATCACTTAGCTATATTACTTACTACCCAGAATGGAGCTTAAATAAAATCTACAAGAATTACTGGACTGTATATAAAGACTATGTCATTATACTACTCAATGTTTTTTCTACATGAGAAATCAAGAAGCATAAGAATGTTTTTGATGGAGAACTACTGTAGCCACCACACCTTTTCTTAAAAGGAAATGCATTGAAGCTACTTAAGTTTAAGTCAATTTGTGTATTGGTTTTGGAGATATTTAGTTATAAATTCCCCATCATGGAACCCGAGATCGTGGTAGCTTGTGGTAGGGTGAGCGTCATCTGATCAAGTTTTCTCCTTCTACTTCATATACCCAGAGAAAGGCTGCATGAACCAGCAACTTAAGATGGCAAAGATAATTTCCAGCAATAGTCACCCAGATCCTAAGAAATTAAAGTTATAAGGAGAAGTCCAGCTAAAAAACAAATATTTTTATTTGACCATTAAAGGCAGTGTATTAATGTATTAAACTGCATTAATGTAGTTTAGTTAAAAACAACAAAAATAAATAGTTTTAAAACTACTTTAACCAAGGACCTGGGAGGCTACTATTTCTGGTGGATTTCAATGCTGAGACCACACTACCATGACTGTTTATGCTAATGAAGAAGTCTTGCTTATGGAATGAAATGCCTCCATAGACTTTCATGAGTCAGAATGTCAGTGTCTAGGTGATTAAGACGGGGACATTTTATGTAAGTATGCAAAGGAGTCAGTTATCTAGTAGGTTGGGCTAATACAACACAGCTAGAACACATACAAACAATTAGTATGTAACTGTGTGTAAACCTTAAAAAAAATTGCTTTTATCATCATACTGGTAATATAAAGTTCCGTTTAAGATACCTTTCCCTGTTATATACATACAATGTGGACAGCCTCTCCCCCATTCCTCCAATAAGGGGAGGGTGTGTGTTGAGGCTCCGCCCTGTTGCGAAAGTACACTGAAGAAGAGAGGGGGGAGCTGGAAGAAGAAAAATGAGAAGAAGAGGAAGAGTAGAAGATCAAGGAGAGGCGCTGCAGAGAAGGAGACAGAGAAGCAGTTGTCGGAGTAGGTAGGGAGCAACGAAAGAGTGTGAGCAAGATTAAGAGAGTGAATGAGAGTGAGGGACAACAAGCTTAAAAAAGCTCTCTGAATTTCATATTAACTGTAAAAGGCAGGGGGGAAAAAAAGGTCTGAAAACAAATGAACCAAAAACGAAAGTTTGTAGAAATAATTTTTGGTTCATCTGCACAAGTCTAATATCCACTATGTATTCTGTTGGAGGATAAATCTATAAGAAATTAAGGAGTTGAACCGCTTGGTGAATACATTTAGTAGATCCCACCCTTCTCCAAAGTCACACCGTATTTCAAGTATTTTTATGTCTGTTATTGCTGCATACCTTTGGTGACCCTGTAGGACTAGCACAAGGAGATCGAGCTACTCCTTTGTGAATGAGATCCAATCGTGGAGGTACAGGAGGAAGGTTCAGGTGGGGTATCTGCAATGGATCAGGTGGTGTTTTTTTCCTTTGTGTAAGAGGGGATGACCCTGGAGATGTCACTGGTGAATTCTGTCTGTCAATCTTAAAAACACCAAGAAACAAACAAAAAGCCCGGCAGGATAAGACATTACAAGATCCAAAACAAATAGCCAAACCAGCAATAAAGAAAATACCCTCAAAATAAATAAATCTAAAAATACGCCCAAAAAGAAAAGTACCAGTCTTAATCTTGGCCAAGCTAAAAATAATAATACTGTTTCTGGTTTTCTATTTATATCGGCAATCCCAAGAGCTCTCAATACCCCAAATATCATATTCCAAATTGGTTGAAGGCAAATACATTCCCCCCAAATATGTATTTAGGTGCCCTGATCGGTTTCCCATCTCCAACAGTCTGGTGATATCGCTGGATACATTTTAGATACTTATTTTGGTACTATATACCATCTCTGATTTTAAAAATTGTAGTTTTAAAAGATTTTAACAGTGTACATACAGTTTTATTTTTGGGATTATCCCAATCCGTTCTTCATACGGAAATTGGCAACTTGCGTTTCTTTCCCATTTTATTATATTGGTGCGGAATTATGTACCCTTCTTATGTATATGTATGTAATAATGTCTTTTTGTATGGTATCATAGTAAAATTAAAAAAAATAAAAATAAAAAAAAAGGAGAAAATAAATCTAAATACATTACGTTAACCACAAGGTGAGACATGCCACACTGTGAAGTGAGAATACTTCTAATTACGTGGCAAAATATACTTTTTTCTGCATAACCTTTGTAATTTTTCTTAGGATTTCTTACAAAAGATAGGTGCCACTGCTGAAAAATAAATTTATGTCCAGCCACATCCCCTGAGTACAGTTACTGACCATAGTTATTTTTACATGATTCCTGTGCAATACAATGAAGACTTGTATAATCATTTACATATTATTTAGTTATCCTTATGATTCTTTAAATATGATTACAAAACATTTTTTAATGTTGGGTCCACTTTAGAAGTAATATTGCACGGTATAAGGACTTGTATGTACCTCTAGTAATACAATATCTTGATTACAGAGACACACAATTTCACAGCAAAGATGAACCATTCGGCTTCTCTAGTTTGCCCATTATTCCTTCTGTAAAGACTAGTTGTCCCTTGGAGATCTCTCGCATACAACCAGAATAAGTGTCAAAATGTTGTCATATGTATCAGATTTTTTAAACTGAGTTACCTTCCTTACAGAGGCCAACCGATTCATCACCAAACAATCTTCCCGTTCATCGTCATCATCAAAGTCCAATATTGGAGTACTCAAACTCTCCAAATTACAGCATCTGCTTTCATCTCTTGGGTCAAAAGGATCAACTATTATAGGTTCTGTACCCTTGATTTCACAGCGACAAAAAGGGCATCCTTGACCGTCAGACTCCTGTGTAAGATAAAGGTAAATGTCAAGTAAATATAGACTGAGCTATAAACTGCAGACATATTTCACTCTACAGAGAAACATCCCCTGTTGCAGTCTATGTACCAATATATGTAATATTTGGGTAATAATGAACTTGTATGTTTTAGATTATATTATGTTTAAAGGCTCTATATGGACTAAAACATTTTTTGCGAGCGAGAGAAAGAAAATACAATCAACAGGATAGGTATTTTTTTATGAGAAATAGAAATTTTGACTTCTGAATTCTGTTCCTCTCTAATTATGCAAAAGTGCCACATATGTATGAACACAAAGACAGACATTTTGTGCAAGACATTAGAATATTTCATATAGCCATAACAAGAGAAATCCTTTATTATTTCCTCCAAGAGAAGCATTTCATAAATCTTCTTGAAAGCACCCAGAATAATGTTAACAAAGATTAAGGGAGGAATTCATTATGTGCCTATGAAGAGTTTGCTACCCTCAACATGATGAATTCCGCAGATAACATGACCAGAGGTCATAAATTTCATATGAATGCTAAGGTCATTTTTTTAAGCATCGGTTCCTTAATAAAAAAATAAAGATGTAATTGTCTAAAAAAGTAAACCGGTATTTTTATAGAAAGAGCATGAGACAAAACACGGAAGGAAAATATTGTGTAGTATACTAAAGAGTAGCCTCTGCTTATTTGGAGTTCACACACCTTACAGGATAAGATTGACATTAGAATGACATTGGACATGCTTTTCAGGATATTGTTTTTTATTTATTTGCTTTAAAATATAACAAAATAAATTGAAAAACTGAACATATGTTGTCAACTACTGTATTCATTTTTACGTTGTGAACCACCATATAGAACTTATGTAAAAGTGCAAATGAATGAAGGTTTCGTGCAAATGTCCTGCACAAGTCAGACCTTTGGTGTGTACGAATATGTTTTATAATATGGATACATAATGTGTGTGTATATATAAATATAATATAATTCTAATTCAAACACAAAACACAAAAGCAGGCAATTGAAGAAAAAGGCTATTTGAGAAAGTTTCATATTTTTACACTGCACAAGTAAAAACTAGCTCATATAATGATCAGAATCACAAGACTGCTAATGTCAAATATGCACTGGCACAGCCCTATGTACCATCACATGCTTCTATTTTGAATATAAAATAGTTTGAACTTGAATATTCTTTCACCTTCAGAAGCTACCATTGGTTTTAGGATGTACCAACTTCTCCACAAATATCCTAAATTAAAAAAGGGGGCTTGTTGACAGCATTTTGCATGACTAAATTTATTTATTGTGCCACTCTGTTTTGGAGATTATCTAGTTCAATCATTAACCTGATGAAAACCTCAAGATTTTGTGTTGCGCCAAACCAGCATGATCGCTGTCATGGCCGGAAGTTTTCTCCATTATTATCCATTACCCTTACAAAGGTTGCCTGAATCAAACAACTTAACAGGGGAGAGAGAACAATGGGAAGTAATAACCATACAGATCCTAAGAACAGGAGGCTATGATACCTTTGCTGATGGTACACACATAGGGTAGATTTTTATTTTATGCATATTCCTTACTCCAATATGCGGATGCCTAGAACTCAAATTCTGGATCTTGTATTTAAAGATCCACTTAAAATATTCACATGAACATTGAAATTGAAATTTATGACTCCTTTGTGAACTGCAGAGAAAATACATAAAAATGTAAACGCCTCGATATTGAGGCATCTCGGCAACACAGTTTAAGCATATTTCTTTTAAAGCAAGCAGCCAATGCCACATTTAATATGGTGCTGCGACCCCTACTGCATTTTCGGTGTTACTGACATTGAGTCATTACAGAAACACTGTTTGTTATGAGAAAGCGGCCTTTGATTGCTTTATAAACCCGTTTAACCTCATGATGTTAAATGCTAAAATGGTACCAATTTTAAACAAATGCATACCACATGCATTATCCCACAATTACTGCTCATCACCCTTCTTTATGTCTTACATAAAAACTTAGGGCTAAGATAACAGCACTTTAGTTTTAGGACAGAAGATTAAATCAGAATATCGATAAATTAGGGGCAAATATGTGTCATTAAAGTTTCATATGTGTGGTTACTTGACTATACCTGCCAGGAGGTCAGGCATGAAGTGCACATCAAATGTCCACAAGGTTCAATCTTCACATCTTTGTCATTCTCTGCACATATTTTACACAGCTGGAAGGTGGAGCCCATTTCACAATATAATTCATATTGTTCCTGAAAGAAAAACGCCAGGCATGGAGGTCAAAACACACTTTGACCCAATTTTAGAATGCTGAGAAAAGTCTAACATCAAAAAATACAAAAGCAATATTGTTATAAAATGTGCTCTCACAATATGTTACATGCATCATAAGTCAAAAGTCTTGTATCTCAATCTGTGAATGAGTGAAATGTGCAATTCATTCACCTATGTAAGGCACTGTAGCGTTTTCATAAAGATGGATTGTAGTACGTTGGGAAAATTGCTTGGGCCTCACTGGCACGTAGTGATCATTTTGGTCACATAAATTGTATTTTTATGTATTTGTTTTATTAAACTGTTATAGTAGAGTCTTTGCCCACTTACTCCTGAAATCATTGACACATTTGGTCCTCAAAAGATGAATGCATTAAAGCATTAGCAGGCCTACGATGCAATGGTTATCAGAGCAGAGATTCTTGGTGCCTCAAGGACCAGAAGATTTTCAAATGGTTGTCCATTGCACGACTGGCACAGTACACCAACCAAAATGTTGTGCACAAAGCTTGTCTTTAGTACATCAGTGAGGCAAATTACTATAAACTCAAAGAAGCCAGCCAAGAGAACACACACCTAAAGACTAAGCTAACATGTAAAAAGCAAGACTTTCGCATTTAGACACCATATTTTATACGAATATAATCAGAGATAGGCAAAGGCAAATTAAAGAAAGTTTACCTGTGTAACTTTAATATGATCATGTGGCATAGGCTCACACAAGTCAGTTAAATCAGGATTATAACTCCGTCCATCAGGATAAAGATAGCTAAAACAGAAAAGATTGCATTGTCAGTGATTAATTTAGGTGAACCCGCCAATGTTAATCAATTACACGATAATGTGGTGACTGTAGCCAGTTTGGTTAGTCTGCCAGTTAAACTTAGGTGACAACCTTATAAACAACCTATACCTTACCTAGGGAAACCTCCTACATGATGTACTGGTACAAATGCACACAACAAGTATCCTAAAATATGCATAATTTCCCCCCTTTTCAAAAGTCCTGAAAAGGGTGTGGATAGTCCATAAAATGCTGCATGATCGCTCCCATGCATATTTAACGCCACGATCACCATAAGCAGTAATGCTCCCTGGTTTGACAGACACTCATAAGAAAGTCCACCTAAATTCAACTTCACCCAATTTCACAATACAAACCATTAACCAACACCCCATGTTTAAGGGCAAATATTGGTTTAGTTTTTAAGGATTAATATATTTAATACAAATTGAGCTATACATGTTAATACTTAAGCTTTAAGGAAGATGGTATCAGAAAATACCTCACCAGCTGGTATCTTGGCCTTCACAAACCCTTAATCTTAAAAACACCCTTTTAACTTTTATTTGCACTGAAGGCAATGATGCAAAGATGGAACAAAACTATTGAAAAGTTATCACAGGAAACAGAATGTATTCTTTGCCAATGTCAATGTATACTTTTTTTATATTTAATGTTCTGTCACGTAGTTGTAAAGATTGTATCACAGAACATTTTGCTACTTAACACCAGCTGCAGCGCAGCACAGCCAGCCACTACTTCTAAAAAGAGTAATTTCTTTCAGAATGTGATAACATCTTTGATATTTCTACTACAACTGTTCACAGCCAGGCAGTCAAATATGAAATCAGCTTTTTCCAAATAGAAATGGACAGATTATTACTTGAAGGACTGGGTTAACATGCACTGAAGCATTTCTAAAACCATAATCTTCACAAAAACATACATCGCATCTATTTGCGTTATATGACTGAGAAATGACTGGTGTTGCAAATATCCGTAATCTCCAAATTGCTGAGAACACAGCAATGCTTTTGCTAGTTTCTAACAATGCACAACTTCACATCTAATCTTTGGAAGCAAATTACCATTGTGTGACACGGAAGCGAACTAGAAGCTGCCAACAACATGCGCCAAGAGTAGTTTCATAATTGATTTATGGGTATTTTCAGAATATAGGAACCTATGTATATCCGTAAATTGTGCTTTATTCACCATGGTTTTTGGTGAAATATACAAAATAGTAGACACATCAGTCGATTTTGGACAGGAATAAAATAGGGGATTGTATAATTGTGTAATTTTGTGACACCGATATGCACCGCTTGTTTTATTTACAGACCAGCCATGTAGATACAATTACAATACTTGGAAATAACAGCATTACAACACATACTTCAAGAAAGATATTAAATGTGCATGCTACAATCAGAAAGAGTTTGATGGCAAGTGCGGGATTGGGAGTTCTAGTTGCAATCTTCCACATAGTAGGAAAAATGACATGACAAATAATGAAATGGGGTGTGTAGAGAGATTCATTCTGAGATAGAAGATACAAGGTCGATTAAGGTTTGGAAGGACACAAGGCATTTTGTAACAGGAGAATTTATTGAACAATCTGAAGGTTTCATTAACCCCTTCACGACAAAGACCGTACATGTACGGGCTCACAATGCATTATCCTTAATGGGTTTAAGGACAACCTGCGGTCCTTAAGAGGTTAAGAATCCCACACGAAGAAGGAATCGGAATGAAAATGTTTACTGAATGAGTTGAAGGAATGAATTGAAGCATAGCAAGCATAGGCATTTTGGGGTATAGGAAAGCTGGTATTATTTAAGTAATGACAGGAGGTTCTTGAAACTCATGCATCTTCAAATAAAAACACACTGACTTTAAATAAGAGGGAAGAAGCAATTGTTAAAAAAAACTTATGTACAGGAATTAGGGCAAGTGGGTAGGATAGCAAATGCATGGGTCATTGTTAAACTGGGGAGAGGAGGAGGAGAGAGAGAGAGAGAGAGAGAGAGAAAAAAAAACTTAATCTCCAAAACAGCTAAAGTATCAGCAATAACAGACATACATGGTATTCTATTATTTCAACAGTGTTGTAGTTTCTACAAGAATGCTCAGACACAAAGAAGTATTGTTCCACTTCCTACCAGATACCTATATGCTTTCAAGAGGGATGTGTCATTCAAAATACATATGGTTAAGGGTTAAAAAGGCATCTTGCATGAATAAGAGAAAAGAAGCTTTTTCTTAGTCCACATCCTGCCAGATGTACTGTCCTGGGTGCCATTATGATTTGAGAAATATGGTTAAGCTTCCATAGTAGAATCATAACATGAAGATGTTAATTGTGCCCTTCCAAATGATAGGAAACATGAGAGTTACCCCAGAGTTCTTAACGCACAAGGTACCATAAGAAAATGTGGCATTTTAAAATAGGCAGGAGTTTACTGCCATGTTTTACTACCTAAGTCATTAGGAGTGTCATAAAGAGCCTGGACTCCTAGAGGTTAGAGAGAGATTACTATAAGAATGAGAACCTGAGTAAAATATTAAACCTCCTTATTTTCTTACATTATTGTTATGTAAGTTTTACGTGCTTATTCTGTTTTTGTATCCATTATTTTTTATTATAAGCATTGTGATTATTTCTGCTTATATTTAATATGAATGAATCAGTTCTGTCTTTGTCCTTTAATTTTAAACCGACAGCTTTCAGCAATAGCAAATTACCATTTTTTTTATAATTTTAGCACTACATTTTTAACCAAATTGGGTTTTTCTATAGTTTGAGTAGTTAAGGTGGTTACCTAAGCCTCCTTCAATATTTGCAAAAACTTAAGAACTTGGCAGTAAATAAAGATTTTTGGGCCCTGCGGGGAGAGCAGCTGGTAACCTTGAGTTTTCTGTTAACTGTTTTGCACCCACATCCCCCTTAACATCATGGTGAGAGTCGCTAGCCTGTGGTTGCTCCTGCATTGGGGTTTCCACGAAAGCATGTCACTGTGGGAATTTTAAGTCAGCCTGGGTGAGACTTTAGGCCATGGCCCAGTCATACAGCACTTGCTGCGGGTTGAAGCAGGGTGATGGTTGAATGACCAAGTGGGTAGGAGGCGAGGTAACGATTAGAGGAAAAGGTGGTAACGTAGAAGGTACAGAAAGTGTGTAAGGAGAGACAAGAGGAGATAGGAGTGGAGCGGAAAGAAATAGGTTGGTTTATAAGACCGGTTTGTGGTTAGGGTGTTGAAACTGGAAGAAAGGGTATGGTGGGAATTAAGGAATGTATGTAACTTGAGAGGTATGGAAAGGAGGAGTGGAATCAAAGAAGAAGTGGGAGAGGGATCAAGGAATAGAAAAAAAAGTTGGTATGAATGAATTAAAAAAGTAAACCAAAGAGATTGTTTTTTGAGGGCAAATCATTTTAATGACAAGCTTTAATGAAAGGCTTTATACTTACAATCCTTCTCGACTGCCATCAATGAGCGCTTGAAACAATGGTTTGTTATGAGGTATTGTCTGTAAGATATTTCCATCACCAGTCACATAGCCAATTGCCCACTGCCCAAGTCTTGTGCAACTCAATCTAAAAATATAACTAGGGAGGAAAATATGACTGTTAAATATGTAAAGTGTTAAATCTTAATATCACAAAAAAAACTAGATAAAACATGACATAATGTGAGAGGTTTTAATTAATGAGGTATTGTCACTCTTCTGTTCAACATAAAACACTTTACATTTGCTAAAAAAAAAAAAAAAAAAAAAAGCCTAAAGTGTTACCTATACAGAAAACAGGTAAAATAGCCGTTTGCTGAAATAATGTAGATTACATCTACCATCGTAATCACATTTATAAACTTTGGAGTTGTCGCTGTAGCCGCTGTATCGTTTGTCTGTGATGGTAAAGTATAGCTTTCAATATTTGAATTTACTAAGTTCAATTAAAACCATTTATAGAATTATCATAGAGCATACAATATCTTACCTCCCTGGCTTGTTGCTATATTTCTGTAAACGTGCTTTAACTTCATCATATGTTAGGAATGCCATGTACCCAGGATGTGTTACTGCTAAAAAATTCCAGTTCCTTAATATGGAGCTCCATGGCTTGAAGAATAAAACAAGAAAAAAAAAAACAGTAAGAGGAAAGGGGGATAGGCCCGCAGACTTCTACAGTGCATGATGGATCAAAATGCGAATGTTTAAGCCTAGACAATTATACACCAAAAAAAACCTCATCTGATACTGCAGTTGTTATCTCGCACATGGCTTAATGGTAATAGTCAGCTGTTTTAAACTATAATAAAAACTAGGGGTTAATGCAATGTTTTAGGCCTCATGGTGGAAATCATGATAATTCAAGATACAGGCAATTGTGCTTTCATAGCCATTTTGAAAAACTGCATTAATATGCAACTTTACCAAATTTAAATACTATGCAACAACTGCCTTCTCACTGTCACAAATGAATAGAAATATATATAGAAGTCAGGCGAGTCTCAAGATTATATATAGTGCTCTTTAAATCATTTATAGTGCTCTCTAAATCATTTACGAAAAAGCAGTTGCTCAACTACAGAAAAACACGATCTACTGGTTGATCATATCGCCTAAAACCACTTCCTGTCATTTTTAAAGCCTACAGTGACGGTTAAAAATCCAACCAAATGATGTAATAACTGCACCATAAAATTATAGATTCTGCATTCTAGCAACAGAATTTAACATTTATCATTAACCAATGTTAGTAATAGTAATAGTAATACTATCGTCTCTAGAGACCTTGTGGTTCTTGAAATCTTAGCAAATGTATTAATTTGCATCTATACTTCATGGAATGGGAGCTGCGAATAGACCATGTTTCCTGGAAGCATAAAACATTTATTTTACAAAAATATTTTTTTTTTGTGTGGCTGCATTATATGCATAAAGTGGATATAAAAAGTCTACACATCCCTGATAAAATGCCAGGTTCTTGTGATTTTAAAGAAAGAAAGAAATCATGTCAGAACTTTTTCCACCCTTAATGTGACCTATAACATGAACAATTCAATTGCAAAACAAGCTGAAATCTTTGAGGGGGGTAAAGAAAAACTCACAATAACCTGGTGCACACCTTCTTATAACAGGGGCTGTGTTCAATCACATTCAAACTCATCTTAAATAACACACCTGTAGTAGGATTTACCTGACATTTGCTTAGTTGCATCTCAGAGCAAAAGCTATGGTCCACAGAGAGCTTCCAAAGCATCAAAGGGATCATTGTTGAAAGATATCAGTCAGGAGAAGGTTACAAAAGAATTTCCTAAGCATTAGATATACCACGGAACACAGCAAAGACAGTCATCATCAAGTGGAGAAAATATGGCACAACAGAGACATTACCAAGAACTGGACATTCCTCCAAAACTGATGAAAAGACGAGAAGAAAACATGTCAGGGAGGCTTACAAGAGGCCTACTGCAACATTAAAGAAACTGCAGGAATTTCTGTCAAGTACTGGCTGTGTGCTACATGTGACAACATTCTCCCATATTCTTCATATGAATGGGCTATGGGGTAGGGTGGCAAGATGGAAGTCTTTTCTTAAAAAGAAAAACATCCAAGCCCGGCAGAAGTTTGCAAAAACAAACATCAAGTCCCCCATAAGCACGTGGGAAAATGTGTTATGGTCTGATGAAACCAATGTTGAACTTTTTGGCCATAATTCCAAAAAGTATGTTTGGTGCAAAAACAACACTGCACATCACCCAAAGAACACCATACCCACAGTGAAGCATGGTGGTGGCAGCATCATGCTTTGGGGATTTTTTTCTTCAGCTAGAACCGGGGCCTTAGTCAGGGTGGAGGGAATTGTGAACAGTTCCAAATACCAGACAATTTTGGCACAAAACCTTCAGGCGTCCATTAGGAAGCTGAAGAGGAAGTTCACCTTCACCTTCACCTGAGTTTTTTTGTTTTTGTTTTTTAATTCCCCCTCAAAGACTTTAGCTTGTTTTGCAATTAAATTGTTCACGTTATAGGTCACATAAAAGGTGGAAAAAGTTCTGACATGATTTATCTTTGTCTCATTATTTAAAATCACAAGAACCTGTCATTTTAACAGGGGTGTGTAAACTTTTTATATACACTGTACATATATAATACTCAAATCTAAACTGTAAATAAGCAAATAATTTTGAAAAGAGGTCAAAATTGCCCCTATATACCAAGCTGCACATTCCAACCATACCTGAAAAAGTCTAGTAAAGATATCAAATTCAAAAACAGAAATGTAGTCATTGCATGTCAAATCTATTGTCGATTTTAGAGCCATTGCTTCCAAACCAGAGCTGATTTGATGGACCTCATGAAGGCACTGTCTGAAGACTTTCCATGGGACAATGGTTCTGCAGAAAAGAAGAGAAAGGCTTTAGGTCCAGAGATATTCTCTATAAAAAAACATTTTAAAGTGCTATTTTTAATGAACAACATTCAATAAAGAATATTTGGTATAACTCAACAATCTTACATTTAGTTAAAGTGATGGGGTGTATAATAAGTTATACACTGCAATTACAGTATCTCCACATCTGTATTTTGCAGAAGCGAAATGGAAATACACGGAATTATGGAGTAACTAGACGCTCCAAAACCACAGGAAAAGACTATGTCAGGGGTGTCCAACATGTGGCCCGCGGGCCGGAACCTCAAGGTGCGGCCCGCGTGAGATCGGTAGCCAGGATCACAAGAGCCTGCTGCTTACTTGTGGGAGGGTCTATTCTCTGCTCCAGTCCTGCTTCCTCTGTGGGGAGAACGAGGGAGGCCGCGCCCCCTGCTGAAATCTGTGAGCGGCATCGAGAGCTGTAGAGCAGGTAAGGGGGTGGGGGAGGTTGTGTGAATGAGTATGTCTGATTGAGGGAATGAATCTGTGAATGAATTCATTTGTGTGTGTTTGTGATAGCATGGATGTGTAAGTGCTGGAACCTAGGCATGATGGGACTGTGATTGCTGTTAGCAATCACACTCCTATCATGCCAAGTCAGCCAGTACATGCTGAAACCTGGCTAGCTGCCCCCCTTGTGTATTGATGCTGCCAGCAGTATGGGGTCTGCACTTACAGCCACCCTGCACCAGCACGTATTGGCTGACTTGGGATGCTAACAGCAATCTGCTAACAGCAATCACAGTCCCATCATGCCTAGGTTCCAGCATTTACTGGTTGCCTGGGTATAAAAAGAGTGTGTTTGTTGATTTTTTTTGTCCAATTGTGGTGTGTTACTTTTAATAAAAGTGTGGTTACACATTAAAATTGGACAAAAAATACAATGCCCAGCCAGTACATGCTGGAATCTGGGTATGCCTGAGATTGCTGTAAACAATCATAATATATAATTTTTTGTACAATTTTGGTGTGTAACTTACTTTTATTAAAAGTGTGTGGGGGGGTCACTTTCAGTTTCGGCTAAGTGAACCCTGAATTTTTGGTTTTGGTCCAGAATTTTCATTTTAGTGCATCGCTAAAATAAATAGAACAATTTTATTTTTACTTATCCAGAATCCTGAATTTGTAGGCCCAGAAATCCCAGAAATCAGTGAGAGGAAAAGTAAAGGTTTTGTGTTATTTACTTTATTTGAATCTGCATATCTTATTAAAGTCCATATTTTCTCTCAGTGAAAAATAAGTGCGGCCCTCGCACGTATACAATTCTGATGAAGTGGCCCACTGCAGAAAAAACTTGGACACCCCTGGACTATGTCATTCAAATGACTGGAAAAAAAACAAACAATGATAGATATTCTGTAATTGTAAGGCAAGACAGGAGGCTTCCTATTTTGCATATCTTCCTTTACTTCTCACCAATAGCAGCAAAGAAAGAAATACTGATCAAGAAAAAACAACCAATAAACATCCTTCAGAAGGTATATAAACCCTAGCCAGTCCTTCCACTTCCTCTTTCTTTGCTGCTCACCGATAGCGACAGGTCAGATTTTTTCCATTACAGGTTTTCATGTGATATTGCTGCATAATTGTTCTTTATTGTTTCCATTGAAAATAATATATATATATATATATATATATATATATATATACATATATATATATATATATACACACACACACATATACATATATACGCACACACACACACACACACACTGCGGCTTATTTGTGTTTTCCCCGGCATTGCTGCCCTTTTTTACTTTCCCCCCTTGCGGGCTTCTGTTTTTTTCCCCTCCATCTCACCCCCCCCCCTTATTTTCTTCATATATATTTACTTTTTACCCCTCCGGATTGCCGCGGTCTGTTCTGCTCCCTCCTTACCCTCTTTTCGATCTTCTACTGGCGTTTGTGTGCCGGCGTTTTGTGTGCCGGCGTCTCCCTTGCCGGCGGTTTTTTGGTTTCGCGGGCTTCCCGGAGCTCTCCTCCCTCGTTGTCGCTCGGCGGCCATTAGGGTTTGGCGGTGAGATCTCGCTTCGCGAGATTTCGCCGCCATCTTTGTTTTTTCACGGTTTTATTGTGGCTGCGGCAATCTTGGTTTACCTATCTATACATTGCTGCCGTTTTCGGCGGCCATGTTGTTTGGGGTGTCCGGATCTCGCGTTTTCGGGATTTGGACGCCATTGTGTCTTGTTTTCCGATTTTTACTGTTGTCACCTCATTTTTTCTTACAGAACCCTCGTTTCTCTTGCAGGTCTCACTATTTCAATCAGACTGAGCCCCTGAATTTGTGTGTTCATTTCTTCTGTGTGCCTCAGAGATTATTGGAGCCTTTATTGCTACTGGCTTCAGACAGGCTGAGTCCCTGTCATATCTATACAGGCTGAGCCCCTGCTGTTCACACAATTTACACTTGAGGGCCATTATCATTATTGTCTCATATACACACATATATTTCTCAGGCTGAGCCCCTGTTGATAATATCATGCCTCAGGACAATGTCCCGAGCCAGGATGCCTTTATGGCATGGCTGGACTCTAAATTATCCTCCTCAGTTGAGTCATTCATAGCTAGAATGTCAGCCTCCATGCCCCAGTCGGCCCAGCCTCCACCACCAGCTCCGGCGGCCCCTTCTAATGTTATCTCACACTCAGGTTCTGAGAAGTCAGAGGAGGAGACTAGATCTACTAAACGCCCCTGGAAGGGCAACAGTGCCTCGGCGGGCAAGGCTCCTGCCAAACGCCCTAAAACTTCTGCCCCATCCCTCCTCTCCGGGCGTCATACCGCTGGGGATGAGGAGTCCCTCCAACTCCCTCTCTCCATCATAGACGAATGGCAGGCTGAGGGTTCCGATAATTCTGAGGCTTCAATTAACCTGGCCTCGTCCAGGACTTTGGACTCACGATACATACGTGTTTGGTGGAGGAACCCCACCTGAATGAACCCCATCATTCCGGAGGCCCCTCTGTTACCCCCCACTCTGCCTCTACTTCTACTGACCTCCCGGTCGTAGACCCCTCCGGCACTGCCCTATTTGATCCCACCACAATGCGCCACCCCAGGGCTACTGAATGGGCTCCTCCAGAGCACATTGCATTGTATATTCATAAATGGCTGCGCAAACCTAAGGAGGTGCGCAATAAACTCCGGGCAGAATGTCTTCGTCCCTGCATTCCCGACAAGGTGGCGCTCACACCTGAGCTTGACCCTAATATTGTCGCCCTTTTGTCCGCTAGGCGCAATCCTAGGAAGGGTTTGGAGCAGGGTCTTAAATCCGCCCTGGATAAAATCCTGGATCTCGTAGGTCCCATTACCCAGATTCTGTCTCTAGCAGATAGGGCTTATCTCCAGGCATCTCCCCTGGATCCCAAACTTGTCCGGGATTGGGCTCTCCGGACTGTTTGCCTTCTGGGAAACGCTAACGTCGCCATTGCCACGGAACGGCGTAAGGCGGCCCTGCTACGTATGGATCCTCAGCTTGCGGAACTGGGCTCCAAGGACTTGGGAGCAGCTGCCAACGGAATGCTTTTTGGCGACGCCTTTGTCAAAGAGCTTAATCGGGATATTTCCCTCCTGTCTTCGTGGAATAAAGCCAAGCTCTCCATGAGGAAGGTATTCCAGCCAGCCCCTCGTTTTTCCACCAGGGCTGGACGACCGCGGGGCCGGGTCGCCAGCCGTTCCTCCTACCAAGGCTCCAGATACTCCCAGTAGACTCAACCGTCCTATAGGGGCTTTTCAACAGCGACCGTTTCCACAGCGAGGAGGCAGCAAAGGCAGAGCTTCTTCCGGTTTCCCCAGAGGACGCTCAGGATTCGGCGAGTACAGATGTTTCCTGTCTCTCTTCCCATCCACAGGTTGCTGGCAGGATCTCCCGTTTTTTCCGCAACTGGGTGCGGATTACGTCAGATCCTTGGATCCTCCAAACAGTTCGCAGCTATCTGATAGATTTTGTGTCTCCCCCTTTCCAGGTAAGCAGGCCTCCTCCGGCGGTCAGATCCGTGTCCGACCAACGTCTGATAGAGTCAGAACTCCGGGCATTACGGGCCAAGGGGGCTATCGAACGGTCCAGGGGTCCCATCTCTTTCCTCAGTTCCGTCTTCCTAGTCCGGAAACGCTCCGGAGAATTTCACCCTGTGATAAATCTGAGGTCCCTCAAAGCGTTTGTGGCTTACCGCCACTTCAAGATGAAGGGTATTCACCTTTTACGGGACCTTATGTCCGAAGGGGATTGGTTCATGAGGTTAGACCTCAAGAACGCCTACCTTTCCGTCCCTATCCACCCGGAACACAGACAGTTCCTTCAGTTCCTCTGGGGCGATCAACTTTGGCAATTCAGATCTCTTCCGTTCGGCCTCAGTTCGGCCCCCTGGTGCTTTACGAAGCTCCTCAAGCCGGTGATGGCTTTCTTCCGCTCTCGGGGGATTACTTGTATTATTTACCTCGACGACATTCTTCTTTTCTCCAGGTGTTGGAATCTCCTCCAGGGACAGACGGATTTTGTGGTCCAGAGGCTACATCAGTTGGGCTTCATCGTCAACACGCTCAAGTCCGAGTTGGTTCCACATCAACGGATTCAGTTCCTGGGGTTCATCATAGATTCAAAGGCGGCCATGCTTCGTCTACCAAGATCCAAGATGGTGACGATTCGGAAGGAGATCCGTGTCCTTTTGCGGAAGGAGGTTTGCTTGCTTCGCATGCTGGCTCGAGTGGTGGGTCTGCTTTCAGCATCCATTCAGGCCATTTTTCCAGCTCCATTGCATTACCGGGCTCTCCAGCGCTTGAAGGCGCAACACCTTCGCTCTCTTCCTTCCTACGATCAGCCGGTCCGGTTCAATCAAGAAGCTCGTCAGGAGTTGGGTTGGTGGCTTCGTCATATGGAAGCCTGGAACGGCCGGGCCATTTTCGGGCCCCAGCCCGATTTCATCCTGGAGTCCGACGCCAGTTTGCTGGGCTGGGGCGCAGCCTCCCTCACCGAGGCAACGGGAGGCTCTTGGTCGCTGTAGGAACGCTCACTCCATATCAACTGTCTGGAACTGATTGTGGGGTCCTTCGCTATCCGCAGCTTGGCAAGGGACCGATCCGATTGCTGCCTCCTTCTCCGAATGGACAACATCTCGGCGGTGCGGTACATCAACCGCCTAGGAGGTACGCGTTCCAAGCTCCTTACAGAGTTGACGAAAGGCATCTTCGATTTTTGTCTCTCTCACAACATCACTCTGCAAGCGGAATATCTTCCGGGTCCGGAGAAACTGTTAGCAGACTGGTTCTCGAGACATTGGAGAGATGCAAGCGACTGGAAGCTTCACCCGCGGGTTTTCCAGGACATCCTGCGTCTCCAAGGGCCTCTACACCTAGACCTCTTCGCGTCGCGGACGAACCGCCAGCTAAGGGAGTTCTTCAGCTGGCTTCCAGATCCGGAGGCCTTGGCGACGGACGCCTTCACCCAGATTTGGCCAGTGTCTGGCGCTTATGCTTTTCCCCCCTTCGCCCTAATTCCATGGGTCGTCCACTTTCTTCGGCGTGCAGGAGGCTCCTTGGTTCTGGTGACTCCGCTCTGGCATGCGCAGCCCTGGTTCCCTGCTCTGCTGGAGATGTCTATTCAGGATCCATTGGCCCTTCCGGTTTTTCCGTCGCTTCTGACGGACCCGGGGGGCCAGTTTCACCCTCTCCTCCAAGAGGGACGCCTATCTCTGGTGTTCTTAATTTTTTGGCCGGCTTGTTTCGGGAGGGTAAGTCTTATCGGACTATTAACCTTTTTCGTTTGGCTGTTTCGGTTGGCCATGTGGGTTTTTCAGGTGAGCCTGTGGGAAAGGCTCCTTTGGTGTGCCGCTTGCTGCGTGGCATTAGATTGTCCAGGCCTCCGGCCCCTCGGTATGAATCCCTGTGGGATGTGGCGTTGTCCCTGGACTTCCTTCGGGCCTGGCCTGATAACGATTCTCTGTCTTTACGTCAGTTGTCGGCCAAACTTACCTTACTCTCGTGTCTTGTCTTTTCGCGGGGTCTCTGATGTTCGGGCTTTCGATACCTCGGCTATCTCCTTTTCACCTAATGGTATTCGTTTCTCCATTCACCGGAGGACCAAGTCCCTGTCCTCTTCGGTTGCCTACCCTTACCTGTCGGACGATCCTAAACTTTTCGTTGCCAGATGTGTTCAGTCCTACCTCACGCGTACATCGGCCTCCTTCATCCTCTCAGTTGCTTATCTCGTACGTTAAGCCATTTCAGCCGGTCTCGAGTCCTACTTTAGCCAGGTGGGTTCGTTGGTTACTCTCCCTGGCTGGTGTAGCGGCCTCATTTGGGGCCCACTCGGTCAGGGGAGCGGCTGCCTCGGGTGCCCTTCGGGCCAGAGGGGCCTTGAGTGCTTCTACCTTTCGCACTTTTTATTTCCGTCCGTTATCCTCTGCAGTTTCCGCGTTGGTGTCGGGCGTTAAAACTGCAAAATAGGAAGCCTCCTGTCTTGCCTTAAAATTGGAAATTATTCTAGCCTTGGTGCCCGAATAATTATAATTTTAATAAAGACAGGAGGCGAGTATTTTCCCTCCCTTCCCTCCCGTTTAGCGTCAGGATCCTTGGTGAGGTAATTTTCGTTTGTGGGGTCTTTTACTCCTGTTTGTTGAAATTGGTGCATTTTTCTGTATTGTTTATCGTTTTGGTTTTTTGCCTCTGCTATCGCAGCCTCTATGTAACTTTGTTCTCCCTTATCCTATCATTGGGATCTGGTACTGTTACATGTTCTCTTTGCTTTTCAGCTTGATGCCCTCTCCGGGTGTTTGTGGTACTCCTCCTGGTCGGGATACTTCGTTGCCTGCTGTTGAGGCTTTTCTCCTGAGGATTCCATTGTTCCTGTTTTAAGCCTGCCATGATTCCGGTTTTCTCGTCGCCTGAGGTTGGAAGCTGTTCTTCGCCTCGGTTCCTGCTTCCGGTTGGAGGTCCAATTCGTGTCCGGTGCCTGTGGCCGGTGTTTGGATGTTCTTCGTCGGTTTCGGTTCTCAGCAGTCGAAAGAGGAAGTGAAAGGACTGGCTAGGGTTTATATACCTTCTGAAGGATGTTTATTGGTTGTTTTTTCTTTGATCAGTATTTCTTTCTTTGCTGCTATTGGTGAGAAGTAAAGGAAGATATGCAAAATACTCGCCTCCTGTCTTTATTAAAATTATAATTATTCGTGCACCAAGGCTAGAATAATTTCCAATTGTTCTTGTTTATTACACCTTCCTGTTATTCTTTAATAAAAAAAGTTAACTTTTAAAACAACCACAAATGAACTTCGATTACACAAATACATATGTTTCACTAGAACTGCACACTTGTGTTCTTGGAAGTTCTATAAAAGTTAAAAGAGGTATTACCTCCAAAAGCTACGAACAAATGGTATAAGCGTCCCAGGTGTGAATAAGAGGAAACCCACACCGCATTTTGCAGAACCACAACAACACATTTTGGACGCGCTGACGTCAAGAGATGTTACAGACGTTTCTGTTACTTCAACAGTTCGTATGTGATACATGTGAGAAAACCAGCTAGTAAATATATTCACTATATTATATAGTTATTTTCTTTAATTTATATAGCGCCAACAATACATACATTCAAAGGGTATGATAAAAGCAGACAAACTAATACATTTGGTAAAAAGGGCTCTACTCACAAGCTTACTATCCACAGTATATAGAGATTATATCATTTAGAAATATGTTAGAACATATTTGCAAGGATTCTTACTTCTCTCCAAAAAATTTTCTCCAGAACTCAGCAGCATCTGCCTTCGTAATACGGAAATTGTCTCCTTGAAACTGTCCGTTGGGAAAGATTGCCTTGATTTCTGCCAACATATGGCTAAATATTAGAGATAGCTTTGTAAGATTCCTCCTGCAAGTAAAATATACATTTAAATTTAAATCGGGTTTGCATTTATATATATTTTTTCTTACACACACTTTTAAACAGTCCTGCCTTGGGCCCTATGAATGTTTTTCAGTAGAATAAGCTCACATTTATTATGGAAGGAACAAAAGCTATCAGAAGTAGAACATTTAACAATTAATTTGAGTAATAGAATATAGGTGAGAATATATTGCTAATTTCTACTAATGCTGTACTTTTTTTTTTTTTTGGAAGGGTAATGTACATGAACTGCAAACGAAGTGGCATTAGAAAAAATATTTTAAATTTGTAGAAAAGGCATTATCTCTGTGCATGTAGCTTGTTTTGCATCTAAAAATGGCTGCTTCTTTAATTTTAATACATGTGAGAAAGTAGTAAACAAGGTTATGCGCGCAATTGGTCAGTTTTGTAACAAAAATAAGACTGGTATAATAAAAACATGTTAGAGATCTCTAATAAAGCAAAAGTTATTAATGACAACATCAATGAGTCCAGGTGTGCACCAAGTAGTCCTCATCCCCTTTACAACCCTGTTGTAATACACACATACATACTTTGTTACATTGTTACCTGTTTTTACATTGTTACCTGTTGGCGGTTTCTAAAAATGTATTTAGCCAACAACTGTTTTGAATTTTATTACTGGTAAGAGAAACTGCCATTTGAAATTCTGATACACAAATGTAACTTAACTGTTGCATACCTGTGCAGAAGTATTAAACATGTGCTTCACAATCTGCGTTAAGTGTCTAAAACAGACATGGGATTTTTTTCCCCAGGTTCAGCAACAATATGTTTTTTTTTCTTTTAACAGGGAAGAAACATTTGCAAGCCTGCTTTTTCCTACGTTATTCCTCATCAGCCGTTTCAGATAGAGTATATTAACAGGCTATTAGGCTTGATAGATCTTGTCAGAAGAACAGAAGGTTACTGAACATTTTATGCAGCTTGAGAGACACTATGCAACCAAAATGTCTCTCCTCTTTATTTTCTACTTATAGCACAAGCTAACACTTTATGTAGTGTGCTCTCCAACACACAGCTTCCAATTTCTTACCCACAGCCGCGCATCACATTTTTAGAACCATTAAAGGTGGGCTTTTGTGTGTTTCCTGGAAGCGAGACAATTATACAGAGAGGATCGCCATGTTCAACTTTAATAATAAAGTCCTGCGGATTTCTTTTATGGAAGTCGCTTTTAAAAGTAAATTGCATTTTAATTATATGGGAAAGTATACAGAAACGATTTGTCAAAACTAGGAAATCAATTACTCTAATTTTAGATGCAAACACAATGCTGGGCTCAGACTTAAAGAGGAACAGTTTTTAACATAACTAAATCCATTTCTGAATTATAACTAGTTGTCTTGGAGATGTTTTTTTTTAACCCCTTAATGACAATTGGCGGTTCTGGCACGGCACGGAAAAACAAGTCGATTATGACAAATGACGTGCCAGAACCGGCACGTCTTTAAACGGGTGCAGAAAGCGATCTACGTTCTCTTTCTGCACCCAAACGGCGTTGCTATAATGCCTCGACCTCGAGGCATTCAGCAACACCACGATCGGCACCAGGGGCCATGTCTGACCCCTCCCCGGGGCGTCAACAACCGCCATACATTGTATGGCCGCGGACGCCCGTTTTAAAAGCGTTTTGGAGGCGATCAACGATCACCTCCTAAACTTAAATGGTGTCGCTGGAATGCCTCGATCAGGAGGCATCCAGCGACACCAAACACTTACCTTTGGATGGACTGTGACCGCTCCGGAGAGCGGTCACAGCCGCAGCTGCCGGTGATCTTCGCCATCCGCAAGATGGCGGTGGCCCGGGAAAAAAAACAATAAAGGTGAAAAAGTTTGCTAGACGATCTCCAGACCCTCTAGAGAACTCTGGCTCCACTTGCAGGTTGAATACAGGTACTGCATTCAACCATGCAGGTCAATGGAGCCCAGCTTTCTAATCACAGTGTGATTAGTAAAAATAAATTAAAAAATAAAATAAAATTAATAATAATTAGAAAAAAAATAGTAAAAAAAAACAGTAAAATGTAAAAATAATTTCCCACTGATGTCACTATCAGGGGAACCTTCAAGTTGAAAAATTTTTTTACATTTTTTTTTTAAAAAGGCAAAAAAAAAAAAATATATATATAAAAATATATTTTTGTGAGCAAGTCCTAAAATTAGCACATTAGCTTAAAACAATTCTCGCATGAAAAGAGTTAAAATACTGGCATATTAAATGCCCATGGGGTGTCTACTTTTAAAAAATGTATGATTTGATGGGGTAAATTGAATTGGCCGGGTTCAACAATGTCCCAATTAACACGGGGGGAAGGATGGCCACACATTTAATTTCCAATTAGAAAAATGCACACGTACCAAATGTGGCCTTTTAGTTCCCCCCCCCAAAATTATGTAAATTCATACATAACATAGGTGTGTGGGGGAAAAATACACACAAAAGAATACTACTGCAAACTTTGAAAAAATTCTGGTGGTAAAATGTGTGCATGCAAAGAGTTAAAATACCAGCATTTAAAATACCCTGGTGTGTCTAGTTTTCAAAAATATATGGTTTTGTTGGGCACACTGAAATTGCCCGGCTCAAAGATGTACCAAATAGGGCATGGGCAGTGGATCCCCAAATGCCAAAGTTCAACACTGAAAAATGCGCATGTCCCAAATGTGGCCCTTTTGCCCCCAAACAGCCAGGCAAAATCATTCATGTGAGGTATCGCTGTACTCAGGAGATGTTGCCGAACACATATTGGGGTGTTTTGTGATAGTGACATATACGAGAACTTTTTAATTCATACCTGAAGTAAAATGTGTGTGACAAAACAAATGCAAAAAAATGACTACCACAAAGTTTGACAACGACTGGTGGTAGATATGGTGCATGGAAGGAGTTAAAATACTAGCATTTGAAATACCCTGGGGTGTCTAGTTTTCAAAAATATATGGCTTTATTGGGCATACTGAAATGGCCCGGCTCAAAGATGTACCAAATAGGGCATGGGCAGTTGATCGCCAAACGCCAAAGTTTAACATTGAAAATGCACATGCCCCAAATGTGGCCCTTTTGCCCCCAAACAGCCAGGCAAAATCATTCATGTGAGGTATCGCTGTACTCAGATGTTGCTAAACACATATTGGGGTGTTTTATGATAGTGACATATACCAGAACCTGTTTATTCATACCTGAAGTAAAATGTGTGTGAAAAAACAAATGCAAAAAGAATTACTACCATAAAGTTTGACAAAGGCTGATGGTAGAATTAGTGCTTGGAAAGGGTTAAAATACTAGCATTTGGAATACCCTGGGCTGTCTAGTTTTCAAAAATATATGACTTGATGGGGTAAATTGTATTGGCCGGCTTCAAAGATACCCGAAATGGCACATGGGGGGAAGAATTACCAGATTTGGAAAAAATGGCTTTGAAATAGCAAAACGCTACCTGTACATATTGCCCCATAATGTGTAGAAAAAAGCAAAAAAACATAAAAATATTGGGTATTTCTAAACTCAGGACAAACAGTAGAATCTATTTAGCAGGTTTTTTCATTACCTTTTATAGATGCGTAAAAGATTTTTCAACTAAAAGTTAGAAACAGTCATTTTTTTCTAAATTTTTCACCATATTTTATACTTTTTTTAATAGTAAATAATATGATACAATCAAAACAATGTCATCTAAAGAAAGCCCTTCTTGTCCTGAAAAAAACAATATCTAATGTGTGTGGGTTCAGTAAACGGGAAAGAAGAAAATTACAGCTAAACACGAGCAGCGCAGAAATGTTAAAACGGCCATTGTCACGAAGGGTACAAAAAGTAAAATCAGCCTTTGTCATGAAGGGGTTAAAATTGGTTATCTTAAAAGAGAGAAGCTGAGATTTGTGACTAAAGGTAGCAGAGCTAGAATAATGAATCAATTTCATGCATAGAATCAGAAGATGGCTATCATGAATCCAAGATGTCAGAATCCAGGACTGATGAAGGTCTGATTCTTTATATCAGGAAGAATGGCCTATGTCCTGAAGTTCTCTACCTTCTCCTTTCAAAGTCTACTTGAATTAATCAACACAAGAAACTTAACAGGAAAAAAAAAATAACTCCGCGGAGGAATAATCCTGCAAATACTAAGAACATGACATTTACACACCTTTGTATATACATAAGGTGGGTTTTTAATGATTTTAATCTGCCAATACATTCCCATCTGATTATTTAGTTAAGTGAACTGGAAAATGTAGGATTCCTGAAAAGTGACAGCTTTTCTTTTGGGAAAAATATATGTCTGGAGAAAAGTAGATAAACCAGACTTTAGCTATACATAACAAATCGATCGAAATTTTCTTTAAAATGCACACATCTACTACAATAGAGTTGGTAGGTTTCTAGAATGGTCCGCTTCTTCTTTGCTAGTAATGTTTTAATAACATGGATACATGTTAGTGTTAAATTTGTATTCTCCATTGGGTATCAGCACTATAGAATACAACGTAGTAATAATAATTTAATGTGTATTTTGCATACTTTCAATACACAGCTGTCATTTCAATATTTGCCTTTTGCCGGAATGATTACGAAAAGGTTTTTGTATTTGCAAATTATGATAACTTGTACACCCAACACAAAAACCAAGTGTTTAATAAAATAAGCCTTTTAAAAGTAAATATAAAAAATTTCCATTCTGCAAAATAAGTTCGATTACTTTGCCTATCAAATTTAACCGACAATTGCAGCTTCTACAAAACTTAGAGAAAGGACATTAATGAACCAGAGCAACTATTAAAAAAAAAAAAAAAAAGTTCAACAATTAGGATTAATAAAAATGTGTGTTAAATTTGAATCAAACTGACAATTTGGTTAATTTCTAATATGTATGAAAACAGCTTTAGCAGGTAAGATTACGGAGTCTATGAAATTCATAAAAGCAGTATTATATTTAATCTTGGAAATTTTAATTATATTGTTCATTTTATCTGATGTTACCTTGGCAACGCTTAACTATTATTTTCTTAGCTACTCATTTTTAAGCAAACCAAAATGTTCACAATAATCCTCAGTTTACTATTACAAAGACAAAAAAATGGTGATGTATTGTTAACTTCTTGTAGACAAGGTATAATTGGTAACTGTTAAGACCGGTCACTTTCCCCAAACCCTACATTATATATCCTAATTAAACCAAAATAATCATAGCAGGGGAACTTCCCAGGGCAGGCAATGTGCCGCTTAGGGGTGCAGTTTAGGGGCACAGCTAGTCCCAAACTGTATTGAGCGGCAGGACATTTTTAGAAGCCACCTCATATGCTATTCTCAGATTGGCCAGCTTGTTTCTCCCCTTTAAACTCTCTCTCTCCATCGTTATTTGTCAAATACAATGAAAATATATTAAAAAATTGCTCCTCTTAAGTGGTAAAGCCTTGGCAACAATAGTAAAAGGTATTCTCCATGTGACTGGATACTTTTGTTTTTCGCTACCCTGAAATGATTCTGTAAAAGCAATGGCATAGTAAAGATAAATAAAAAAGAGGAACCAAAACAACTTCTTGTTTTTCAATTACCCTTATATTAAATTTTACCCTAACCACTTCCCTTGTTTAGATGACTTTATTTAAGACTACAAAATAAACACTAATGACATTTGTCATCAAACACCAATGTCATTTGTCACCAAGCTGACAAGGCAACCTCGCACCTACATGTAAAGAATTTGTCGTTTACCACATCCCGATTATGCTAGGCCACAGCACAAAGAAAGAAAGGTGCCTTTGTACTGACTACCTCAGAAAAACCAGCTGATATATCCATTATCTTAATATTTATTAACCCATGCAATGCTATTTCAGGTAGCATTTAAAACAAACTTAACTATTCTTTTATCAATGAAGCAACCAGAGGGCAGAGAAGATCCCTCTCAAGAGATATAGTTTGCTCTGCACGTTAGTTTTAATTGCAACTGGATGAAGTGTGTGTTAAATCTAGAGAGGATCTTCTCAGTTATTTGTGATTTTAGGAGCCCCTCAGAACACAATCATTATTGCAAAGAGTTCTAATATGGTAGTGATTGACCTCACAGTTGCCTATTGACAAACACAGACTGATTAGATTGGAGGACATAGGAACTTGTTGCCCATAATATATGTAATGCTCCATGGGCAACAACGTGACCTCATCAGACAATTCGGAAAAAATGCAAGGAAAGGAGTATGAAAATCTACCGGTGTTCCAAAAGACAGAAAAATGATTGACTAGTATCAACTATCTTCAGAAAGTGCCATGATGATAGACTTCATCACCACACTTTTTTTCTAGTAAGTTAGGACACACATTTTGCAAGTATGGTCAAGGCCTGCTTTTTTAAGAGTGCTATTCTTAGAAAAGCAGCAATTTTCTATTTTAACTCACAATAAGAACAGTCAGCTTTTAAATGTTAAGGTCACATGATTGTGAAATGATGAAGTACAACAGAACATATGGACTTTCATGCACAATGGGGCTCTATTTGGGAGGGCTGTATCTGACCAGAATATATATACCGTATTGGCTCGAATATAGGCCGCACTTCCCCCCCCCCACTTTAAGTCTTTAAAGTGGGGGTGCGGCCTATATTCGGGGTCTAGCGCCCGACGCCCGGGACATGCAGTTCCGGGCGCCAGGCAGGCAGCAGGGTTAGGATACAGATCCCCCGCAGCGGTGCAGGGGACCTGCATCATACTCTCCGATACGCTGAGACAGCCTCCCCTGCCAGCCCGGGAGGTTGTCTAAGCGCATTGCGCAGACGTTCATCGGCAGTGGTGATGCGCGTAAACAGCCCCCGCTGCCGGCAGATTTTAATAATCTCCCTTGCCGGGAATTATCTTCACAATATCTGATCTTTTGTAATACGACCGATTGAGGCGGTCAGTATCATAGAATGAGGACAATGGTAGTGGGAGTTTTTTTGAGTGTGTCCCTGGGATCAGCATGAGGCAACTGCAGATGTGGTATAAATATTTGTGCCTATTACTGTAAACCGGTTTGGATGTGTTTGTCTCCAAGTATAAATTTAGTAAATATATATATTTATTAAGATGCCATTTTACAGGGAACTTGCAACACTGTAAATACAAAGAATATTTTTTTAGGTGTAATAATTATTTCGGACTGTCTTCTATTGTGGAAGTTGGGTGATTCAGCTATCTGAAAGCAATTAGAAGAAAACTAAAAGAATTGTATTAAAAAAAAAAAAAAAAAAAAAAAAAAGAGGAACAGGATGCTGATTTTTTTCAGATCTCATGTGTGTTTGAAGCAGTTTCAAATCATTTCCAGAATAAAAAGGCTGAAAAAAGGATAAAAAGTGGAAAGTTCTTGTAATAACCAAGAAAGGTAATTTTTCCCCATAAAACTACAAACAGCAATACAAAAAGGGAACTTAGTGTACTCTGTTAAGATAAGTTATTGTCAGCACTCAAAATGTAAAATAAGAAAAATTATATAAAATGTTATATTTAAAAAGTTACCTCTGGGAGAAAAATAGCATTTTTTTTTATAGTCTTGCATGTAACATAAGACAATATCTTAAACAGGTGATTAACAATTAATGTGGTCTTTATCATTATAGTAAATACAATTATATAAAGTAAGAACTACAACACAATAGGGATTTTGTTATGTTGAAGTACACAGTAACTTTGCCGCTACTGAATATCTGGATGAGAATTATTGCAAAGTTTTGGATGCTTCAACAGTTTAAACTGCTTCTTTATGAGCAAAACTTAAAGATCTATAAAAGCAAGACATTGGCCTGATTTGAATAATTTGGTGGAAGGGTGCAGCAGACGCCTACACCTTTGAAATCTGCAGGTCTACAAGAAAAATTGCTGGCACATAGCTGTTTAAAGAGCTACCCAAAAAGATTTTCCATTAGCAACAACAAAAAAAGTTAACCAATAACCATACCTTTCACAATGAAATACTCAATAGGAATGCAAAAAGAGATGCATTAAAAGAGTTAATATAGACAACATATATGGCAGAACACAGAAAATGAATGTGTTAAAGAACCAATTACCTTTCCTGAGATTGCTCCTCATACATTCGCTCTTTTCCTTCTTTAAAGAGTCTGATTGCCCTCTTTGATTTCTTCATTAGGCTGTCTATGTAGATTTTAAAATACTCATTCTCACTGAGCTGCACAAGCTTCTGGTTATCATCATACTTGCTCAGTATAAGACGCAGATGTTGATATGTGTCAGGTAAAATATCAAGAATGTAAGGCGGGCTGTTCTTCAGCTGAAGTTTTGGATTTTGACATAATCTTACCTGGAAAAGGAAAAAAAATATGTTAAATGTAAAAAAAAAATTTAAAAAAAATACACCAAGGCCAAAGTCAGATATTGACCACAACTGTATTATTACTTTATTAGTAAGTATAACAATGTGCACATTGCTGACCTATACCGGTATCTGGCGATTTGGAAGGTACTTTTATCTACCTATCAATAATTCCCAACAGTTAAGTTTTCTCAATTGATCAGAAATTCCTCAAGGAAATAAAATGCTGCAGAAAGGACAAACTGCTAAGGCAAAGGCACCAAGCTTTTGTTTGTGTGGCTGTTAGGCATAGCATCAAGGCAGGTCAGTGTGAAATCCATAGAAAGGCACGCTACTTCAAAACAATAGAGACAGATGCACTGCGTGCACACACAAATATGCTGAGTGCAAAAATACATATATGTACATTTAGTATAATCTTATTAATATAAACATTAAAACACCCATATAGACTAATCATACACAAAATTAATATACAAACACATACTCTGACATCAACAGTGAAAATCTATTGCTCTGTGCACTGATCCTAAGGGGCACTATGCAGGCACAGTGACCTTGGAGCTAAACCTCACTAGGCAACCCGGCCTCCTGCAAACTTCCAACTTAGCTAATAAACCCCTCTTTCATTGAAACTCTCAGGGCAGGGGACTGGTGTTTGTCCATGTCCAGTGCCTGATCACTGCCGTTAAAGGCTGACTGGGGTAAGCCCTGCTCATACCCAGCAAATATTGTGGGTACCAACACAAGATGACCATCAGTGGAGGAAAAGGACAGAAGAATTTAGTCCCTCCTAAACAGAAACAGTTGGGAGGTATCGTGGGAGAGGTTTTAGGAACTACATACCCACTCGGAGAGTAGCCACACACACAAAGTATTCTCCTAGTTTGATCCTCTTTTTTGGCATGCAAAGAGTAACCAGTGTGTTGCAAACACCAGATCCAGTGAAAACATGAAAAGGATAAAAACTAAAATATAAAAAAGGGATGAAAACTGCTTTCTGTTGCGCATTCACAGGAAAGGCCCATACAGTATATCTTGGCTGTCCACTTAGCTCTCTGCATATTTACGAGAAGCGTTTGTCGGAGAACAAAGCATCTCTCTTCCTCTCACTCAAAGTCTAATGGTGAAATGATGCTTCCCTAGAGGCTCTGGGTCAGTATGTTACATTTTCAGGATGGGGAGCATCATGGACATACCCAATCTCTGGACTACTGAGCCTGTGCCATACAGCTGCCTACTAATGATTCCTTGTCTCTGTAGAGGCAGACAGGGGAGGAGATAAATCAGACTTAAGTCTCATTTTCTAACTCAAATAATTAAACCAAAAAGTACAATACAATTTTGAGAACCAGATATAGATGAGATTCATCACCTTGGCACACAGGGACAGATAGTGTCACTGTGCAGATAAGAGTCAATTTGACATCTATTCTGCTCTTGATGGCTGCATCAAAAATATCTAGTTTGGTTCACAATAGGAGCCGTGACGATGCTATCTTCATCTTGAAGGATAATTATCAGAGCATTGACAACAGTAATTGTTGTGTACCGCTCTAATCCTGAACTTTGGCAGGTTACTAGACCCACTGAAATATGTGGAAGACATTCAAAGTACAAAAAAGCATGGCCTTTAGAGATCTGTTACAGTTGATGCTGTAGCCAAATGTAGCTATGAGAATGTATAGAATGGTCAATTCCATGCAGTGTGTCATTACCTACGTATAGCTCATCATACATGTACCATGTTCCAGGGGGTCTTAAAATTTTACTTACACAAAGAAAAATTTTATTAAATAAATTAAGACTTTTGCCCAAACTGTATATTACAGTTTTTAAAACTTTGAAATTATTAATTACAAGCTCACTTATGGACTGTATCATGAGATTAATTCTTCTGGACTATAAAGCTTTAATGTGACTGCTGACTGGTCGAGCCTTGGCCTGTCTGCTATGGTCGGTATTGAACATGTTCTGACAAACAGCAAATGTCGACTCAAGGCAGATCAAAAAACCTTCCAGTCCCAGGAGGATGTGAGCATCTACAAGAGTGCAGTCCCTATTCACACAGCTCATGTAATCATAGAACTGTTCAACAAAACCCGACAAACATTAGAGACTGTTTATCTCTAGTAAACACATCCTAGCATATTTGTAATCATGTCAATATTGTCTAATCATTATATTTTATACGTTTATTTACCTACAATGAAACAACTGAACTGAAACAACTGAAAAGGTAATCATTTGCATAGGAAACATTTGAAGGGGCTATTAAGGGGCATAACTACTAAGCAGGGAAGTCCCTCTGGCTTTTTCTGATGTTTTAACCTTAAGTTACTTGCTAAATATCTCATTACAGCAAACACTGTCTCTTGAGCAAAATATCAGCGACAATCCTACAACCGGTTGGGAATAAACTGAAATAAGATAAGAACCAGCTGGGGTTAACCATCTATTTAACACATTTATTTCCTGCTGTGCCAACACAGAGGATATGCACTGTATATGTACAGTATAGAATTAGTAGGATTTTAAGTCATGCTGGTGATAATCAAGTGAGAACCACAACATTTTCTAAAAAGTAAAAGTATGTAATCCTCCCATCTTTTTCAAGAAACATTATTAAAAGTCAAGTTACTAAAAGGTGCATATCAGTCCTATTTTCACTTTAAACACATATTGGAGTCCTTTTCGCAAGGAGTCCAGTGTATTACTACATGTAATTATTGCAAGCATTCTTTAGTCAATAAGATAGAACATTAAATGTCTGCCTCATTTCACTACCCAGGAGATTCTACAACAGTATGCCTAGTCAATGAAAGCAGAGTTCCCAAATGAAATAAATGGGAGTAGACACAGCCAATTGTGTATATATTATCTGACGTTAGCGATTATCTACTATGTGATTAACAAATCTTGCTGCTTCAATAACACTGAGCATTTCCAAGATTTAAGATTTCCAACAATTAAATATAAATATACAATTTTCAACACTGTTCAGTAACCTTTTCAACTAGTGATTCTCAAAAGGACTTTTTTTGGTGGTAAACACCAGCAAATTACAAAAATCTACTACTTACAATTTAAAACTTTATATAGGATTACAAAATTATACACATAAAACACACACTCTTATAGACACACACACACACAATTCTGCTGCCCTCACATACACTCTGGACAGACCACACAGTTTTTAAGGCACATGGTTCAACCCTCAACTTCTACAATGGCCAGCTGCCAGCCTTGGAAAACATGAGCATCTTCAGGTAATAAAGTATTTTTTCCCCAAAATTGTGTGCCATAACTACATACTATAGATAGATCTCTGTACTTCAGCCACTGACTGGGGATCCACAAGTAAAAGTGGTTTATTGCTTTATTTCTTAAAGTGTTTCATCAATAAAAACATTTTTTTTAAAAATCTATAAAATTGTACAGATAATAAATGCAGAGGACACTCACTTTCAGTGAGCCATGGACGGAGGCTGTGTTGGTTTAGAGTAGATAAATCAGAAGCCAGCAACACACATTTAGATGCTATGGCCATTTATTTGTTGAAGTGACTGTGTACAGAAACGGCTATACCAAGAATACATCCTGTACGGTTTTCACATGTTCTATAAAATATACGTTTTCATAATTTTTAGACTTTTTTGTACCATTACGCTACAGTTTTGCTTGTGCTGCTGTTGTTTTGATACTTTGTATTTAAACTAAAGTGATAGACATCCAATAAAACAGACTAGAACAACTCATTTTACAATTTAAAAAAAAATCGGTAATGCCTAAAAAAGAAGTGTATATTTTAGTGGCATTCTTTACATTTAAAGAATAGCCCTAAAAAATAACTACATACTGCTAACAAAAAAAAAAAAAAAACTATTCTAAACAGGATGTGCTCAACCATAAGGCCAAACATAAAAGACAACAAATAAAACAGCCCCTTTTACTGAGGTCTGCATAATCAACAAAGCACATAACCACTTCACGATGCTGTAGGGTGGCCTTCATGTGAAAATCATTCACAGATGTTCTGTTGCATTTCTAATGGGACCCTAACATGCAATTATTTAACACATTCCATTGTCTACGTTTCCACTATCTTTCTGTACCTAAATCATAACAGTAACATGCTTACACTTAATTCACTAACAAGATTATTCAGCTTGTGTTATGCAAATCCCTAGGAAATTGCCAAAGCTGGGTGTCAGGGTTAAGGAGGTGGCGCTAGCCACATATATGCAGATATAGACATCAAAAGAACTGGGACAGGTTGGTAGGGCAGTGGTAGGTAGGCATGGGTTGGTTTCGAATCTCCAAAGAAGTTTAAGGGTTAAAATGTAGTAGAGTAACAATATACACATATTAACAGCAGAATGTGTGGTTACTAGAGAAATTATGTAAATTAAATACATTACTCATGCTCTACTGCATTAATAGCTATTAAATGGATATAAAAGTCTCTGGCCAGAAAAAAAAATAAAGATGAATTAAGATGTACAGAACCATACCAGAGTATTGTTAGGGATGGGTAAACAATATACAGGTGGAAGCAGAAATTAACTGTAGATAGTTGTAATATTTACTACATGTCTTTTAATACCCAATACTTTGGGACAACCATCAATTAGAAGATTTTGATGTAATTAAAAATCTTTGTTTTCAGCATTTCAGGTATTTCACTCATGTAACCCAGTAGGCAGCACTAGGTCTTGTTTGCTTAAACTTTTCAAAGGTTATGTATCGGTATTAGTCAGCAGCCAATTTTATTTTTCCAATTACAGAGGCGTGGTGGTAACCAAGATGGTATGTGAGCCCACACGTACAGTGTAATGAACAAAAAACAGATAATGCTGGTCAGTTAAAGGTGCTGTTCCACTTAGACATACATTGCATACTAAAAAGTACAATTAATGTAAGTAAACTTTACAGATCTAAAATGTTATTATTTCCTCTGAAGGAGGAAGTCACATAGAAACAACAAAGTAGCATTTCATTTTTTATGGCAATAACCTATCGGTGCCTACTTTATATCACATGACAACAGAATGTTAACAGCTAGAAAGGAAATGAGGCAAAATTTGACATGGTTGAAGAACTGTTTCTGGAAGGGTTTGGGCAGTATTGGGAACGATGCTTCTAATGTTGAATTTAGTTTGAAAAGCAAACAGGGCAATGAGAAGTGTGAAAGACAACCTGGAAAATGTGTCACTGGAAACAGAACTAGAAGATTATCTTAAGCTTTTACTTAACAAAAGGCTCTGTTTGTATGTCTGTCATTTATGGTTCTGCATTTGACTAACAGTCATTGGGGTTTTGCATATATTTCTGAGGCTGTTTTGTGTTTCATATGCCACTGGTGACGTGTCTACTTTTTGAAAGGCTTTCAGTATATCAATTTAGTAGGGACAGTCGCTCTTTGGAGCCCAAATTCCTCCTGTTCCTCTTCTCTACTGTGATAACTTTCTTTTCAAGATATCACAGCATCACTGGATATGAGTGTTTCACAACTCACAACCCAAAGTCATATTTGTGTACATAAAGAGTAAAACACATGTATAAATAAACTGTTCACAGAAAATACACTATAAGACATATAAAAAGTCCTGGCCATACCAAAGTGTTATTACCAATTTAAAAGGTTGGTACATATGGCTAATTAATAAAGCATAAAACATTCTAATGCTAATAAAACTGTAAATGTATCCAATATACGAGGTTGTCAATAAATGCAGATTGTACAATCTAAGCATTAAATGCATATATTCACTATTATGACACAATTCTTGCACCTGTCTTTGTGGTTTATGGCTTCAATAACCATCATAATTTAAGTGGAGGGTCATGGCAGTTTTAGTGTACAAGGTCCTTGTTCAGGATAACCTTATGCCTATCACATGCATCCTTTCCTAAGAAAAACTAACTGCATCTAGCAGTATAATAATCTGTATAATCAGGAACTTGCCAGGGTTGGCTGCCTAGCTCCCTCTCTCTCATGTTGGTGAGGCTGCAATAAGGGCACTAAACGTGGTCTTGCCCCAGTTAAACATTGGAGGGGTGAGGGAAGGCAATAGGGAGATGGACCTGGATAAGGGAATGGCCATGACCAAACACTGCTGTACTGCCCAGAGATAAAAGTTAAACCCATAGATCCTGAGGAAGCAGTGAAGCACAGTTCCCAGGTATGGTAATGTTTGGTATCCACATTCATCAAGCATTATGAGAGTGTTGGTAATTGTCTGTGCCTTATATCTATGAGGGGTCAGCAACTAACATTGGTTAGCAAAACCAATCTGTGGGTAAGGGAATCAAAATCCTTCATGCATATAGCACAGTATGAATCTACCAGCAGAATTCACACACACACATACATATATATATATATATATATATATATATATGAAGGTCATGACCTACACAATGTATGTCTGGAGTTTGCATGTGCACTGAAGGACTTGTAGTTAATGAAGCTGTTCTTCGGTTTATGGCTAATTTAATTCCATATTGTACTGTGGTGTATGGGGAGATGCAATAATAAAAGACATGTAAAAATGCTTCATTAAACATCTCTACAGAAAGAATATTCTAAAAGAAAAACAAATTTTCCCCTGGGCTTTTACATTGGAATACATGCAAACAGATTATTTTATGAGGCTTTTTAATCTGGAATTAAAAAGAATTACAGAGGATACGTAATTGGAGTCTTTTAAATTTTAGCTGTGGTTACTAGCTGGTCAGTGCAAAGCAAGCTGCTAATCAATATTTTTTCCATGGCAAAGAAAACCGTTATTGGCTAATGATGAGAAAGTAACTGCAATTCACACATTTCCTCTTGATACTTTCTGCACGTTCAACGATAACATTTCTTTAGTAACATGCAAGAAAGCACTTCAATTTATAGAAATTCAAAAGAGAAATAGAAAGGGGTAAAAAATGAATTGTGAAAACTAACGGGCTAATACAGTGTTTTTAATTAATGTAAGAAACGGGGCCAGACTGACCAATAAAATTGGTCCTGGTACTTTAAGGCCAGGGGCTAATAAGTTATGTACATGTGGCTGCCTGCTTGAAAAACACGACCGCACACTATGTTAATACACTCACGGTTCATGTAGCCGTGTGTATCTAGACAACATCCTGCTCGGTTAGAAAAATAAAACAGACTTGTTTTTATTTTATTTTTATTTTTTTAACATGGGAGCTTTCATGTATATTTGTCACCCACCATATTGTTTTCTCCCATGCACACAGTACAGTAGAGAGCGAGAAAAAAAAAAAAGTAAAATTTGATCATTTTGGTCATTCTCTAAAATTAATTTTGCGACCAATCACCTTCTAAATTTAAAAGAGTCTATTGATATCTTTGCAGCAAGACCAGGTAGCCTTGTTTACAGATCAAAATCAGTAACATACACTTACCATAACAAAACCTTATCTGTAAATCATGGAGAAAGGTATCAACTTCCTGTTCTGGGGGTCTATGCGGTTTATCGTGATGTTACAGGAAAGTCCCGTGGAACAAAACAGTAAATAATGTAAGCTAGCATTGACAATAACATGATTTTATCTAATTTTCCTAAAATAAACTTCCTTTATCTGCAGACCTGGAGGCTTCCCCTTTCCACACAAAGTTGATTAGTTATGGTAATACTAATGATGTATGTTCCTCAATAGTTACAGTGTCCAGCTGGTTGATTAACAATGAGCCACGGGCCATATGATAAGACGTCAGGTGTTTGTCTAGTATATGAGGTTAAGATAAACAGAGCTAGGACAAATACATGACAGATGCAATATATATATATATATACACATACACACACACACACACACACACACGCCCCCCCTAACTGTCCCGATTTGGACGGGCCTATCCTTACCTCTGTCCAGCTTTGCAGGGGCAGAGGAAGGGTGAGACGAGAGCGATACTCACCTCAGGTGCAGCTGCGAGGGGGCGCACAGCTGCCCGATCAGCAGCTGCAGCCTGCAGGACTAGTCGGGAGATCACAATCTCCCTCTAGTTGGCTCCACATTAGGGAGCATGAGGTCTGTCACTTTAGACCTCTCTTTACTGCTCCCGAATCACTATGTACCAGCAAATAATGCTGAGCGTGGGATATGAGGTCGTACCCCCACGCTCTGCATCAATAGACAGCGCCTAGTGATGAGGGAGCAGTAAACGAGTTCTGAAGTGACAGACCTCGCAATGTCACCACAGGATGGAGGATGAGGTAAGAGATGTATGTGTGTATGTGTGTAAAGGCAGGTGTGTGTAAGGGCAGTGCACGTGCGTATGCGTGTGTGTAAAGGCAGGTGTGTGTAAGGGTAGTGCACGTGTATGTGTGTAAAGGCAGGTGTGTGTAAGGGCAGTGTACCCATGTATGTGTGTGTGTGTGTGTGTGTGTGTGTAAGGGCAGTCTGTACGGACAGGCGTGTGTAAGGGCAGTGTAGGAGTTTGTGTGTGTTTATGGGCCGGTGTGTGTAAGGGTCCTTGGTGGGAGGCTAACATTATCCTTTTTTTTTTTTTTTTTTTTATTAAAAAAATCTCTGCTGCTGTGGACTACTCTTCCAATGATGCTCAATCAGCATTATGGTGAACACCTGGCTGGCTGAGAATCATGGGAATTGTAGTTCACAAATAGCATGCAGCTTTACTGTTGACTGCACTTCCAATGATGCTCGGCCAGCATCATGGAAGCAGGATGTCTGGCCGAGCCTCATGTGAACTGTAGTTAACAGCAGATGATGTGACCGGTGTTAGTTGTGAATTATAACTCCCACGATGCCTAGTCACGGTGGACACCTGGCTGTCTGAGCATCCTGGGAATTGTAATTCACAGCCAACATCTGCAGCATTATCTACCGTTAGCTGCACTTCCCATGATGCTCAGCCAACATCATGTTCGTAGTATGTCTGGCTAAGCCACATGGGAATTCAATTCAATGCATTGGGTTTTTTTAATATGCATGACTGTGCTGACAAAAACGAAGAGTGTTTTAAGTGGGGATGCAAGCGCAACATTGTAAAGTGCGATTGCTTTTATTGCTGAGTTCCACGAGAGAGATTTGAAAAAAAGTGTCCCTCTTTCACATTTTGAAATGTTGGGAGGTATGTATATGTTGTTGTTTGGTTCCAGCAGATGAGAAGGGAGGGAACTTCAGGATGGTAAATTGATCAGATAACGCAGACTCACATCAGAAGCGATGCCACTGATTGCCAGACAAAAAAAATCAATAAATAAAAAAAAAAAAATCACAAGCTCTATTTAGTTTTAAAGTGAATAATTATTTATGCTAAAAGCTGAAATGGAGACAGTTCCCCTTTAACTCAGTTCAAGAAAAAGTCTAAGTTTAGCTCTTACAAATACCTGAACACTGAGTGTTCTAAATCAGACAGTCTTTGAGGTTATTTCACTTAAAAGCAATATTTAATCCAAACAACTGAGCTACAGTTTGTCGTAAGTTTTACCTACAGAATTTCTAACAAAAAAAAAAAAAAGATCTACATTTGGGTGAATTAGGATTTGTTCCATATATGCTGTATTTCAATTAATTAAAAAAAATCAATAAATACATATGATTATGACATGGTACATTGTAAATACAATGAAAATAATAAACATGACATATACAGCCATATAACATGTGTGCTCCATGGAATATCAAACACACACAAAACTAAAAATGACTTAAAGCATTGAAAATAATGGCACCAATAAAAAGCATAATTATCATTCTTGAGATTATACGGTAATACGGTATATACCTCAAGGCTATAAGCACCGTCTTCATTTTAGACATCACCTTACAGTCTTACAAAGAGAACAGACGACAAGGCTTGAAAGATTTAGCTAAGCAAACTCAATTTCAGAAAAATAATAAAAAAGGAACCCGAGAGGCAAACCCTTCTGCAGAATAGCAAAGTTATCATTATTTCTAGAACCAGCTATGAAATTTGCAATTTCATTTAGAAAAGACTCTGCATTCAAGTCATTTATACAAGCAACCCTGAACAGTACATGTATATATATTATATGTATGTTACGTAGTATTAATAGAGCAATTTCCGCTCGTCCGCAACTACATGAAACTGCCAGAACAGTGGCAAAACTAGCAAAGAAGGAAGAGGAGAGTGTGTCGGTAAAGGGTTCCAGCTGGAGTGTATCTGAAACCAGTTTGGCAATTTACCTTTCATGATGTTAACAGAGGGACAGAGAGATACAAAAGTAATTGCTGCTTTTGAAGATAATAGAGAATACCAGTCTGGGGTCTCTGATCTTTTTTTTTTTTTTTTCTCCTCTTCTACTCCTACTTTCCTTGAAGATATTCCATACACTCCCCACAGAGGATCACCGTAAGGCTAATTACAGATCTAAGTTTATTATAGAAATTTAATAAGGGCAGAAATTCTTGGGGAGCTTAACTTTCAGAATTCTAGTGACCTAAAGTTCTCAAGACACCTTATAGTTTTTCCAACTGCTTCAATTCCATTTACAAAATGATCACATTATTAGGAGAAAGATGTGCGAGATGCTGTACTACAATCATTTGCATACTTTCCTTCACATATCAGCAGGACACAGGGACATAACACAACTAATCAACTCCTAACCCATTACGAACCAACACTACCGTAGCCATAATAACACTCTGTTAATAGAAATACTGTATACGCTACAGTGTACCTCCGTGCATGACAATGAAACATAGGGATTTATTCGCTAAAAGAGAGGTGTACAAGTATTCCCCTTATTATCTAGTCCTCCATGGTGCAACCGTGGCAAATTTATCTCAATGCTGCTGACCACACAAGTATAAAAATGAAAGCGGCCTAGAATCCAAGATTATTATTTTTTTTTAACCCCTTCAGTACAATGCACATAAAGCATACTTTCTTGGCAGGTTATGCCAGGACTACTTAGCCCACATAAATAGCCCTCTTTACAACCGCGAATACAGACTGCCAAGGTATATAAAAAGCGGTGCATAGTGCAAACACATTCCGATTATACAAAACCGACATCCCAATGTTTCCCCAGTGATAAACCGGACCAGCAGTTAGTAGTCATGATTAGTGTCCTAGTAACGGATCTATAAAAAGGGGAATAGACAGATATTTCATGACTATGCAGTACTTCCATAGCTGCTTCTTCAATCAATATGCACTTTAATATTTCATACAGGCTGCTGGGACATCCCAACATCCTATTTGCTCAACGAGAAGCCAGAAAGAGAGAGAAGCAATATTTACAAAGTAGTAGTTGATAATATTTAATACCTGCTGACATTTTGTTGTACATCCCCTTTACAATTATTTCTCATTTAATTGACACTAATACTAATGCAGGCAATTGACAAACTCTGTTGCCTAATGTGAAGAGGCAGAATAAATGGCTATGACTAACTGCTTTCCCTCGCACAAAATCTGTCAAGTGGACTGCGATATGCAATACCATCTGTGCCTGAAATTAGAGTACTAACTGGCATGGTCCTCCTACTTTGTGCCTGAAGTGGATGTTTTCATTTCCTCGCCTAATTTTTTTTTATTTTTTTAAGCTGACAGCATTCTGGGAGTATGACTTTTTGTTGGAGTAACAGGCTATATGATCACGGGTGGAAGACCTCGGGATTTAACTGGGTTTTAACATTTTGTTCTCTGAAAGGGTAGAGAAGTACTTTGAAAACTAAAGCACAAAGTGGACCTCACTGCTAAAATAACAATAAAAGCAAAATTATCAAGGATGTTACTTTTGAGCTTAAATTGGCATCATTCTAGGCACTAAAATATCAGTTTCACAATTGCAAGCTTCTCATTCCTTGGTTTTGTTAAAACCTTTGCCAGGAACTCTATTTAACTATTCTGTGATGGGTGGTGGTCAGTCAACTACACGAAAAGCTTTGTGCCACTAAATCGCTGTTGAAATTGTTCTTCAGCTTGTTTCCTTTTTTTTTCTTTTCAACAAATGATCAATAGAGCATATTTGTAAAATGTTCAGGTAACAGAAATCTATAACATTTGATATACACAAAGGTGAATCCTCTGCACCTTGGGATGGATGAACTTGAGAAGAACCTGCATGAAGGCCACTACCTGTTTCCGCTGTATAAAAACAGGTCAGTTTCACCCACAGATAATAAACTTCTCAAAAAATAATGGAAGTGAGAGAGCTTTCTTAAACGGTCACTGAAACTCCGAGGTGCCCTTTCCTTTCAATGATCTGAAGTAAGGAAAATCAAACTTCAGCTTCTGTATTCTACACGTCACTATAAGGATTGTTTTCTTCTTTTTTTTTTTTTGCAGTTGGAGGTGTTATTTTTTCCATTGCTTGTACGTCAATGAAGTGTTTCCTTTACCAACAATATTCTAAAAATGTTATCATAGCTTTAAAACAGCCAATTGCTGCATATATATTGAGATTTTTTTTATTTGTATTTAATTTTTTTCTTCAAATTCAAGCATCCATTTTTTTCAATGTTTTCAAAATGAAGAAATCATTAAAAAAAAGTTACAAATGTATCAGTTAGTTATTTCAAATATATATATATATATATATATATATATATATATATATATATATATATATACACAAAGAGGAAATATTTATGTGTAGTTCTGTCTTCAAATAACCGCATTAAAACAATAAAACACAGCAACCAAAACACCTTATGTGATCAGTGCCAACCCATGCAAGTAAACATTAGTAAGGCCTTTCAGACCATACCACTGTAATTGCCACAGAGAGACTGCTGAAATCTCACTCCTATATTATTATATTGCCACGATTATCCCTGAGAGTTGACCTCAAAGATTACCGGGTACAGACACTTCAAAGCAAGTTGTGTGCACCGGCTTACAGGAATCTTGCTGTTCATGTGACATTTCAACAGTATGGCCCTGTGGTTAGTGCATAGTTTTAAATGACGTAGCGCCTATGTATTTATATGTGGCAACATATACGATAAGTGATGTGAAAAACGTTTGGAAAAAAAATACCGTATTGGCTCGAATATAGGCCGCACTTTTTTCCCCACTTTAAGTCTTTAAAGCGGGGGTGAGGCCTATATTCGGGGTCTAGCGCCCGACGCCCGGGACATGCAGTCCCGGGCGCCGGGCAGGCAGCTGGGTTAGGATACAGATCCCCCACAGCGGTGCAGGGGACCTGCATCTTACTCCCCGATACGCTCAGACAGCCTCCCCTGCCAGCACTTCCCACGGGGGGGGTGCCGGCACGGGAGGTTGTCTAAGCGCATCGTGCGGACCGTCCGCACGATGCATTTTACTTCTGCCCCCCCCCCCCCCCCGATAATGAGCACCAGCTTAACAAATAACCCAGGTTTGTTTCAGGGCCAAAAAAGGACTGCAGGCTGAAGTGCGAATACTCAATGTGTTTCACATATTATGGATTGCAGCACATAAACCAAATCTTAATGTTCTGGTTTCAGGCCACGTCTTTGCAAGCCAGTGGCTATTGAGCCCAGAGGTAGGTCTGATACCTAATAGTAGATCATCAGTATACACTCGGAACATGTTGGGCAAAGAAGCATAAATATCATTCTCACCTTGCTGTAGTGAGGTAAGTGTATTTGTTTGTTCATTACAATCCATAACAGCAACATTAGACAGCATAAATCAAGGTAAGATTCTGACGTGAAGAAAATAAATAAGGGTTTTGGTGGTTTGTAAAAAGGAAGCAGATCCAAGAAATATTAGATGTGTGATAACAGCTGGAGTTTGCAAGCAAATGAATATGAATTATTAAGCAGAATGTAGAATCAGATAGATTTATGAGAATAGCCAAGAGATTTCCAGGACATTGGCAAATATGATTTGTACAATACAAACTAATGTTGGCATGAGGATTTACATGTGTTGGAGGCTGAATGGGGGTAACAGCATTCTTTTAATTATTACTATTGTGTAGTACATGGATTTATACACGTGTCATTATGACATACTGCAGCAGATAGCACTCAGGGTCCGGATATACGAGAGACAAATGTTGTTATAATTAGTATCATACAAAGATTTAGCAGAGAGGAAAAGGTGACTGGAACTTGGCTACTAATAATAAAAAAAAAATGTTGCTTAGGTGGTATCAATAGTATGAGAATATACCGGTCATTAAAAAATAACACGGAATGAAATTTCATCCTGGAGGACACTGGCAACCAGTGTACGGACTGGCAGAGAGGACTGGCGTGACAAGAAAGAGGCACCCCTGGCAGATGCAAGTACAGTTATCGATTGTCAAACGATGTACATACAGATAAAACGAACATCCACCATAGTATCTAGGTAACTATTAAAACCAATTAAATGAGTCAATCAGGGCAATAATCCCAACAGGCATATATTAAAAAATTGTCTTACATTTTTATATACTGTATCACTATTATGCTATTAAGGAATCGGTTTGCTGTGTATACATAAACAATAAGAACGGTAATAAAACGTCCAAAGGTCATGTCAGAAATACCCACAACCAAATATCTCTACCAGTAACATGAGAAAATCAGAAACTTTTCATTAAAGTAAAAAACAGTTGATGAATGCCTTGTGTTAAATAATGTCATGTGCATAGCTGACAAATGTCCCTGTTCAGTAGGGACAGTGCCTCTTTGGGACCCAAATTTCACAAGAGCTCAGCATATTTGATGAGTAAAAGTGTATCACAGTTTATACAGCTCTGAAAATCACAATAATGTGCAGAGACACAGCAGGAAATGTATTTATAAATTAAATTATGTAAATGAAACACAATATTCTACTTCTTAATGCCTTTGTTAAATAATGGCTATGTATAGATGACAAAGGCAAATTAATATTATACTTAGTAACTTCCTACTCTCTAGCCCAAACCTTTAACCTCATGTCCTAAAACAAAACTGTCCCATTTGAGAGTTGTGTGGAGGAGTGCATGTGTGAGTAAATTGTCCTATGATGGATTGTATGCATTAATTAAACACACAAATATATATATATATATATATATATATATATATATATATATATATATATATATATATGCATAGGATTTGTTGATAAACAATAAAACACAATACGCAATGTCCAAGAACCTTTGTTTCGTTCTGCTTAAATCCATTGTTGTCTGTGTAACCTCATTGTACAGCACCGTGGGATATGTTGGTGCTAGAATTACCATCACTTTATATAGCACCATCATATACCGTAGCACTGTACAAGAGGATTCACACAGGAATTGCTGTCTTTATGTAGGGGTCTATTCTTCAATAAGGGCAGAGTACAGGTAAAAACAGAAGTAGATGTGTCTTCTTGTTTGTTTAGGGGTGGAGTAATATTGTCCTCTATCAATTAAAGGGGAAGTACACATTTAACCCACAACAGTTAATGTTATACTAGGTCTCTACGCAAATAAGTGGTATATGGCTATATATATCGTAAAAAGTATATTACCAGAAAGCAAAACTTAGAAAGTAAACATTCATTAGCCAAACATTTACTCTGCTGGCCAACAATATAGTTCAGAGTAAAGAAACCTACAATATTAAAAATTTACTTTGTTTACAAATGTGTTCTTAAGCGTATCAGATTACAAATATTTTTTCAAAAATATTGTATTTTAAAATAGTTTTAGTGTTTGGTGTTTTCAGACAGCTGTGTATTACCCATTTGTATGTGTTCTAACTGTAATATTAGACCAATCTACACTTGGTAAACAACAGAATAGCTCAATCTTAATCATCCAGCTGGACACTGACTAATTAAAGTCTGTGGAAGAACAGACTTCATTAGCATTACCATAAAGAATCGGCTCAATGTGGCATTTCCAGAAGATATCACATGCCTGAAAGTAATGGCAGCTCCCAGGTCTGTAGATAAAAGGAGTTTATTGGAACAAAATACATTTAATTTGTTTTTTTGTATACAGCAATGTATTTTAATGTATTTGAATTAAAAAAATAAAGTTTACTTTTTTTTTACTTATGAATCTGACTAGCTTGCTTTTTGTTTTATAGAAACCATGTTTCTTGGTTCTTTGCATGACCTATTTATAGCCAGCATGTTATTTTTCTTAAGTTATGGAACAGGGTCCAAATTAACAAATTTAGGTATGACTTCAAGGGGTATTCTTTTTTTTCCATCTGTTATATTTCACTTTAAAACAAAGTCCATGTTTTATAAACCAATGTTCCAGATGAATTAAACATATTGAGCTCTCAAACCACAGGAACACCTGGTCCTCAGTCATGTCCCAGTGATTTTATCTTTTTTTTTTTTTTCTTCTTTCTTATCCAGCAATTCACATGTTCCTACACACACGATCATGCACATTTGATAAATACATGGTTTTTCCCAAAACACAGTCTAGAAGAAAGGTCCAGATGTCTCAAAGTAAGAGGTGTGGAGTGAATCCCAACCAATCAGAAAACAAGAAAGTAACAAAACAAGACTTAAATACTCATGCAGTTAGTGTAATGTATTGATCAAGCAAATTAATTGTATTATTGTTAGACCAAGTAACCTCTTAACTCTAAGAAAAACATACTACATAAAGATCACCTACAATTGTACACTAGCTTCTACTATACTGTATACACAAACACACCCATCACACACACCCACATATCAATCACTATTTTATCCCCAGGAGCAAATAAGTTCAGGTGACTAAAATGTATGTTTTGCAGCATATGATACATTCTCTAAAATAAATGGCTAATACCTTTTTGATATGGTCTCTCTTCATACAATAGGATGAATACATAACAAAACCTAAGACTACCTGTAGATATAGATCAAAACACTCAATTCAGGAAATTTTCAACATTCAATAACAAGTTCTGTCTTAAAAGACATTTTCAACATTCAATAACAAGTTCTGTCTTAAAAGAAACAGCATGCTACAACTAGTTAGTGCTAACTTCCCAGCACAACTGCAGCTGGATCCCTCATGTGACTCTTACACCCACCCCCCCTGCTCTCTATTCATCTTTCAAGGCAACATATGGACCCCTCTCCCTAGCTCTAGCCTCTTGTTATAGCGATCACCCAGCGCTTTTACTACCGTCATCCCATGTGTGTACCCATTACATTCTCAGTGACTCTAATTACAGGACCTGCCACAATGTTCCTAAATCACAGTGTCATGCACACACATAAATACATCAATACATGAAGGAGAACTACTGGAAGGGGAATATATGGCTTACAAGAATAAATCAAAGCTTCAATGTACACACTGATGTAAATAATGTCAACAAAAGGCACATCTGATTTTCGATAATATATGGGAATATTTTTATTATGGCTACTCAGTAACACCTGGCAGCTCAGGGGTTAATAAAAGTTTACTAGTAAGGAATGGGGGGGGGTTAAGTTCCTAAAGAGTGACTTCTCTGTCTTAAGTTAGTTTTACATGAGCCAGCAACTAAACATGAATACAGGCACCCCACGTGGGGCACTGCGGGGGGCTGATTACCTTTACATGACAATGCCCCCCCATCATTCTCTTACCACTTTATCCATCAGTTTCCAGGTCTTCTCCACCGTCCTCCTGTCGGCCGCTGCCTGTTTTGGGGGTCCCACCGCGTCCTGGATGGCATCGAATAATCCCAAAATACGGCCCTTACGGGGGTTGGCCCCCCGGGCCCCTGGGAGACGCCCGGTTAGGGCGCTGCTGCTCGTGCTAGTACTACTACCGCTGCTGCTGCTGCTGCTGCTGCTGGCCATGGTGTGGGTGGCAGGGAGAGGAGGCTCAAGGAACAGCCGCAGAGGCAGCTTCTACAAGGACACAGAGGACAAGATATTAAGGGGGTCTCGCTGCAGCAACCACCGGATCCCAGTACAGAGGGTGCTGATCGTGCTCCCCCCTTTTTACTTCAGCGCCTGCTGTTGGGACTCCGCTCCCCTCCTTCTCCCTTCTCATCCGAGCCGCAGGCAGAGTTGGTGAGGTCACCGGAGGAGGAGGGGGAAGAGCAGGGCTGGTTCGCTACTGCACAGTCCCTTTAAAGTGGCAGTCGCCTAAACCACGCGAGCCCAGCTCACCCTCCACAAGGGGATCAGTGAGGGGTAAAAAGGATCGAGAGCAGATAGAATTGACAACAGTTTGTGTGGAATTAAGAAATTTGTGGGATTAAGAAGAAGAAAAAAAAAGTAAGGACTCTAAGGAGAGAAAGGAAAACATATGCTAGAGAAGGGGAGAGGGCTCAGAGGGGAGTAGTGGGTGAGGCAGGCAAATGAGAGATTGACAGGGACACAATTGGGAGCATTTGGGTGAGACAGATGGTGTGGGGAGAAAGGGATAGTAGGGGTGAGTTTTAATGAAGAGGAGCACTGCTGCAAATGAGCAATGTGTGTGAATGTCACTGGGAGCACATGTTATGGCTTCAGCCTTCTGATGTTACTCTGTATTATTTTATTTCTAGCTGGTTATAAAAATATCAAGAGTCCATTCAGGCTTTAGTAAAACTATCACCGGCCAAGAATTGTATAATATCAGAAGGGCTGTCTGCGCTCTCTGGGTCAGACACTAATGCTAGTGGGGCAGAAACAATACACTAATGCCTACATTAGCATTCTACATGTCCTTGTGTGGGGGCAACAAAGAGCCTCATTGCCTTGGTTGCTATTTGATTGAGGACCAGTCCTGAGTGTTAGTGTAGCTCTTATATTCCCTTCAGCGTGTCTCTCACACTTGAGTTCATGACCCAATCCTTCCACTCATCACAAGTAGATTGTTCTGTTTATTTTGTCCTTTATTTTCTCATTCAGTGAGCTTTTCATTATTGATACATATAAGATATGGACCCAGCCCTAGCCTGATATCAGCATTTTACATTATGTATAGTGTGTGTATTATACCTTTAGATATATATATATAAAATATCAGGACAAGTAGCATTGGGTGGAGGATCTAATGAGGCCCCCTTTGTGCACGCGCTCCTATTAAATTTCAATTCCCAGTTAGTGGCAAGAAAGTTCAGACAACAGTATTTACAAAGCACTTTAATATACATTCTTTGTTAAGGATCCTGTCTGGCCGTTTAAAGTAAGTATTAAAGAAACAACTAGATCTATCATAAGTAATGACATTCTCTAATGAACTCATTGACAGATCACAGCAAATAGCTGTAGGAATATAAACTGAAACCCATTCCAGATTTCTAAATCAGTGGTGTTAAGAAACAACAAGAATAAGCCCATTATCTACCAAAACGTTTAAATACACACACCATGGTTTTGTTTACACAGACTTGCTCAAACATCTCTCTGTATGATATTTGCTAACTTTGACTTGAATGACAGTGACCTCATAGATGGGAGCAGTATTATCCAGTTTCTTCACACCCTCAAACTAGCTGCCATACTTGCTTTGATCAAAGGTTTTAGATCATCACCTTTGCCCTTGCATTTCCTGCACTGCAGACATAGGGCACTGAGGGCCAACGTGCATTTGCTTTTGATTGATATCTTTGGTTTTAACTATTATTATATTTTTATATTGTATGTTGCAAACAGTATCCACATGCAAGCAAATGAGAAGCTCTGGGTTACATATAACAAACAATGACACATAATCCATCACAGATACAGATGCTTATTTGGGTTGTGATTGGATGTGCTTGTGCAATTTCGTAAACTGGTTCTGGCTGGAATCCCCCCTTCAACCCTAATCATATGCAGCTTGGCAGAAAATAAGTAAAAGGTAAAAGAGTATTAACATCCAACAAAACAATAAAAGTACATATTTTTATGATTTTAAGTAAAAGTTTGGATTCGAACGGTTCGGTGGGTTGACTGATCGGTTAGCAGCAGCCTTTTTTCACTAGTCTTTTTTTTTTTCTATCTTAGGACACCACAAGATGATGGCACTACAGAAATCAATAAATAATAATAATGATTTATCCAGTGTAAAGCACCGCAGAATATCACACTATATAAATCAATTAATAATAATAATTTTTCATTCATTTTTTATGAGACCTATTCTACCTCTTTATACTTTTAGTCATAGCAGCAAAAATACAACTTACTTCAACAACAATTTATGGAATACATAGAAATATAGAATTTTTTCTATTTGGCCCATTTACTCTACCCATTTTTCCTCCTTTAAGGACCCAAACCTTAAACTGTCCCACAATGTATAAATATATACGTGTTACTGAATTCTGATTTTGTCTTTCTTTAGTTTTGTTTATAATACACACATCCCTCCCCATAATGATGTTTGCTCAGCCAAGACAACAACTACACGCCTTGAAAAAAAAGCAGACTCAGGAAGGAGACACAAAAACAACAAACTGTGACCTGGGGGAGGGAGCGACCTCTGCTCAGCCAGTAACCTCTTCACTTCTGTAAAATAATCTTTTTTTTTCATTCACATTGACAAAGAAGTGTCTTTAATTATCAGCATTTTTCTGGATTTTTGTTTGTAAACTTGGGAAATCATACAAATCATAAACTGAAACAGAGAGACATGACGTGGCAAGGGGAGACTTTTGGTAAAGCATTAGCAGCTTTATAGCCATGGTACTTAAAATCCCATGATCTTCAGCCAACACTTAGTGGTACACAGGCCAGCTGAAAACAATGAGTGGTGTGGAGGATCAAGATCAGGAAGGCCCAGGGGCAACACCTTTACATGGGTCCCATCCAATATAATGAAATCTAAATAAACACGCCACAGAGCCAGGGCATAGCCGTTGGCTGTCTGGTAGGACAATTGCATGTATTTGCTCCTTATCTGGTGCTTTGCACTGGAACACTGAAGACACACAAAGGCTTTGTGCATATACATGCATGTAGGTTGCCAGATTCAAAAAAGGAAAAAGCTGGCATTAACAAAGTATATTGGTAACGGTAACCTGCATCGCAACCATGGTGCCATCCATACATCAACTTGCATCAACTTTTTTAATGATTTCATCATAATTATGGTTTGAAGAGGTTAAGCAAACACAGATGTTTCTCGCTCCAGCACTTGAGAGGTTAACCACAGACATATTAAAGTTGGACTTCAGCATTGAAAGGGTTACCTGTACACATGAAAGAGTTTGCTTCAGACTGAAGAGGTTAACCGAGTACATGAAAGTTTACCACTTCAGCATTAGAAGTTAACTACACACAAGAACAGAAGAACAGAAAAGGCAGAGAAGTTACAATGTATTAACCACATGGTATTTGTTACATTGTGTCTGACATTAAATAGCTAGCTATTAGACTATTCCGATTCATTCGAATTGCAAATTTTCCACATTTTGGAGAATTCTGTGATTCGTACGAAGCCAGGCCCCCCATGAAGTGTCCAAAAATTAAGCAAATGGCTCTAAATCTTTGAAGATTTGTAGGCCCTTTCACTCACACTCTGGCCTCCTCATTTTCTTGTTCTTCTAGCTTCTCTCTTTTATCTCCTCTCTTTTGATTGGAGGAATGAACATAACCTGGTGCGAACATTTAAAATGGGTGTGCTTCCAGTGACGTCTTCTCACCTGATCCTGCAATTAGAGGGAGGACGGCACTGAAAGCACTGCAATTTTGGTGGAAGTCCGCACCAGGTTATGTCTGATCCTCCAATCAGGTGAGACTATGTCACCACAAGCCCCACCATTTTGCCCTAAGGTGAATTTCCCTCAAAATGGCAGCGCTTTCGGTGACGTCCTCCCAGGTGGAAGTTCGCGCCAGGTTATATCCACGGAGATGTGGATGAAGATAAAAGAGAGAAGTGGTTGGCAGAAGTGGAAGTGGTCGGTAGAGAAGTTAGGGAAACATTTGGAGAGCGTGAGAGAGTTAATGAGAGTGAATGTGTGCACAGAACAAATTTAGTTCCCAAATTAAAAATGCCCCCAATTTTCACCTGAACTGAATGGGCACGGAACATAAAAAACCCAAAACATTTGTCTGAATCGTTTTTTTTCCCATTTGCACATGTCTACCGACTATGCTGGTTTATACAGTCAAATGAGAGTCCAATCTGAACTCTGTATAAGCTGGTCAAGGTATCTAACCACTGACCTTTAAAAATGTCTGTCAAATATTGTCCACTTGTAACCCTAATGCACACAGCCAACTATGCATACATTTAAGAGGATCAACCACATAAATACATAGATGCATGCATATACATCAACTGCCACACATATGGATTTAGGCTTCTGTCTGCTTATATGGCTATTGGCTGCTGGCTGGGGGATGTTGACACAGCAACTCAAAGCCTTGCATTTTACTTACAAGCAGAGAACCAAGCAGCTTCTGACTGCAACATGTAGCTACAACATGTATAAGTTAGAAGTTCCCTCAGCCATCACTGATACGTTTCGAGATACGCTTCTGTATTCTGCTTAGCTACTTATCTCCACTTCACTATCTTCTCCTAAGTGTCAGGATATGATGTCATTCTCCAGAATCCCCCCATGCATTTGCAAGGTGGACACAACAAAAATGTAAGGTATTACTCATCAATAATTAAAGTGCATATACGGTTGTACCGCCGTTGGATGCTTCATATACATGTAGGTCAGGGAGGTGTGGGACACTGATTGTTGGAATTTAACTAATAGGTAACCATATTTATCTTCAACGGGGGCTACATTGAAATTGTTGCTGTCCCTCATAAGGTATATTATATAAGCATAGCCTATTCAACTTTAAATCTGATACCTTAGCATAATTCTACTTAGGTGCTGTCTGATCACTGTAAAAGTGCCTGTCTCATTAAACCATGCATGTAGTTGGTGTTGTTAGTGCTACTAGTTTTTCTGTTTGATCCTCTGCCCAAGGCTTTACATTACTACCAAGGGCTACAATGCTCGTTAGCTTGGATTACTGCTAACATTTCAGTAACAATATTGACTGTAAAGACTTTTATTTTGCAAACCTGCATTGACACTTCTGTTATATGGCCAGCAATATATTTCCTTTGTGATTTGCTAGCAATGCCAATCCATATTGCCATTATTATGAATAAACCCTACCCACAGGCAGATTGGTGGTGATTCTTTTTATCTGATGCTGTGAAGAGCTGCCAGAGAGAGAGAGAGAGAGACAAAAGGGGGTCATTCGACAGCTGTGCCACTGAGATGTATTTTTAAACAATAAACCTCCTGAGACAGACAAATAACAAGAACCCATGGATCACTTGGGGCACATGCAGCAGCCATGACGGAGAATTAACTTTCAACCCAGCAGTCAAGCTCAAGCATGCAGAAGTGAAATTGTGTATAATGATCCTTACCAGCCTGAGGTACTGTGCCGGTCCTTCACAAGAACAGATGGTAAAGATGTCTTCTAGCCCATTTGTTCTTCTTGGGGGAATTCATTTATTTAACATATTAGTGTTGTGAATGCAGGTGTCGTGCATCAATGAAAACTGGTAACTGTGGCAAAATCTTCTTTATGCACAGATTCATACGCAGCAATCAACAATAGTCTCCCAATAGTGACTAGACATGCATAATGTGAAGGAGTAAGTACAAGTAGTTGTAGGTATTGATAATTTGTTTTAGTTGCATACATTTCAAAAGCACAAATGCTTTTTCAAAAGCACAGTTGTTTTGAGCATCTTTGATCTAAAGGGTGATTCTAGAGGCATTCCATTCATGATCATAACATAACTGTATTGAATTGTCCACTCAAGACAAACTTCACACTTTAGGATTCCAACAATTTAATCTATTAGTACCATGGTAATCAAAGCAATTTCCAATTGATATGCAATCAAGAAGGGCTATTGGTCCAGAGTGACATCATATCCTATGCAACATAGGTTGGTGATGCAACATCATCATAGATCATAGTTCACAAATACTGTTTGTATATACACATAGACAAAGATGTAAAGTGTGACGGGACGACCTGTACCCCGACTGGGTACACCCACCAGACTGTGCTTCCTTCTGCCAAAACACCAGTGGCTAACCCTTTCAGCGCCAGACAGAACCAGAGTTGTAGAGAGAGGGGGATGCAGCTGCACTGGAACTGCATTGGTGCTGTAGCTAGCCGTAACTTAGCAAATCCAGCGCATGTTTTGTCCGGAAAAGGACAGTGCGCTACTATAGTTCCAGAGCTGTGGCTGGGAAAAGCCCGGTTCTAAGGATAGGCAATAAAACCAGGTTTAACAAATGAGCTTCCTTTCCGTAACCATCTCCGATTGTGACCCACCATGAGACCAGTATAACACCAAAAGAGCAACGTGATAGGACAACAGACATCGGTAATGACTCAGTTCCAAATGATGGCAGGCATCGCCACTGTTCCTAGCTGCCGCACAGATCAGTTGGTATCAAGTGGAAAGTGCACCTGGCTAGAACCCTGCTGCTAGGGCAGAAAGCATTGGGGGCATACAAACCGCAATGTTTGTGTATACACACACAGCACAGTTGTTACGGGGTGAGCAGCAGCCACTAGCACTTAATAGTAAACCTCTGAATCATTTAAATGGCAAACATGGGAACCCCAAATGATTTTAAATACATATGCAAGCCCCTGTAATGTATAGATGTCATTCTTTCATTCAGACACTGGAAATAATTGTTGTGAGAGAAATAATATGTTGCAAAAGAGTAGTGACTCAACTCTCATGGGGTGGATGAGGTTGAATTAAAGTTCAAGTATATTGGAAATTACAGATATCAAGACAGAACATGATCAACCTGTTTGAATCATCCACAGGAAACTCTGGTATTTGAGGTTTAGAAATAATGTTGAATATTCTGGCCAGTAAGTGTGTATAAGTACAGGCCACAATAAATTCCCTATTTCCTGCGGATCACTTTGCAATCATTGATCTTCTAACTGTGGCAATTAGATGCTTTCTGAAGTTTGAACAATGAAAAACTGCAAACTTGACTCTTACACACAAGCAGAAATATTTTCAATGGGTCTTCCTTCAATTCTTCCCCCAGATGTTTATGGTTTCAAATGCCTATGGACAATTGTGACCACATTTTTGCATTGGTCTCACTATAGTCCAATATGCTAATAATTCAACTGCCTAATTCTTTAAGGAATAGCAATGTCGACATTTTCATTTTTATGTTTTACAAAATCTGAGATTTATATTGTCCAAAAACTATTTTATCAAAATGTAGGCTGAAAATATGCATGTCATAAAATATTAATAATGTAGATTAAAATTAGTTTTTTCACAGAATATTAAAGGCGCTTGCAACAGGAAAGAAATAATTCTTTCAAAGAAAGAGCGAACATTTTTATCTCCTTCTAACCAATTAGAAAATATACATAAGCCCAAATGTTTCTTCAGTGAAAATGATCACCTACGTTGATCAATGTTTATGCAGTGATCTCCTGCAGCAAACATAGTCACCTACACTGCTAGCTATTTTTGAACAATAACTACGAGGAACATAATCAGGGAGTGTGTGTGTGTTATTTCTAATCTTCTATATTTTGAGATGCACAATTTGTTCTAACACACTGCCCAATAGTACAGATCATTTTTTAAAAGCTAGCGGAAAATATAGTCATAGCTTTGTAAAACTATAGGTGGTAGATGGAAGCATAGCATTTTGTGTGGTATGATCCTGATTCTCGAGTAGTGCCCCAATGAGTTGCCCCTCTATGATTATGGGTCAGTTTGAAAGTGTGCCACCGTATACAATGTCTTATCCTAGCATTTTGCTTCATTGTGCCATAAAGTGGTAACCTAGGAAAATGGCACTGGTCGACCAGCCTTTAACCACTGCCCTTCCAAAAGTGTCCCAATTTAGGCATCTGAAATGTTGGGGGTATGAGTAAGTGGCACCATTGCCTCATGCCTACAAGCCCGGACTGGTAATTGATCACAGCGGACAAATGCCTGGATGTGCCCAGCCGCACGTTACGTGAGCATAAATACGTAGTGTGCTCCCACATGTATCCAGCTATCGGCCGCACCAAAGATGTGTGCAATCCTTCTTAGGGATCCTGCTTAGGGATGTCAGTTTTCCTGCTGAACATAAACTGGTTACAAACCTAGAGGGAAACATGCTATTTGCAGTGAATTTCTTTGAAGAGACATATTTTCTGGCGTATATGTGTATGTGTCGACATATCACTATACAGTGCTAGCATATGAAATGTTAATTTGCGGCTTTGAGGTTATTTAAATCTAGGGAATTTGTACTTTTTTTATTTTATCATGTAGCCATAAAGCAGGGAATCCTCCCTAATCCCAAAATAACAATGTGGTTTGCGTAGGAACATGTAGACTGGCACAACTTCCTGTGTCCTATCCTGCGGAAACTATTGTGTTTTTTCCAGTTAAATCTACATTAAAGGTAAATAAGTGCTTAAACTTGTTTATACGCGTCAATTCAAACCTTTTTTTTCTACTTCTATTCAACAGTATCTCCTATTCCAAAAACAAATGGTTTGTCACTTTTACTGTTGAAGATCTTGTTGGCTCTAGTGGTAGGCTGTGACCCCTACCTGGGGTTTTGAGCACAGTGCTTCTGCATACTCCTAGAAGCTGGCGGCATGCACATTCTCGATTAGGCTGCTGAAGGAGCGTCCACCTGCTTGTACTGAGGCAGCCCCACTGGAGAAGCTGCCCATAACGAAAAAAGGGGAAGGAGAGGAAGTATCCACCTCCTTAAAGCCACATCACCCAGAAGAAGCTTCACAGGTGTTGAGGGAAGGGGTCTTCAGACTGTAGCACTATACTGTATAAGTACAGCTTACCTTCAGGTCCTGTGCTTACACCAGTCCTTCTGCAGTGCTACTTGTGTTCTATTACCTGGGTTTGTTGTAAGTATTACCCCACTTGTCGCACCAATGGACAACACAACATATAGGCAGCTACTGTTCAGTAGCGAATCTCCAAAGCAGTAGTCATGACAGGAGACAAATGGGGTAATTTGTTTAACAAGCAGAGGGTCAGTAAACAGGAGACAAGTGGGGTTGCCCTTAAACAAGCCACAGGTCAGTAACCAGGAAATTAATGGGATAGACCCATGGCTTGTTACCACCTATCTTGACCATAAGGACTGTGGGTAATATTTCTGAGTTTGTTCCTGTGTCGATTTTATTGCTGTTACTTTTATTTGGGCCATCATGCTTCCTCCTCTGTCTGAGTGACTCTGTGATAGTGACATCAGACAGTCAGGTGCTCCTTGGCAGGATTCTAATATACCATTCATATACATATGTAGAACTTTCCATGGGACCAAGACCTCTATTGTATTTAACATGTTATTGTATAATTATCGTAGGCTCTATAACTCTTCCTAGACCTGGATTGCACTTGCCTTTTTTCTAATATTTCTGGGTTAGCATATGTTGTGTTGGCCACTGGTGCTACTTGGAACCCAATCAGTGGAGGGCTGGCCCCTTCTGGCACAGGGGGCAGGCAAAGCCAAGTGGCCCAATAGGCCCATTGCCCATCCCCTGGTAACTAACATGCACAATTGCCATACAGACTTACACACTCATGCTAACACACATAATTACAGTAATGCACAAGCACACATACTCACTCTTACATTAACACACAGATACACTCATGTTAACAAATGCTCCCTTTAATACTTTCATACAGATACACTCATGTTAACACACACTTATACATACACACTACTGTTAACACACACACATACACTCTCACTCTAACATACATACATACACACTTACATACTCACTCCCTCCATCCCTAACTCCCTTACCCTCTCACTCATCGATATTGAACAATGTTACATTTCTATAATGTGTTTTGAAAATACAAACAAAAAACTGTCAGGGTATGCTTGGCGCTCCCTCTTTTAGCACCAATACATTCAAAATCCTGCCTTTGATTTAACATACTAAAGAAAGTGTTTATTTAGAAAGTTTTATCTAATAGAAAAGAACACTTTAAATGCTGCAGAAGCACAATGTGTTTTTCACTAATGCAGAAGTAGTAAATTAATACTTAGGAAACCTCACAGTCAAAGTCTGTGCCACACATTTTACATCATGTCTCTGCTTCCACCTCTGTTTTTTACATTAAAAGCTTCTTGTAGCCTCACAAATGCCAAGAAAAAAAGGAATGGAGACAAGGAATGTAATAGTTTTTTTTTTTTTTTTTACGGATTGCAGTGTAGCTACACTTAAAGCTTGCACCCTTTTCTAAAATATGGACTACACTTAAACTTGAATCTCTTTGATCTCCCGTGCAGTGGCTGGGAGATATGCCTACTGCTGCATAAAAATCAGAACATACCTGTACATCCTAATGGGCTACTTTACACATCCTAATGGGCTACTTTACACAAGTTTTAAGGACGTACAGATACGTCCTAAGAGGACTCAATGTAACCTGCTATGTAACCTTAAAAACGGCTATATTCAAATCAATAGAAGCCACCTTCTACTAAGTTATTAAAGATGTTAGAATGTAATAACTTTAAAGGATACATTGTTACAAATGATTTACAGACCAGAATTTTATCCAAAGCCACCTTAATAAGGAACGTATATGTATAGTACAAAGCTAAAATAAGCACTTTGCACAAATGTCTAGGGAGGCAAAAACATTGTATACTAGTGAGAATGTAACACTTTCAAAAGCAACATGTGGCCTGCAGCAGGAATACAAAGCCACTTCACTACTCTAAATGATATTCCACTTAATTAGGGGTTATATAGATTTCTTTGTTCCATAGAGGTGGCTTCTTATCTGACCAATTAACTGTACACACCAATATTGGACAAATAAATGTAATTATGTTAGTTTACCTATTTTATCTGTAACAAAGCAAATACAGTATATTAATTTAACACAAAGATAAACAGACATCATAAAAAAGCTGAAAAACTCCACCAAACATTAATCCAAATTGTAACAAATTGCTACAAATTCTTTAAATATTAGTTGTTGATTAGAAGCTTTCCTTTTGATCTTATTAAGCATGTAATAGTTAAACTGTGGGTACTGCACACACTGTACTATAGTTATGAGATACACATGCTTCTATTATAATAGGGAGATTCAAACATCTTCACATTTCCACACAACCAATAACCACATTCTTGTAAGCAAAAAAAAAAAAGACAGTAAACATTGCTGAAAATATTGCTAGACAGCAAATATTGTTGTCTGCTTTACAAAACTATGAGCTTTGGACACTATTGTAGCTGCTTACATATTTATATAATAATCATGATTTTGCGGTGCTTTAAACCTTTCTAGACATTTACTTTAGGCCATTTTGGCCATTTTATTGGTTAGAATTTTAACCAAAAGTGGACCTCACTTGTGTTTCTTCTTATTTTAGGGTCTTTTTGACTAGGTTTTATTAGGCATAATACTTTTGTTGTAGACTAACGTAAATATAGATTTGTCAAAGCTATGTTTTATTTGCTGTTGAGAAAAAGATAAATTCTAGAAACTCTGTAATCTTGGCAGAGAGAAATCATCATCCTCATTTATCTCTTTTGCCGAGTAGATCTGCCTAATATCTTGAGTTTGGACTGGCTGGGTGGCAGCAGATATGCTGATTGTGATTTTTAAATTTTTAGTGGTACAAATGTGTAAATATTTACACATTTGTACCACATGGGCTCTAATGTAGGTCCAAACTGGGGGCAGCCCTATGAAGATAAGCTATTAAGTGTTGTTGTTTATTGGACAAGCTGTTCCTCTATCTTTTGATGTGATGATTTCCAAACTATGGTTTGCTGTGGCTCTTCCTTTTTACCTTGAATTTATAATATATGTTATAATATATTTGTACAGTAGCATAGATATAAATCATGATGCTTTGGAATTTTTACTAATACCATGTGAAACCAATAGTGAGTGCAATCATTTATAATATGTTTCTGCTATTCATGTTGTGGTATAGTTTTTGCATGCTCCTGACTCATCACACATGGTTTACATTCTTTCTAAATGCAGAGAGCTGAAAAAAAGGACTATTTTCTATGGCTGGGAAACTATATATATATTATAGAAATTATTTGTATCTAAATCCTAGTTGTAGTCTCTATGATCAGTAAAATTTGCAAAGGCATTTGACTTAACAGTAAGTGTGTCCATAGGAGTCATAGCCAGAATAATTGATATACCGTATTGGCTCGGAGATAGGCCGCACTTTTTTCCCCCACTTTAAGTCTTTAAAGTGGGGGTGCGGCCTATATTCGGGGTCTAGCGCCCGACGCCCGGGACATGCAGTCCCGGGCACCGGGCAGGCAGCGGGGTTAGGATACAGATCCCCCGCAGCGGTGCAGGGGACCTGCATCCTACTCCCCGATATGCTCAGACAGCCTCCCCTGCCAGCACTTCCCACGGCGGGGGTGCCGGCACGGGAGGTTGTCTAAGCGCATCGTGCGGTTGTCTAACCGCACGATGCGTTTTACCTCTGGCCCCCCGCCTGACTTAACGGAGCAGACTCCCGGGTGTCTTGCGGGGCCGGCGGGGGACATCTACGCAATACGCGTATACACATCCGGCACCGGAAGTTGTATACGCGTATTGCATAGATGTCCCCCGCTGGCCTCGCAAGACACCCGGGAGTCAGCTCCGGTAAGTCGGGGGGCAGAGGAGGACAGTGGCAGCATATCTCGGGGGGCAGAGGAGGACAGTGGCAGCATATCTCGGGGAGGGAGGAGGACAGTGGCAGCATATCTCGGGGGGGGGACGGACAGTGGTAGCATATCTCGGGGAGGGAGGACAGTGACAGCATATCTCGGGGGGGCAGAGTGGCAGCATGTTTTTTTTCTTTAAAAAAGCACCAAACTTTTAGGGTGCGGCCTATATACGGGGGCGGCCTATATCCGAGCCAATACGGTAGTTGTCAGAAGACCATGCTAGAACAGCAGACATCTTGAGATAACATGTTTCCCTTGAGAAACTCTTGTCATGAGACATGATGGACCTTATCTAAAGGGGCGCTGGCTGTGTTTATCAGCTAACCCAGTAAGTACTCATAATGTTGTTGTATAAGAGGCTGGCAACTTACTAGCCACTTTTCACTACATTTTCAAACAAAGCACGAGAGAGCAGGAGTGATATTTTCCAGAACTCTATATGGCCATATGAATACCTAATTGCAGTATAAAAATGACATCTTTAGACAGTCTCGCTTTGAGAATATGTACCCATTCCGATGTTTGGGTATATTCAGTTCAGGAGAACTGAGATATAGGATCAAAGTACTAAAATTCCATTATGTTCATCAATATATAATGGAATTAGATGAAATGATTAATGAAAAATTCCTAGGTTTATTAAAATTAGGTCAATGTCTCAGGCAAACATACCCAAAGGGTGAAGTCTTTAAAACAAATAAAGCTCTGGGGAAAAGCATTGGAGAGAGGGGCAGCATGACAGGGGTGACCCCAGGCAGCCCTCTAAGGGTTAATGTGGCCAGGGGCATTTGGGGTCTGATTGGCCGCAGGCTTGAGTTGGTGGCCTGGTTTGATGGAGGGAACCAAGAGAGGGGTATATAGGTTTTGTAACAGCAGGACAGCATTCTTGCCCTGCTTTCCCCTTCTATATGTAAGGTTGGTGGTGGTTGGTTATGCTGGCATGGTGCAAGAGTGAACACACCTATAGTGTGGTTTGACTGGTGGTGCACAAGGCTTTGGTGTAAGTGCAGGACACTTCTTGGTTATGTGCCCTCATAATTTCATATTATGGAATTTGGTTTGGATTTGGTTGCCGTGCATTGGACACTAGTAGTTGCAGAAGGGATACAGTGTGTACACCTGTGCCAGCCTGGTCAGTTAAGACTTTTGCTATAATAAGGTTCCTGGAATTCAATATTATACGGCATTGTTATTGTATTAAAGATGGATTTTATCTTGCTGTTAGTGTCATGGTGCGGAGAGGCAGGAATACCTGCACTGTAGATTGATTTTATCCATAGCTAACAACACGTTAATAAAATATTTGTTTACTTAATTGGGGTGTTTGTCTTAATGGGAGAGAAGCTGTAGGGGAGGGTACCGACATGAGCTCTGCCCCTGTCATGGTGTTTTGGACACCATGCCTGCTACTGAGTGCATATTTTTTTAAGTTCTGGAACAATGATTACTGTCGTATAGACACTCTGATATACAGATAACTCACCCTTAACATATTTATGGCAGCAGCTATGTTGTACCACGTGCAAGTCTGACATTACTGTTTTAATTATGTAGTGCATTTGTAGTTTTGCACTTTGTAAGATAATAAAATGCTACAAATTTGCATATCAAGTTCTTTCTGGATATGATGCATACAAAAGAGAAAATACAGACTGAACTTAGTGGTCATATGCTATCTATGTATGTTTATTTTCTGTTCTATTTAGACTTTCCTGGTTTTATCTGACCACACAATGAAATATGAAGACACATTGCAACCAACAATAACTTATTTGAAATCACAGCACTATAATACAGACTGTTGAGTCACACAGACTCTGGGCTAATTTCCCTGTTTCCCCTGGACTTCCCCTGTTCTAATTTTTCAAAAACAAATTCAATGTTAGGCTTCTCTAACACAAACTGTATATGGCTGCCCCTAGGATGGTGTGGAAAATTTGGGGGGCCAAACACAGCATTAAAAAAAACCCTGAAATGTTGTCCAGATTTTGCCTGATGATCTTGCAAGTCGGTAAGATATTACCGGTATGTTACCATCCTGCAACACAATTTAAGAAAATGTGACTGCCTAGTTTTTTGTATTTTCTTTACAAGAAATAACAACGGCCCAGTAAAGATTCAGTAGATATACTTTCTTAATTCTTATTTTTTTAAACTTTTGTCATAATACATATTTGAGATAAAAGAAACATGCCAAATCATGTTACAAAAAAAGGAATTCATATAAAAATCAATCAGCCCAACGATCAAAGAAACCATCAACTTTAGAAATCAGGTAAATATAAAAGCACATTACGCTTTTGCCATCACTATTCCAAAAAAACTAAGCAAACATCCATATGAAAGCTACCTCAGTTAAAACATATGGAAATAAATGGACACTAAGACTATACTCTGCAAAGTAAGGTGAAGAGGGAACACCTGACCATTATACCTACAGTACATGAGCTTGTTTGATATCCCATTCCAAAACCATGTGCATTAATATGGAGTTGCCCTCTGCCCCCCCACAAACACCTTGTAGCTATAACAGCCTCTACTCTATTGCAAAGGCTTTCCACGAGATTTTGGAGAGTGCCTGTGGGAATTTGTGCCCATTTAGCCAAAAGAGCACTGTTGGGCAAGAAGGCCTGGATTGTAAAAAGGGAGAAAATAAGAAAAACTATACAACCAAAGCAGCAAATACCCATCATCACGCATCCTCCCACCTCCCCTCTACCAGCACCATTGTCCCATTTGCCTCGGTTCCGTTACTCCCAGTTCCTTTGACAAGGTCTTGAATGTCTAACTATATGTCTACTAGAGGTGGCCTCTAGTACAGTACCAGGCAGTATGTTGGAACATCAGTTTTAAAGTTTGTTTATGGCTCTAGATTGAAGTTTAATAAATGTTTGTGACTCTTTCTGTAACATAGCATCTAAACATGGAAATACAAACTACAAAGAAAGAGTTTGCTGTGTGCAGTCCTATAATGTGATGATTACAATGGATCCATTGGTGTAAGTTTGCAGTTGCCAACACTATTGGAATAAGTTTCTGACATTTCGAACGGTTTACGATCCTTACTCCAAGTATTGAAATGTTAGGGTTGCTAAATTGGTAATGATGTAAAAAGCTGTTGTGACGGAACCCTCCATTACTGGGGCCACTGGAGAGGCCTGACAGCCAGCCTTCTCCCTATTGACTATGGGCCCTGACTTTGTAAAGACTTCTGTGGCTACCCCCAGCAGGATATCATCTCATCACTTGCTGAGGGGATTTTCTCTGGCAGACAGCCAGGATCTGCAAACAGGGAGTGACCAACATTGTTTTAGTTTAATATCAAATCCCCCCACCCCATGTTGCACTACTATGTTGCCCCCCCCTCTTCCCCAGTTTCACCACTACAGACATTTACCCCGGCTGAACCAAAGTTTGTCTATGAAGATGTTATGCCTATGTGATTGATTTTGTACACCTGGGGCGTCCTTTACCTAAAAGGCAAAGAACCATGGTGCTTTCACTTTTACTGTCTGCAACACGTGACCAATAAAACATCTGATCCTACCACATGACAGGAAAAAGGAAGCTAACGCAGCCATCATTGATCATACACCCATAATGGAATATGTCTGAGTCTCTATAAATACCCCAGTTGCCAGATAGGGTCTTCTGCATCCCAAATCACCCAGCACAAGTACTGCATTCCCTTGGTGCAGTTCAGGCTATTATGTCACCAGAAACCTTGGGGTAAATGCCCCCTTCTCCCCATTGTTACTCCTCCCCTGAATACAACATACACGTTGATATCAGATAATGGCAATTCACCTAATCTAGTTTGTCCATTTTTTTCCAGCTGTAAGCATTGCAACCCTTATTTGGTCTTTGGTCTTGTCTTATATTCAGGAACCTATATGACTCTCTGTATAATTTGAGCCAGGTAATTCCAATGTAGGGGTAGTATGATAAGGGTGCAACTGGATCTCCTAACCAAGCCAATTAAATCAACCTTGTTTTGTCACAAGCATTTTGAACAAATCCAACCTGATGATTAGATAACGGTGACATTATTTATTTAGACAACATTGGCAAAAATATATTTCAGCAAGAAATATGCCTAAAAATTACACAGCTATTTGTTTTTTTCCCATCTTTGTAGTTGAAAGAACTTTGACTGGAAAGCTTCCTGCAGGTGTTTATAAATGTTAGGAAATAGGGAACAAGATAGGTTTAAATACTTTATAGTAGGTGCTCAAGATACCACCTGTGTTTGGGGCCTTATAGGGTTTCAAAGATTTAATTGCTTACACACACTCTTCTTTAGTTAAGGGTGAGGTGATAAAGTCTGCTACTTCCATTTTAAGCTATAGCAGAGAGAATTTGTCCAAAAATAAGAAATATAAACTGCTGTCAGTTGATATACAGAAGCATCATATTATTTAATCTGGGAATTTAAACCCTTCCCTGACTGTGAATAATTAGATGGGTTATGTTGCGCCTAGTCTCGCTTTGCCTTAATTTATTTGTGATCATGGTATCTGATTTGTTTTGGAATACAAACGTTTGTAAAGAATATTCAGTTTTATATCTAGCATATATCTACTGCTATAACATCAGAAATGGTTTGTTTTACATTTCATGTTTTCTCAATCTATAAAGAAGAGATTTGTCTGTAATAATAGCCTTATGGACCTGTTTTAAAAATTTAAAAGATGTGTAAGGCAAATCATTTTGTTTAAAATATAGCTTTAGTTATTTGGAAAACATTTTCACTAATTAGGGAGGGAAGTATTTTCCCATTGATTCTACGCTGTCGGGCATCTGTTAACAAGTCGTCAAAGTAATAGGGGCAAAATTGGACCACAATAGAGGTGCTTAGAACACATAGAAGAATGAGGGCATATACCATTTTGCAATAGGTTCTAGAATGTGATTTGTGAAAAGAGGGAAAAATCCTGATCCAAGGGACGCTGGGTGAAGCTAAAAGACCCAGGTTTCGCTTCAACTTTTGAGGTGGTTGGTTTGGAGGTGGAATAGATATCTGTACATATTGTTAGATTAAAATTTCAACAAAAGCAGCACTCTCCGTAACCTGACCTCATCTACCTTGTCCAAAATGTTTTATAAGAAACTGCCTTGTTGAGTGTAGTGGGTATATACTTTATATCCACAATGATGCAAACTGAGATTGTTAATGGGGCACACAAAAAGAGATACTCTCTCTAATAATCAGAATGTAAAATTAGACCTCCTTATAGATAAATATGAACAGACCCTCTTTTTTGGGGGGGAAGGTGAATGGAAGCTTAGTGAGTATTTTAGTGAGACATTTTAAATGTCTGATATACAAACTTTGATTATCTGTCAGGATGATTTAGTAAACATATAACTTGTATGTTGTATCCAGAGACTTACAGAAAGGAAACTATTTAAAAAAAATCAAAAAAGTTTGCTTTTACCAGAATCCTGTAGAAATAAAAAAAAAACAATGTTTCTTCAAAAGTGGTAAGATTGTGGATAATTCGTATTATTTTTCATGTATGTTCTTGTTTCCCCTTTAATTATATTTTTTATTGTCCAGAGAAGTGGTTCTTGTACTTTACAGGTTGTATCTCATGATATTTCAAATATGTCATTATCCTTTGGGCTTTTTCTATAGTTTCTTTTAGCAATTCAAAATGTTACTTCTGTGGGAAAAATGCAGTGTAGTAGAGACCTTGTAATAGCAAACTAAAAGTAATCATTTTTGTTCAGCCAAGGTTTACTGGGCCATTACAAATCAAACAACACAAAGATTTAGTGAAATCAAGAAAATAGAGATATAATTTCAATTTCTTCCTGTTTTTGCTATGGCTCCTTAGCCAAATTACCAAGTAATTACAAAGTTTCAGGCATTTTGGATGGGGGGGAGAGAGTACTTGGGAGTTCTGGCCACTCCCAAGGTGGGTGTCTAGTTCTGGACCCAGGACACTCCTAGCCCGGGAATTGAATTCAACAAGCTGCTGTCCATTTGGATTTATCACAGTACTCCCTGACTGAGCTGACGTTCTCTCCATATGTGGGGTGGATAATTCATCAGGCTCTTTGAATGGTGCAAAAATGAATGGATGCGCATCATCTTGAACTGCAGGCAGATTTGGAGAAGTGTGCTATTTTACAGAGCAATGTGTGAGGTGACCAAAGCCAAAATCAGATACAGGGTAAAATAATTGTTTCCTATGTTGTTGACACAGTGTAAAAATGACGTGGTACAACAAAACCCCCATCACTAAATGCTGAGTCAGGCACTGATGGTAGTACAGTAGAAATCAGATCACTATATACTGAGCCAGACATTGACAGTGATACAGCATATCTCCCAATTGCATCATAATTTTTGTTTGCATTATATTCCTTTTTCACTCTCACTCACACTTTCTCATTTCTCATTCTCTGTGTCACTCTGAATAAACAGTTCTTGTACTTCACCCTGCATTAAGCTTCGGCTAGTGATTTCGGTGACTGGAGAGTCAGTCTTAGCCTCAGTGCTAGAACATTGTGTTCCTGGCCTTGTATACTGAGCGACTGATTTGCTGCATCTGATCCGTCTTCTGTGTTTAACCCTTGGTTTTGGACTCTGACCTTGTTCTAGTGTTTGTCCCTTGGTAACCCCATTTCCAGCCGTGCTCCTGCCTCGTGCCCTGTCAGAGAGATTCCATTTGTGATCCTGCCTTGTTGTTAAGTAAGTAGGGAGAGCATACCTTGGTTTGGGATTTTGGAACCGTTAACAAGAAGAAGCTGATATGAACGCTGAGAATACTGGAACGGACAATCAGTCGTAGCAGACATAGCAGACGTAGCAAACGTAGCATAGTCCAGAGGCAGGCCGGGTCAGCAACGGTTAATCGGTACAGGAGCAGCATAATCAGGAGGCAGGCCAGGTCAGCAACGGTTAATCTATACAGGTGCAGCGTAGTCAGGAGGAAGGCCGGGTTGGCCAAACAGGGTACCAAGGGTTAATACACAGCCAAAGTCAAAATACGAGCCGAGATCAGAACCGATAAGGAATAGATTAGGGAAGAAAATAGGGAAGGGAACTGGTGCAGGACTCAGGAACAGGCAGGGAATCAACGAACAAAGTGCTGAGCAGGAACAAATTCCACCAATGAGCAAGGAATGTTAGTGATGTAGGGCCTTAAATAAGAGTCCCAGAACCCTTAAAAAATCTCCCGCCAAAAATAGGTCATGGTTTCTTTAAGAGAGTCCCTGCCGGCATACGTGCATGCACACGTAGTGACGTATGGGCCGCGTTCCTCTGGCACATTTAGTGCACTTTTTTCGTAAGGGTATAGTGTGTATAACAGGCACAGTTTATGATGCTGTTTACACACAGCTTGAGTGTTCAGTTTGGAAACATACATAAGGCAGAGCCTTTGCTTCAACATTTTATTTGGTAGACAGGACCCTTGTAAACCTTTGTAGTATTTGATTATTTCAAGTGGGGCCTGAAGCTACAATACTAGCTTATTTAACACCAGATTTAGTAGCCCTACCAATTTCAGGACATGTTCCAACAGAGACGCATTTTAATAAAAGAAAATGAACGCAAAACAGGGAGGAGCATATCAAAGCAAATAAAACAACTTCATTTGTAATGATTACTTAGCATTTATACTTAAACTTGGATTAGCTAACACAATGATGTGCCATTGGAACAAAGGGCCCCTGTACACATATGAAGACATTGCATTAAAAATCAGCTACCATAGCTATTTACAACATTAACAATGTGTACACTGTATTACTGATCCACTTGTTGTTTTTTAATGGACAAAATCTTCTTTCCTTTCCTAAAGTGATCCCAAATTTTGGATGGTATACACACACATATATATATATATATATATATATATATATATATATATATATTATATATATATATATATATACGATGTCAAAAAAATAGAGTATTGCAGAGTATGCGGTGATACCTTTTTTATTGGACTAACATAATATTAAAAAGACAAGCTTTCGAGAGTTATCCTCCCTTCATCAGGTCTGAAGCAATACTAATCAACATGATAGAGGTTACAACTTAAAACAAGAGATGGTATAAGAGAAGGGGGGGGTTGAGTGGGGTGTCGTAAATAATAGGTCTGGAGGTGAGAAATGCAGAGAGGTAGAGAGATAACCCAGGGACAGAACAAAAACTTAGGGAAACCAATAGCCACAGTAAAACATCAAAGATAACAGCAATTAGACATTGGATGACTAGATGAAGTTCATATAAAGTTCTGGTAGTGTGTAAGGAAACCAGAATCCACATTAAGTCCCTCTTTTATGGTGTTAAAATGTGTAATCATTTTCATCTCAAATGTTTTTCTTTCCTGAGAGTCTCTGAAATTTCCTTTGAGTACTTTAATTTTTAGGTTTTGGATGGAGTGATTGTTCTGTGTGAAATGATGTCCTACCGGGGTGCAATATTTTTCTTCCTCATGGTTTTTGATGGAGCTTCGGTGCAGGTTCATTCTAAGGTGCAGCTTAAGCCCAGTTTCTCCAATGTAGCACCCTTTGTCACATGCAGAACATTGTATCATGTATACCCAGAGCCGGCCTTAGGCGTTGTGGCGCCCTGTGCGGACTACTCCTCTGGCGCCCCCCCCTCACTGCCCCCTCAAACTACCCCCCTCTCTGCCCCTTCAAACTACCCCCCCTGTCCCTTCAAACTAACCCCCTCGCCCCTTCAAACTACACCCCCCCTGCCCCTCCAAACTACACCCCCCCTCTGCCCCTTCAAACTACAACCCCCCCCCTCTGCCCCTTCAAACTACACCCCTCCTCTGCCCCTTCAAACTACAACCCCCCCCCTCTGCCCCTTCAAACTACACCCCCCCACTTAACTTGTTGCCGGAGTCCTGCGGTGAGACCGGGAGGCATCCGTCTTCTCGCTCTGCCGCGCTGCCGGCATTTCATGTTGAGCGCTCAACATGAGATGCTGGCACCGCGACGGAGTCAAGGAGAGTAAGGGGCGCCGAGCGGTTGCTGAGAACTTCACGAGCAACCGCTCGGCGCCCCTGCCCGGGACTTAGATTAAAGCATCGGGTTTTTTTTGTTTTTTTTTAAACTTTATTTAACATGAATGATGTTAAATAAAGTTAAAACAAAAACAAAAAAACCCCGATGTTTTAAGTTAAGTCCCGGGCAGGCGCCCCTGCTACCATGGCGCCCTGTGCGGTCGCACAGGTCGCACACCCCTAAGGCCGGCCCTGTGTATACCACGTTTGCCGATGTACATGAGTAAGAGTCTTTGATGCTGTATGTTTTGTTGTTGTGACTGGCTGTGTTACTGTCACATATATGTTGGCAAAGTTTGCAGCGGGATTTGTTGCATGGTACAGTGCCATTCTGTGTATGCTCCTGTTCTGGGGCCAGTTTGCTGCGCACTAATCTTTTCCTCAGGTTTGGTGGTTGTTTGAATGCCAGTATTGGGGGCTGAGGGAATATTTTTTTCAGTATGGGGTCTTCTGAGAATATCGGCTGTAGGTCTTTGATAATTTTGCGGATTTCCTCAAGAGTTGGGTTGTAGGTAACTACCAGAGGGATCCTGCTTGTGTTATCCTTTTTTTTGTATTCTAGAAGCCTTTCCCGTGGTGTCCTTACAGCAGATTTAATTTTTTTGGATATAGTTTTTTCCTTGTAGCCCTTCTTCTGAAATATATATACACACACACACACACACACTATAGAAAAATATAGGGGAAAAAATAATGTTCAGATCACACTTAATGACACAATATTACAAATACACAAAGCTTGTAAGTCAAGTGCTGGCTGTATCCATTGATTTAAATGCCTAGGTTCACACTGCTTTTTTGAGTCTTGCTGTGCTATATCAAGAAATGTCTCAAGCAAACTGTCAGACGTATTCTGCCTGTGACAGAACATTGCGTATTCCCTTTTATCATGTTGTCTGTACGATGAAAAATTCTGCTTTTGCTCCCATAATAACTCTCCTAACAGCTTTGTGTCTAGACACCTGCGTGGCATGTTTAGATAATGGTAGTTTTTGCTTCTGCTGTATTTAAATATTTGCAGCTCAAAGACAGCTGATGTACAGTCATACTAGTATCATGTCATGTTTTCATAAAGTCAATCCTTTTTAGACTATTGTCAGCTATAAAAGATCTGAAGGTTTTTCTGCGCTCCCTCTGGGCATATTCTTCTCTCTGTATCATACGATTCTGTGATCTGGGTTATCAAACAATCACAGTCATCTTAATTGTAATATATGTCTGTGTCAAAGGTGAAATTATTACACTTGTATATGATTTAAAGTATTGTTTGATTTATTTTCCTTAATATGTAATTTTAACACATTGTAAGAGACCAAAATAGGTTAATCATATTTTTATAAGCAGGTTTTCTTTTTTTTCTTTTTTTTTTTTTTAATACTTTTTGTATTGCCATTAAAACATTGTCTAGGAATGATTGTGCATACAGAACATAAATTTAATTGCCTTGAAGCCGAGAGACTGAAAAAAAAAAACGTGAAGCTATTTTATTTGACCTAATCTGTTCAGTATAGTTATCTATATCAAAATATGGTGACATCCTCTCCCTGGTCCTCTAACCTGCCGTGTTATGTCCAGCAAAGATAGATTCAAGATAGAAGAGAAGAGAGAAAGGAGAAACTAAAAGATAGGTCCAGAGTGGGCGAGAGTGAATGTGGGTGTTGCTGAATTAAAAATATTCCCAAATTTTCAAATAAACCAAATGGGCAGGGGCCAAAATTAGTTTGATCGAAAGTGAACGGGCCAAAAATGAATTGAAGAAATAGGGTTGCATGTCTATTATTTAGAAAAACTGACTAAAATAAATTGACATTCCTTATTTTGCAAAACACCTTACTAATTTGCATATATTTCCACTAGGTTATTAGATCACAAAGCATACATTTTTAAAAATCTATTAATCTATTAAAGTTTAGACAGAATTTAAAACCATAGCAGCCGAGTTGAACTGGTCTAGGGAAACTGTCATTGTGGCCTTCTGTGATGGTCTGTCGGAACATTTGAAAAATTACTTATCCACCAGCGATTCCTGTCTCTACCTCCAAAGAGCCTATGCAATTGGGTATTACCAAGCAATCCATAAAAGAGAACACTAAAGATCTGAACAAAAGCCCCGTTTATACGGTGGACCATTATGTTGTCCAATTGCCAGCTTTTTGGGCTATGGTTCGGCAAGCATTGTCTAAGGCTTTGGTGCTATATGAACTGGAGGCCAATCATCACCAATGAATCCTTCATACTCCAGGGTGACAAAGTGTGGCTGTTGTGTCTTGTTACATAGGTGGCTTTCTGGGTCTTTTGTCCTATCAGTCCTTTGGCATATGAATTACTACTTTGTTTGTTCCTTCATATATTATTATTACCAACAAATATACTAAAACGACTGACTGTCCTAAACCTGTGTTAGTGAATTCTCATCTAGAACATAAAGTACAGGCCTGAACAGTACATTATGGATCATAGTCTTTTAAATATCTGGTACATTTGGAAGGGGTATGCCTCAGGGGAAAGGTCCTGGGTCTCTTTGAGTCATTTCACTGACCAGCACAAAGCCCAGACCTCAACCCCATCGAACACCTTTGGGATGAACTGGAACGGAGATTGCGAGCCATTCCTTTTTGTCCAACATTGGTGCCTGACCTCACAAATGCTCTACTGGATGAATGGGCAAAAAGTCCCACAGAAACACAAAAATCTTGTGGAAACCTTTCCCAATGGGGAGACCAAATACATATTGTCTATATATTTAGAATTAAATGTCACAAAGTCCCTGTTGGTGTAATGGTCAGGTGTCCCAATACTTTTGTCCACATAGTGTATATTAATTACATGTTTTAAATTAGAATTCAGCGTGGCACGGCCCAGGGGGATTTAAAGGGTGGAAATTAAATATGTATTTTGTGATTTCCATCAAGCAAATCCAAATGGCTGTACATGTTTTCCTCTGGTCTGAGCAAATAATCTAACTTCTGGAAAGACTAACGTTTTCTGCAATTCAATTCCAGCCCTTAAGGGCTAAATGCATCCATCATTTTTTCTTGGTGCACAGATGCAGCTGAATTAAAATGTTGCGGCCTTTTAACCCTTTAATGACAAAACAGCAGTGAGCAATTAAATGAGCTTAGAAAGCAATGTTGTTGCAATGCCTATATGTTGAGGCATTTAGCGACAGAAAAAAATAGGTAGGGTCTCTGTGATTGAGTGATTACATTCTCTCTACTAAAATACACCATACACTTTTAATATTGTGGTGCCCTACCAATGAAATGAGCGTTTAGAAAGCGATCAACAAAAGTCGAAGCATTTCAGCAACATCGGCTAAACGAAGGAAGTGATTGTTGATAGCTTTCTAAGCGCTTTTCCCATCCATTCAGAAACATCCTTTCTTGCCATTGATCACTGCGTAGGCTTTTTGCTGCCTGTGTAATTTATTTTGAATTCATTTATTCATTAAATTTTTACATTATAAATATTAAATAAATTAAACTTACTGATATTATTATATATATATTAGACATGTGGAACAAAATTACTTTCCCTGCCTGTTCAGTTAAACATTCGGGGGGATTTTTTTTCTCTTGGAAACACATGTTCACTCTCTGATGATCTGAATGTTTCCTTATGTTCTCTGCCACAAGGGGGTTAAAAGGCAATAAACAAAATACAGTGACAGAAATGGTACTGAACCTGCATGGTAATGGAGCCCAGGGCCACCATCAGGGGTATTTAGTTATTAATATAGCTGTAACAGGAACCACAAAATAACGCTAGAGACATCACATGCATTACCTCACTCCTACTGCTGCTAGGGATGCGAGCGGGACGTGTCAAGGATTCGGGTCTTGACCCGGAGCAGCAGCGCTCACCTGGCAATCTCCAGGTCAAACCCGGAGAGTTCCCAGGTATGTCTACAACAGCAACGGAAAGAATGAAAAACAGGCTCAGAGGGATATACACTAGACTCTAGCATGGGCATAGGAACCCCTAAAAATCTGGGGGGGGACAGCATTTTCCCCCATCAGATCCCCACTTTCTCCCCATCTCTCACACTATCTACCCCCTCTCCCCCTTTCTTACTATCTACCCTCTCCCTACCCCCTTCTAACTAGCTACCCTCTCCCTACCCCCTTTCTCACTAGCTACCCTCTCCCTACCCCCCTTTCTCACTAGCTACCCTCTCCCTACCCCCCCTTCTCACTAGCTACCCTCTCCCTACCCCCCCTTCTCACTGTCTACCCCAGGGGTGTCCAAGTTTTTTCTGCAGTGGGCCACTTCATCAGAATTGTATACGTGCGCGGGCCGCACTCATTTTTCACTGTGAGAAAATATGGCCTTTAATAAAATATGCAGATTAAAATAAAGTAAATGAAACAAAACCTTTACTTTTCCTCTCACTGATTTCTGGGGCTAGAAAGTTTTGTGACTACAAATTCAGGACTCAGGATAATAAAAAATGAAATACTTCTATTTATTCTAGGGATGCACCAAAATGAAAATTCTGGACCAAAACATTCACGGTTCACTTACAGCAATCACACTCCTATCATACCCAGGCAGCCAGTACATGCTGGTACAGGGTGGCTGTAAGTGATGTGCAGACCCCATATTGCTGGCAGCTTCAATACACAAGGGGGCAGCTAGCTAGGTTTCAGCATGTACTGGCTGAATTGGCATGATAAGAGTCTGATTGCTAACAGCAATCACAGTCCCATCATGCCTAGGTTCCAGCACTTACACATCCATGCTATCACACACACCCCCATTCATTCATATACTCATTCATTCACAGATTAATTCCCTCAATCACGCATACTGATTCAAAGACCCTCCCAACCCCCTTACCTGCACTGCAGCTCCTCGATGCCGCTCACAGACTTCAGCAGGGGGCGCGGCCTCCCTCTGCGTTCTCTGGTACTGCACAGAGGAAGCAGGATGTGATGTGATGTCACGTGAACTCTGCTGGGTTCCGCTTCCTCTGTGCAGTACAGAAGACCCTCCACAGGTAAGTAGCAGGGCTCTTGTTGTAACAGGGCTCGAGGTGCGGACCGCGTAAGATCGGTTGCCCTCGCTGCCGCTCTTACGTGGGCTGCACCTCGAGGTCTCACGGGCCGCATTTGCGGCGTTTCTATTGGGGGGGTTCCTACGGCCCTGGGGGGGGGGATTTCTTCATTATCGGTCCCCCCCCGCATGAGTTACTGGGGGGGATCTGTCCCCCCCGGTTCCTATGCCCATGGACTCTAGGCACATTATCATTCTTAATTGTAGGAATAGGGAGAGGGCGTGCACCTTTTTGCACTGGCGGGCCAGAATAATTAAGACAGATTCACGGAGGAAGAAAAACTTTTCTGCATCTCTTTTTCTACGCCAATCTATCTGCATTATTCCGGCCTTACAGAGCACTTCTCCAAAAGGGCGGTGCCACAGGCAAGGCCTCTCTCCGTTGTTCCTATCAGGATGTGCCCAGCGGCTCTGCCCTTATGCAGACGTTTATTGAAAGGTCAGGAGAAGCAAATAAAGAGCACATGAAGCTTAGGAGCAGACATGCAGGCAGGGTCCATTTTCACAAGTCAAGTCTAGTATAGAGAGGGGATGAAATGAAGAGTTAAGTATGCTGGGACGTGTAAGCAGAAAGGCATGAACCCTGAAAAGGACTGATGGAAAAAGGTAGGGTGACATGGACACAAGTATTGGTCTTCACAAAGTCTGCTGCTTTAGTGTTCTTAGATATTTTTGTCAGATGTTACTATGGTATACTGAAAGTAAAATTACACAAATTTCATAAGTGTCAAGGGCTTTGACAATAAAATTTATGCAAAGAAAAATATTTGCAATGTTGACCCTTCTTTTTCAAGACCTCTGCAATCTGCCCCAGCATGCTGTCAATTAACTTCTGGGCCACTGATGGCAGCCCATTCTTGTATAATCAATGCTTGGAGTTTGCCAGAATTTGTGGTTTTTTGTTGGTCCAACTGCCTCTTGAGGATTGACGACAAGTTCTCAATGGAATAAAGGTCTGGGGAGTTTCCTGGCCATGGACCGAGCCACTTAGTTATCACTTTTGCCTTATGGCAAGGTGCTTCATCATGCTGGGAAAGGCATTGTTAGTTACCAAACTGTTCTTGGATGGTTGGGAGAAGTTGGTCTTGAAGGATGTGTTTGGTACCATTCTTTATTAATGGCTTTGTTCTTAGGCAAAATTGTGAGTGAGCCCATTCCTGTGGCTGAGAAGCAACCCCACACATGAATGGTCTCAGGATGCTTTACTATTGGCATGACACAGGACCGATGGTAGCGCTCACCTGGTCTTCTCCGGATAAGATTTTTTTCGGATGCCCCAAACAATCAGACATTTATCACAGAAAATGACTTTACCCCAGTCCTCAGCAGTCCAATCTCTGTACCTTTTGCAGAAGTCTCCAGACTTTCCTGGAGAGAAGTGCCTTCTTTGCTGCCCTTCTTGAGACCAGGCCATCCTCTAGAAGTCTTCGCCTCACTGTGCATGCAGGTGCACTCACACCTGCCTGCTGCCATTCTTGAGCAAGCTCTGCACTGGTGGTACCACAATCCCACAGCTGAATCAACTTTAGGAGACGCTCATGGCACTTGGTCAACTTTCTTGGGTGCCCTGATGCATTCTTCACAACATTTGACCCTTTCTCCTTAACCCCTTCAATCCCCTATAGACGTACCGGGACGTCCAAAAAACGCCCACAAAGAAACCCCTATGGACGTCCCGGTACGTCCAGCCCTTCGTGCAGCGTCAGGGACACATCCCTGCCGCTGCACGGGAGACCAGGCTGTCGTTTGACAGCCTGGACTCCCCACTGACAGCAGAAGCCGGCTTTGCCGGCTTTCTGCTGTCCGATCTCCCGCAACAGCTTCCGGCATGAAAGCCGGTAAGCTGTTACCGGTAAACTGCCCGATCGCGCAGTTGCAAACGCGCGATCGGGCATTCCCTTCCGGGTTACGTCACTGCTGACGTAACCCGGAAGGTCATCGGAGGACAGGATATCCCCTGCGGGGATATCCTGCCCTCCGATGAGGCACAGAGACGCTGCGATCTCTATGCAGGTCTGTGAGGACCTGCATAGAGATCACAGTGTGATCGGTGCAGGGGGATCGCGGGGAGGGGAGTGAGAAACCATCTCTCTCACTCCCCCTCCCGTCCTGAAACAGAAAAGCAGAGAAAAAAAAAAACGTTAGTCCATTTAAAAATAATATTAAAAAAATCATTAAAATAATAATATAAATAATAAAAAAAAAATTTATAATATGAGCTGTGATGTCACTGTGACATCACTGGTATGTTCAGGAGGTCCCTAGGAGGACCTCTAACCATTACTGTTTAAAAAAAAAATATATAAAAAATAAAATAAAAAAAATTTAAAAAAAATATATAAAAAAAGATAATAAAAAAAATTCTTAAAAAAACCTTACATCCCATTGCCCTAGCATAACATCTAGCCAGTATAACCCTCCTGCCCCCGTTCACAACCCCCAAACCCGTTAAGCCATAGGCATAAAAATTATACAAAATTGTACACCTAATAGTATGCTCCCTGGTGCTGGGAAAGTCTGGAAAATCTATATAAATTAGGTATTTCTGAAATCAGGACACCTGAATTGATAAACTTGGAGGGGATTTTCCATCACTTTACCTAATTTTGTGAGGATTCAGAGGGAAAATGTAAAAAAAAATTAGTTTATTTTTCTAATCTTCGCTAGTTTTTACTAAATTTCTCATTCTAAATTTTCAGCTAATCATCCAACTATGGTATCAAACGAAAGCTCTATCTCTCCTTGAAAAAACAATATATAGTTTACATGGGTACACTATTCACAGGAAAGGAGAATAATCGCTAAACCGACATACCCCAAAAATGGCAAAATTGCTCTGGGCTTTGAGGTACCAAAAACCCCTGGGATTGAAGGGGTTAAAGTCCTTGATGAGCCAATACATGGTTTATTTTGGTGCAGTCTTATTAGCTGCAAGATCCTTGCCTGTGAAGCCCTTTTTGTGCAAAACAATGATGACAGCACGTTTCCTTGCAGGTAACCATGGTTAACCCCTTCGCGACCTTTGCCGGTTCAGGACCGTCATGACATGAAGGTCACTAAATGACCTTTGACGGTCCTGAACCGTCCAAAAGTAAAATAAGCTTAGAAAGTGATCAACGATCACTTTCTTCGCTTAAACGGCGTTACTGTAATGCCTCGATGCCGAGGCATTCAGCAAGGCCGAGATCGGCATCGGGGGCCATGTCTGGCCCCTCCCCGAGGCGTCAACAGCCGCCATACATTGTATGGCGGCGGACGCCCGTTTTAAAAGCGTTTAGGAGGCGATCAACGATCGCCTCCTAAACTTAAATGGTGTCGCTGGAATGCCTCGATCAGGAGGCATCCAGCGACACCAAACACTTACCTCTGGGTGGGCTGTGACCGCTCCGGAGAGCGGTCACAGCCGCCGCTGCCGGTGATCTTCGCCATCAAGCAAGATGGCGGCGGCCCGGGAAATAAAACAATAAAGACGAAAAAGTTCGCTAGAGGGTCTCCAGACCCTCTAGAGAACTGGCTCCACTTGCTGGTTGAATACAGGTACTGCATTCAACCATGCAAGTCAATGGAGCCCAGCTTTCTAATCACTATGTGATTAGTAAAATATTCAAAAAAAATAAAAATAAATAAAAAATGGAAAAAAAAATTAAAAAAAAATGTGCTAACATTTAAAAATAATTATGCAGTGATGTCACTAGATGAACCATCCAGTACCAGCAAAATGTGTAAAAAAAAATATAAAAAAAGTATTAAAAAAATAAAATTAAATTAAAAAATAAAGTTTATTATTTTGAGCAAGTGCTAAAATTTCTCAAAAATCTCAACAAAGAGTTAAAATAAAAGCACTTCAAATACCCAAGGGGTGTCTAATATATAAAAAAAATGGCTGATGGGGTAAATTGGAGTGGCCTAGCTCAAAGATAGGGCATAGGTACAGACTGACCAAAATGGAGAAAAAAAGCGCACTTCCCAAATGTGGCATTTTAAATCTGAAACAACCCGACAAACCCATGCATGTCGGGTATCACTGCACTCAGGAGATGTTCCTGAACACACATTGGGGTGTTGTTTGACAGTGGCATATACCAGGACCTGTATATCTATAACTAAAGTACAATTTGTGTGAAAAAAAAATAAAAAAAATTACTATTACAAAGTTTGACAAAGTGTAGTTGTATAATTGGTGCATGGAAAGGGTTAAAATAACAGCATTTGGAATACCCTGGGGTGTCTAGTTTTCAAAAATATATGGTTTGAATGGGTTAAATTGAGTTAACCGGCTTCAAAGATGTTCCAAAGAGGAGATGGAGGCAGACTGACCAGATTTGTTAAAAAAGATTTGGAAATCATAAAACGCTGCTTGTACTTATTGCCCTATAACTTACAAAAAACAGCAAAAAAACATAAAAACATTGGGTATTTCTAAACTCAGGACAAGTAGTAGAATCTATTTAGCTAGTTTTTTTACTTGCTTTTTTAGGTGAGTAAAAGATTTTTCAAATAAAAGTCATAAAATGTGTTTTTTTTTTCAATTTTTCACCATGTTTTTTTAATTTTTTTATAGTAAATAAGATGATACGATCAAAATAATGGTATCTGAAGAAAGCCCATCTTGTCCTGAAAAAAACAATATATAACTTATGTGGGTACACTAAATGGGTGAGGAGAAAATTACAGCTGAACACAAGCACCACAAAAGTGTCAAAACAGCCTCGGTCCCACAGGGTACAAAACGAAAAATGAGCCCGGTCCTTAAGGGGTTAATAGAGGAAGAACAATGATTTCAAGCACCACCCTCCTCTTAAAGCTTGCAGTCTGTTATTCTACCTCAATCAGCATAACAGAGTGATCTCCAGCCTTGTCCACATCAGCATTCTCACCTGTGGAGAGAATCACTGGCATGATGTCAGCTGGTTCTTTTGGGGCAGGGGTGAAATGTTTTTTTGGGGATTAAGTTAAATTTCATGGCAAAGAGGGACTTTGCAATTGATTGCAATTCATCTGATCACTCTTCATAACATTCTGGAGTATATGCAAATTGCCATAATCTAAAGCGAGGCAGCAGACTTTGGGAAAATTAATATTTGTGTCATTCTCAAAACTTTTGGCCACAACTGTTTGTAAAATTGAAAGATTTTCAATGGGATGGAGTGTTAAATGAATTCACTATAAACCAGCTTGCTCTGTATAAGAACACAGAACACTGCCTGCAGCAACAGTAACAACACTTAAAACTATTAGCAGTGACAGATAACCATATTTTATTTGGAACGTCTGTCTGTCTAATTCCAGCTGCACTTTACAAAGAGTCTTCATTAAGCTAAACAACAGTATCATGTGAAGTTTACCTAAGACATTTTGCACTCATCACTAACAGTGCTTGCCCTATTAACCCTTTTTATGGCTAATGCGGTAAAATGGATCACCTATCTGGCACGCAAGGCTTTATCTTTAAGGCTGTTATTAATACTATAAAAAGAAATGTGCCATTTGTCTTAGTCAAGTTAACTCAGTCTGGATTTTAACAGTTTGCGTTTTTAATGCTAATAAAAAATGGGTCTACAAAAAGTTACTTACTGATTTGTGGCATAAAATGCTATAATAGCTTAGTCAAACTCAAGGCAAATAGGTAACTAAGTTCACGCTTGTTTTTAGAAGTTAATGATAAAAGCAGTTGCCTTAAGCAAAAGTGTGATGTTATAGATACTTGGATGGATAACTTTCTCCATTTGAAATGTTTGAAAACAGCTGCAGACATTTACAATATATATAATATAAATAGTTTCAAACATCCTTTCCAAAGATCAGCTCTTAAGATAATAAAGAACTGTTCAAAGCTAAACAGAATAATCTTTTCATGTACTTGAAAACATTAAAAACTTTGCAGTTACAATACTACTGTCACTAAGGGACATTGCATGGTTTGTCTTAGTGTGTGAATTCTAGTCTTGTCATACCCCTTGAATATATGTATTGTATCAAGCTCTGCATAATTGTTGGCCCTATATAAATAGAAGATAATAATAATAATTCCATAAAAAAATGAATGGTAAAAAAAATGACATGATTAGGCATTGTATATTTTTATAAAATAATAAGCATATTAAAAGGGAACGATCACTAATATTTAAAAGTACTATAAAATATACATTCTGACCCCATATAACACCCCCCCTCCCACCACAAGCTTGTGGGGACAAATGTTAACACCTGCAATGCCACGAATCTGTCATACACAATTGTGGCATTGAAGGGGCTAACGCTGCACTGTCGCTCTCATGGAGCGATCGGGCTGCAGGGGGGTGTTGGGGCTGCTCTCCACACTCATGTGGAGACCAAAGAACCCTCTCCCCTGTCCCTGAAGCTGCCTCTGGCAGCTGGGACGCAATTACTGGTCTATAGACCAGCCATTGCAGGGGGGGAGTCTCTGATGACTGCTGTAGGCTTCCATGCCTACAGGAATCATCAAAGAGCTTGTGGGGGCTCGTTTTTGCTGTTGCTGGTCTGCCTGGGCTTCCAGGCAGACCACCAGCAGCAGAGCCCCATACAAAACGGGAATTAACCCCTAAATGCCGCGATCGCGGCATTGAAGGGGTTAACGCTGCACTGTCGCTCTCATGGAGCGATCAGGCAGCTGGGGGGGTTGGGTCAGGTCCCCACACTTGTGTGGGGACCCAATCAACACACAACCCCCTTCCCTGAAGCTGCCTGTGGCAGCTGAAAACACGATTGCTGGTTTTGCAGCAACCGCGTTTTCAGCCTACAGGATCACTTCGTGGGAGTGATCTCAGGCTCGGGGGCGGGCTCTGAGTAGCTGTGCTGTCTGCCCAGACTCCTGGGTAGACAGCAGCAGCAGCGCCCCCGTGTGCTGACTCAGCCTCTTACAGCCACAATTTTTTCTGGATGTAAGAGGCTGACAAAATTCTCTGTCGCCATGGCGACCTGGCACCTGGGATTTGTCGAGCCCTGCACTATATGGACAAAAGTTTTGGGACACCTGACCATTAAACCAACAGGGACTTTTATGACATTGAATTCTAAATACATTAGAATGAAGTTGGTTCCCACTTTACAGCTATAAAAGCTTCCACTCTTCTGGGAAGGCTTTCTACAAGATTTTGGAGTGCTTCTGTGGGAATTTTTGCCCATTCATACAGTAGAGCATTTGTGTTGTCAGGCACTGATGTTGGATGAGAAGGACTGGCTTGCAATCTCCGTTCCAGTTCATCCCAAAGGTGTTTGATGGTGTTAAGATCAGGGCTCTGTGTGGGCCAGTCAGTTTTTTGCACATTAAACTCATCCAACCATGCCTTTATGGACCTTTTATTGTGCTGAAATAGAAGAGAGCCTTCCGAAATTCTTCACACAAACTTGGAAGCATAGAATTGTCCAAAATGTCTTGGTATGCTGAAGCATTAATATTTCCCTTCACTGGAACTAAGGGATGTAGCCCAATCCCTGAAAAACAGACTCATACCATTATGCCTCCTCCAGCAAACTTTACAGTTTGCACAATGAAGTCAGGCAGGTAATGTTCTCCGTTCGACTGCCAAACAGAGAAGCGTGATTCGCCACAGCATAGAACATGTTTCCACTGCTCCAGAGTCCAGTGGCAGACTGCTTTACACCATTCGATTCAATGCTTGGCATTGTGCTTGATGATGTGAGGCTTGCACGCAGCTGCTCAGCCATAGAAACCCATTCCATAAATCTCCCACCGCACAGTTTTTAATGCCAGTGGAAGTTTGGAACCTCAGCACTTGGTGACCCTGCTTTGTGACTTTGATCTTCAACTTTATGATCTTCTACTTTATCATTTCCGCTGTGCCTAAACACTTCCAGTTTTCAATAATAACCCTAGTATATCTAGCAGGGATGAAATTGGAAAGGTGGCATCCTATCACAATACCATGCTTTAATTCATTGAGTTCTTCAGAATGACCCATTTTTTATTTACAAATGTTTGTAACTCAGATGGCATGGCTAGGTGCTTGATTTTTTTCTCCTGTGGCAAAGGGGCTAATTGAAACACCTGAATACAATCAAAATCAAATCAAAAGTGGTCCCAGGAAGGAAAACTGGTGAAGAGTCATGGGCGGCCAAGGCTCAGAAAAGCTATTGTAGCTGGCTCTTACAGGGTGTCAGAACATACAGTGTATCACAGTTTATGTATAGGGCTGACCCCTGTCTGTTGCCTAAAAAGGGCACGTGAGCATAAATACTGGACCATGGAGCAATGGAAGAAGGTGGCCTAGTTCGATGAATCATGGCTGATTGGTGTCTAGTGTGTATATATATATATATATATATATATATATATATATATATATATATATATATATATATATATATATATATCTTAGCCAAGCTACTTTTAAAGCAAACTAAATTGCTACAGTGGATAACCTTTGCTTCCAGCAGCCACTGTGCTTTTGCTTTATTTGGGGAAAACCTTGCAATGTAGAGGATGCATACTAAAATGGATGATGACACTCATTCTTAAAAGGCAGAGAACAAGGATGTGTCATTGTAATCCAGTGCTCTACATTTCTAAGGATGAGGGCACCTGGTAACTATACTAGACTAACATATCAACATAACATATCAAACTAGCTACTATATGACTAAAAACCTGGTCAGAAATGCTGCATTAAATAGCCATGAATACAAAACTTTTTAAGCACAGAGACGAACAGTAATGTAAAAAAAACCAACAAAAAACAATTGTGAACAGTAATGTCCAAAAATGTTTAAGTTTGCAGGGCCCTCTTCTCCTTATGTACCAGTATATCTTAATGTGTTAGTCATTGTCAATTTTTACACTTTGTTAAATATTTTTACTCTCCCTATTGTAACAGAGTTATTGAATATGCAGTTGTTATATAAATAAATGTAATGTAAAATATAAAAATATATAACATGTCTTTTAAAAAATGAAGAGTTTGGATTCAATTATTTGCGATATCTCTGGAAAGGAAACACAGATTTTCTCTATGACTGCAATTCCAGGTAAAATTCAGAGATACATTTTAGGAGCTTTTATCTAGCTGTAAGAGTTAATAAATACTATGGCATAAACATTGTTCCATGGGTAAGCCACTTGTAAGGTTTCGGCGGAACAAATGTTAAGCAGGACAAAGGCAAATTTCCTGTTTTCCTCCTTATGTGTTTCTTTCCAAAATAAAAGTGAAAAGCTCAAGGACTGATGAAAATAATAAAAAAAAACATTCCAGAGGAGGCCCACACATCATTCCCGTAGACCAGAGGAATTACGTAAGAATGTTTAGCATCCAACCATTGGCAGCTCTCCATTAAAATCCCCCAGCTGTTGGGATTTCTCAACTTTTGAATGAGTAGAGCCTTATACTTTTTCCTGCTTCACTCACAAGAACAGGATGCAGCGCTGACGTTACATATCTGGCTTTATGTTTGTGTTTCTTCTACTCTGCAATTCACAGAAAATCATTGCGTAATCTCTTGCTCTTTCCTATTCTCTAGGAATGTGAGATCATTCACCTTCATGCATGTGACGTAGTGAAGCCCCGTTGACCATTTAAGGACATTTATTCTGTTGACTTTCAGCTGAGTGCATGACATACTAGCCTCTAACATTTCCTGGAACCTGTAATTGTAAAAAAAAATCTCCTGAAGTGCACTTGGAATTTTCTTATGCCATATTTTGTCTCCAAGATTTGGGATATAATCTTTTTAGAAGGAATAGGGTCTTAGCTTTATGCACTGGCTTATCTTGTTACTGGGAATATCCAGCTCTATGTCACCAACATCTTACTCTATTTGATTCCTTACATGGGCTCTTTCATTTGCATATGACATGCAGGGCTGACAGGGGTCTCAGGCACCTACAAATGTTCATGTTCGCATGACGTATTTCATTAAAACCTTTCACATGGTTTTACATATGATCACCTGCAGACCTTCTAGCCATCACTATTGAATGAGGTGTCTTTACATTGTACTGTATTTTCCAAAAGTATTAGGGACATTTTTTAACAGCAGCTCAGAGAAAACAGTCAGTGTAACCATTTCCCCATCATGAATTTTGTGTCATTGTCATTTAGAGATATGAACTAGATGTAGATGTAGCTTTTCAGAAAGGTTAATATCCTCCCTATTCTTTCCAGCGTCACATTTCTGGTCCAGCTCCTTCAAGAAGGCCTTTATATTTTCTCTCCATGATGTCAAAAAAATGAAATCAAAGTTAACTTACAGGCAGGTTCCTGGCTCCATTAGATAGAGATGTTACAACATTACTGTTTTTATTTTTTAATCTTGCATTAACATTAACAGCTTTCCATTTATTTGTCCTACCGAAGTGCCATTCAATTCTTTGGGATGAGTTTTATATAATACTTTGGCAGCTTTGAAAAACATCATGCTGATGGCAATTGGGATTTTTGCCTAAAGCAAAATGTTTCAAAGCTTTGGACAATAAGGGATGCATTAGAAATAAGGATAAGGAATCATTGGCAAACACTAACTCACATAGACCAGGCAAGCCTAAAGACTTTCAAAGGATTTTTTGAAAAGGTAAAGAGGGGATTTTCATCACCTTCCTTGTTCTTACCATAACATATTTTGAGTATAATTCAAGGTTAACAATTTCCTGGCCTAGATTTTTTTTTGCTTGTAACAAACATAAATTGGAAAATTAAGTAGCATTGAAAACGTCTTCTCAGCCATCATCCTCATATTTTTTCCAGTTTTACCTGCCACCCCCACATGTTCTATTAGCAGGACCCTCAATGTTTTGACTTACTGTCACGGCGCTGGCTAGTCCAACCGACTACCTCCGCTGTCTTGTGCTCCCTTAGCCTGGGACACCACACTTTCCCCGGTTCCCCAGTCACTAGCCGAGACTCAGTGTAGGGTAAAACCAAACAAAGACTGATTTATTTTGGACACACAGAGCTGGATATACCCAGCAAAACACACTAACATAAAACAAGATATTGGGACACAAACCGCCCCCTTAATCTGACTCCCAGAGACAACAGGGGCAGTAACGGGATTAACAATACAATAGGGGGGACACTGATTTATACAACATTAAACTGAAAGAATGATGGTCACTCCCTGGTGGCAGATCCTGGCTGTCTGCTGGAGATAATCCCCTTAGCCAGTGATGAGATGATACTGCTGGGGGTAGCCACAGAAGTCTTTACAAACCCAGGGCCCATAGTCAATAGGGAGGAGGCTGGCAGTCAGGCTTCTCCAGTGGTCCCAGTGATGGAGGCTTCCGTCACACTTACCATACTGTTTTGGATAGACTCATCATTAGAAATGATGTTCATAATAATAGCATTAAAGCTCAGATGCAGAAATGAAGGACTGGCAACCTTAAGATCAATGTTATCAAGCTCAGTTAATTGCTCTAATGGCAGGGGTTCCTAAACATATTTAAGAGACGACAAAGTCAGAGCAAACTTGTAAACATGCGGTCCTTTACAACTGCATGGAAAAACAGTTACTGTATCACAACAAGAATCGGGTCATGGTCATATGCTATGGAAGAAACCCAGGTTTGCCATCGCTCTGCTTTTAAGCCAATTAAATAATATTTTTTTATTAAAACTTAGGGTTCAATGTTGCTATCTATTGATTGTGAAGATTAAAGACGTATAGTATTATTGGTGTCTCACTACAAGCAAACTAAAAGTATAGGTGTTAGGCCTACCTGGTCCTGGAGAGAAGGAATCGTGTGCAGGAATCTAGCTAGGAGGTAGGTGACGGAGAATGTAGCAGGCAATGAGACCACCGCAGAGCTAAGTCCGAGTCAGAAACCGAGGAGGCAATACTTTCTTCAGGTGTTTTAGCATGCTGTTTAGTTTTATAGAAGGGATAATTATAATATGGTATATAAAGATAATATTTTATGTGCATCTAGTAAGTCCAGTATTATGACCTGTGTTATAAGATTACAGTGCACATTATATATAGACTTCCAGACTTAAGAATACTCTCACTTTTCAGCTAAATTTGTGTTGTGCAAAACTCACCCCAATATACCAAAGACTCCTAAAATGCCAAGGGCAGTACTGAATATCCCTTTCCTCCTGGCACGCTGTGTAGTGGGGTTTAGTAAAACATAATATGTCATAAGCTAAGGTAAATTGCAAAAATTAATCTGTAGATGAGCTGCCCCAACTCCTTACTGACAGTTTTGCTAGGATGGCAGTTTAAGAATATTGGTCATAGAACCTCATAAATCTTTCCTGACTCATTAAGATAATCCTTTCTGTGCGTTAATAGCGACCCCATCCTTCAATCTACATAAAGTAGATCTTTGTTTTTAGTGTCCAATTTATCCCTGACATTTTTCTCTGATGAGTCTTCTATAATAAACATCAAGATACTGCAAGTTATTAAACCATGGCTTTATAGAAAAGCATCTTAAATTACTAAAACACAAAATATTTGTACTGACATATAGAACATTTCAAATATTTTCATGTAGTTCATACAAGGCATGTTTTTTTAAAACATAAAAATTTTTGAGCAGGGTCATCCCAGGTAAACAACATACAGTATGTCCTTGCAGTTAAAAGACAGCCCAGCTGTTGATTTACGTATTCCCAGCAAGGCTGGCAGAATTAAGATTGAGGGGGAGTTAACGCCAACAAGTGGCTCAGTCATAAAGAAGTCCAAAATCTGGCAGACAACATGTACAATGTGGACCATATAGTCATATGCAGAACCTATTTACAGAAATTGGAATGCATAGAAACCCATAACAAGATTGCAGAAAGAATCTTTTTTAATGTGTAAATGCTGTCTTATGTCCTTGTTACTCTAAATACTCTAGTGGCCATATGCAGAATGTGCAAGTAAAACACATAAAAAATTATTGGTCTAAAATCAGAGCAGCCAAGGTTCAATTACTACCCTGTATTGTTTAATATTTATTATTATTAATCCTACATACAAGGGAAGAGCATTAGTGATTATAGATAGGACAAATTACGGTATAGTTCCCATTAAACGGAAACTGGCATGTAATAACAAAAAGCATTAGAGACAGGTATCATTAATAGAAAAGAATACCAGTGAGCGTGGCTTGGACATAGGCTATGATGGCCGAATAGAACAATAGCTCCGATAACAACTGACTCAATCTGTCCCCATCGGGGAGCTTAAAACCATGTGAGTGCTGTACCAATTACCACACTGGGCTCTTGAATGCTGCAGCGACTGAATGGAACTTGGATGGACACAGATAACATTTTGAAGTGGTCTGTATAACATCGCCTGACTAGGCCCAAACGTGCAGCGTAGTGAGGAGAGGAAGCAACTGGCCAGGGAGACGACTAGCTGCTGGAGGCAACCAGCCTCAGATTCTCTTCCTGTCTATCATCTGCACATCGAGGAAAACGCTTGACTTGGTGGATGTCAAGCAACAATGGTAGCCAAACTGTGAAGAAATACATTTCAAAAAAAGCAAGGTGTACAACCACAGAGACAGACTATGGGTCCTCAACTCGACCTTCACCACCCTATCCTGATGCCTTTGCGCAAAAGATTGTTGATTTATTAACACTGCGTATAGATCAAAAATTAGAATAAAATGCAAGTGTCAATTGACTCCATCTTGGCAGAATTGAAAATACATAGAGGCTAATTGGAGGAAGCTGAGCACCAAATTGCCTCCTGTGAAACAGACATGAATTTACTCCATCAAAAAGTTACTCATTTACAAGAAAAAACTATTTTGCGGGAAACCAAATTAGAGTACATTTAGAACAGGAGGAATAATTTCTTGCTGATTGGGCTCAGAATCTTATGCAGGCAAATCTGTGTGATTTAGTACAGAAAACACAACCAATATTGCTGGTCCCAGAGGAGACGGAATGGAAACCATTAGTTGAAAGAGCACACAAAATTGCACCACCCTCCACAGTGAGCACAAACCCTCGAATTTCACAGACATACTGAAGGTGTTTGGGGTTAACAAACACAAAAATCCATCACCTTTCAAAACAATTGTCTCCTCCTCTTTCAAGATTTTTGGATCTCAGTTAAAGGCAAGAGAAGGGGCTTCTTTGTTCTAGATTTGTTCTACTTTCCCCAGCACATCTCCGAATCGACTACCAAGTGGAGATCAAATTGTTTGATGCACCTGGAGAGGCCGCTGTAATTATCTACTCACGGACTAAATCACACGGGAAGACTCCTCAAGGTTGTTGTTGGTAAGCTTATTGACAACTACAATTTGGTCTTGAACTCAGTGGCACACTGATGATGCACTGGCTTTAACCTTACTCCACAAAGACAATTGGCAACAGAATATATCGGCAGGCCATCCATGGAACATAATTGCCATCTTTGTAGGTACCTCAAGATGTAGGTACTCTCATCCTTGAGAGGCCACACCTTGAAAATTGGTCGGGGCAGTTCTCACTGCTTGGTCGCAGATGTGAACTGACCTACCAGGGAAACCAGTATGAGGATAATTTGGAATAAAAGTAGACATCATGACAGCAGTTGCCAGATTCAACTTCAAAAATCAATGAACATTTACCGACTCAGATGAGTTCTAAATTGGTTAAAATAGCGTGAAGGTGACTAATAAGGCTTGAACCCAGTCAACACTGGGTGGCTTTGATACTAGGCACTAAAATATGAGATCACACATCAAATTAGTTACAGGCATGTAATTAAGGCTGGTGGGCTTTAAGCTCTCTAACACAGTATATACTTTGTACATAAAAGTGGCATAGCCCCACCAAACATAGCTCCATTCTAGCTCATCTCATTTTTGCAGCAGATGCAATTGCCCTCGACCAACTATAACACACTTCGGTCTGCATGGGTGGGTGAACACATAACGGCCTTCTTCAGCTGGGTTGTGGCAATCCTATCCCAATAAGTTTTAAAGGATCCTCAGGGTGGTAGAAGGTGAAATTGAAGGACACAAATTGCTATTGTGCAAGTTTTATGCTCCCAATACAAAATCAGATCAGTTCTTTAATACTATGCATGGTATCTTGATGCAATTTAATTATGAAGAGATAAATTTAGGGCAGGGGTGTCCAAGTTTTTTTTGCAGTGGGCCACTTCATCATAATTGTATATGTGTGTGTGGGCTGCACTCATTTTTCACTGTGAGAAAATATGGCCTTTAATAAAATATCCAAATTAAATAACAAAACCTTTACTTTACCTCTCACTGATTTCTGGGCCTAGAGAGTTTTGTTACTACAAATTCAGGATACCGTATTGGCTCGAATATAGGCCGCACTTTTTTCCCCCACTTTAAGTTTTTAAAGTGGGGGTGCGGCCTATATTCGGGGTCTAGCGCCCGACGCCCGGGACATGCAGTCCCGGGCACCGGGCAGGCAGCGGGGTTTGGATACAGATCCCCCGCAGCGGTGCAGGGGACCTGCATCCTAATCCCCGATACGCTGAGACAGCCTCCCCTGCCCGCACTTCCCACGGGGGGGGTGCCGGCACGGGAGGTTGTCTAAGTGCATCGTGCGGACCGTCCGCACGATGCGTTTTACCTCTGCCCCCCCCCCGATTTACCGGAGCAGACTCCCGGGTGTCTTGCGGGGCACATCTACGCAATACTATTGCGTAGATGTCCCCCGCCGGCCCCGCAAGACACCCGGGAGTCTGCTCCGGTAAGTGAGGAGGACAGTGGTAGCATATCTCGGGGAGGGAGGACAGTGGCAGCATATCTCGGGCAGGGAGGACAGTGGCAGCATATCTCGGGCAGGGAGGACAGTGGCAGCATATCTCGCGCAGGGAGGAGGACAGTGGCAGCATATCTCGGGGAGGGAGGACAGTGGTAGCATGTTTTTTTGGTGCTTTTTTAAAGAAAAAAACTTTCTTTAAAAAAAGCACCAAACTTTTAGGGTGCGGCCTATATACGGGGGCGGCCTATATCCGAGCCAAAATTAAAAATGAAATAGTTCTATTTATTCCAGGGATGCACCAAAATGAAAATTCTGGACCAAAACATTCACGGTTCACTTAGCCAAAACCGAAAATGACCCCCCACCTTAAAAAAACAATAATAAAAACTCACAATACTACTTTTAATAAAAGTAGGTAACACACAATTGGACAAAAAAAATTAGCAATATGACTTGGCATGATAGGAGTGTGATTGCTAACAGCAATCACAGTCCCATCATGCCTAGGTTCCAGCACTTACACATCCATGCTATCATTCATATACTCATTCATTCACAGATTCATTTCCTCAATCACGCATACTCATTCAAACAACCTCCCCCACCCCCTTACCTGCACTGCAGCTCCTCGATGCAGCTCACAGACTTCAGCAGGGGGCGCAGCCTCCCTCTGTGTTCTCTGGTAAAGCACAGAGGAAGCAGGACTGGAGCAGAGTCATGTGATGCCACGTGAACTCTGCTGGGTTCCGCTTTCTTCTGTGCAGCACAAAAGACCCTCCCACAGGTAAGTAGCAGGGCTCGAGGTGCGGCCCGCGTAAGATCAGTTGCCCTGGCTGCCGATCTTACGAGGGCCGCACCTCGAGGTCTCGCGGACCGCATTTGGCCCGCGGGCCGCATGTTGGACGCCCCTGATTTAGGGGGTCACTGCAATGCCACTAATTAACAATTTCCTCCACCTAAATGGGCTTTGCTGCCTTGATGAAAGCCATGGACATTACGGGGAGACCAACTATGCTATTAAACCCAGATGCAGACAAGGAATTGAGTGGCGTGGTCTATTTTCTCTGGAAGGCTTCTCGGAAAAATAAATTGTGGAGCAGGTTTTTTTTTTACTTATCTGCGCTACATTTACGGTGATCCGTTGGCATTTTTCTAGCCAATAACTTAAATTCCTCTGTCTTTGCATTGCAAAAGGGGACTTGATAGGGATGCCCACTTTCACCAACCTTGTTCATTATAGCATTAGAACTACTCCTTAGACTTCTCCACTATACACCAGCAATAAAGGGAAATTACAATTCATGGGCTAGGGAAGAAAAATGTAACTTGTGCTAATGAAATAGTCCTTTTTCTTAATATAACGCTGCCCTCCTCCAGTGATCAATGATATAGGGGTGTTGCTGCATCAGGAACATCCAATGATCTTTTATGGCAATGAGGGGTTTTAGTAGTAGATAAAAGTAGCTAGTTATCATTTTGTACTGTTCTCAGCTTTCTTACGATAAAATAGCTTGTTTACTTTTGAAATAAGTCTCCAAAATGATTACACTGCAAATAGAAAACATAAGCTGTATGTAACTTAAATAATTTAGTTTAGTTATGCTAAAAGCTTGCAGTGACAGTTCTTCTTTAATTATTCTGCGTAGCTGATAACTTTTATTACCTTCCTTTTCATTTGCTTACCACATCTAGACTTGTTAGAAATGTGTCATTGTTTTTGTATTTTCTAAACTTTCAAGCTTCCTTTTCAACAATAGACTGGGATATTTTGCTCCAGAAAACTGCCTTTCATTAGTTCCTAGGAATTAGACTAACGGGAAACGATTGATCCAATATGTTCCAATTAAGGGAAAGCAAATTAGAAACATCTGCTGATATGTGTAACCACATTTTTTTTAGGAACATATCACAAATCCAAGGACCTACACATTGTTTTAAAGTCTGTGCTTTATTTTTTAGGCTTCTTACACTCCTTACCCCTTACATACATGAGGATGATAACCTGCATCTGATAAACATTAGAACCTGATGATGACACAATTCAAGTGATTCACCAACCTCCGCCTTTAAGGAAATTAGTTTGTCAGATCCAAAAACAAATAAAGAATGTGTGAATAATACACAATCATATTTGTTGAGGTTTTTCTTATCCTGGTAAAAATGCATGAACGCAAAGGCCATGGTTCTACTGTTTGATTGTCCTACGTGATATACTGCGCACCAATAAAGCTAAGAATAAGATGCTTTCCCACTACTGGCTTTGCATCTACTACTTAGTTTGAGAGAGATGACAACCTTACAGCACTTTGCGTTAATAATTTACATATTTATGAATCAAATTACATTATAAAATAAAGGCAAGTTCCTTTGTTGTAAGAGCTTCGATCATGTGAAATTATAGGAATACTATGGTATTAACTCTGTGAACTAAAAAATGTGAGAGTTTGATAGGAAAGAATTGATTTGCAATATATTACCAAAATTAAATGCACGTTTCCCCTTTAAAAGACCAGTTACTGTTCTTTATATGACAATATAAAACAGAAAAGGAACACCTTCACGAGTGGGTGAGTATAAAAAATAAAAAATAAAGTTTCTCAACGCGTTTCGCCGATTTTTGTTTCGGCTTCCACAGGAGAAATTCAAGAATCAATCTGTATTGATCTGTATATCAGATTGATTCTTGAATTTCTCCTGAGGAAGCCGAAACAAATCGGCGAAACGCGTTGAGAAACTTTATAATTATCGAATTTGGACTTTACAAGGACTTGCTGATTACCCTTTTACCTTCGTGAAGGACATTGCTTTTACGCATAACCCATATGTTATGCCCATCTGTTTGTAACTTATTAAACAATACCAATTTTTATTGCACTATTTCGTTTTCCTATCTTCTACACAGAAGTTCCAAGACAGAAAAGAGTCTGGACTTTTTGATGAGCTATCACTTTCAAGTACACTTGTGAGTGCAACAAATATCTTAATTTTTGGGTTTTTTTCAAACTCATTACACTATATTTGTTCTATTTTTTCCCACATATCTATGCACCCCGACTTTTGTCTATATACTGTTCTTTATATGCTCAGCAATTACAAAAGTATCTGTAAATGGCATGATACAGGCAATAGTAGTTATGGCTGTTAACATTGAGTGTACATTTATTTTAGATGGATGGGCAGACATAAAGGTGCCCAGATGCAAAGTATGCTAATGAGTCCTGGCTAAAGGTTTTGCTGAAATCTTAAACATTTACATCTTTGCAGAGTGTTTTTTGTGATTGAGCTGCACATACCACACAGGGATACTTTAAAACATGTAAAAAGGAAACTGTATTAAGATGGTAATATTTGACTGCCAAGCATGTTTTGGTGTAACTTACAATAAGTATAAAAAACTTAAAGTAAACAAGAAAGCAATCAAATGTAAATAAAAATAAATTAAAACAGTACAAATCAGAAGCAAGAGGGTCTCCAAATACATAAATACATAAAGTCAAGTCTGTTCAGTTAAATTAATCCTTAACTTATTAAGAACTAAACAAAACCACAAAAGTGTGGTGCAGATGGTACCATAACCGCTGATATTATGAGAATTACCAAAAATGATTAGTTATGTGAAATAATAAGTTTTTAGATCATAAAAAAATTCACTGACATGTAATAACGTAAGGAATACATCAAAGCAATAATGCCTATAATATATTTTACCAGGAACTAATTGGCTAAGTACACAAAACAAAGCAAGAATTTAGTGCATACCCAAAGAATACTATTCAAAAAACACCTAAGGCATAAATATTGGGGATTCTGTCATACCATATGGCCATATATTACTTAGCCTGCCACCAGTGGAGTTGCTTGGTCCCCAAAAGTTTTGAGGCTAGAGCCCACAGTAGATGTGAACGGGAAACCCCATCAGGCCTGCCCTAACCAGATTTCTATTAACTAGCCGGTTATTGGGGCTCTACATGCACGGAAACCCTTCATGCGCCTGGCCAAGACCTAGCCGCAAATTCATGCCGGCTAGGAAGAGGGAGCTCATTTGGGAACCCTGGTTTTATTACCAATCTTTGGGACCGACTATGGAACTCTGGCCTGGCTACAGCACAGGCTAATCCAGGGGCTGTTTCCGATGCTGTCGCTCAGGGTCCCGACGCCAGATCAAGTCACTCTCTATTGGCACCTGGGATTGACGCTGCTCCCTCAGGATCACCCCGAAATAGTGACTTTTTGTCGGGTGGGCATTGCTGGCCATAGAACTGTATATGAAGGAGCTGGGCTGTCTCAAAGTGATGGGATTATACTCCTAATCAAGAAGAACAACCCCCCTGACCACCAGCATCAAAACTCCCCCTAGCCTCCTTGGCACGTAAACAGTATGTCCGCCAGTATATTACCCAAAAAGCCATCCAGATGGCGGCACCAGGTACATCATAACAAAACAAACCGGCCCACCATGGCCAAGACATCTAGTCATTGATGACCATAACCACACCAGTACTATCTCACACCTTCGTCAACACCAAACCCCTTTTGCACCAACCTCTTCAAAACTGACCAGCTCTAATCAGACAACACCATAACCAATTGGCCCAAAAAACATCCCTGTGACCTACTGATCTTTGCCGAAAACAAATTCCCCCTCAGCGCTTGCTTCATCCCCCTGGCCAAATCAGAACCCCCCCAATCTCCCCAAAAAACTGAAGCAACCTCTGCACAATGCTTAAGAGGTGCAAGCCCTGTTGATTTACCTAACGCACAAATAGCTGCCTCAAAATGAACCGCCAATGACAACCATCCCCCTCCAGCAACCCCCCTTCTTGGAAGTATCCAACTGCTCGGAGTTGGCGCAAAAAACAGAAGGAACCCAGCGGAAGGCACAGATCCCCACCACCCGTCCCCAAAGGTTTTGACATTCTAGATGAGGCAGAAAAGGCCTCCCAAACGCGACACGTCCTGCAGCCCCACTAAATTACCTTGAGCCACATAGAACGTACCACCCAGCCAACTTCTATTCCAACCAGAGTGCAACCCCTGCATACAAACACAACAATCACACCCTCCAAAGAGCATAGACCTACTAGCCACATGGCCCACCACACTGGCGCACTCCTCCTCAAACCCGAACTATCCCTGTGCAGCATCCCACCTAGGGAGACATACTCCACCTCAGAAAACAACCTATCAACATTCCCTCCATGCCACCCCCTTCAACCACGCACATCACAACTGATAACTTGCCCCCACCTCAAAAAGCCCAGTGAAATCAACACTAAGTTAATGTTTTTCTCCCAGTATGACCCTACTTGAATGCAGGTGACCCAATTAAGTAAAGGTTCCCTGAGGATGTGTAGAGCTGCCGGAACCCACTCAACAAGTTGCTACTAAGAATCTTCATGAAGGGCCATGTAGACCACCAACCAGACTGATAGCTCTCAAATGCAGAGCACTTCCCTTCCCCTGCAGCAGTCGATCAGTGAGTTTGACTTAAAACCATTCTGCCAAAGCCACAATGCAATGTAATGTAACATGAAAAGAATCTCAAGACCAGCATATCTAGAAATATCACAGTCTTCCAAGCAGGCCTTCGCAAAAAGTCATGCCAGGTCCAGCATGCAGCCTGGTTGCTCCTGCAGCCATAAAGTCGAGCTGCTGCTCCAGACCCCCAGGTCCACACAGACACCTGCAGGGGCAAAAAGGGGGGGGGGGGAAGGAGGGAGACCCATGGCCAGACATGGATACAAGAAAGGACAGACATGAACACAAAAGAGCCTCAGATACCCACACATAAACAAGAAACAACCAAGAGAGACACAGATGAGAGACAGATCTAAACACAAAAGACACAGAACCCAGAAACAGCCAAGGACACAAGAGACACAGAAAACAAAAAACAGACCCACATGTAAAAGACACTGTAACCACCAACCTTAAATATCCTCCTACCAAAACTCCTCCCCTAAATTTCAAAGTTCCCATCTAAGCGTAGCCCTGATCAGCACTCTTTCAGGGCCCACTCCAGTCTATTCTGCCCCCTGATAGTTTGAAGATATTGTTTTTAGTTATGTGGTGTATACTTTAACTGGCCCAGCATCATATTGCAGCCCGAGAAAGGATGGCATTTGACTCCCACAAACTTTGCCAATAACCCCATTTACACTTATGGCCTTCTAGAACTGGCTCTGCTACTACAAAACAAGATCAAGATCTCTTTATTGTAGCTAAATTACTTTTCTACATTTATGAGTTGACCTTTATTCTGCTGTACATAAAGCACATTTTATTTTTTCCTTTTTGTTAAAATTAATGATATATTGTATTCCTCGAAGCAGTACTCACAATTTGTTTTAACAGTTTTACTTGCTTGTACATAATATTAGCCACTTTTAACAATTTATATGTGACACTTACTGAACAGTTATAACTTTATATAATAATCATTTTGTGTTATGACCAGCAGGGTATTTGCACAAGGGAATGAGCTTCAGGAACAATAAATATGGAAAAAAAGTTCACCTTTTGTTACATTCAGTCGCACCTTGTCCCTATTTAACCAGCCACTTGGGATCAACAGCCGTCTGTGTTCCTTTAGCTGTGTTCACCATCTGGAGCACAAACCGCAGTAGGTGTCAAAAGAACTATACAAATTTAAATAAACAGCTCCATATTCAACTGGGAGTATTCATTAACATTTTCAAAGCTCTTTTCAACATCTAGACAGATCAATGCTTTGCCTTTGTCTGGCGATTACAACCACATATATATATATATATATATATATATATATATATACACACACTAAGACAACAGATAGAAAATTACAAAGTTTCTGAATAAATAGTAATTAATGCATCACCATAATATGCAAAATTACAAAAGTAAAAAAAGTCCTCTGTATAAAAACATAAAAGTATAGTAAACCCTGGTAAGATGTTGCACTGGATGTACCGTACACATTACGCTGTGAGTTGCCACTAGTAATTCTTCACAGGGAGCCTTCCAATAGCATTCACATTCTGAGCTCATTTCACTCCTTCAGGCAGGGTGGAGACAGATATGGAACTGCTACAGAAATAATTTGCTCCAAACAGGTAACAGCCAATACTCACAATAGTGCTGCACTCAGGATGTTGGAAGGCATCCAGCAATACACTCCTGATTGAGACAATGTTGCAGATGTTTCAAATGTCAGTACACAGATCTGTACAGTTTTCCGCTTAATAGTTTCATCCACGTTGTGAATATTATGGCCTCCTTAAATGTTATAATGCCCCTAACCTCTCAAATACTATCAAAACAAAGAGGAAGTGTGCAGCATGGATGCTGGTAATAAAACTATACCGGGCCTTGGTTTCCAGAACAGGAGATTCCATATCTATCCATAAGAATGTAATAATTTATTGTTAATGCCTAGGGATTCATGGTTTGCAATTGACAGATCCTAAGGATCATCCAAGATTGTTCTATGTAAACAGTGGTTTACCTCAGCATTCTTGCGACATCAGTAACACTGCACACACCATGTTTCACAATAAAGTGGGAAACAAAGATCTTTTTCATGTGAAAAGGAAAGTACACCCACTTTGAATTTGAATTTACATATCAGGACATAACAATCATCTGTTCCTTAGCAGGTTTGTAAATTAGATAAATACAACCTCAGATGTTTAACACATGACAATTTCATATATCACACTGTGTTGTTGTCGTGATTTATTCAACAAAAATAACACCAAAATGGAGAAGCCATGTGTGAAAACCGAAGTACACCTTATGATTCAATAGCTTGTGGAACCACCTTCAGCAGCAATTGTTTGAAGTAATTGGTTTCTGTGTGACTATCAGTCTCTCACATTGTTGTGGAGGAATTTTAGCCCACTCGTATTGACAATGTTTGGAAATGTAGCTGCTGTGGCATCCTCATAAGTGGATTGAAAGCGCAAGCTGCCTAAGCGGCGCGCTAATTGTCCATTGCTGGACATTAGTTATATAATAAGGGTCACTAAAAGGTCAGGATAGATAAGGCATAAAGTTTTGGTGGGCTAGGCTAGCTAAATCTAATTCTAGGTTACTGGGCAGGCAGTTTATTTAGCGCAGCTGATTGGTTTATCAGCTGTGCTGCAGCACGAGGTTTGATTGGGCTTTCTGTGCGGCGGGAAAAATAAGCACAGCTGATTGGTACAGTCAGCTGTGCTTACAGCGTGAGGCAACTGTAAAATAAATAAATAGCTGCTCGCTGGGTGATTAAATTCACCTCAAGAAAAATCTTCAAGGAGCTGTTGCTGAGCAAGCGTCCCACCCCCCCTCCCTTTTGTTTTAAATGTAAGGTATGTAATATGTATATTGTCGTAGTTTTATAAGGGGTAAAGGTCGCCTCTGTGTTGAGGTGGATAGAGGCTTGGTGTTACACAATCTGGCTGAGAAAAGGGGCGGATTGTATTTGGTGTATTATTTATAAGAAGTTATTTGGTTATTACGTTAAATGGTTTGTGTTGTTAATGCCTCTTATACCCTTTTAAATAAAGCTACGGCCAATTTTATCCAATTTACAATTCTGTGTCTGTGGTTATTTTATTGATTTGTTAGAGGTTAATATGTACATGCAATGGACATAGTTAAGAGTTACACTGGACTATCCAGACATCCATCCCTGGTCTTCATGCTTTCATCCAACTACTCCTCTGGCAATTACTAATGTCTGCCATACCTCCTTCTCTTACAGGTATGACCATAACATATTTCATTTGAAGCCCTCATCTCCTGCTGTTACCCCTGTTTTCCACCCAGTATGACCATAACATTTCATTTGAAGCCCTCATCTCCTGCTGTTACCCCTGTTTTCCACCCAGTATGACCATAACATATTTCATTTGAACCCCTCATCTCCTGCTGTTACCCCTGTTTTCCACCCGGTATCTCTTTATCCTGCATGCCTCCATACCCTGCTGCTCTCAAAGGGTACATTTGGTGCCCTCTAGTCTAGCTTAATTCCATTTATTAGCCAAGGTGTGAAACATCTGCCTCCTGTATGTGTCACGGACTGGGTCCAAACAGATGACTGAAAGGACCCAGCGCGCCCGAAGATTGTATGCAGGAGTCACAGTGCAGTAGTGGAGTTTGGACAGGGCCTGGTTGCAGGGTGACCACACTCACCCAGGTGTTGTGCACCTAGGGTTGTGCAGCCAAACACCAGCGCCCTGATATGGCAGCGGATGAAGTCCAGAATGAAGTGAAGTGATATCCTGCAGGCACCCTGGAGCAGGCATGAAGCAGATCACTAGAATCACATGCAGGATGCTGCAGGCTGGGAGAATGGAAGCTAAGCAAAGGATATAGCAGAAACATAACAAGCAAGGGACAGGGAGACCAGGCACGAAACATAACCAGACAAGACATACATGTTACAGGGCACTACAGTAAACCAAACAAGGAATAAACATTACTAGACAAGATATACATGATACAAGGCACAACAAAGGACAGGGAACAAGGCAAGGAACACAGGGGAAGGAGTGAGGAGCCGGAATCCTCGGACGCTTCTCCTTTAAGGATAGGCCATATTAACTAGGACAAAGGGAGAGGAGAGAGGAACCAGAATCCTCAGATGATACAAGGGAGAAGGGCAAAGGTACATAAGAGACACACAAACATGAATACAGAAACTAGCCTAAGACTGTTTGATAACAATTGGAGTTTCCGTCACATGATATGGCCATAGTATGCTTAGCCCACCACTACGCCAAAGTACGGTGGGTCCTAACGCTAATCCCTGCTGACAGTGGTACGAAGTAAACCAAACATGTAAACCAAACACATAGCACTGAGACATACCTTAGACTGAAGACTGAGACAAACAGAACACACAGGTGGGGCACACCTTATAAAGGAAACAGAGCTGAAGCAAAGAGCTGAAGCAGAAGCAAGGAATGGAAGATCAGAGCAGAGCAAAAGGAAATCCAGGAATGGATCGAAGCAAAACAGGGAAACTGAAACAAGACAGGTACGCAGCTCCGCAGCCTGGGCAGAACGTGACAGTATGCAATCAGCTTATCTGACCACTTGTGAGGCAGCCCTATAAATTCCTAGGCCTCACATGGAAACAAGCTTGTTTGGAAATGTAGCTGCTGTGACCTCTTCCCCAGTGGCCTCCTCATAAGTGGATAGTTAAGAGTTACACTGGAGTTAAACTGGAGGGCAACGACATAACAAGTACCACTGCAGAAAGCAGCTTCAACACATCATTGGAACCAGATCAACTCATCCTCATCCAAGCAGTCCTCTCCTATTGTCTCACTTCCCCCTCAACCACCACTAGATTGTAAACTCGCAAGAGCAGGGCCCTCCACTCCTTTGCACCAGTTTGTTATTGTATGTGTTTTTGTATGTGACATTTGTTCTACTGACTGTAACAGTGCTGAGGAATCTGCCGGCGCTTTATAAATAAATGTAATGTAATGTTGCTTCAATTCATTGAGGCTTGCAGGTATTTGCTTATGCACAGCTCTCTGAAGATCCTGCTGCAGCATTTCAATTTGATTGAGGCCTGGACTTTGACTGGGCCATTGCAACACCTTGATTCTTTTCATTTTCAGCCATTCTTTTGTAGATTTGCTGGTGTGTTTAGGATTATTGTCTTGTTGCATTTAGGCCCAGCTTTAGATACCTGACAGATGGCCTTACATTTAACTCTAGAATACTTTGGTATACAGAGGAGTTCACAGTCAACGCCATGACTCCAAAATAAGCCCAAATCATTACCCCTCACCATGCTTAACAGTTGGTATAAGGTGTTTGTGCTGATATGCTGTGTTTGGTTTTTGCTAAATGCGACTCTACTGGTGCATTAGGGCCAAACATCTCCACTTTGGTCTGTCCAAAGGACACAGTTCCAGAAGAACAAAGTGGTTTGTTCACATGCAACCATGCAAACCTGAGCCACGCTGCCATGTACTTTTTAGAGAGAAGAGACTTGCTCCTGGCAACCCTTCCAAACAAATCAGACTTGTTCTGTCTTTTTCTTATTGTACTGTCATGAACATTAACATTTAACATGCTTAACCCCTTGATGACAATTGCCGGTTCGGGCAGGTCACGGAAAAACATGTCGTTAACGACAAATGACGTGCCAGGACCGTCATTTGTTAAAACGGGTAAAAAAAATCGATCCGTGATCGATTTTTTTACCCAAACGGCGTTGCTGTAATGCCTCGACCTCGAGGCATTCAGCAACGCCATGATCGGAATCAGGGGCCATGTCTGGCCCCTCCCCGGGGCATCAACATCCGCCATACAATGTATGGCGGCGGACGCCTGTTTTAAAAGCGTTTAGGAGGCGATCAACGATCACCTCCTAAACTTAAATGGTGTCGCTGGAATGCCTCGATCAGGAGGCATCCAGTGACACCAAACACTTACCTCTTGATGGACTGTGACCGCTCCGGAGAGCGGTCACAGCCGCAGTTGCCGGTGATCTTCACCATCAGCAAGATGGCGGCGACCAGGGAAAAAAAATAATAAAGACGAAAAAGTTCGCTAGACGGTCTCCTGACCCTCTAGAGAACTCTGGCTCCACTTGCAGGTTGAATACAGGTACTGCATTCAACCATGCAAGTCAATGGAGCTCAGCTTTCTAATCACAGTGTGATTAGAAAAAAATAAAATAAAATTAATAATCATTAGAAAAAAAAATAGTAAAAAAAACAGTAAAATGTAAAAATAATTTCCCTCTGATGTCACTATCAGGGGAACCTTCAAGTTGAAAAAAAAAGGCAAAAAATAATTAAAATATATATAAAAAATATATTTTTGTGAGCAAGTCCTAAAATTAGCACATTAGCTTAAAACAATTCTCGCATGGAAAGAGTTAAAATACTGGCATATTAAATGCCCATGGGGTGTCTACTTTTAAAAAATGTATGATTTGATGGGGTAAATTGAATTGGCCGGATTCAACAATGTCCCAAATAACACGGGGGGAAGGATGGCCACACATCTAATTTCCAATTAGAAAAATGCACACGTACCAAATGTGGCCTTTTAGTTCCCCCCAAAAATGACAAACCCATGCACTGTACTCAGGAGATGTTGCTGAACACATATTGGGGTGTCGTGTGACAGCGGCATATACCAGGAGCTGTAAATTCATACATAAAGTAGGTGTGTGTGGGAAAAATACACACACAAAAATACTACTGCAAACTTTGAAAAAATGCTGGTGGTAAAATGTGTGCATGCAAAGAGTTAAAATACCAGCATTTAAAATACCCTGGGGTGTCTAGTTTTCAAAAATATATGGCTTTATTGGGCACACTGAAATGGCCCGGCTCAAAAATGTACCAAATAGGGCATGGGCAGTGGATCCCCAAATGCCAAAGTTCCACATTGAAAAATGTGCACGCTCCAAATGTGGCCCTTTTGTCCCCAAACAGCCAGGCAAAATCATTCATGTGGGGTATCACTGCGCTCAGGAGATGTTGCTGAACACATATTGGGGTGTTTTGTGATAGTGACATATACGAGAACTTTTTAATTCATACCTGAAGTAAAATGTGTGTGACAAAACAAATGCAAAAAAATGACTACCACAAAGTTTGACAAAGACTGGTGGTAGATATGGTGCATGGAAAGAGTTAAAATACTAGCATTTGAAATACCCTGGGGTGTCTAGTTTTCAAAAATATATGGCTTTATTGGGCACACTGAAATGGCCCGGCTCAAAGATGTGCCAAATAGGGCATGGGCAGTGGATCCCCAAATGCCAAAGTAAAGTGTGTGAAAAAACAAATGCAAAAAAAATGACTACCATAAAGTTTGACAAAGGCTGATGGTAGAATTAGTGCTTGGAAAGGGTTAAAATACTAGCACTTGGAATACCCTGGGCTGTCTAGTTTTCAAAAATATATGACTTGATGGGGTAAATTGCATTGGCCGGCTTCAAAGATACCCGAAATGGCACATGGGGGGAAGAATTACCAGATTTGGAAAAAAAGGCTTTGAAATAGCAAAACGCTACCTGTACCTTTTGCCCCATAATGTGTAGAAAAAAGCAAAAAAACATAAAAACATTGGGTATTTCTAAACTCAGGACAAATAGTAGAATCTATTTAGCAGGTTTTTTCATTACCTTTTATAGATGAGTAAAAGATTTTTCACCATATTTTATACTTTTTTTAATAGTAAATAATATGATACAATCAAAACAATGTCATCTAAAGAAAGCTCTTCTTGTCCTGAAAAAAACAATATATACAATATATAATGTGTGTGGGTTCAGTAAACGGGAAAGAAGAAAATTACAGCTAAACACGAGCAGTGCAGAAATGTTAAAACGGCCATTGTCACGAAGGGTACAAAAAGTAAAATCAGCCTTTGTCACGAAGGGGTTAACTAAGCTCTGTAGAGTAACTTGGTTTTTTTGCAGTTTCTTTTAACATTGCACTGACCTTGGGGTGAATTTGCAACTGTAACACTGAATGATAGCCTAGGCTGAGGCGGAGGTGACCTGTTATATTGCTTTGTATAAAACAAGCACATTTGTATTCTGAAGGTTTTAATCCCTGGAAGCAAAGAGAACATTACTATGAGGGAATCTTGACATATTAACTGTACAGTTTTGTTAGAAAATAATGCAGATTTTACTTTGGGTGCTGAAGGATGTCTCTCAACTGGGCATAAACCAACAACTATTTCCCGATTTACTGAACTAAACCACCTTATTAACATACAGATGTTTGAAAAGGTTGACAGTCTAACAAAGGACTGATTTGCTGTGTGCTGAAAGTACTACTTCAAGCAATGTCTGTGTATATATATATATATATATATATATATATATGTATTGTGTCAAATCACAGAAAACATACAGGCATATAAAAATATACTGGGTTTTTTTTCGAACCAATACGGTAATTTATTTTTGGAGTAGTCCCTTTTTCTTTTTTCGATAATAAGAATTGGTAGCTTTATAGATCATTGCTGAATTACCGTATTTGCTTGATTATAGGCCACACCCTAAAAGTTTGGTGCTATTTTAAAGAAAAAAATTTTTTTAAAGAAAAAATTTGTATTTTATCTAATGAACAGGAATACATGTATTTTAACATTTTTGGTATCTATTATATTATATAAACCAATAGCCATTTTAAGGTCCCCCCCTTAATTTATAATGCACCTTACTTATAGATATTGCCCTCTGCTCCCCTGATATGCCACTCTCTCCCCCAGATATGCCACTTTCCCCCAATAGATATGCTTAATGGCCCATAAAAATGCCACTCTGCCCCCCCAGATATGCCACTTTGCCCCTCCAGATATGCTTTATACCCCCTAGAAATGCAACTCTGCCCCCTGATATACCACTCTGCTCCCTAGAAATGCTACTCTGACTTACCAATTCACCCCCAGACTCCCTGGTGTCTAGCGTGGCCGGCCAGTGGACGTCTGTGCGATGCACGCAGGCAACCTCCGCTGCCGGCACTTCTGCCGAGGCTTCTATGACGGCAGAGGAGCTCCCTGCCGGGGGCCAATAGAGTCGCTCATACAGACCTTTAATTCCTACCAGTAAAACTCCGCCTGGAGAGACCCCCTGCTCCAGAAGTTAAAGGAAATCAAGGGTTTCCCCTGGCGGAGTTTCGCCATCAGGAGTTAAAGGTTAATAAGAGCGACTCTACTGGTCGCCAGCAGGAGCCTCCTCTAGCATCAACCAATTGGTTGATTTCCACTCCTGTTAACGCCTGCGATGCTGTGTAGATAAGGTAGGCTAGATGGGGAAGGGTCCAGGGAGATTAGTAAACGAAGACTATCACAAAGATGAACACAAAGATTGTTTGTGTTGTGTGTCTTCGTCTTTGTGTACGTTTTGCCGCCGCCATGTTCATTTCTGCAGTATTCGGGTTGAACAACGAAAACGCACCCTTCGTGTTCGTTTTCATGTTTGCCCAAATTCAAATGCACAAGTCTAGATAAAAGCAGTTCATATTTGTATTGTGGTAGATGCCCTTTTTGCAGGTAAACATGGCTTTGTTCATTGGGTTAAAGGTTATGTTCCACTTAGACAATGCATTAGCCACTTAATTGACAGCTACAGAGACAGGCAGGGCCGGCCCGACAATGGAGCCGAGTGGGGCAACCGCTCCAGGCAGCACTTTTGAAGGGGCCCTTTTTTTTTTAAAGCGAAAGAGAGAGAAAGCGGCACCGAGTGGTTTTCGCTTACCAAGCTGTCAGTACCCACTCGGCGCCTCTTTCTCTCTCCTCTGCGGCGAGTCGCCCTGGAGACAGGAGATACGTAGCAGACAAAGTGGGCTCAGGTGACTTCAGGAAATTTTACTTTTACATGTTTAACCCCTTGATGACAATTGCCGGTCCGGGCACGTCACGGAAATTCATGTCGATAACGACAAATGACGTGCCAGGACCGGCACGTCATTAAACGGGTGCAGAAAGCGATCTATTTTCGCTTTCTGCACCGAAACGGCGTTGCTGTAATGCCTCGACCTCGAGGCATTCAGCAACGCCATTATCGGCACAAAGGGGCCATCTCTGGCCCCTCCCCGGGGCGTCAACATCCGCCATACTTTGTATGGCGGCGGACGCCCGTTTTAAAAGCGTTTAGGAGGCGATCAACGATCAACTTAAATGGTGTCGCTGGAATGCCTCGATCAGGAGGCATCCAGCGACACCAAACACTTACCTTTGGATGGGCTGTGACCGCTCCGGAGAGCGGTCACAGCCGCAGCTGCCGGTGATCTTCGCCATCTGCAAGATGGCGGCGGTCCGGGAAAATTCAATAAAGAAACAATAAAGTCTAAAAAGTTCGCTAGACGGTCTCCAGACCCTCTAGAGAACTCTGGCTCCACTTGCAGGTTGAATATAGGTACTGCATTCAACCATGCAAGTCAATGGAGCTCAGCTTTCTAATCACAGTGTGATTAGAAAAAATAAATTAAAAATAAAATAAAATGAATAATAATTAGAAAAAAAATAGTAAAAAAACAGTAAAATGTAAAAATAATTTCCCACTGATGTCACTATCAGGGGAACCTTCAAGTTGAAAAAAAATGTTAAAAAAATTAAAAAAAAGGCAAAAAAAAAAAAATATATATATAAAAAATATATTTTTGTGAGCAAGTCCTAAAATTAGCATATTAGCTTAAAACAATTCTCGCATGGAAGGAGTTAAAATACTGGCATATTAAATGCCCATGGGGTGTCTACTTTTAAAAAATGTATGATTTGATGGGGTAAATTTAATTGGCCGGGTTCAACAAGGTCCCAATTAACACGGGGGGAAGGATGGCCACACATCTAATTTCCAATTAGAAAAATGCACACGTACCAAATGTGGCCTTTTAGTTCCCCCCAAAAATGACAAACCCATGCATGTGGGGTATCACTGTACTCAGGAGATGTTGCTGAACACATATTGGGGTGTCGTGTGACAGCGGCATATACCAGGAGCTGTAAATTCATACATAAAGTAGGTGTGTGTGGGAAAAATACACACACAAAAATACTACTGCAAACTTTAAAAAAATGCTGGTGGTAAAATGTGTGCATGCAAAGAGTTAAAATACCAGCATTTAAAATACCCTGGGGTGTCTAGTTTTCAAAAATATATGGTTTTGTTGGGCATACTGAAATGGCCCGGCTCAAAGATGTACCAAATAGGGCACGGGCAGTGGATCCCCAAATGCCAAAGTTCAACATTGAAAAATGTGCATGCCCCAAATGTGGCTCTTTTGCCCCCGAACAGCCAGGCAAAATCATTCATGTGGGGTATCACTGCGCTCAGGAGATGTTGCTGAACACATATTGGGGTGTTTTGTGATAGTGACATATACGAGAACTTTTTAATTCATACCTGAAGTAAAATGTGTGTGACAAAACAAATGGAAAAAAATGACTATCACAAAGTTTGACAAAGACTGGTGGTAGATATGGTGCATGGAAAGAGTTAAAATACTAGCATTTGAAATACCCTGGGGTGTCTAGTTTTCAAAAATATATAGCTTTATTGGGCACACTGAAATGGCCCGGCTCAAAGATGTACCAAATAGGGCATGGGCAGTGGATCCCCAAATGCCAAAGTGCAACATTGAAAAATGTGCATGCCCCAAATGTGGCCCTTTTGCCCCCAAACAGCCAGGCAAAATCATTCATGTGAGGTATCGCTGTACTCAGGAGATGTTGCTAAACACATATTGGGGTGTTTTTTGATAGTGACATATACCAGAACCTGTTTATTTATACCTAAAGTAAAATGTGTGTGAAAAAACAAATGCAAAAAAATTACTACCATAAAGTTTGACAAAGGCTGATGGTAGAATAAGTGCTTGGAAAGGGTTAAAATACCAGCATTTGGAATACCCTGGGCTGTCTAGTTTTCAAAAATATATGACTTGATGGGGTAAATTGCATTGGCCGGCTTCAAAGATACCCGAAATGGCACATGGGGGGAAGAATTACCAGATTTGGAAAAAATGGCTTTGAAATAGCAAAACGGTACCTGTACTTATTGCTCCATAACGTGCAGAAAAAAGCAAAAAAACATAAAAACATTGGGTATTTCTAAACTCAGGACAAATAGTAGAATCTATTTAGCAGGTTTTTTTATTACCTTTTATAGATGAGTAAAAGATTTTTCAACTAAAAGTTAGAAACTTTAGATACTTTTTTTAATAGTAAATAATACGATACAATCAAAACAATGTCATCTAAAGAAAGCCCTTCTTGTCCTGAAAAAAACAATATCTAATGTGTGTGGGTTCAGTAAATGGGAAAGAAGAAAATTACAGCTAAACACGAGCAGCGCAGAAATGTTAAAACGGCCATTGTCACGAAGGGTACAAAAAGTAAAATCAGCCTTTGTCACGAAGGGGTTAAGTGCTTAAAGAGGGATGTCTCTCATTTACTCTTAAATGCGAGGCTATGTTTTGGAAGATGTTTGCTGATCAGTGGGTGACTGGGAGCATAAAAAATCCTTAAGGCAGCAATTAGGTCTGTGGAGGCAGCCATTGTGTTTGTGTGTTTCATTGGTAACAAATGCTGCTATGTTGAAGTGAGAGCATGCTACCAGCTGATCTCTTGTGAGATTTACTGGTGGAGAACCCTAATTGCTGCTGGCATGCGGGGATCATATTTTTTGTGTCACAGTTACCCTCGCTATAAAAAGCCTGCACCTAAGAAGAACAATGTAAAAAAACAAAATAGTAAAATAGATACCATTTGACTGAAATTTATATAAATATATTTATTTTTTAATAACATTTTTTTACTGATGAGCCTTTGTCGACTACAACTATCAACACACTCAACACAATCAACACAGTCAGAATACTGAGTGATGGGAGTTGTAGCGTATACATGCATATGCACCATGGGTACAAAATGGGTGTCATATATAGGAGCATGTGTATTTTCTAGTTTTTTTTTCACCTTAATGTACTTATTGCAAAACTACAAACATGGCCTGGCCTCCCACAGGGTAAAATGCATCCTTACACCCAAAACTTAAAGGCTTAGTTGCACCCTATGACATGATTAGCAAATGAACCTTAGTAGACCTGTTTGTTAATTCTTTTTACTGAAGGTTTAATCGCATAAAAACACAGACAAGTTTAAGAGGTTTTACCACTTTTTATAGCAACAGGCTATCACTATCCACTTTTGTGATACATGCCAATTAAATGTTCCTAGTAAAAATTATGAATGAGACAAATCTTTTACTTGATTAATAATTTGTGGAAAGGGTTTGGGCATGCAACAGTTCCAGGAAATGCATTTCTAATAGGCTTCTGCAAATGCACCAAAAACAATTCATTGTCCCATTTGTCTTTTAAGACAATGAATTTCGTCTCCTGCCCTTTCAGTTCCGATGAAAATCAGAGATCTTCTTACATTTGGAAACTAAATATATTCACCCAAAATCTCTCACAGTCTCAGTCACACCCATTCTCTCACACTCTCATTCACTTTTTTACATGCTCTCTTTGAATGTCTCCCTACCTTCCTTGCTGACCACTTCTGTGTTACTGCCCTCTTGCCTTGCAGCTCTGCTTTTTCTTGCATCTTCTGTCCGATTGGTGAAGGCTGTTCCCATGACTCCACTCTTTTGTAGAAGTGCACACAGACCCAAACTAATGCATTTAGAGTCAGAGAAAGTGAGGTACAGAAACGCCTCTCTTTCTCAGCAAATCTGTCTGTATTATTATGGCCTCTATGTGCACTTCCGTAAAAAGAGAGCCACAGGGACAGCTTCTCTCCATTCCGCCAGTCGTGAGACAGGGTGTGCCCAGAGGCTGCGCCCTTTTGCAGAAGTTCACCAGGAGGCCATGTCAATGGAGAAGTGGACAAAGAAACAAGACACATGGAGCAGTGGATTAAGAAAGAAGACAGAAGTACAAGAAGATGCCATAGAAGAAGCGGAGCTGCAGGTCAAGGAGATAGGGGCATGAAAATAGTCGTGGAGAAGGTAGGGAGATATTCAGAGAGAGCGTGAGAGAGAATGCATGGGAGCGTGAATGGTGAGTGTGAGAGAGAGTGCGTGATAGTGTGACAGAAAGTTAGAGTGAAATAACCAACAAAAATTTGGAGGTATTTGCTTTTTTCATTTGATTCATTGGGGTCCTTAATTTTCAGGTAATTGTACAAATTAATACATTTGGCAAATTGTGTTAATATTTTAATTTGTATAAATCCAAATGCACAAGTGTGCTTTCTAATGCTGCATAAATGTGTCACATTCAGCAGAGTACATGGAGGAGAACCTTTAAATGTTTTTTTCCCCAAACAGCTATAGACCATTATTATAAAGAGTAATTATATAGAGAAACCCTCCACATGTTGTCCATCTAGCTGTTCAGTATTTGCTTCTTTTGCAGATTTTTCTTACATTTTACATTTAACAACAATATACTCCTACTCATTTATATTCATAAGACTTTATAAGGCAATAAGCAGTGACAATGCAAAGTCCTCCTACCCAATAATGACTTTGATTCACAATACCAAGTGTACCATATTAATATTAAAATGGCTTATGAGGTCAGTTGGTAAATAAGCAAGATTCTCTTGCTGCCTATGTAGTCGGAATTGCTTACCAATAGTAGAGTGGAATAAGTTAAGATCACTTCTAGGTAAAAATAACACCACTCAATGCAGCAGCAGTGCGTGGCGGTAGGCAACAGGACCACTGTCTAAAAGCAGGCAGTGCCATTCTCCTGACAAACCATCTTGAAACCTCAAAAGTGCGAGCTTCCTTCCTAAAATTTTGGAGACATTGGACAAATTACTTTGACATCTTCAATAACCAAGTTTATTGGCACTTTAAAACCACAGCAACCAAGGGAGTGCTTCCCTTGTGTGAACAAGAACACAGCCCTTTCTGTTCCTTCAGTAAGACTAAGACTAAGCATTATCACTTTGTTTCAGGGACAAGTCAATTTGTGCACGCTGACAAGCAAGTTTGAACATAAACTTTTACCAGTCAGACAGCAAATTGAAGAAAGCTGTGACAGTAAGGGTTATGCTTAATGAACTGGATAATCACTGTATGTGATCTGGTAACACCAGAATGCAAACATTTAATTAATGAATACAGTGTAGGAGATGTATAAATATATTTACTATTTTATAGATGTGTGCACAGCACATTATTACAAATCAATTCAGATTTTCATTTATTTTTTTTCTCAGCTTTCGGGAAACAAATTTCAGAGGTCTTTTTTGATTCAGAAACAACAGGTCACTGGGCCTGTGCAGGCACTGGCAGACAGACACATCCAGCCACCTGGTACAGGAATTAATTTCCACCTTATTTGATTTTTTTCTTTAAAATGATCCCCCAGAGTAAGGAAGGAGACAGAGGAATAACAACAGCAGCAGCAGTCAGGATGTAAGTCATCTGGCTTGGGCAGGCAATGGCAGATCATAGCCTCTTGGTGCTGATGATAGCCCCAAGGGGCACATGTAGCACCTTGGTGCTGGACCAAATTTTCCCAAAATTTGAATAATCAAAAGACGTGATCCCTGAGAGTAAGGAAGGAGATAGAGCAGGAGCGCTAGAACTTCACTCACTTTGCAATTGAGTGTCTCACCTTTGACACTGGTGTTGAAAGCAGCTGCTGGGCCACTAAGGAGAGGCCTATCCAGATAAAGGCTTTCTAGTCCCAACAACTTAGAGTGTCAGTAGTAGAAGGTAGTGGCTTCAAGGTAGGCTTTGACCATTTCAGAGATGCTAGTCTGACTTTGGTGAGCTTGGGTGGTACCCACCAAAGTATCAAGGGGCAAGGGATTGGGAATTGGAGGTCATAATCCGGCGCTCAACGTGAAGCGCCAGCACCGAGACAGACGCATCGCGCTCCTACCACCGTAGTCAGTGCAGCGCTAAGGTGGGTGGCGGCTAGCAGCTGGAACGGAGGAGACAGCGGGACGCCGAATGGTTGCTGAAACCCCTTAATGAGTGAACGCTCATCGCCCGTCTCTCTCCTCCGTCTGGGTGCCATTCGGCGTTTATACTGTTGTATACTGATCCCATGGGGTGGGGGATTTTTTTAATTGTCGGTCCCCCTCTCATGATTTCCTGGAGGGATCCGTCCCCCTGTTTCCTACGCCAATGTATATATATAAGACTTGTTTATTTGGATTCATACAAATGTAGTTAATTTTGGCAAAAGTAAATTTGTGCGAAGCCACAAGAACAAGTATAGACACCCCACAAAAAGGATGAAAATTAAGCAAAAATCTCAGATTTTTTCTCATTCACACTTTCCCCTCTCACACACTGTCATTCTCATTCACTCTTTTTCACGCTCTCTTAATATTTCCCTACCTTCTCTGCTGATAGATAGAAGATACGGAAGCAGTCAACAGACAATCTAGGGAAATATTTAGAGAGTGTTAAGGTGAACTTAAGTGTGAATGAGAACATCTTACCACAGCACACCTTTAGAGGTCTAGTGGAGTCAATGCCTCGACGGTGTACAGTGTTGCTGGCACTTAGGTAATGAAAGTGTACAAAAAAAGTCCAAAATACTGCTTAGTTGTCCTGCTTAGCATTCTTGACTGGATACTTACTCTCTCCCCTCTATCCTTTTCTTCTCTTTCTTCCCTCTCCTTTATCTGTCTCTGTTTTCTGCTAGCCTTTGTTTTCTTTCTTTTTTCTCTTTTGGCTACCCTACAATGGTTTTCTTACTTATCCATCCACATTCTCTCCACTAAACCAAACTTTTAACTGTCACATTTAGGTGCAGCTTTTCAAAGAGTAATTAGAAAACACTTCAGCAAAAGTGGCAAACTTTTGGATATTATGTAATCTGTAGATCTTCATCTTATTGAAATCTATCCCCCTTATCATTAATAGTCTTATAAAAAAATATTTAATCTGTGTTTAATTATTGTAATGACTGATTTACCATACACCATTTAAATAAGCAATTTTCCACATGTATTTATATGAGAAAACAATGCGTACTCTGCGTATCTAGCCAGAGATAGCCAAAAGAACATTATTGCTAAGTACATATATGCACTAACAATTATTTGTTTTTAAATGTGAAGCTTAATATATGGTTTATACAATGAACTTATTTAAAATGTAGTCCGTGGACCATCAGTGTTCTGCAGTACTTACCAATGTAGTTACCAGTCCTGACTGGTTCAGTAAAATTACCAGTTTTCAATGTGGTTCTTGGAATCCAACCATTTTTTAAAGAGGTCCCCATACCCATGGGCTTCAAAATGTTGTCCCAGAAGCTCTTCAATATTGTCTTCTATAAATTTGCTACTTAGCTTGTATGACAGTAAAGTAAATACAGGGCTATAAACCTATTTAAATGTCTTCCTGGCATTATTTCTATAGTTTTTAATTTCCAGAAAATAGGAGATGCATAAAAATCCAATTTCATATCATGTTAAGGACTTTAGTACTTTTCTAAATGTTAAGTAAAAAGAAACTGTACAGTTTATTGGTGTAATTTATTAAACTGTGAGCAGTTCCTTCTGGGAAGTGACTAATTGCTGCTTGTTTGATTGTGTTAATTGGTTTAAATGACTTGGATCTATTTTACAGAGTTTAAAGAGAAAGGTATAAACAATTATTTTCTTCTGTACAAAGTTACCTTTCTGGAATCATTGCATTTTTGGACAGATAACACCTTTACTTTAATTAAATTTCAATAAAAGGAAAGTCACAGTGACTAGGGACAAGACAACACACAATGAGCACTAGAACATTTAGGTCTAAAGAAAGTGTTCAAATTAAAAATGCTGAAGTTACTATCTCTAGATTTTTCCTTTGTACTTCTGTGCATCAAATGTAGAAGAATAACTCTAATATAGTAATGCCTGAGAAGTTAAAGGGATGGCTTGGTGTCCCATACAGACCCTCTAATGATGAATGCATATCAAAGGGGGAAATGCATAGGGGGTCTACACAATCCCTTTGTTCATTTTCAAAGTTGAAAATTATATTTTTAAGGGACCCCTTAGATATAATATGTATTAAAGGGCACACGATGGCTGGAGTGTCTGTTACTAAATAATTTGTCTGTTAAACATAAAATATATAAATTAGCCAACATACAAGTAGCTAGTAGCATTACAAATTTTGATTTCAACAAACAGTAGTGTAATTTCAACAGAGTATAAAAACATTTCCTACATGCTGCTAATATCTGTTAACACACCATCTGGCAGTTTTTAAGTTACTTTGTAATAAAAGATTATCGCTGTCATGATGCCATATGATGTAATAAAATATGTTGACTCAACATATATACATGGTATTTTATTCCTTATATCACTTAATGATATAGCTTAAGACATATACACAGAGATAAATTGTAGGCTTGTTTGAGCAGAGCCCTCCTGAACTGTTTCTGTAAGTCAACTTGTTATGTAATATACTACTTGTTATGTCCTTTTTACTCATTGTACAGCACTGTGCAATATTATGGCTCTATACAAAACAATAATAATAATAACAGTGTATTGACCCGATTACTGGCTATACTTTTTCCTCCCACTTCAAGTCTTTGGACATGCGGTTCCAGGTGCCGGGCAGGTGTTTTTTTTTTCTTTTTCATTTAGCCCTGCTGAGGGCAAGCAGCAGGATTAGGATCCAGGTCCCCCACAGCGGTGCAGGGGACCTGGATCCTCCCCTCTGGCAGCCGGTGGACGTCTGCATGATGTGTACAACCCCCGCTGCTGCCGGCACTTCTACTGGGGCTTCTATGAAGGAGCGCCGACGAGACCTTCTGGTGCTTCACCATAGAAACCCCAGTGGGAGTACAGGCCAGCAGCAGCAGAGGTTGTCTGAGCACATTGCGCAGACATTCACCGGCTGCTGGACATGAGGATCCCGCAGCACTGCAGGGGACCTGTATCCTCCTCTCTGGTAGGCGGTGAACGTTGATGCGTGCAGACTACTTCCCCTATTGCTGGCACTTCCGCCACTGGCTGCCCTCACTAGATCCTAGGGAGTCTGGGGATGCATTGGGGGGGCAGAGTGGCATATCAGGGGGGCATAAAGCATATCAGGAGGCAGAGTGGCATATCTGGAGGGCATGAAGCATATCTGGGGGTACAGTAGTATATCTAGAGAGCAAAGTGGCATATCTAGGGAGCAGAGTGGCACATCTGGGGGCATGAAGCATATCAGGGGAGCAAAGTGACATAGTGGAGTAGAGTGGCATATCTGGGGAGCATAAAGCATTTCAGGAGGCAGAATGGCATATCTGTGGGGCAGAGTGGCATATCTGGGGCCGTAAAGAATATCTGGGGAGCATGAAGCATATTAGGGGAGCAGAGTGGCATATCAGGAGAGCAGAGTGGCATATCTGGGGCAGCATTAAGCATGTCAGGGAAGCAAAACGCATATCAGGGGAGCAGAGTGGCATATCTGGGGAGCAGAGTGGCATATCTATAAGTACGGTGCATTGTGAATTAAGGGGGACCTTAAAATGGCTATTGGCTTTCCAAATTTCTGTTTGTATATAACCTATGCTGACTATGCTGCATAATAGATACCAAAAATGTTAAAATACATGTATGCCTGTTCATTAGATAAAATACTGTTTTGCCATTCCACTCATGTGTATTTTTTCTTTAAAAATAAGTTTTTCTTCAAAATAGCACCATACTTTAAGGGTGCGGCCTATAATCGGGTGCGGCCTATAAACGAGCCAATACGGGCCAATATATAACACAAGCCTTCCAACACTGATTTTGAAAAGCTTTAACATTCTGCATTCAAGCAATTTATCAGAATGTTATATTAGCAAATAAATGTGAGGAAAAGCACAGTTCAGCAAAGACATGTTTCCCCTGTTTTATGAACAGGATAGAGAGGGGATTATGGCAAGCCTAATGAGACCCACTCATCAAACAGGAAACTATCTGTCCCCCAGACCTTGCTCTAATACAGAAGTCAAATGAAAACCCTTAACTAGAGCAGATGTTTCTTTCATGGCCTTAAAGTTGGTGGTATTGGATGCAGTTGCATAAAGGCATGTTAATTAGCTTTGTGGCCATTATTACTTATCAAATCCATCGTGACTTTTTCATGATTTTTCCTTTCTAGAGATATTTAAAGTATCAAGCTTAACATATACAATAACCAAACAATGCATTGCTTTCTAAGATTAAAAATGTCTTTTCTACACAATTTAACAATAAAGAAAATGTTTATTAGCAGTGAGGAGGTCCTTCTTTTCTGTTATTATCTACAATAAGTTTCCCTGCCTTGTTTCTGTTTTATATTTATTTTTTTAGTGACCATCACAATTTGGTTGTGCCAATTAAGTTTGTTAGGAAACTACAAAACTTCAGGCAATTTGGTTGGATGATGCTGAATATTTGTAGAACATGTATACATTTTTTTCAGCTTAAGGTTCAATGTGAAATGTTTACACTCTTTAACTTGTGTTAACTTTTAAGATGCTTTGGAATAAACAACTGACTTTGTTTAATTTTTAAGCTAGCCTAGTTGGTACCATGTACACTTACAATTCAAAATGCGCACATTAACCAACAGAAGAATTTACAAGTACATATTTGTTATGAAATATTTTGCCCTGTCTCTTGTAAAACTCAGTTTTCTTGGGCACGATGGGCATTCATCTAAATCTCTTCCAATTCCTGTAATACATTGTTAACATGAGTATCCGGTTAGGAAGGGGGAGCACAGTTGAAGTATTACATTGACAAGAAATCTATATACAAATTATTTATTAAGTTTTCATTGTCAAGTTTATTGTTTGTGATAAAACCACTTTAAATGTATAATTATCAAAGGTGTCATCTTGCAGTTCTATATTGTATCTATATTAGACTGTGCATTCTGATTTGTATGAATTTCAAATGTACAAAATTTTGGTCATTCGGCAATTCGTATGAAGTCCTGAAAAAATCACGAATCAGGCAAAAAGAAAGCAAAAAAGCTCTGAATTTTCATCCGAAAATTTGTGGGTCCATATTCACTCACACTCTCTCTGACTCACTCTCTCACACTCTCATTCTCGTTCACTCTCTCTCACGTTCTCTAAAGGTTTCCATACCTTCTCTAACGACCACTTCCACTTCTGCCAACTACTTCCACATCTCCTTCTTCATCATCTTCTATTTTCTCCCTTCTCTATTCTACTGTATTTTCAATCCTTAATCTGCTATCTTCTTTCCTCATCCACATCTCCCCGACATAACCCGGGAGCAACTTGGAGGATCAGGGAGGATGTTTACTGGAGTGCCACCATATTGCCCATAGTTCACCTGAGGGTAAAATAATGACGCTTGCAGTGATGTCCTCTCCTCTGATTGGAGGATCGGAGCGGATATTACTGCTATGCTGCTATTTTGACGGAAGTTGCCACCTGGTTATGTCTGTGGAGATATGGATGAAGAAACAAGGTTTGATTAAGGATTGAAGATTGACGATGGAATGGAGAAGAGAAGAAAAAAGATGAAGAAAATGCAGAGTGAGAATGAATGAGAGTCAGTGAGAGTGTGAGAGAGTAAGTGAGAGTGTTAGTGAATGTAAGCAATGAATTTCCTTCCTGAATCAAAAATGCCCCCTAATTTTCATCAGAAACGAATGGGCAGGGATTGAAATTCATTGCCTAAAAATGAATGGGCCACAAATGAACCAAAAAGCTAGTTTGAATCGTTTTGGCCCATTTGCACATTTATTTACGTTAACCAAGTGCTACAAAATATATCACTGGTGATATTGTTGTATAAGGTTTATTTCCTGTGAAAATATTGCTCTAACTCTGAGATCATAAGCAGTCTTTTATGTGTGTATAGTATTTTAGTATGTCATTTTTTTTTGCAGTAGGTGTTATTACTAGTGCCTTTCTTAGGTAAGTTTTTTTATTATTTATTATTATTATTGGACAGCACAGAAAAAGACCGGTTCACCCCAGAGAACAATTTGCCCCTGGTTTTGCAGTAGGGGGACCTGTCAGACTAGGCCTCCCAAAAGGGAGACAGAATGGATTTTCAAATTAAAAACTTTTTAAAAAGGCGGGCTAAATCTGGAAATAGATATATTGGCTTTAATTTTTTTTCTCACTCCTGATTAGCAGAAAATAAATACCCAATGGTAGAGTTAGACGTAGACGAAAATCTGTGGTGTATATATTCAACTCAGGTCTTAAAAGTCATAATTTAGCTCATAGAGTTCTGTCAAATACTCAAAACACCTAAACATAGGACTATAGGACACATCAAAACAACCTTACTCACCTTTTTCATGGTGTTGGTACTTATCTTGTACACAATGATCTGTATTGTTCTATATATGACTACATATTAAAATGATCAACTGTGTGTATCCCCTGTATTTATAAATATTTTTTTTTCTGAAGAGGAATCACTTGATTCGTTTTTCTCCTCCATCCATATGTATACAAATATATATTGAATAATTCAATATTCCCCTTCCATTTATTAGTGTCTTTTATAAGTTTTTCCCGTTACGGCATCATATTGACATATACCGTAAATTGACAATCCCCCAACACGTGTCCCTCGGTACCCAAAAAAAAAGACCGCAATAACAACCAATTTGGTTTAATTAATTACCATATTTTTTCTTTATAAGACACAACAGCACGTAGGTCCTTCCTTCTATAGAGAGGGATGCAGAAGAGGATCGGTACATCGCTACACACACTCACGGACCTCTAAGAAGCACTACGCGATGACGCCACATCACAGAACGAAAAAGACGCACGGAACGAAAAAGACGCACACGGGATGCCCGAGGGAACACAAAAGGAAGAACACAACAGAACCGGAAACAAACCTCCTGAGGAAGCCACGCAGTGGCGAAACGCGTCGAGGATTATCTTTTTGGACTACACTTTGATTTTACTTGTTCTTTATATCTCAGTACGGACATTTTTTTACTTTTTTATACCTATTATCGGACCACATTTGTCATTATTTGCAAAGTGTTTTTCTCCGATTTATTGTGAGGGCTGAGTCCCGGAATAATTTTTTTATTTAACTTAACAGATCATGGAACATATAGTATTCTCTTTATAAATTATTGCACACACCACTTAATTTATTCACACAGTAATACACTCATTATAATCAATTGACACTTGATTCACACAAGCACGGGTACTTTATTCAAAAAACGGATACCGGAGCAGAGAGGAATTATTTTTCCAAGACAAAGAGGCATCCAGGTTCTATTGGATTCACATCAGGAAACCCACCAGAGACCACTGCAACTCCAGGAAATACATCAGATATGCTTGATATATCCATCTAAATGTGAGTGCAACCCATTATTGCGCATGTACTAGTTTTAAAAGATATCACCCTATGGTAGATATATTTCTTTTCTTCTATGTCCGTGGGGTTGATGAATTGACACACATACCAAGGAGTTTGCATTTGGAAGCCTGAATGACTCATATATATTTAATTAAGACCGATGGTTACAAGCACCCCTAGACAGAAGTCTTGTAGGCCTCAGCCTAGTCAGCTTGGGCCAGGATGTGTCACTGGAGCAAGGTTAATGATTCACAAGTCAAAGTCAGGAAAAAGGGACTATTAAGCTCAGGTTAAAAGTGCAAGAAGTCCCAAGACCAAAAGGTAAACCAGCTGACCACAGGTCATTGTGTGGAGCAGGAAGGTGAACACAGATAGTAATTACCCGCAGTAGCTACTGGCTATACATCCCAGAATACAGCTTCAGCACCTAAGATAAAGTCTACCACATAACTCCCTCTGGTGGTCATCCAGCAATCAGCGCAAATATACAAATTCTAGTGCAGTTCAAGGTTGATCAAATGTCTGATACTCCTATGTCTCATGCTAAAGTTTCTTAACAGATAGGTCCGGCCCAGACTGGCCATTCATCAATCTAAACAAATGTCTGGTGAGCCATTAATGCAGCTGAACCAAATACATTAGTGTGAGGATGTTTGCTAATTACACACGTTGTCATGCTACAAAGGCAGTTAATATAATAATTCTTTATTATTTTATATAGCGCCATCAAAATCTGTAGCGCTGTACAAAGGGTGGACAGGACAAAACAATCTAGTATCACACTGTAGCTTACATGATTTACTAATAAAGTGTGTTATTGAAGCAGTAAATAATAAAATTACTTATTTGCCATGCAATATACCAGTATATGGTTCTTTTGTTACTTGATTTTGAAGTAAAGCTGTCAGTACTGACCTAAAGTGGGACTTAATTGTGTGGTCCCAGTCTTTTGACATGTGTTATTTCACCTTGCAAACAACAGATTGTTGATGTTTTAATGGAATTCACATCAGTGAAAAATCACCACAGAAGTAATTGTATCAGGGAATGGTAGGAAGGGCAGGATAATAAAACATTAGTAATAAGGACATTTTCTTGGCTCAGCCATCCTAATTTTAAAGCTGTAATGGTTATCTATAGATTTAATATGAATGAGATTGTGGATAACCCAAATCCATAAGGCAAGACCAAGGACCAAACAAGTTGGGAGGTTCTTACAGCACCAAAAAAAGGGCAAACTATATGGGCTGAATTGTTCTCTCATCAAATTGTATATTTCTATGTATGTTTCTATTTATCTTAAAGTTTCCTAAGTTGAGCCATAATTGTAATCATGTGAAAATCTTAGAACCTTATTAAATATGAGTTAACACAAAACACAAAAGGATAATAGAAAGCTGAATATCAAAACGTTTAGTAAACATGTTGTTATACCACTTAAGTGACCCCATTTTATAATTAAATTATTAAGGATCTTTCCATTTCAAATTTTTTATTCATTATTCATCATATAAGTCCAAGGAATGAGACCCCATGAGAACGCACCTTTATAATCAAGGTATTTACCCTGCTAATTAGGTTTTATTTTACTTCCCACACAGAAAGCAAAATGGTAGCAAAATGGTTTAGCCGGGTCCTGTCTATCCTGCATTATATTTTACTGTAAAAGGACATAAATATGAGATCGTTTTACTTTATCCGGAAGTTGTTTCATCTCGTTTTTCTGGAAGTTACAGCTGGTGTACCTTTAATATGAACAACTATTTAAAGATTTGAGCTACTCATTCTATGTTGTTGAAACTAGTAGCTAATTTAGATATATAGGCAGTTTTTTTTATATAAAAGTTTCTATATTTTAGTCACCAGATAAGGAATTAGTGCTTAACGTTGCTTACATCTCTGACAATCGCAGCTCGCTTTGCAAAAGCTAGATAACATGAATATCCCATTTGCCAGAATCTATCATTTTCTTAATTAATTCCTCTGGGTAAATCACCCAGTATATCAGATTCCAGTCTTCCTATTGCTGCCAAAGATGTAATAATATTAGTTTTATTCAAATGTATTGTTTTTCTTTCAAACCGAAGCAGTATTTTGTTTAATGAAATTCAAGATAGGACAGTTTTCAGTTACTACGATAAAGGTTCCTTTTTTTTTTATCAACATTTAAAAGGATTCAGGCAATCTGTTTTGTTCTCTTAGTTATTGTGCTTAGCAAAGCAACAGCAGATGTTTGCAAGGAAGCTTTACATGCCTAAAAATAGAAAAGTGGGGAAAAGTGCTGTCTTTATATTGGAAATATTTCACTCTATTATCTACAGAGTTTTTGCAATAATGCTGCTATCGAGCTTATAGCAGCTGTTAACTTCCTTCCCCCACATTTCTATATATTATATTATCACATTGCAGAATGTGGAGTTGATGTTTATGCCATTAAACACGCATTATTAAATAAGTGTCACTTCATGATTGTCTGACAGATGAGCATCTAACAGGAATTGTATGTATTGATTACAGACAAATTAATGTTTGTAAGCGTTCAGTATGGCAAAATCTGTGAAATTTCTTTAAGGTTATTTAATTTGTCTGCCATCAGCCTGTTTTACCAACATCACAAACCATTGTTTTTGCTGTTTGATAGGGTAAAGTGTAAAAAAAAGTGTGTAGGTGAGTACTTTTAAATGCTTCAAATGGAAATGTAGCCAAAAAATTGGGGGGTGGTCTCATAGATGGTTATAGCTATGATTGATGGAGCCAACAACCTGTGGAGTTTTTTTTCCTTTACTTTTTGCGGCTCATTTACCATAGTTGTGCCTTAGTAATATACTTATACTACCAGCAAAACCTTTTATTGTTGGACAACACAAAACAATAAATCATTAATATTGGTGGACAAGAGTGTGCAATAGACTTGTGCAAGCGGACCAAAAATAATTTGGCCAAATTTTTTCTTTTGTTTTTGTGGTTAAGATATACTTGTGTCTGAAACAACTCTGAGAGCAACTCAACTAAGAAGAGCCAACAGCTGTGAAGAGTCCAGGTGCAGACCTCCTTGCTCACTTGTACCTCAAAAGATCCAACAGGGCTAAGCCTAGGGTCACTGACTCCTGGGTGCAATAAGTTAGTGCGCCATGTGAGTGTGGCTATATTGGTAACTCCTCCTAAAAAAACATAATACTTCTAATCACACCCATTTTCCAGTCATTTTCCACCTATTTGGGCCTACAACTTCACCAAGTAACATCCCACAGCGTCGGACCCCTAAACAGCTTGTCAGTACGATCTTTGCCCCCAAACAACTTACCAGTACCATCTTTATCCCAAACAACTTACCAGTTCCATCTTTATGTCCATATAGTCTGTCAGTGTCATTTTGTGTGTCCAAACATCTCATTAGTGCCATCTTTCTTCCAAACAGCTTGTCAGTGCCATATTTACCTCAAAACAGTTTGTCATTGACATCTTTCAGCCCTAAACAGCTTGCCAGTGTCATTTTGTGCCCGAAAAGCAGTGGTGTCGCTACAGGGGGGCAATTGGGGCAATTGCCTGTCGAATTTGGAACCACCCATCCAGGGCCGGACTGGCCCACCGGGATACCGGGGGATTTCCCGGTGGGCTGCTTGGTCCAAGGCAGTAGCGTACCTAGCAGGGGGCGGGTGCCGCTCATCAGGGGGGTGCCACCACGGCGGCACCCCTCCAGAGATGGACAGTGAGGAGCAGTGTCAGGACTCGGATAATCAGGTCGGGTAGGAGCCCATGTGCAGGGGATACTTGGGGTCCGGTCTGTAACCCACGATGCATTATTATATAAACAAAGACACCACAAGCAGAAATCTAGTTAATGCAATGTATTGTATGTATTGTGACGGGACAAGCAAATAAGGGTTATACAGTCTGTTAGCAAGAAACCGGACGTATGGCAGGATAAATAAATACCGGTAATAAGTCTTTTGACAGGCAAGGAGCCCACTTGGAAGGGCACGAAAGGCACGGAGCCCACTTGGAAGGGTACGAAAGGCACGGAGGCCAAAGCAGGGAGTCCACTTGATAAGGACACAAAGCAGGTAGTCCACTTGATAAGGACACAAAGCAGGTAATCAGGAATGGCACAGGTACAAAGCCACAGACTTCAATACAAAGGCCCTAACTGAAGGGCAGAGCTGGATGAAGTAGCCAGGATTGAATCCCGGAAACAAGGCGCAGCTAGATGTATTGATTAGGTCTCAACTCAGGTAATAAGGTACACCTGACAGGAAGGACAGGACACAGAAGAAGAAGAGCCAAGAGGAAGAATGAAGAGAAGGAGGAGGAAAAGTGACAGAGAAAAGCTAGGAAAACATTCAGTGAGAGTGGATTAGTAAGTGTGTGAGAGTGATGGGTGTAATGCTGCAGTTTATGCTCAATGGGGGCTAACATGGCATAGGGAGGCTGTAATTACATTCCTATCATGCCCAGGTTCCAGTATGTACTGGCTGCCTGGGCATGATCGGAGTGTGATAATGTTTTTTTTTTCTCCAATTTTGGTGTGTTAACCACACTTTTATTAAAAGTAACAAATTAAATAACAATATTAATATATATATATGATTGCTAACAGCAATCACACTCCTATCATGCCCAGGCAACCAGTATATGGTAGAACCTGGGCATGATAGGAGTGTGATTGCTGTTAACAATTATATATATATATATATATATATATATATATATATATATATATTAATTGTGGTGTATTACTTTTTAATTAAAGGTTTTTTTTGTTTTTGTTTTTAAAGATGGGGGGTCATTTTCGTTTTCGGCCAAGTGAATGCTGAATTTTCGGTTTCGATCCAGAATTTTCATTTCGGTGCATCCCTACTATATCCTAAGCCAGACACCGAAGTGGTAGGCCTACACCACATCAATGTTTGGCTTAGTATATAGTGATAGGGGTTATGCTGCATTTTTGGCATTGTCTGGCTCAATGTATAGTGATAGGTTTTATGCTGTACCACCGTCAATGTGTGCCTCAGTATATAGTGATAGGTGTTATGCTGTACCACTGTCAGTGCGTGCCTCAGTATATAGTGATAGGTGTTATGCTGTACCTCCATCAATGTTTGCCTCAGTATATAGTGATAGGTGTTATGCTGTACCACCGTCAGTACGTGCCTCAGTATATAATGATAACAGTTATCCTGTACCACTGTCATTGTTTGCCTCAGTATATAATGAAAACAGTAATGCTTTACCACCGTCAATGTCTGCCTCAGTATATAATGAAAACAGTTATGCTGTACCACCGTCATTGTTTGCCTCAGTATATAATGATAGCAGTTATGCTGTACCACCTGTCCTGGTGTGTGTGTCTGGGTGGCAGTGTGGCAGAGCCTGTCCTGAGCATTGTCAGTGTGGCAGAGCCTGTCCTGGTGTGTGTGTCTGGGTGTCAGTGTGGCAGAGCCTGTCCTTGTGTGTGTATTTGGGTGTCGGTGTGGCACAGCCTGTCCTGGTGTGTGTGTTCAGGTGTCGGTGTGGCAGAGCCTATCCTGGTGTGTGTGTGTGTTTGGGTGTCAGTGTGGCAGATCCTGTCCTGGTGTGTGTGTTTGGTCATCTGTTTCCTGGCACTTAACTTACAGTAGGAACTATTTCATTTTTACTTATCCAGAGATAAAACACCCTCCTGAATTTGTAGTGACTTCAGGGGACAAGCTTTCAAGGCACAGAAATAATTTAGTGGAAAAGTTAAGGTATTGTGTTATTTACTCTTTAATATTTATTTCAAGGATTAGTCGCACTAAATTGTGGTTTCAGGCTTCCCATGTTGAATGACCAAGTATTATGTTAGTCCAATAATAAAAGTATCATTACATAGCACATTACTGTATATATATACTGTATATATAGTATGTCTTACCGGAAGGAAACCAAGCTGCAGGAATTGAACACGCTTGCTCAATACGGAACACGCACTGGGAGGCCTGGAGTTGGTAACAGGAACTCTGGCGGTGTAACCGTAAGCACAGGTGGTCGGGAACAAGCCGGGGTCAGGATACCAGAAGTCACAATAGCTGTTTAGCAAGCTGGGGTCAGGATACCAGAAGTCACAATAGCCGTTTAGCAAGCCGGGGTCAGGATACCAGAAGTCGCAATAGTCGTTTAGCAAGCCGGGGTCAGGATACCAGTAGTCACAGAGAAGATCAGGAACACAGATAGGCTCAGAGAATAGCAGGAACATCCACAAGGGAGCCACAGTGCAACTGAGCACCGGCATAACTGAGAGAGAGCTTTAAATAGCCCGGGGGCGTTCCTGAACGTCGGGCGCGTAACTGCGTCTTCCGTCGCCATAGCGACGCAGTGGAATCCAAGAGGCGGTCCGCCTCATAAATATTCATGAAGCGGCCGCTCTTGTGTGTGGCCGCTTCGTGTCGCAGTGAACGGCGTCCCTGCAGGGGAGAAGAGGAGGATGTCTGCCGTGTCCCCGAGTTAAGTGCCTTACAATATGTATGTACAGTTTTGAATATGGTATCTAATGTGCCCCCCCTATATATTGTTTCTAGAGTCGCCACTGCCAAAAAGGGGCAGTGCAGGGGGTAATCATGTCACTGACAACTTGTTTGGGCACAAAAAATCATTACACTGAATGTGTCAGTGACATCCGATTTTAAAGAAGGTCTGGGGTTATTGGTGACCTTGCGAAAAGGAAATTTGCTCTGCGTTTTGGTTCTGGACTGCCCTTATGGGCAGGATCAGGCTAATATGCTAAGGAAAACGTTTCCTCTGTATTGGCACAAGGGAGCCAAAACCTCATATGCTTATAAAACATATCTAATTTAGACACGTTTTAGTATAAGTTCAGTAAATTATTTCATACATATAAGTAGTCCCCTCTCATGCTTGCATAGGAAATACCTGTGAGTACACTAACAGAAACAAAACTTAATAGTTAATACTATTGCTAATTCACATAATCATCAACAATAAATACATAAAAAAACAACCCTGACTAACTAAATGTGAATATATGCATCAGAATAAACCAAACTAACAAAAACCTCCCCACAATCAACAATCAAGCCAGCAGGAGAGCACCAATTTTTTTGTGATCTTGAGCTCTACAGGTAACTTTCATTCCAGTACCTCTTTAATGTAATCAAATGAAATTATTTCAAATATTTTAATATGTGTTAACACAAGAAGAAAAGCTTATTTGTTTACAAACATTGTAAAAAAAGATGTTAATTATGACACATTTTCAGGTTCTTTTCTCATTTTATACTACCTTGCCTGCTTACATAAAAATAAATTCATCAAGACAATGTGTTTTTACTCTAACAGTAGTTATTCAATCTTCACCCTCAGTGTTATAGTTTTCCACAATAGATGCATTATTAAATTGCTTGAAAGATGGGTGGAAAAAGAAAGTTCACAGAAATGGGCACAAAGTACCATAATAAAGCCATTTTTACGTGTTCTAGATAGTTATTCCTATTTAACCTCTACTACTTATCTACCACCTTCTCAGTAAAGTGCATTATATATAAACTTCTGACCCTCTATTTTTGCATAATAAACCCTTGTACATTTCTCATCCTTCCCTTTTGCACCATGGTAATTCCTTTATGCATTTAAATGTTACGGTGACTTTTCCCCTTTCTCCTTCAAGCTATGCACATGATTGATTTAGCTGAGCGTTTAGTCTTTCAGCACCAACAAGTTCCTCTGATTTCTAGCAAATCTGCAACATAGGGAATATAGTTTGTACTTTAATTGAATAGTTTGTAGTCTAGCTGTGAAAGTGTCAGTACATCAGATCCAATGAAAGGGATTGAATAAGATAATGAGGAATATTAAAGTGATATGAAACTTTATTTTTTTAAATTAAGAAATGTATTATCCAAACATTACTGATATTACTAGTAAGGATTGCACAATCATTACCTTAAGCATTTGATTTAAAAAAAAACTATTACTTACAATACCTGTTTTCTCTCTTCTACACTATGGATGTCAGCACTCAGCAGTACCTATAACACACTAGATCTTCAGAAGTGAGGATCTGACAGCTATTAAGGGAACTGCTGGAACCTGAACCGTCAGAGAGAGAAAGCTGATAGCAGGGGGTGATCAGTAGTATCGTAATACTTTTCATTTTATCTAAATGCTTAATAAATTAAGTTTTACATACATAAGTGAATGTACAACTTTAAAAAGATCAAAGATCACATTTTGTGCCCCCTTGTTATTTACCCAGAAGAGAAGGTGAAGAATTGCATTGAGGATGAAGTTCTTTCTATAACTAAAGAAAATCCAATTACTATATTGCGCACAAATGCCTTTTATTTTTGGGTAATGTAGAATATACCATACATATCTGGACCTAAATGATTTGCAAGATCAGAAACAGCATGGTTTTACTGCAGGAAAATCTTGGCAAACGAATCTGTTTTTTTATTTGATTGGGTAACTAAAATAACCCAGACAGGAGCAGTAGATATCAGTAAAGTATCTGCCACTGTCCTTTATGTGTTAGGTTTTGGATGTTAAAATAGTTGAATGGATAATGTAATGATTGACAGGAGATAAAAGTTTGTAGTTGATGGTGGCTATTTACAGGAAGATCTTGCTGCATGTGGGACAAATACTCTACAGTCACATTTTATAAACAGTTTCATTTTTTTTTAGAATGGGTTAATGATCAGAATAATCGGAATTATTACCAGCTTCCCAAGGCCAATCTTGTCCCCGCCCTAGTTTACCAGCTTACCTGACTGAGTCTTGCTTGGTCCCTCCACGCAACACGTCATCTTACTAGTTTTGCGTTTCCTGCTGCCGTGCTGAATGTAAACTTTACATCTGTCTGAAAACAAAGTGAGCCTGTCCACTCAATCATTTTCAACATAAAGTACAACACAAGAGCTCTCAGTGCATTGCTTTGGATTGAGGCTGCCCAGGATGAGGGACATGAAGTCCCATTGCAGGACTGTCCCAGACAATTAGGGACATGTGGTCAACCTAGTGGGTAGATGTAAAATACCCTCAGTAAAGAAGGTTAAGATTTTTATTGGCAATGTTACAAAACATTAGGGCTGCAACTAACAATTATTTTAATAATCGATTAGTTGGCCGATTATTTTTTCGATTAATCGGATAAAAAAATGCAAATTCTTTTTTTATTTCAAATAATGTAATAAAAAACTTACAATTTACACTTTCATCTCTTTATCACAATGGCATTTCTCTATTCACCTTCTTATTTTTCTGACATAATAATAAAAGCTACAAGAACCCAAACACAGTGTTTCTCAAACTAGGTTTTAATACAAAGTTATTAGTAAATATTAATTCATATGTTAACTATTTTTCATATTTAATAAAAACTATGATAAAAAACCCTTGTTTATATTTTCTTTTATTTACCAAACTGCCCCCAGTTATGCACATCTGACCCCCAGCCCCCAGATATGCCTTATACCTCCTATATGCCAGAGATTCCACTGTGCCCCCGATATGCCACTGTGCCCCCGATATGCCTTATACTCCTTATATGCCAGTGATATGCAACTGAGCCCCCTGATATACCTTTTACTCCCAGATATGTCTTATGCCCCCTGATATGCCTAATATCCCCTATATGCCACTGTGCCCCCTGATATGCCTTATAACTTGCAATACGCCACTCGTCCCCATTTATGCCACTGTGCACCCTGATATGCCACTCCGCCCCCCCTAAATGCCCTTCACCACCCTGAAATTCATTATACTCCCTAATTCACTACTCTGCCTCCCCCAGATATGCCACTCTGAAATTCATTATACCTCCCATACACCACTCTACCTCCCCCTATACACCACTCTAACTCCCCCAGATATGCCACTCTACCTCCCTGAAATTCAATAAACACCCATACACCACTCTGCTACCCTGACATTCATTATACCCCCCCATACAACACTATAACTCACCCATACACCACTCTGCCTCCTCCCCCCTCCCATACACCACTCTGCCTCCTCCCCCTCCCATACACCACTCTAACTCCTCCCCCCTCCCATACACCACTCTAACCCTTCCCCCTCCCATCCGCCACTCTAAGTCCTCCCCCTCCCATACGCCACTCTAACCTCTCCCCCCATCCATACACCACTCTAACTCCTCCCCCCTCCCATACACCACTCTAACTCCTCTCCCCTCCCATACACCACTCTGCCTCTCTCTCCCCCTCCCATACATCACTCTGCCTCTTTCCCGCTCCCATACACCACTCTAACTCCTCCCCCTTCCCATACACCACTCTGCCTCTCTCCCCCCTCCCATACACCCCTCTACCTCTCCCCCCCTCCCATACACCACTCTGCTTCCTGTCAGCAACCGAGGTTCACAAGACACCAGGGAGTCGGGTAGAGAGGCAGAGTGGTGTATGGGAGGGTGGCTCCCATACACCACTCTGCCTCCTCCCCCCTCCCATACACTGCTCTGCCCTTCTCCCGACTCCCTGGTGGTTTGTGAACCTCCGTTGCTGACAGGCACTTTCACTGCAGCTTCATAGAAGCCCCAGCGGAAGTGAAGGGGAGTAACGGGGGCTGTCTGTGCGCATCGCGCAGACCCCCACCAGCTGACAGAGAGGATCATCCTCTCTGTCAGCTGGTGGGGGTCTGCACGATGTGCACAGATGGCCTCCGTTACTCCCCTTCACTTCCGCTGGGGCTTCTACATCATGTGATGCTGGCGTTGTATCGTAGAAGCCCCAGCGGAAGTGGAGGGGAGAGACGGAAGTTGCAGCGTTGCAGGGGATCTGGTTTCTAGTTTTATAATCCGATCTGTTTAAGGTCGGATTATATAAGGAGAGGAGTTTTTTTAGAATCGATAAAAATCGATTTGACTAATCGATAATGAAAATCGTTGTCAAAGGTAAGTTATGTCTTTTGCAGATGCTATGAAGGTCTGTAACAGGTACATATACCTGGTAGACCAAGCCATAAGAAAGAAAGATAAGAAAGCAATAAAGTGTCAGAAAAGGCAAACAAGATGTTGGGTTGAAAAGCTAGAGGCATTAGGAGCAGGAAGAGGGAGGTGGTTCTGGAGACCCCAAATCAAAATGTATAGCTTGGAGGAAACAATAGAGAGAGGAGATGCTATAGTGTCATATCCTTTTTTTATCTACTATTGACCGACTGGTGCACCGGTGACTACAGCCTGCAACTGTAAAAGAGGGGGCTTGGAATCCAAAGCAAGGTGGGAGCTGTTTTGTTTTTGTGTGCTGTAAGGGTCTTGGCATCTGAGACAACGTGAGAGGTCATGTCTTGGGGCGATATCACAACCATTTCCAGAAGTGGTGGGCAGAGCAAGGAGGCACAGGATCATTGAGCCTTGCGGTTCCAGTACATCCCTAACTTTTAGGCATAGGAAAAGAGTTGCTGGGTAATAGAAGGTATACTTAAAGTACTAATTGTGCATAGGTTCCACACATGTCTGGTTGCTCCCCTGACTTTAGTCATCATAAAACTAGCCAGACGGAAATGTAAAATAACTTTCCAGTGATTATTTTAAATTGTTTCTTTTTTGGTTGACTTTGACATTATCTTACATTACTTATCAAAGTACAAAGTGAAATTAAAGCTGACAAATAGGAAATGGAATAAATTACATATTTTTTTATCTGATTTAAGAATATTCTTTCTTAATTTCAGATGTAAGGTGCTTTGTAGAGTCTAATATCTTATGTAATGCAGTAGTATATTGATCTGATAAGTGATTCTAGAGCATCTTTATGGAATTGCTGAGGTCTCTTTATCACACTATGAGATGGAAATATTTTTACATAAGGCATGAGATTTATCATTGTGGACATCTTAATAACTTAATGCACCGTTCAAAGCTTTAGCAAACTATTTAAACTAAAAGCCATTGGTAATGAATAAAATAGATTTGTTTTCCATGTCATGATTATGAAAGGCACAACCGCATACGGTTTTCACACACAAGCTCCATTCTTGTTTGTAGTGGCACATTTTCCCAATGTATGCATGCAACAACTGATCTGCTTCTTATTACTATTAATGGAATGTTTGCAATCAAGGTCATTGTGAGAAGTGTTTTAATATAATATATAATAACCCTTTCATGACCGGGATTTCTCCATAGTGACTAAAGCTTTTTTACCATTTCTACCATATATTTGTTCAATTGTGATTGAGTTTTTTGTGTTTAGTGACAAAAAGCCTCCACTGTACAAAGCAAGAACAAGCAAAATAAGATGCATGTATACGGATATGGAGATGCCTAACACTAAGATACACACAGACCCAAAGCATATCACTTTTTGGTTCCTTAATCATGGTTATAAGAGTTACCATTTTTTTATCCCAGGGGTTTAATCTCATCAGATACCAGACAGCCCGGAACCTTCATACAGTTCTATTGCCAGCAATGTCCACCCAACAAAGAGTCACTATTTCAGGGTGATGCCGAGGGAGCAGCGTCAATCCAAGGGTACCAATGGAGAGCTCAAAGCCCGAAGCTGTTACGATCCAAAAAGCGTTGTGATCCGACGTCAGGACCCTGAGCCCTAAACTCTTCGTATTCGTCTGCATGGGGAAAAACATCTTCGTATTCCACGAATAATTGCCCGTTCCTCTGTTCGGTTCAGGCGAATATTCGTGTACATTCTTCATGTTCGTTTTTTGCCGTTTTTTGTAGAAGGGGTTAATACAGGGTTAACGCGCTATGCACTACGCAGCAGCTTTTGGTGCCAGGATTTTAAATGTCCGTACGAGTAACTCTATTGGTCGCCGGCAGGGGCCTCCTCTGCCATCAACCAATGAAGTGCACCTGTACTTCAATGGTTGATGGCAGACGAGCCCCCTGCTGGGGATCAATAGAGTCGCTCGTACAGTCTTTTAAAATCCTGGTGACGCAACTTGGCCGGGAGAGACCACTGGCGACCAATAGAGTTGCTCGTATGGACCTTTAACTCTTGGAGCGGGGAGATGTTCCCAGTCAGGAGTTAAAGGGCTGTGCGAGTGAGTCTATTGGTCGCCTGCAGGAACTTGGCCTGTCTCCCCGCTCCAAGAGTTAAAGGTCTGCCGTGAACCTACGGATTTCCATAGGTTCTCCGTGGGGAGTTAAAGGTCCATAAGAACGACTTTATTGAGTCGGTCGCATGGCTCTTTAACTCCTGACGCGGAACTTGGCCTGGGGAGACCATTGGTCTCTCTGCTCCAAGAGTTAAAGGTCTATATGAGCGACTCTATTGGTCACCGGCAGGGAGCTCCTCTGCCATTGTTTGATGGCTGACGAGCCCCCTGCCAGCGACCAATAGATTCGCTCATACAGACACTTAAAAAATCTGCAAGATTAGCACAGGCTCATGGTTTAGTGAATTCATCCCCAAATCATCACGTACCATCTTAAATGTAAACGGCATACTGCCCAATTGTCTTATACGCCACTATAAGTCACCAGGACAATAAACCCCACACTAAGGTATATCACATCAGTGCTAAACACAAAGGGATTTGTTTACTAAGATGCTACTATTAAATAGCAAATAATGTATGACTAGATTTTAAATATACAAGTCAAAGCCTGCAGAGAACTGAATGTGTGCTAAAAACATTTCTGTGTAATTATAGTTTGTCATTTCTTTAAGAGTAGCCAATGACACCTTAATTCCGTTTAAGATGAACTTACCAGAAGGGCAAACTTACTGAGCCATCACCAGCAGAATACCAAGCAGGGCTGTAAACTCCAAAACACATAATCAGAGCATTTTCTTTTTTATTGCGCATTATGGAATGCAGAACAGACATAAATGGATTTTAAAAAAAGGTTGAAGGGTAAAACTATGACTTGATAAATATGTCATCCGAAGGAAAGATAAAAAACATGTAAAGAGCCAAAGAAGAGAGAGGTAAATGGATACTTATAAAAAGACATTTAGGGACATTTGCATTTAAATGAAATGATACACAGTAGTAAAATGTAAACAAATGTGAGGATAAAAAATATAGGAAATGGGAGATAAGGAAGAGTGAAAATGCTTCCTTAGAATAGTGGATATAGAAAACTGCAGGTGTCTGCATGAGCAGAACTGATTTTCCTTGCTAGAATTAATACTCAGCCAGGTGTAGGACAGCACATGATACGTGCTTAATTTTTAATGTTTCACCTGGCAAGATCGTTCTTACAATCTTACAACAATAATTTCAGTGCTGATGAAGAATACTAGTAAAAATAAACACCCGGGGAGGGGTAATGATAACTGATCATAGTGTTTCACCCTGGTTGGTGTGACTGGACTAAATAAACAGGGATAACCAGAAAGCTAAACTGTTTGCATTCTGATTCCTTGATTAATCAATATACCTAATCCACACAAGACAAGTAAATTTGTGCCTGGATAATGCAAATAAGCTGAACTCAATGGGAAAGTTAATTAAACTCACTGAAGCCTAATTTGATTTGTTATAATTTATATGCCATTGCATTTGTTTCATAACTGAACAACTGAAAAGCCTTAATTTATTTGTAATTGTAGGTCTGACAGCTTTAGGTAATTTCTTCCCCCTCCACTGAAATAGTATGTTATCAAAATTTAACTGGCTGTTAAATTTGGTTTAGTTGGTGTATGTTTGTCACTTTTAATTAGACACAACTGTCTGTCTGTCTGTCACATGTGTACCTTATTCCGCAGCCACCAAGTGGTTCTTCATACTAACAACAGGGCCGGCCCAAGGTAAAATGCGGCCTGGGGCGAATTTTAAAACGCCGCCCCCCCCTTATCTACCCTTCCTCTCCGTCCCTGCCGCCCCCCCTTCTTGTACTTACCTTTCAGCAGTCCTGCGGCGAGTCTCCCTGTTCGGTCTCGGTGCCGGCTTGTAATTCTGAGCGCCGGAAATCTTCCGGCACTCAGCATTACAAGCCAGCACTGAGACCGCAAGAGAGCGAGGGGCGCCGAGCGGGTACTGACAGCTTGGTAAGCGAAAACCACTCGGCGCCCCTTTCTCTCTCTTTCGCTTTATAAAAAAAAAAAAGGTCTTGGAGCGGCAAAGTGCCGCCCCTTCAAGAGTGCCGCCTGAAGCGGATGCCCCACTCGGCTCCATTGTCGGGCCGGCCCCCATTACCATTTTCCTACTTGGTATTGAGACCGCGAGAGAGCGAGGGGCGCCGAGCGGGTACTGACAGCTTGGTAAGCGAAAACCACTCGGCGCCCCTTTCTCTCTCTTTCGCTTTAAAAAAAAAAAAAGGGCTTGGAGCGGCAAAGTGCCGCCCCTTCAAGAGTGCCGCCTGAAGCGGTTGCCCCACTCGGCTCCATTGTCGGGCCGGCCCCCATTACCATTTTCCTACTTGGTACCAGTAGGATAGATTTACCAGCTGTCTCTATTAACCAGGGATGTTTAAAGGTACAGTTGAATGTCTGTGACATCCATATTAAAGAAGTAAGTATTCTGTGAGTACTTAAGTATCCATTTTTTCAAAATAAAAAAAAAATTGAACACTTGAGGTAGAAGCAATTTTGGCGGAAGCTCCCGCCGGTTTATGGCCACAGAGATGCTGAAGAAGATAGCAGATTGAAGACAGAAGAAAAAAGAGAAAGCAGAAGCTAAGATATTGAAGATGAAGAAGAAGATGCTGCATCGGTTGGCTATCAGGTCCCGCCGCGGTACTCCCCTCCTTCCCGATTGGTGCCGCGATCTCCCTCCTTGCATCGTGGTCCTCAGGACGGCTAGAACGCGAGGGGAGGGCCGTCCCAACAGAGACGGAGGACTTGTTCCGTCTCTCGCGCACCCTCTAGTGGCGTTCACGCACACCAGACGGCTTCTTAAAGGGTCAGTAGGCGGCAATCCCAGCTGATTGGAATTAGGCACAATCATGACATCAGTACCCCTCCTCCCTATAAATCTGTGTCTTTTTCTATTCGCAGTGCTCAGATGTACTGTGCCTTCTGTGTATTTACTGCAGTGATTATCTGCATCGTTTATTTGTCTTCTTGGCGTTTGACCCTTTGCTTGCCTAATCGTTGATTAACCTATGCGGCCTGAACCGACCTCTGCTAGTCTTGACATCGCCTATGCCTCATCCTTACCAGTACCTTGCTTATGACTCTCCCACGTCTCCAGCCTTGCGTTCTGGGCTCCATCTACTAAATCCTGACATCAGCAGAAAGAAAAGTGGTCTGCAGAGAAGGTAGGGAAACATCTAGAGAGCATGAGAGAGAGAGTGTGAGAGAATAAGAGTGTGAGAGAGTGAGTGAGAGTATGAGTAAATGTGGGTCCTCTTAATTTTCATCTGATTTGTTGGGGAGTCTGGCCTTGTTTTTGGCCCAGGTAATCCCAGTGTTCTCCCATCTAGACAGCAAGATGGATGTGTTCTTTGAAAACCATGAGGTTATTCAAGTTGGTACTCTACATCCTGACGTAGCATCCATAGTCGGGAAGCTAAAGGATCAACTCAAAGTTCGCCTTTGCGAACGAATGGACAAATGTCCTGAAATGATGCTAGTTTGCCTTTTTAATCCAAGGATTAAGGGAATGCTAGCACTCAAATTTAATCTCACTACCTACTGGGATCGACTGATCCAAAGGGTGTATGACTAGCAGTGGAAAAGAAGAATGCTGTCCAAGGAGGGAGAAGTGCAGCAGGAGGATGAGATGATGTTGTGTACTACTCCTAGTAGCAGCTGTTTGTGGTGTGGCCTGGTACCTCCGCCAGAGTAGCCAGTGATTGAGCTCTAAAGCCTCCAAACATCAAAGACTGACGGGGTGTCGCCTATTCAAATCCCTTTTCCATTTTCTTTTGATTCTGCTGATGGTGGTTGCAAAAAAATATTTTACCTTATAGGCAGTTTATTTTTTGTGCGAATTCCCTTCCTCTTAAAATATGCCGTGAAATGATAAAGGTAAAACTACTACATAAAGGTTTAAACAAAATGACAATTTTGGAGCGGCCCAGACCTTAACACGTTTGAGATTCTGTCAAATGAACTCGAGACTTAAGAAGCTCTGTAATGAAGAATGGTCTCAAATTTTCGTGAACATTGTGCATGTCTGATACATAGCTACCAGAATTGCTTGTTTGAGATTATTGCTGCTAAAGGAGTTTCCACCAGTTAGTAAATCCAAGGGTTGACTTACTTTTCCCCAGCACTGTGAATTAATTTTAGCACAATGTGTTTGTCTATATTTGTGACTTAGCTGTAGATCAGATCACATTTTTTTCAGGAAATAAATGCTGAAAACCAGGTAATTCAAAAGGGTTCACTTAGTTTTTCTTGCCACTGTATATACAGTGGCTATTGTTTCAGAAGTCCCTTTAATTCATATTACAAAAGGTACAGTGTGTTGAGAGAGATTGTCATATTTTGCAAGGTCATTTTAGAAAAAAAACATTAGCGTATGAACTTTAATACGGTTACTTAGATTATAAATATAATTAATACTATAAAATAGACATGTATGTGGCAACAAAAATTTTCAGATGAATTTTTCATTTCATGTTGTCTCATTTTTAAACATTACTTATTGTATTACAATTTTAAAATTACTTTTGTTTATTGCCCTTGCAGTTCAAATAAAACACAGATTTTTTTTTTGATAGGAAACAAAATTTCTCACAACCTTATACACATGCAAACTATACAATATAATGAAACTACTATAGACACAATCATATTAAGAAATACACATTGACAATACCCTATACACATGTATCCCAAAAAATTCAGTGATACTACGCATGCTACAAAATAGGAGATCACACAAAGCTATACACATGCATATACAAATGCTTACAAATCATGGATCATATAAAGTCCCACCACCCTATCCACATACAAACTAAACAATACACAATGACCCTACCAGATGCAGAGTAATACAAACCTGTTGCACTACCCTACAGACATAAAAACGTCAGAATTTATTTTACTCACATTCAAGATGGCTGGTTTCCCCTTAATGTCCTTATCTGAACCACTTGGAACCTCACCCAGATTACTTTACTGTTTTATAGATTTTATGACTAATAAAATGTAACAGGTGCTAGTTAACTGTTGGGCAAGTTCCTAGAGAATAATCTGGCCGAGGTTCCTAGTGGAAAAGAGAAAGGGAAGCCAGCTAAAACAGACAAATTAGTGAACAAACTTAAAACAAATACTCAGAGGGTTCTCATTCATTTTCATTTGTTCCATTAATCGTCTCTCCTCATTTGTATGTATTAGGCAAAAATACTTAAAATTTAAATCCAACTGCATATGTCTACTCTCAAACTGATTGTATTTGTGAATTAACTTATACAAAAAATGCAAAATAAACCAAAGAAAATATTTCTGAAAAGGTTTAAAATATGACGTTGCTGAAAAGTTAAGAGGTAAAAAGTCAGGTCTGAAAGTTATCGATTATTCATATTTAATTTATGGTAGCTAATAAATTATAAAAAGGTAAATCGGAGCCATTATGCATTTACATTTCATATCTTCAGTCACCACACTAAGTTACTTATCTTTTGGGAATATTCGTTAAATACAAGACTAATTACCTATTTGCATTAAACAGAGGTGAAGACGATGTCATATCCATTACCTTGATTTTTAATCTCTACAGGTGCTAATATATTTCTTGGTATTGACATATGAATGTAATGGCTGGTTAGGTAGATTGTGAATTCAGATTTATTTAATACAATGAAACCAACCAGAAAAGCACAATTATATGAGCTAGTGCTTTTCTACATTCTCTTTCTAAAGTTATATAAAATGTAAATATAACATACATTATTCAATCAACTAATTGTCTGAATGACAATACTCAAGCATGGGTCAATACATTCATAATCGCAGGGGTTGTTGGTTATCACATCTGTGTTCAATCCAGGATTTTCTTGCCCTCTTGCCAGAAACTTTACATCAGGTTTCTTAGAATCTCAATCAGGGAAGCTCATGGGTCAACAGTAAAGAGGAAGTCCTATGGAAAAAAAATTCTCCATGAGTATAAAATACAGTACTATTTAGAATGCAAAAAAACAGAATGTTGCAGAATCTTGTAATACCTTTTTTATTGGACTCGTCTATTATTTTAAATACTGTTAGTCCAATAAAAAAGGTATTACAAGATTCTGCAACATGCTGTTTTTTTGCATTCTTATACACTGGACTAATACGGCTACCCCAAACTAGAGTACTATTTAGAGGAATATAGGTTAGAATTGTCGAAAATTTAGTCTTTTCTCATTTTGTTCCAAAAAACTTCATTTTTTCTGTAGGCTTGGAGGATCCATTGCTGTCAGTCATATTTTGCTGTAATATTTTGGATGATCTTCCATGCTCAAATTTCACACTAAACTAATCTGTTATGGCAGTGCTAATGTAGTCCAATTTGTACGATGAAATAACTATTATCCCCAGGGTAATTCAGACTGAGTTATTTATCACAAGTCAGTAATCGTTAATTTCTAACGATAATTTGTTTTCCCTTAGTCCTAACGGCAGCACAAGAGGGGTATTACTGCCCCTGTGAACAATTAGGACAGGTAGAAAATTAATGATTTACACAATTAAATAAGCAATTAACCCCCTTCACCCCACCTATAAAGGGAACTCCACCCCTAACCACAGTGTGCTATAACAAGAATAATAAAAAAATATAAGAGGGAGGGATATAAGTGTGCTGCCGTTAGGACTAAGGGAAAACAAATTATCGTTAGAAATTAACGATTCCCTTACGTCCTAACTGGCAGCACAAGAGGGGAAGTAGCTAGAAGATCACCTATGAGGGAGGGTCTTCCGGCTGAACGACGTTCAGAACAGACCGCCCAAAAGCAGTGTCTTCCGAACGTCTTAAATTTAGCCTATAATGGCTTATAAAAGTGGAGTTAGAACTCCAGGAGGCTGCAGCACAAATATGTTGAAGAGGGATGAGGCCCCTTTCAGCAGCCGAGGTAGCTACCGCTCTAGTAGAGTGAGCGCGGACAAAGGCGGGAGGAGGCAAGCCTTGAGCTGAGAAGGATTCTCTGATGGCTTCCTTCATCCACCTGCTCAGGGATGGTTTAGAAGCTTTAGATCCTTTGTTCCTGCCAAAAAACTGTAGAAAGAGATTTTCATCTTTCCTGAAGACACCGGATCTTTGCAGATAGATCTGCAGACATCTGGGGATGTCAAGAGTATGTAGAAGAGCTTCTTCTGTTGAAGGATCCGGGTGAAAAACAGGTAGAGAAATTACCTGATTAATGTTCTGAAACGAAGGAATCTTCGGTAAAAAAGCTGGCAGGAACCGTAGGAGAACCCTATCAGGCAGGAATAGGGTGTAAGGCTCAAAGGCACACAGAGCTTGCAACTCACCAATTCTCTTGGAAGAGGTCATCGCCACTAGGAAGGCAGCCTTCCAGGAAAGGTACTTCATGTCCACGCTTTCAAATGGCTCGAAGGGGGGAGAGCATAACCCCCTGAGCACGACGGTAAGGTCCCATTGAGGGACTGGTCTCAGGATCTTAGGTTTTAACCTTTCAGCTCCTTTAAGGAACCTCCTGATAAGGGGTTCTTGGGACAGAGGTTTCCCTAAAAAAGCCGATATGGCTGAGGTGTGCACTCTGAGTGTAGAGGGAGTCAGGCCTTTATCCAGTCCGTCTTGGAGGAACTGTAATATGGAAGAAATGGGGGGATCTGAGAAACCCACTTAGTTCTTCGCACACCATAATGAAAAAGAGCGTCTAATCCGGTTGTAAGCTCTATTAGTAGACTCCACTCTCGAATGAGACAAAGTCCAGAAGAAAGTCCACTATCCTTCAATAGGGAGCTGTCAATCTCCAGGCTGTCAGATTGAGAATTCTCAGATCTAGGCGAGAACCTGTTCCCAGAAACACAGGGTTCTCTGATATTGGAAGCTTCCAGTACAGACCCTGACTCATCCCCATGAGCTGGGTGAACCACAAACTCTTTGGCCAGAATGGAATTATCGCAATAATCGAGGTCTGGTCCTGTCTGATCTTCATCAATACCCTTGGTATCATGGAAATTGGAGGGAAGATGTAAGCAGCCCGACCCTCCAAGGGACGGACAGAGCATCTATCGCCCAAGGATTGTCCTCCCTGTATAGGGAGCAGAAGATCTTCACCTTGGCGTTGAACCTCGTAGCCATTAAGTCGATTTCTGGCATTCCCCACCGAAGAGTAATTTGATGAAATACTTCCTGGTTTAGTGACCATTCGCCTGGAACACTGAGACCCCGACTCATACGGTCCGCTAGCACATTGAGAGATCCCCGAATGTGGACTGCAGAGAGATGGGAGAGGTTCTGCTCTGCCCATGATAGGATCATTCCCACTTCCTTGAGAAGAGGTTGAGATCTCGTGCCACCGTTTGTTGATGTAATAAACCGCCGTCATGTTGTCTGAATGAACTCTCACCGCTTTGCTGCGGATTTGAGGAGCAAAGTGAAGGAGCGCCAATCTGATTGCTCTGAGCTCTCTGAAGTTCGAAGACATAAGGCTCCCTGGACGGGACCAAGTACCTTGTACTGGAATGTCCTCTAGATGGGCTGCGTCCATGTTCAACAGAATCCAGGCTGGCTGAATCAAGGACCTCCCATCTTTCAGATGCTCCCACCAACTGAGGGAGCGACGGACTTGAGGAGACAGGGTGCACATTTTGTTCAACCCTAATGGGTTGCGATTCCAAATGCCCAAAACTTCTGATTGGAGAGGGCGTAGGTGCCCAAGGGACTGCATCCGCAGTCGCTGACATGTGCCCTAACATCTTCATAAGCGTTCTGATGGACACCAACTGAGGGGTCCTTAGAGAACTGGCGGCTCTGACAGACGGTGTCTGTCGAGAGACAGAGAGAGAGTCATCCGAGACGAGTCAATTATGAACCCCAGAAACTTCCTGGAAGTGGATGGAACCAACTCGGACTTTTGGTAGTTTACTATCCACCCTAACTGGTGGAGAAAAGCCAGAGCCTGCTGAAGATGAGAATACAGAATTTCTGTAGAAGCGGCTTTTAGAAGCCAATCGTCTAAATATGGGACGATTTCTAGGCCTTCTAGACTCAAGATTGCTACCACGGCAACTACAACCTTGGTAAAGGTATGAGGAGCAGAGGAGATTCGGAAGGGAAGGGCAGCAAACTGAAGGTGTTTCACGTCGCCACAAAGGGATACAGCCACACGCAGATACTTCCTGTGGGCTTGGCAAACAGGAACATGAAGGTAAGCGTCCTTCAAGTCTATAGAGACCATCACGTCTCCCGGCAGTAAGATATTTATTACAGAGCAGATGGACTCCATGCGGAATTTCTTTCTCGCTATGAACTTGTTCAAATAGCGAAGATCTATGATCATCCGCCAGTCTCCTGTGATCTTGGGCACTAGGAAGACTGGCGAAAAGACGCCGCCGATCCACGCTCTTCTGGAAGAACTTCCTCCAACGCCTTCTTCTGTATATAGGCGTGGATAGATGCCTCTAGGACTCTGTGCCTTTCGCGCGAGAGAATCCTTGTCAGAACAAAATTCAGAGGAGGTAGGGAAACAAAATTTATTTTGTAGCCTGACCGGACTACATCTAACACCCAGAGGTCTGGTATGGACCTCTCCCAAGCCTCCAGAAAAAAAGATAGACAACCTCCCACCAGGGGGTCTAGCACTGGAGGAGGGGGTTACCTCCGGACTCTCTGGCGCCAGATGTCCTTTCTCTTCTCATAGGTCCCGCAGGAGCGACCTGCTCCTCTCTTCTGAGTCCCCTGACGCCATTGGGATCTAGAAGGTCCCTGGGACCTGTATCCTCTGAACTGTCTGCCCCTCCCTCTAGAAGCCTGCTGGGGGAGGGATTTGCCTTTCTTGTCAGAAAGGCACTCCATGATCCTGTCCAGCTCACTGCCAAACAGCTTGCCAGGTTCATAAGGCAACCCACAAAGCGAAAATTTGGAGGTGTTGTCCGCTTTCCAGGGTTTTAACCATAGGGGTCTCCTTGCAGCAGGAGATAGAGCCAAAGATTTGGAGGCTAGCTTCAGATGTTGAGGCGCAGCATCCGAAAGGAATTCCACAGCCAGTTGAGCCGTTTTAAACTGCTTCAAGATATCGTCTCTTGGAACACCTGCATCAATATCCGACTAGATTTGAGACATTCTGGTGCGCAGAAAATGAGTAACCTCACTAGAGGCTATAGCCACAGAAGCTGAGGCAGAAGCAGCCGCATAATTGCGGCGCAGGGAACACTCTGCACGCATGGCATCCTGTAAAGAAGATCCATCATCCGCCGGTACCACAGTCCTCTTGGACATCTTAGCGATGGCCATTAAGCGGAAACATGCGTATGGGATGACATCTGCAAAAGAGATGACCAAAATAATATAAAGGGTTTTATTAAACATAAAAATCTTCTTAGTTATACCTACCCTGAGATTGAAAATGTAAGGGAAGGATAACACACAAAGCCAAAGATAGACAGGAGACTCTAGGAAGGCTAACTAATAGCTGTACCAAGAGACAGCCTAAAGGACACTAACAGGTTAATATACACAATATGCAGAGAGCCAAAACGGGAAGCCACGCCCCCCGGAAGAAACAAACTTTCTATGGGATTATTACTGCTGCTGAGGGAAAAGAAATGGATTCCTCCCCCTCAGCAGCTAAAACGAGTACATGGAGGCATAGAGAAACTCCAGAATATCACAGCCTAGATCAGCAGACATGAAGATAAGCAGCTAGGAGGAGACATCCAAACCAGTCAGGTATAGTTCCAGCACAAACACACAGATAACGCTGGGTGAAATGAGGCCGTCCTGCAGCACAGCAGGGCAGCAGATAAAAATAGGATACACAATCCAACAGGAGTGCACCTGAAAAAAAGTAAAATAAAGGTTAGCAAGCTAACACAAGGTCTCACACAGAGACCACCACCTGTCCCAATATGTCCAAAGGACAGAAAAAAGCACACTGTGGTTAGGGGTGGCGTTCCCTTTATAGGTGGGGTGAAGGGGGTTAATTGCTTATTTAATTGTGTAAATCATTAATTTTCCACCTGTCCTAATTGTTCACAGGGGCAGTAATACCCCTCTTGTGCTGCCAGTTAGGACATAAGGTAATACAGGGAGTTAGGATGTTAAACTTGTAGATTGGGCTAACACAACTAGAATACAAAAAAATATGAATTTGTTGCTGTCTGAAAACAGATTATGCAAAACTAGAACTTTTTTTTAGGAATCAGAAAATCACTTTTAAAAATGTATTTTTATTTGACGCCACTAAACATTTTGTGGTTCCCTTTTAAGAATCCCTCTAGAGCAGCAGTTCTCAACCTGTGGGTCGCGACCCCTTTGGGGGTCGAACAACCATTTCAGAGGGGTCGTCTAAGACCATCGGAAAACACATATTTCACAATATATAATTACATAATTTTATGGTTGGGGGTCACCAAAACATGAGGAACTGTATTAAAGGGTCGCAGCATTAGGAAGGTTGAGAACCACTGCTCTAAAGGTTTTGGGTCCTTTAAATAATGTTTTTTTATATTATTGTATGCAGTAGATCTTGCCATATTCTTACCCTATTTCTTATGAAACCTTTAACGCTTTAGTGCATGAGTATTGGACAAATGTTTCCCTCTGGTAGTCAGTAGCGTACATAGTGGGGGGCGGCGGTCCGCACCGGGTGCCGCTCATCAGGGGGGTGCCAACTTGCCGGCACCCGGCACCCCTCCAGAGACAGGGAAAAAAAGAAATGTCGGTGCGCTAAGCTAGTCACAGGCTCAAATAATACAAATGTATAATACGAGGCCTACCAAACAGGTGTAAGCATGCTCCAAAAAACAGTGTATTGGCTGTACAATGTATACAAAAAACAAAAACTGTCTGCGCTTCTTACCCTAATAAAGTTGGCAACAAATATATAAACATAATATAAATGAGAGGTTTTGGTTATATGAATTGGCCAAAGCATAATTAAGCTCACCCGCCACATCAAGGCACACTCTCAATAGGGTGAGAACCTACTCTCACCTCCTACATAGTGGGCACACAAAGCAGTTTATACTGCTACCAAAACCTTATTAATGTGTTGGGGGAGGACAGTAATGTCCGCCGCTGGAGGAGCAGGCTCGTAAGGGAGCGATATCGAAGGTCTTTAACAGACCTCCGGCTCCCTTGAGTGATTTTAAGCCGGTTCAAGGATCTCCCTTGAACCCGGCTTAAAATCACTCAAGGGAGCCGGAGGTCTGTTAAAGACCTCTGATACCACTCCCTTGCGATCAGCGCGGCAACAGCTGCTGTGCGCCGGGGTTTGTTGTCAGATCCCGGCGCACAACACTGAAGCTGCGCCCACTGCCGTCCGTGCCCTCTGAACCGGAAGAAGACAGAAGAACTGAAGAAGAGGAGCAAAGAGGAGGAAAAGGAGCTGTAAGGAGAAAAGAGGAAAGTTAGGAAAGCATTCAGTGAGAGTGACAGTGAGAGTGGATTGGTATGTGTGGATTAGTATATGTGTGGATTGGTATATGTGTGGATTGGTATATGTGTGGATTGGTATATGTGTGGATTGGTATATGTGTGGATTGGCATATGTGTGGATTGGTAAGTGTGGATTGGTAAATGTGGCTTGGTAAGTGTGTGAGAGTGATGGGTGTTATGCTGTACCATTTCCAATGTATTTTTCATTATATAATTAAGCTCTAAAGTACATCATAACTCCCATCACTCTATACTGTTCCATACAGTGGCAGAGCTGGGAGACAGAGGCCTTGCACCCCCACCGAAGGACTCCTGAAAGGTAAGTGAACTTCAAAGAGGGAGAGGTTAGATAGTTAGGAGGGGTAGATAGGGAGAAGGGAGGGAGAAGGGAGTGAGACGGGGGATAGGGGGTAGATAGGGAGAAGGGAGTGAGAAGGGGTAGATAGGGCAGAAGGCAGTGAGAAGGGTTAGATAGGGCAATCATACTCCTATCATGCCAAGTCTGTGAGTACATCCTGGAATCTGAATATGCCTGGGCATGATAGGAATGTGATTGCTGTTAACAATCATATATATATATCTATCTATATATATATATGATTGTTAACAGCAATCACATATCACTATATACTGAGGCACACATTGACAGTGGTACAGCGTAATCCCTATCACTATACATTGAGCAAGACATTGACAATAGTGCAGCATAACTCCTATCACTATATACTAAGCCAAACATTGATGTGGTGTAGGCCTACCACTTCATTAGTAGTACGGATGCACTGAAATGAATTCTGGACTGAAACGGAAAATGCAGCATTTACCTGGCCAAAACCGAATATGACCCCCCCACACCATAAAAAAAAAATCTAACACTTTTATTTAAAGTAAGTAACACACCAAAATAGGCCAAAACAATTAAGTAACAATATTAATATACCCTTTGCCACCTTTGACAGTGATTGGTGGCCAAATAGCTGCATGAAGAGTGCCCAAATACCCCTGATACAATAGTCTGGGTTGTCTGCTTTACAGAAATATATACTTTAGGTATATATCATACCTAATGTAAAAATTCTACAAATAATGTACACCTTCTTATTGTATGTTCCCTATAAGTTCTGGGAAAATATGCAATTCTATATAAAATAGGTATTTCTAAAATCAGGACACCTGAATTGATAAACTTGGAGGGGATTTTCCATCACTTTACCTGATTTTGTGAGGATTCAGAGGGGAAAATTAGAAAAAAAAAAACTTTTTATATATTTTCACTAGTTTTTACTAAATTTCTCATCTTAAATTTTCAGCTAATTATCCAACTATGGTATCAAAAAAAAAAGCCCTCTGTCCTTGAAAAAACAATATATAGTTTACATTGGTACACTATTCGCAGGAAAGGGGAATAATCGGTGAACCGACATACCGCAAAAATGGCAAACTTGCTCCGGGCCTTGAGGTACCAAAAACCGCTGGGACTGAAGGGGTTAAACTTTTAATTTTTTAAAAGTCCAGTTATATGCTAATCAGCTCCACACTAAAATGCAGAAAATTATTTTAGTGATCTCTTCCAGAGATAGTTAAGTGAAGAATATAGAGAACCACTCTATAGAAGATAGCATCCTATCTGGCATCCTCAGAACAGTTTGTCTACTGTGTATCTCCTATGTAGCTGGCACCCTATAGGTTAATGTAGGTTGCAGATAATTCCCTATTCCAACCGCAATTAAATACCCAGTTTATTTATGGTCAAACCCATGAAAACACACACTCATACTCTAATGGAATTTTATGTGATTTATTGTAGGATTTATTTGTTCTACAATTTTCTACAATATTCACTACACTTTTCACAATGTGTTGTTGACCATTTGGTTTGCCTGTACAAAATAACAATATTTCCTATGAGCATAATTTCATTATTTACAGGTTTCTTTTGGTTACTTTCCTTGGACTACTACTTTAAATGTATCCAGTATGTATTTCTTGCTGCATGTGTGTTATAAATCTTATTGACTACATAGTGCTTTCTTGATTTTAATTTTTTTTTATTTAATGCTCTAAGCAATGTTCTTGCTGGATGCAATAATGATATATCAAGATAAAGGGTACAAAAACTTTATTTATTCTTTGGCAATGAATCACAAATATCTGTATGATT